>LR989927.1:23707334-24907334 GCA_905146935.1 Scaeva pyrastri | reverse complement strand
TTAATTCCTAGAGGAAAAGGAAATCATTTTTTTGTTTAATATATTGAAAAAAAAA
The DNA here is from genome assembly GCA_905146935.1 of Scaeva pyrastri. Lineage (NCBI taxonomy): Eukaryota > Metazoa > Arthropoda > Insecta > Diptera > Syrphidae > Scaeva > Scaeva pyrastri. Next base: position 24,907,279 of record LR989927.1, on the reverse strand, counting down.
TAAAGGTTATTGGTTAGAGGAGCATTTTGAAAAATTATCTCAAAAACGGAGCTGTTTTTTTTTTTTTTTATTAATTTAGTGTTTCAGTGCCCATAAAGATGATATATTGCGACTTATGTGATTGACACTCACAGTTTTTCTTTACTTAAAATTTTTATCTGTCTAGTCTATGCAAAGTGTTTGAAATTAACTTTAAAGTTGAATATATTTTATTTTATTTTTTCATTTCGAAATGAACTAAAATTGACTCTCCTTTATTTAAGCAAAATGCTGTTAGGTACATCCTGGCGTATACGTAATTTTTTTTTGTTTAATTGAAATTTAAGGAGATTTCCTCCATTTTTTTATAATTTATATCTATGTATTTACGAGACCACCTAAATAAAAGGATAGAAAATCATCATCTGCCAGAAAAGCAATCATTCTTTCAATCAAATTCCTTCATCAATACATATTTCAAATTTCCTGAATTTTTCAATTCAATTCTGAAAAAAAAAAAATTATAGAAAATAATCTAATATTTCTTCTCTAAATTACTTTCAGTACCTTTATTATCTCCCTCCATAAAATAACTTTTTCACAAAAACAAAACAAAAAAGCCTTAGTTTCCATCTTTATACCACCCTCAAAAAATATTCCAATTAAACAAAAATTCAAAATCCCAACCCACCTAAGAGGCAGGTAGAAAGAAAGGAGATGGCGGGTAGGTACTTAAAATATTTTGCTATCTTACAATTGACCTACCTACCTACCCACTATAAACCCTGGTAATAATAATTCAAATTACCCCTATCTAACTTGCAAATGAATGTCCCAGAAGTATTAAACAAAAAAAAAAAAACAAAAAAACGACCAAATTGTGGGCGATGAAAGCCAAAACAAGCGGAAGATTCTGTAGGAAGTTATCTCTTTTAATGTGAAATAATTGTTAATTACTAGACCCTGAAAAAGAAAGACCCTCTTCTACCTTCCGTATTTCTATATACCTACCAATACCTTAACCCGTTGAATAGAATACTATTCCAACCCACAAAATGTCTTTGTAGAAGTGAGGTATTCATTTATAATGGAGCTTTGTCTGTATATGGCTGCATGGCCTGGCCAACTTGGGCTAGTTCCTATATATCTGTATACCACCTCGCCTGGCAAAGATGGTGGTATTGGTGGTGTATCTTTGTGCGGTGCGGATTTAACTACGCAATTTATGGTGACACCTTTTGAAATTACCTTAACCTTACCACAAGTCAGCTGAAAAATAAGGTCTTTCAATTTTATACGTCTACAATTTTGAGCATGAGCATGAGCTTGAGCACTCAGTACCCAGTACCCAGCACCCATAGAAAAGACCTTTTTGGTTTGAAAAGAAGAAAAAGAAGATGAAGAGAAACTTTATTGTTGGATATCTCCGTAGTCGTCGTCGTCGTAATTTTTGGCCATTTCGACTCTGGTACTGACTTGTGCCTCCAACTTATGGTAAAAGGTACACTGTATCTGTCTTTGGAGATGGTAAGGTAGTTTGAGCAATAAACTATTTATAAATTAAAATCCGACTTGTTATGCCATTAAGTCACCCAAAAAATTATTTCATTGCTCTGAAGTTTTTAAGCCAACAAAAAGCACTTCATGGACAGATGTTTTAGGGAAGATAGATAGATACTTTTAATCCGCCAAACTTACTTCAGAGCTGGAAATTGAAATTGCTTAGCAGATTTTTCATCACTTTCGATTTGTCAATACATAGGTACATACATATTATACATGTGTATGTACAATGTACATATATTTCTTGTGGAGTTTTTTGAAATTCCAATATGGAAAGGTAATAATTTTCTCCTAACACGGAAGGCAGAAACGGTCGACGATTATTTTAAAAAATTAATTCTTCAACTTTTTCAACAAGTAATTTTATTGAAAACTATTGTTTTCGGAGTCAAATGGCTTGAAAACGGGCAATGATGTTGATTTCGAAAAAGAATTTTTTTTAAAGAATGGCAAAATTTTCAATATTTTTTTATAAATTGCTGATACACAGTTTTTTTTGATATGTGAATTTTATTGCAACACAACAATTCCAAATAATTTGATGTTTTCAAAGGGTCCCATGGGATGGTAGAATTTTTTAAATTCTTTTTAAACGATTTTAACAAAATAAGGATAAAATAATTGGAATATGTATCGTCGTTAGAAAATCATACTGGCATAAGTCGAAATCTGACGATTCGAAACAAAATTCTAATTTTACAATTGACAACGTGAAGGCGTAAGTGTGGTTATGCATTTAAGTGAACATATGTATTTTTAATATTTTTAATTCAGAAAATTGTCCGATAGGAAATGGAAACTATCGATTTTGTCAGCACCATGGAACTGAATTTTGTGGACACTAACCAGACAATTCGTCGCCTTAGTGACACAAAACAGTAAGTCAATATTTGATAGTTTTTAGAAGTGTCGATTTTGTGGTTTTTGTTTATTAAAAACTTCTGAGCTGGCCATAATATTCATAAAATGATGTATTCTCAAAAAAGTGGCATAACTAGTCTAACATCTTTAAAAAAAATTTACGTTTTTATATCTCTAGGGCGACGGATTTGTGCCAACAATATTTGGAAACAAATAATTTTGCTATATCTAGAACAATTCACAAACGTTCTAGCATGAATTTCGGTCCAAGCCTATGATATCAAGGTATTCATCTTGTCTTAGAAAATCTTTTATGTTTCCCAATTCAGATGTATGAAGACTTTCTATACTTAGCTGATAGTTTCTCTGCAGTTCCTCTCTACTGCCCGCTTTCATTTTCAATTTTTTTTTTTTTTTTAAATATTTGATGGTGCTTCCACACACCTTACTTGTTTCAGAATTTTCCAAAAAGTTTTTCTTAAAATGACATCCTGGTAAGTGATAAGATAAGTGTCCATTCCCACAATGGCTGTAGTTTAACTTCGCATCAGATTTCGGTTATACTGAAAAAGCTACTTGTTGTTTAACACTCTTCCTTTATTGCTAAAATATTGTCAATTTCGAATAGAGCTTCTTCCAGTTTTAGGAAAACACTCGACATACTTCTGACCGATTTCGATCTTGGAATGGTTTCCTTCAATTCTCAACTTCGATTCAACAGCAAATAATAATTCTGCCACCAATCTTTCCATATACGTTTTTGAATGCTTTGTGTTATACAAAAAAAACAACTTTTGAAAACCGTTTTGAGTAGTTTCATTTTGTATAAAAAAAATGTCGAATGAATGAAGTCAATAAATCCAATACCATTGTTGGTTCTGAAGACTTTCCAGTCCAAAAATAATTTCTCTTTTTATGTCCCGCTAAAACTCGAGAACGACTTTGCCGATTTAGATGATTTTGGTATTGAAATGTTTGTCGTATAGTCCAGGGAAGGTTTAAAAATTGAGAAAATTTGGAAATTTTGTGAGGAAGTTAGTAAAAAAAAAACAAACAACTTCATTTGTAAATACTTTTTCTACCTGCAAAAAAACACATTTTTATTTGTCAATTGGTTGTCAAATTTTTATATTTCAGTCATCTGTCTAACATTCATGAAAAGTTATAAAGTTGCCTGTCATTCAGTGCCCAAGATTTACTGGTCTTAAAATTCCAAGAAAAAGACGAACTTCAATACAATAAAAAAAAAAAAAATTTTATAGATAAACTGTTTTTGTATGTTCCGAGAGTAATGAAAATTTTGAGCGGTCGGTGACATATCGACCAATCTAGGCGTGCTGTTAGAATTCAACTTGGGCGATACAAAGTTCGCCGGGTCCTCTAGTGTAGATTGAAATATAATTTATTTCGTAAGATTCTTAATCGAACTCCTGGTCAACTCAAATTCAAATTGTTAATAGATGAAATTTGTCGAATTTTTTTGCGAATATTTTATGTTTTTTATACTGTATATGATATCATCAATTACAGTTATGTGATTTCTTAATTTTGTAATTTTTTTTTCTTGCAGGCACAACAGCAGCAACAAAGCCAACAGCAACAGAACGTTTTGAACAAGTCAAACGATGACCTACGAAGAAAGAGGCCCGAAACCACAAGGCCCAATCATATTCTGCTGTTCACCATAATAAATCCATTTTATCCAATTACAGTGGTGAGTTTACATCTATGCCTTATTTTATCATCTTTTTTTTTCTCAACTTAAATATGTGTGCGTATGAGTGTGTCTATGTATGAGAATGCGGGGGTGATATCCTGGAAATGTGCGTGTATCTATAACTAGCAGAGAAAAAAAAAAGGAAAAAAACAGGAAAAGTTTATTCCTAAAGGGATTCCGTTTGGAAAATTATGGCAAAAGAATCTACAGCCCTGCAGATACTGGCTGTGCAGTGTGCTGTGCAGCGTGTGCGGTATACACACTCGTTTGCTCAGATCATCGTCGTCGTCGGTCGTCTTCGTGTTGGTTGTGTTAGTGGTGGTAGTGGTAGTTTTTAATTAAAATGCCTCGAGATAGCTTTCGGTTTTGTGTCATCTGCGTATTTTACTTATATGTTGTCTAGCGATCGTCGTCCTCGTCGCAGGATGTATTTATGTATGTAGTCGTAAGATACAAACATAAAAACACATCAAAGAGTACATATATTGATGCGATACTAGGATATACGAGATACCTTGCTGCATCTTCCTTATCCCAAAAGCTATAGGTAAAGTATGCCTTTCGTTGAGAAACCCTTATACTTATATAAATCCACCACCCACCCTATCTTTCTCGTATACATTCATATAATGTATGAATATGTGTATCTGGAATATGTGGCTATATGAAGGACCTAGAAATGGGAATTCTATCGGGAGTCACAAAGTACTGGGGTGGTCGTGTCGTGGTGGTTTGATAAAGTAAGTCGAGACAACAGACAGATGAAATGAAATGAAAATGCACCACAAGGTTGGTTAGTTGCGCCGGGCTTTGTCAGAACTCAGAAGGTCCCTTTGCTAGACATAAGCATTTGGGTATGAGTGTATCTATGTACATACATTCCTTGGATATGATGGTGATGGCTTCAGCTTCGGCTCTAGGTCTGGCTAGCTGGCAGCATTCATTGAGCAATGATGCAACTTAAGGGTTGACTTTGGATTATACCTCCATATACGTTGGCATATTTTGAAGGGTTTCCCAGACATGTGGAACTTGCATAATATTTCGTTTTATTACTAAAATATATTATGTATCTATGTATGTATTGTCTACCTATGCGATACATAACCAAAAATTGGGGGAGACTTTCCCTCAAATATGAAAAGATACCATCCAGGCAATTTATAACTTCAAAACTTTACCTTATATGATTGTAAAATATTTATTTTTTAAAGCATAACAAAAAGGAACAAACACAATTTGAGTAAGGAGGGAGGGGATGGTTTTCAAAATTCAAAGTTCTATGAAATGAAATGAAAATATAAATAGACAAATATAGATGAAAATGGTTAGCTTGTGTTTTGCTTTGTTTTTTTTTTTTTTTAAGGGGGTTCAAAAGAAGAATAAAAGGGTAAATGGTAAAGGGTTAAGTAAAGGTATATAGAAATTTCTGTATTGGGATCCTTTCTAAACAAAATTAAAGTTTAATTTAGATTCTATTTGTAGGTTTAGAGAAGTTGTAGACTCGGAAACTGTATTTCTGGATAAGTTTTATATAGATCAATATTAAATGGTTAAATTGCTTAGATTAATTGTGTGCCTTTGGAAAATGTCAAATTGGAAAAACAAAGGAGGAATGAAGGGTGATATTTAATTAGATAGATGGATATCGTACTTTTGGAACTTTCATTCGAAGTTATCGTGAAAGGCGGTCTCAAAATGGACCAAACTTTCCAATTTCCAAGCTAATTATCGAAAACCTTTGAAAACAAACAATTTATTGGGTTTGAAAAATAGAATTGTTTAACAATATTTCTAAAAAAATAATGAAAATTCGACTGATACAAAAAATGGATCTGAAATTGATTGGAATTCGTCAATAAAGTGATGACTTCAACACTGGGTTCTTAGAATAAGCGTGGATTAAGTGTTTCAATATAAATTTTTCAATCGGAAGCGGTAAACATTTTTGAAATATAGTTTAAGATTGAAATACATATTTTTCACTGCAAATTTTTTTATTATTTTCAAAATGTATCCGAAGCATGAACTGAAGAAGAAATGTGCCATCTTTCCAAAATTTGACGGATATTTTTTTGTAAGCTTTGTTCCAAATGGTATCATTTGAAAAGTTCTGGTCTAAAATGGTAACCTTCTGGTAATAATTATTGTTTTAATTTTCTTGACTCATTCTTGACGAAGAAGAAAATTAAGCACTTTCAAAATCATCGACTTAGGGTGTTATAGAAGAACAAGAATGTCATATCACTAAAAATATTGACGAATATCAACGCCCTACTTTGATTGAAATTGGCAGATGCAAAAGTATGTTTTAAGCCAATCACAAATGTTCCATCTATCAAAAGTGAATAGGAACAAAAATATATTGTCAAAAATTACTGACAACTTTTACCTGAACCCTTGCCAATGTCACTGAAAAACCTAAATCATTTGAAATTAATTTACTCTACACCCAAAAAGTCACTATAATCCATGAGGCCTTCAATTATTGAAATTACTTGAAAAAAGGTCAGGTCCTAGAGTTGAACCCAGTGGCATTCCAGCGAATTTCTTATTTTCTTGAATGTTTTGTTCAAAAATCAGATAAGGCTCTTTTGGTCCAAATTGTTGGATTATAAGGAACAAGGTCTAAGTGTGCTGGCCTTCTTTCTTTTTGACCAGCAGTCACCTAAACCTAATCTAATCTAGTTACCAAGTGTTCAATTTGATTGTTTGACAAATCTTTACTTTTCCATTATAAAATTGACTTCAAACTTCAATTTTACAATATGTAAACAAATAATAGTACAGGTCCTAAAATTGCACCTTCTGGCACATGTAAAAAAATATGTATTTAATAACCTTTTAAGACGTAAACAGTTGGGCCTTTGGGACACTGTTCATCGTTTTATTTCTAAACATAACTAGGTACTATAAAAAAATTCACCTCAAATTCAGTTTCGAGTATCCTTAAAATCTTGACAATATTACTACGACGACGCACGCATCAATCTTTCCAGCTATTTGAAGTAAAGAGAACTTTTTTTTTTGTTTTTTTGCTTAGTTGACATAATTCTTGAAATGTCTGGTTAAAAAAATTATAATAAATAAAACCTCGATCTTTTGTTCGTCAAGTCAATCAAAAGTTGTCAACAATGACATTGTCTTGTCATAATATAACCATTTCAAGCCCATAAACAATCTAATCCCTATATATCAATTTAACTTATCTTAAATATCTTGTGGTTCTAAAAGTCTAATAGTTTTGTACCTCAAGGAACAAATGATTACATTTATGAAACTCCTCCTATATACATACAAGTATATTATATTATAATCTATGCTTACTTAATTACATTACAAACCACAAAACCGTTCCGCTTCGAATTCTACACCATTTAATCGATAAGAACTTCTATACGCAGCGCAGTAGGTATATTACATTGTTAGCTTGCATTGTTGAAATCAATTAATCGCTTCGTTGGAGCTTACTCCATTCTAAAATACGCTTACAGACATACGAGTACATATGTATGTATGTGTGTATAGGTATATCAGGTTTTGAAAAGTCATGTCAACCGCCTGCCCTAGGCGAATAGAACGAACCACAATCTGTATAGATATACAAATATAAACCTGAAACACACAGGAACTTCACCTTCAGGAATATACCTACTCATACCTTTTATGCTTCTTCCCGGGCGCCACTCTATTTGGCTTCATATTAAATTTCTCCCAATTTGATTAATGTCATTTCGTTGCTGCACATAGTAATTCCAGCTGTATGCCATAAATTTCAAAAAAAGCTTTTTTTTTTTTGAGCACATTTTCAATTTAAACTTTACAACCTACCTTCAGACCTAAGATCGTCGTCGTCGTCGTTAAAAGGTGCGGGTTTAAAGTCCTTTCTGATTTTCATGTGGAGAATTGCATATACTCGTATGCTGTGCATTTATGTTCGGGTTGACTCGTATGTCACTGAGCTCCAGGATCATAAAAAAAAAAAAAAAAATATGCTGGTTTGCACCTTTTGTGGTTCTAAAAATTCAATCGAACTGCTGATGATGCTGTAAGGGTGTATAGGAACCCTTATGCCTGGGCTGCGTTTGAACGGAAAATATTTACATTCCAACGAACGGTATTACGTTTACATACGATCAGAGTAGGTATAGAAGCTTTTACCAGGACCCAAGGTGTACTTGAGACGCCGCGCAGTGTTTGGAGAAAATTTAACGGCGTTCCTTTGTTTTTTTGCTTCTTTTATATTTCGCTTGCTCCTGTTTTAACTGTTAAACCGGGAAGTGAACATAGAAGAATGAAAATCACCTCACATCGTCATCGTTTCTAATTTTTTTTTCTGTTTTTGGGATTTCGAAAAACTAAAGGTGGTATTTTATAAACGGTTTTTTTTTCTTCTTCGTTTTTTTGAAATTCTACTTATACCCAGCTTCACTTCGAATATAATGTGAGGCTTCATGTGGAGAGAAGGAAAACTCTTATATGCAAAAATCGTCCTGGCATATGCCGTACAGTGAACTTTTACGCTCTACAAGAGTAGTTTTGAAGTTTTTTTTTCTCCCGCTTAAAATTCATGCAAAATTCATGAAAAACTTTCAAGTGAGTTCATAGAATTGTGTATGTATGATTATGAGTGTGTGTCTCTGTGTGTGTGTGTGTGCGGGATAAGGACGAAAGGAGTTTTGTTGTTTTATTCTTCTCGAATCCATTTAAAGGATATGCGAAAAGACGACATCTGATTTGAAAATAAAAAGGCTTCGCTAGGCGCGTTTGAGGAAAAAAAAAAGTTGAAAAAAAAGAATATATGCAAAGTTTTGTACATGAGAGCATTTTATACTCGAATGTGGCAAAATTATTGTTTCTTTCCTTTTTCTCATATTCTTAGGCATTCAGTCGAAATTTATACAATTTCTTCTGTCTTTGGCTTTGAGGATAATGCAGATTTGTTTTGGGTTTACATATGAAGATTTTGTATTCTTTTTTTTTTGTTATTATTTTGGAGACATTTTAAAGTTTTTCTTGTTGTTGTTGTTGTTTGAATGTGTCGTTGTTTTATTAATGTCGGGCGGGTGTAAAAAACTTTGTCCTTCCTTTGTGAGTTCTTTTAATGCAGTTTTATTTAAAGGATGCAGAACTTTTTGTCAATGATTAAAGGAGTTTTTGTGGATTTTTTTTTTTTTTTTGGGTGGAAAGAAACAAAGTTCGAAAATAAAACTTATTGGTAAAGTTTTATTTGTGTTTTTTTGTGAAAAAGTTTTTGTTCCTTTTGTGCAACTAACAATTCTCAAATTCTCAGACTGCGGTAAGGCAGTGTTTACTTTTTCACTATCACACTATTTTCGGTCTTCTAGACCAATTGCTCTGTCTTATGTGTAATTTTTGAAACTGAGAATTTTGATGACAAGTTTGAATTCCGAAACCTGCTACTACACGAATTATGTTCGAAATACTTTTGTACAGTTAGTGCAGTTAACTAATTTGTATACTTTGAAGGATTGTAAGAAAGTGGAAAGGAATCAATAGCAACTTAACTTGTAAGATTTCATAGGCTTTGTTAAAGAAGTCACTCCGGAATGTCAAAGCCTGCAGAACTTTTTTAATGGTGAAGAATCTAGTTGATGAAATTGAACGATGACGCATAACTTGTCAGATCTTCCATTCCAATTCTTACACAATGCACTGGTTTTAATTTCACTTTATAAAGCTAAAACACTTCCTTAGGAGTTTACAAAAAAAGTCGACCTAAATGTCCTGAGCTGTTCAAAAATTTAGTTGGAATTATCCAAGCTGATACAGTTCTTTAAAAAAAAAATGCTTAAAAAACTCACAGTCTATTCATTCCCGCACTATTGTTTGATGCACTGATCCTTCTATAGCGAGTGTATGATGCGTTATGAGAAGGCTAAGCCTTTTATCCTCCAGTACATTGCCAAAATTTACAAAACCTTCAAGAGTAACTCTTCATTCAGAAGAACTTAGAATGATATGCCTTCTCATTCATGCGTCCTTAGCACTATTTCTTTTAAAAACTGCTGACATTTTTGAAGTTCCAAAGGCTAAAATTTATTGCGTTCTAGGAATAGTTGTTACAAATATTATCATTTTCAAAACTTTTTCCAATTCCCTGTATTGCAAAGATATCTGTTTAATATTTCACATCTTAAACGGCTCGGCAACAGAAGTCCATTCCTGGTCTTCTTTAACAAGAACCTACGTCATTAATTTGAGCACTTCTAATGTTTCAAGAGTCCAGGTATATAACTTCTTTTAAACAAAGGACTCTCCTAAGTAGTTCCTACGATGCAGGTGACGGAATTTCTGCCGAGCTGAATTTTAATCACAATATCTTTAGCTTCTCTGAAATCGTCCTTTCTTGCAATCAAGGCCGAAATTATTAATAGGCTGAAGTGCCATTTACCAAGAACTAACTCTCGGTTTCTTTTGTGGAGTATTGGTAGAACTATAGTTCTATAGAGAAGCAGCTTATATGATACGGCATCAGATTCTAGATTAAAAGAGATATGATAGTCAATAGTAGACTGTTAAATTCGAGCAATCGTCTAATGGGTATTTCTTCTTTTATGTTAGTTGTGTTTTATTCACTGCTGTATAGCTAGCGCAGTAAAATTTCCTTCTTTAAGCAACAATAATGTGATTGCTGGCGAAAAAGAAGCCAGCAAAAAATTACAACTGTGCTGCCGATATATGTATATGGATTGATTTTATTCGTTTTATTCACTTGAATGCTGCGCTAGCTATGCAGTAGTAAATAAAACACAACTATTGACCTAAAATAGTTGAAAGATTTCAATACTTCAAATTCATGCTCCATTTTTAAGACTTTAGTCTGTTAATTCCTGAAATCAATTTCTACATCCTTCTCAAGTCAATAAAATTATCATTTCAATGAAACTTATTTCCATAGATTTCCATTTATAGATTTTCGACAAAAATAAATCATTTTCAAGAATTTGCTGCCCTCATTGCAATTATTATATTAAGCTTGTCCTAAAAATAAACAATGTAAAACCTCATGCAAGCAAAATCACACGCTCATTCAATTGTAAATGAATACAAATCAAATAAAATGCTAAATCGTGTAGGTACGTTGGCCTTGGTTAAGATACATATGTACAAATGTATCTAGGTAAAGTATCTACATACGATGTTGTAAATGAAGGTATCAGCTTTTTTCTTCTTCTGATTTCAAAATACGAATTTGACAACAATGTAAGTTACATTTTGTATTTGCAAATTGTCGTATTCTTCTTTTTGACAATAAAAAATACAAATAAATAAGGAACCCCTAAGTTTTAGGGTGACAGTATTTTAGGAAACAAAAAATTTTTAACAGAAAGATACAAATGAACTATTTCCGAAACTGTCCTGAATTAACAGCTCAATTCCAAAATTCACCAAAACTCACAAAAACCCTCGAAAAGTACTATAACCACCTTTTAAACTTTTCCCACATCCCACTTCTGATTATTATGTATACAGCCATTTAAGGAAAGAACTCTTTGAAATAAATACTGATCAGATGGTCACCATACCAATTGAGTATGGGAACGAGTATCTCATCAGTAATTGTATCTTTCACCTCAATTTTGTTATTCGTCTTCCTGAGTGTATTTATATTTATTTTCAATCTGCATCCACAAGATACGAGTTAAGCCAAACATATACTCGACTCGTACTCGTATATACATATGTATAGTTCCGCCACATTCTAAATAAATCTTACATTTTCGACAAGAATCCAATTTACAATTTGAATGAATTTTATTCAAATTAAATAATAGTCCAAAAGATACTCGTATCTTACTCAGGATATTATTAAATTAATTTGCTTTGCTTTGCTCTTTTCTTTGATTTACTTTTGTTTTGTTTTGTTTTTTTTTTTTTTGTACCTATGTATAATATTTTCCCCCGAAAATGTATCTTATTGTTGTTTTATGTTTTTGTACTGATTCAATGATATTTTATTTATATACTTTTGTAGTTAGATTATTTATTATGATGTTAGAGCTGAGGTAAACAATTTTTGAAATTGAATTTACGCAACCATAAAAAGTAGGTACACCTTCAATTTACCATGGTTCTTATGGTAACAAGTATTTCTCTCTCTCGCTCTCTTCTTATATTCCCTTCCTTGTTTTTTTGTCTTTTGTTTAGATCAAATAAACAAACTGTATTTCTTTATTACTTTTGCTTTAGCTTTGTTTTTATTTATTTTGTTTCTTATCGTTAACATAGAATCTGTATAAGTGGCATAAAGGGATATTTTAACCTCATGATGATTTATTGGGAATCAGGTTGCCCCTAAATTTTTTTAATAGAATTTATGCTGTACAGGTTGAAGCATTTTAAGTTCGTCAAAAATTCTATCCTATATTCGTTTTTGAGTTCCTTTCATCATCATTTGTAATATTAAATCAACATAAAAACCACGAACCAAGAAATTCCTAGGAAATTTGTGGGCTTTGATTTTTATTAGACTCTAGGGAGCCAAGCTAAAAGAAACATAAACTCACGCTGGTAGTTTATTTTTAATTTCTTCTTTAAAGTTAATTAGCGAAACTGTATTATATAGGGTGTTTCAAGTTCAAAAGCTTTACATAAACCTATCTTATTCCGTATTGTTGAATTCCTTCTAGTTTTACGATTACTTGGATAATTTTCTTTTAAACAAACTTAATCTATTTTTATGACTTTATCTAAAGTTTATCCTTGTCAATACTTGAAAAGTGGAAAACAAACTACAAGAAAGCTTCGTTTTTTGTAAAGTCTTGAGTACCACAAGGTTCTGTCTTAGGACCACTTTTGTTTTGACTTCTTCTCAAAAGTCTTTTAGAAACTGTTGAGGATAGTACAACATTTAATTCTGCAGATGGCGTTCTAATCTATGACAGTTTTCAACTCCTCAGTTTGTTATTGTTGACACGAAGATATGTTAGGTAAAAAATAAGCGTCATAAATATTTAAGCCATTGTGGTATATTTTTTTTTTTTTAAATTAAAGAATGAATTAAAGTTTATCGATTTTATGAGATTTTTTTATATACCTACATATTAAACCACCCTGTACAAAAAAGTTGATTAAAGTTACCCTTAACGTTTGTATAAATTTCGAAATCATAATGAGTATGAAAATTAAGTGCCACGAAGGGGATTTTGTGTGTTTGGATTTTTGTTTACATAATTATCGTTGGTGCATGCAATTATGAGAACATGTAATTAGTTAAGGTTAAAAGCGGAGAACAGGTGAAATTAAATGATTATATTAATTTTATATGCGACGTTAAAAGTTAATTTTGTTTATTTGATTTTTTTTTTTCAAAACAAAACACAAAATTAAAAAAAAACGAATAAAGTTGGGTTTTGTAGATCATATGTCTCTGGTTGTAAATATTTAAATATGCAAAAAGTGTAGAAAAAAAAATGTTGCCTTTTATGGAAAAAAAATTCTTTAAAGTTTTACTCTTGGAATTTATAAAAACTAAGAAAATTTAATTATATATCTAAATAAATATCTGTTTCTATCAGCCTTATTACGGTTGTCAAAGATCAATTAGTTGACAATTGAAATATTTTTTCAATCAATTGATACATCGGTATTATGAACCCGAGTTGATCATTTTTTGATCCATTGTGAACCTTTGTTCAAAAATCTATTGTGAATAGTGCCTATTTACTTAAGACAGCTGCAAATTTTAGTATGTTTCGTTGGCTTTAACTTGTCGTTGATATCTAACAATTTATTTAGAAAGGCTTCTTTCGAAAGTCTAAAGTTTTGAATGAATCTAGAAGCGAGCCAAATTAGTTTTTGTAATGTAATTAAAAAAGATCTTTTATCTACATACATACCATATGTTCAGCCAAATCCATCGGATTTGAAGCATCGCGTAATTTTTTTCGAATCTTTGCTTGCTCCAAAGTATTTTCGTCTTCAATTTAATTTATAGTTTTATTGTAGACATGCTTTTGGCTTTTGTGATCCGTAAAATATTTTATCAACAAGGAATTTGTGATTGACTGAAAATTTGATAATCAACAAACATTTTGACAACTATAATACCAAGACTGTCAATTTAAATCATTCACAATAGATCTAATTTCTGAAGAGCGTTGACAGTTTATCAAAAATTTTGATTTATGACAACGATAATACCGATTCATTAATTTTATTGATAAATATCAAATATCGTATTGATCTTTGATAACCGTAATAAGGGTGTATATCTATATTCATAAATAGATAGCTGTGTTAGTTACACTATTTATAACGTTATGAACGCCTGAACCGATTGTGCTGAAATTTGGCACAGAGATAGATTATAATCCTGGTAAAATGTATGGTTCCCGTATGGGATAGATTTCTTTAAATTTTTCCAATCGCACCAGAATGGCTGAATGGATCTAGATGAAATTTGATACAGAGATAGTCAGCCCTATCTCCAATTGTATTAGAAATGTTTTTCTCCGGAAACCTTTCCCCTAAAACATAGTTACGGAAATTGTTTGTTTATTTTTGTATACAAATCAAGAAAACATTTCTTGGAATAAATTATTCAAAATAGCAAAGTTCTCAAAATGGGGGAATAAAATCCGGGGAAATTTTTCATGATAACGCTGAATATAAATCAAAATAGATCTGACAGTTCCAACTAGTTTTTTTTTCTTAAACGTAATTCGACTTAATTCAAGTACAATTAGTAATTACTTTAAGTGAACTATGAACTGTCATTTTTTGTCCGTTTATTAGATTTTTTTTCATTCGAAAGTCTTAATTGGAGAACCCATGATAAATGATAGAAATGGAATGCGGTTGCACTAACTTGAAATGAGTTTATTATAATATCAGTTATACAGTTTATGCTGCCGACATTAGATTCTTTTATATTGAAAACGTCACATTAAGCGTTTTTCTTTTAGTATCAGAGTAAGGAACTGTTTCATTTTTATCTTGGATAATGGTCTATCAGTACGGCTAACCTCAGTTTTTTTTTTGATATGACAAAGACAGGCGGAATTTGACAGTTCAGGCTTCCATTTGTCTTCTTAATATTTTTCCTGGAGCCTAAACACTCATATTAACGATTTATCATTAATTTTCATTTGACTGCTATTTCTTCTAATTTATAACTTTTTTCCATTACCAAAATCGCTCTATAAAATTCGTTAACACCACTCTACACACCATAAGTTTGACCAAATTGGTTGAAATTCCAACCTATGATGCTTTCAGCGCCAAATGTGTACTCATTTTTAAAATTTATGTTTATGTTGAACTTTGGATCTACTCTTCAAACCATTTTTTTCCCCTTAACCTCCAAAAAAATACCCTTTAGCTCCTTCAACCTGTATTACCTACTATACAAAACTATCTACCCATTACGAATCTCTAACCTAAAATAAACCTCATGTTTGATCTTCCAACGTATACGAGTGTAGCAACATTTACCCTTTAGGTTGTAGGTGGCTTTTCCTTCTTTCTTCAACTTCAAAGTTAATTTATAACCCTCTATCTCTCTGATTTCAAAAAAAAAAGTAAAAGAAGAAAATTAATACAAAACCACACAAAAAAAACAAACACCCGTTGGTTATGTGGTGGCCGAGAACTAATTTTATGTGTAGTTTAGTTACATTTTGAGTAACTATGAGTTTTCTGGTTCTTCCAGAAGAACAACTTTAAAGTAAACACGTCCGATTCTATACATGTACGTAGTTTTTGAAATAGAAACAAAAACAAAAGAAAGAAGGAACGAAAAAAACATAGCATAAAAAAAAGGCACCTATTCATTCGAGGTGTAGATTCAGAGGCAAAGCCCGTTGGGTAGGTACATTATACAAAAATAGGGACTCTTGCCCTCTTAACTAGGCCAAACTAGGGAACTTTCCTTCAACGTGTGGTTTGGTTTATTTCTTTTCAAAAAACCAACACACACACCCTTAAAATCCTTTTTCTCACACCATACTCGCCATATCTAACGCCGAGCAGAGCTCAGCTCAGCCTAGCCAAGCCAAGCCATCCCTTCGTCCTTAAAAGTGATGTGATGAACTTATTTCTGCTCTTTGTTTGTATTCACATACTCTTACACGCTCTGTTTTTTATCTTAAAAGTTAAGAACCGTTTACCCTTTTGATAGGTTGGTGGGGTGAATTAGGGTGTCGAAGGGGCAGTGCGATGTAACCTTAATACTTAATGCATCCCTATACCATTAAGGAATACAACTCAGTAAAGTTTTAGAACTTCACACCCATTCATCTCCGTCCCACCTCCGCCGCCGTTCCGCGCTGTCAAAAGAAGTTAAAGCAATCTCGTGTAATTATTTAAAAGTATCCCACAAACATGTTGCTGCAACATGTTGTTACTAAATTTTGTTTTTAACTTAAAATTTATTCTATCAGATGCTTAAAGTTTTGGTTTGGATAAGTTTTGTCACAAAAGTCAGCCTAATTTTAATTTTTATTTTAAGTTTTATCTTTTTATTTTCTCAAAAAATATGTCCTATACCAAAGATACATACACAGATATACATATTCATGTATACATTCTCGTGTGTATATACGACTAAGTGTCTTGAATAAATTGTGCTCAACCATTAATGAAGTTAATTGCTGGAAAATCACCCTCAAAAGTATGCCTTCATGGAGTATATGTATATGGGGTTTGGCATGACTCGGCGGCGGCGGGCGCGGCATATGGAAGCCTATATTTGGCATAAGCTGGGGAAGTGGCAGAGAGAACATTTAAAACGACCAACTTTAAGAAAATAAAATAGACAAAAATTTCATAGCAAATATTTCTTGAAGTGAAAATACAAACACAGAGTGTGGCAAAGGAAGAGAAGCGAAAGAAAAATCGACATTGTTGACGCCATCCCCATCGTCATTATCATTGGCGCTTAGTTTTGGTCTTAGGAACAAGGTGGCGAAGATTGAAACACCCTATGGGAAGATGTTGTGATTTTTTACAAATGACGTCGGAGTCGTCCGTCGAAAATATTTGTCAGGAATGCTAACAGTTATTACTGAAAAATCATTGTCAACAATATCTGTCAAAATTACTGAAGATAAAATATTTGACCACAGCTAATTTGATGATTTATTTTGCGCCACCTTGTACAAGTACATCGTCTTTATGACAATTTGAAAGCATTTGATAATTGGACGATTAAGTTTTTAGAGCATCCAGATCCAGACTGGGAAAAGTCACACAAAATGCCATTAAATATCATAATGGAAGTTTATATATGTATGTATAAGTACAACAGTATTGGAGGAAGGCAAGACGCCCATTGTGTGTGATCTATTGAATTAATGACCAAATGCTTACGGAAGCAGAAAAGAAAAGAAGAACAGACGCACAAAACTTTAAATAACTTTGTCAGAAATTTTGTTCTTTTTTGTTTTTATGTTCAGTACTGTGATGATATTTTGAATTGAAACTGTCAAGTCATTAGGATAATGTGCGTTTTTTTTTAGAATAGGAATATGTTTTTTGTCCTCGTTTCTTTTTTTTTATTTTTTGTATAAGATAATTGAATTAAATTTTTTAAGTTACTGAACCGGAATTGATGTCATTAAATTAGACATTGTATAGTCTTTTGGTTATGCCAAGGAAATCTTAGAAGTATGTAACAATTTTCTGTGGTAATGGGAAGTTAATGGTTGGATTGGTTAAGTGATTCCGTAGAATAACTCAATTATATAAGGTGGCATAATTTGGGAACATGTTCAAATGAACGGTTTAGGGCTTCCAAGTGGGTGGTTTTCTACTTTTTTTTAACGGGCTCAGTAGTCTTTAGATTAAGTATTTTAAGTGCTCTGGATGTCAATTTTAGAAATATTTAACGATTTTTTTGAATTCCGCTGAACTCTGTTGCTTAAAGGTTCTTGAATAACTTCTTCAGGCGGGGAAATAGGGAATTTCAAATTTAAATTTTTCCAATTGAAATATTACTTGGATTAAAAAACAATAGGAATATTTTGTCTGCCTCATTTTTGGTAGTTTTTTTTTCAACTTTTTTGATATGTTTTTAATCACTATTTCTCCTTTTTCTGCCTTATCATTTCTCTGTACACTTACATGTCTTATCCAGGTACCCAATGAAGTGTGACAATATTTTCCTTACTAAGTTCGTTCAAAGTGTCAATTCAGTCCCACACTATTTTCGAGCTAAGAGAGTAAGAAGTTAGTGCTTTGAGAGCAGCTTGACTATCTGACATCAAGGCTACTATTATGATAGTTTCTTTCGGGGTTACTTCTGCCTGGAAAATACTTGTCCCTTTTTTATAATCCCCTTTGGATTTTCTCGACCCATCAGTATATCACCTGATGGCATTCGTCTTCATATTTTAGTTGATAGCTTTACTTACCCAAACTTTTTTTTGACAACTAATGTAATTTCTTTGTATAGTTCTTCGCATTAGTGCAAAAAATCGTATGTCAATATTTGCTAATTTTCAGAAGAAGTGTTGATTCGACTAATGATAACTCCTAAGCTAGAAATACAATTTCTTGGCATACCCAGACAAAATTCGTCACAAATGTAGTAACGTTCATGTGGCTCTAGGGCAATTGTATTTAAAATATGAAAATACAATCATGTCACTTATTTAAGTTGAATCGATTCATTGTTAAAATAAAAAAAAACCGTAATTGAATTGTATTTCTACTTCATTCAAATTTTAAACGAAACATATGTAATTGCTAAATCCCAAAAAAGTTGCCAGTGAACGCGGTTAATTGTAAAAGAATTTCAACTTTTTGAAAAAGGTATAGACAAAATATTTTACAACCTACTCGTTTGAATGTAGCTGAATTGCTCGGTTGAATTCAGGTTCAAGTTATAGTAGAGGTATTCAAATGAAATTAGTTGTAACTACTCCGTTGAAAGTAGATGAACAACTCGGTGCAGTTTTTCGCCTTAGTTTCTTAACCAATTTAAATTCAAAATAAAAATTTCAAATACAATTATTTTATATTTATTCTAAACAAACAAAAAAAAAACGTAGAAAAAAATTAAAGAAAATAAAAAAAAGTATTCGATCTTGCCAGGAGTCGAACCTGGAATCTTCTGATCCGTAGTCAGACGCGTTATCCATTGCGCCACAAGACCATGTATATTCCATGGTCAAACCAACAATGTAACATAGTTCCCTAAGATATTTATGTATACACACACTGTTTTTATTTAGGTACAAAGTATAGATACAAATAGACTTGAAGAAGAATAAATTTGTTTATTTTAAGATTAAGTAATGAAGTGGGAAACAAAAAAATAAAAAAAAATCAGATTTTTTTGATTCAAATTTAAATTATTTTTTTTGGTTATGTGAATGAAAAGTTAAGGTAGGTTATGCACCATATGTGGAGCAATTTTGTAGACATTGTTGGAATGCAAATGAAGTTTTAACATTTTGAATGTTTAAAGTGAGGTCAGTTTAATTCTTGGTCATGTCATAACTTGAGAACGACTGAACCGATTTGGCTGATTATGGTTTTGAAATATTTGTGGCAGTCGAGAGAAGGTTTTTAACAATGAGAAAAATTGCATGGAAATTCGAAATAGAAACATGAAATTATTTATTTATTAAAATAGAAAATTCAGTTTTGTATATAATTTCGACTGTAAATTACAGTGGAATTTTTTTTTGGAGAAAAGGTGACAAATTAAAAAAAAAATTGACGAAATTTTGCATTTAATTTCATGATTTGATTATTTTAGACGGTTTAAAGATGGAAAATTCTTTGTAAAGCTGTTTTGCATGTATTTGTGGTGGAGAAATAAAAAAGATAAACAATAGATGGCTCTGTGCTGCGACTGCGATCAATGCCAAATCCTGATAGATGGCGTTAGACGTTAACTAAACCTATGTTCAATTTGACAAATGTCCTTTACGCATTGTCAAAATAAGCACATCGATAGCTTAAATTTTATTATTCAAAGTCAAATCGCTGCCTATAGACGTTTACAAAGCGACTGACCGAATTTTTTAACTTACAAATTTTACAGATTCATGTTGCATAAGATAAATCTAAAATTTTACAACGGGACGCGGTTGTCCTTCAAGAAGGATAATCAAGAGAGTTTTTTTCAAGTGGTTTATATATTTAAACAAGTTTGAAAAATTGAAGTTATAATTCTATTTATTTTTAGAAAATTTCATAATTTGGTATTGAAATGCACTGAATACATTTATTTGAAATCTTCCTTGCTTTTTTTCTTCGCCCATTGACATACCCTCTGGGATAAATAAAAAATTTCATAGAAGTCTTTAGCCAAAGAGTTGAGGGCTGAGTGTCAAAAAACGAATTGTCGTGAGTTTTTATAAAAATTGACATTCAATGTCCTTCTAACCAAGGATATATAAACAAAATAGTATATTTAGCGTTAAGTTTTTAAAATCACTTCACTCAAAAACCAAAATCAATTTTTCTGCTCACTTGCTAGTCCATGTGATACGAATATATGTAAAAAATGTTTACCAATCTAAAAAACTGTCGAAACCCTTTTCCAATTAAAATACACCAAAAAAAAAAAAAACACAAAAAAAAATTTCCTGATCTCTCAAAATAACCTTTTAATGGTTGTCAAGACCACCAACCAACCAAGCCAACCAAGCTTCAAGGCTCAATCAATTAAAACCTCAAACTGACTAATGGATTTTTCTCCTCCCGCCTTCCAGATGATTGTCCCACGGACCGTGGTCAATCATTGACAGAATTTCTTTGGTGTTGTTTTAATTATTTCTTCTTTTTTTTTTAATGGAATTTCTTTCTTAAACCACCACCATTTCCTCCGTATAAGGGGTTTTGGTTATTTAACTTTATTCTGGAAGAAGAAAAAAAAAAAAAAATCCAGTACCTCAGCGACACATTTTCAATTTAATTCGATTCCTGTCGAACCAAAAAATAAAACGCTTTTATTTTGTGGTTATCATCATCGTCATCGTCATCTTCATCTCCATTTCTCTCTCACTCTTTTCGTCATTGTGAGGCCGTTGTATGTAAGTTCAATTGAAATCTCTTCTCGATTAACCAATGTCAAAGGAAAGTGTATCTACCTACTCTCTTGTCCTCTGGCCCCAAGAGATGTCAGCACAAAAAAAGAAAAAAAAAGAAAAAAATAACGGACCAAAGAAGGATGTACAAAAACATACATATACCCAATGATAATGAATAAATTTACCGTTAAGCGAGACATCTACCGCCATTACCACATCCTGGAGTCGCCAATCGTGTCCTGAATTCCTGATTATTCTACTGATGCGGTGATGGTTACAACATCCCTTCTCTATAAATGTGGGTGGATAAAAATGTGTATATTGATTGAGATGATGGGCGGTTCTTTTTGCTATTTTGGATACAACACAAAAAAAAAAACGGTGATCATTGGTGTTCATTTAAGGAGCTGTAAGTGCAAAAATAAATTCCTCGATTCAATCCGAGAACTGAGAACGGTAAGGAGTAGGAAGACAATCTTTTTTTTTACCATTCTGCTTCTACCTATACATCCTTGTTTGATGGGGTCATGCAAATTGTATCCTCTGGATTACATAAATATACTCGATACAATATAATCCTTATACTACATCTTAAAGTCTTTCGTATATGCATATACATAAATATGAGCTTTTAGTGTGCTTAGCTCTCTCGAGAAGCCAAAGTG
This sequence comes from Scaeva pyrastri, assembly GCA_905146935.1. Lineage (NCBI taxonomy): Eukaryota > Metazoa > Arthropoda > Insecta > Diptera > Syrphidae > Scaeva > Scaeva pyrastri. Next base: position 24,885,485 of record LR989927.1, on the reverse strand, counting down.
GTCCTTAAGGTAGGTTAGGTATACGAGCTATCTAGGTATATGACCATCATCATCGTCATAAGAAGGATTATGATATCTCCCGCATCATGCACATCACTAGGAGAGATGTAGAAAGACAAAGGACGAAAAAAAAAAACAATATAATGATATAATCCCACTTCTGATACTCATAAAGATTGCTATCGACCCTGCAGCCATTTTGATGGATAAATATTTACGATAAGGACTCTCTCTCTTAAAGAATAAAATAAGTTTTTCTCTTCACTCTTTACTCCCCCGCCGCCTATCTCTCTATAGTTCGTCAATCCGTTGCTCCGAGCTTGAAAATGGATTCTAGATACAAATATAATATCGTTTCCATTTTTTCGCCATTGAACTCATGTTACCCCTTGTTAAGGTTGCCTAGAGGATGCTCTATGAGTATATGTGTGTGGGCACACATGTGTGTCTATATGGCAGTGGCAATTATATTTCCCTCGAGGAAGAGCATTAAAATATTGAAACTCAGGCTAGATACTATTGTTTGCTTGCGAGTCACTTAAGGACATTGTCTTGCATAATATACCGCACTTATAATATAGGAAAAGAGTGAATAGATAAAATCGCCTCCTATTCTGTTCTTGGCTGAAAGCAGCGTGCACAAGGTGGCGGAAAATTAATTTCGCCTAAAGGAAGAAGATGTTCCATTATACTCGGAGATAGTTGTGCAAGGTGGCGCAACATTTGTCACCCTATTGTATATCGTCTCAACTCAACAGAAAAATTGTGAATGTCCAAATAAATGATACTATCACTTAAAACCATTTTTTTTAAATCTAGGATTCGATTTTGCGGCACCTTGTATATTGGAAAAGAGCTGTATTTGCATTTAAGGATCCTATTCGAACCCATACTGATACATCACTGCCGCCGATCGTCAACAACAACAGCAACAACGCCCAATTTGGCCCAAATCGAAATGAGAAAAAATAGAAATATTAAATTTGTCCTTTTTTTTCGTGTGGTTGTTCAGCGAGTCCTGAGCTGCAGGACAAAACTGAAAAATGCCCATTCATTGAGCAGCAATATATTTATATGACAGAGGAAATAAATTTGTTCATTCATGGGTAGGTATAGGTACCCCTCTATCTACTTAACCGCTCACGTACACATGAATGCGAGCAAAACAAAAAATAAACGAGGAGAATATGCCTTAAGGATATGCTGAGGCATCCTTATGAAGTACGACTCTTGAGTGGCTGGCTCAATGAAAACATGGGTGAAGAAGGAAAACGAAATATTAGGCCATTAAAAACAAAGTCCTTAGTGGGTTGTTTTTTTCTGTTTTTTTCTTTATTTTTGTTGTTGTTGCCTTCAACTTTCTTTCCTCACGTATAAAGGATATTCTCATTTTTTTCTTCATTTTTTGATTTACTAAATATTGAAGTACAAGGTGGAATGGTGGTTTTGTAGAACGAATATTTTATGTATTTTTTATTTGTGTTTTCTTTTCCATTTTTATTTTTTATGAATTTTCTTTTACAAATTTATATAGACCAATGCCCGGATAATAATATTTGGACGAGGGATTGTTGAGTTGATATTTTAATTTAGTTTCCTTGAATATTTAAAGATTTTGTTTTGTTGTTGTTGATTTAAGAACAGGACATCCCTTTGAGAGAACCAACATAGATGTACAGATTTTTCGTTTTTTGATTTTATTTTTTAATACCTTTTTTCATGTTTTTGTATTTTCTTTTTTTTTGTTCTGTTTTCTTGGAATGAATTAAAAAAAAATGCTTATGACCACTTGAGAATTATAAGATGGATTTGATTTATTCAGGCAATGGCTATAATAAAAAAAAAAACATTAAATGGCTTTAAGAAGTGAATTTCAATTGAAAATCCATTGGGAATGAGAAGACAACAAACTTGTTAATATTTTTGAAATTACACTCGGGAATTTTGGAATTTTCTTATTATATTGAGGGACTATAAACGAATTAATTATTAAGTTAATTGTGTTATGATTTTGGAATAAGAATTGTGCTGAAAAAAATTACAACAGTTGGCTCATGTTTGTTGTTAAAAAGGTGTTTATTTTTAGACGTGTGGTTTTCAATCTGGCAATACTATTCTCGGAGTTGGTCTTTTTGACAGCTGTCAATTTCTTTATGCTCAGTTTGGTTTGCCATTTCATAATGAATAAACTTGCCCTGAACAACGTTTGCAAATTGTGTAAATCGTGCCCAAAAACGAGATGGTCACCGATCCCGACTTTGACTAGAAAATTTTGTTCAGCGATGAAGATTCTTTTTTGTGAAATGGGTACGTTAATAAGCAAGATTTTCTTATTTGGAGTGATCATAATCCACAAGCCATTGTTGAGATGCCACGCCATGTGACACCCTCAAACAGTCACTGTTCGGTGTGCTCTATCGGCAAATGTCCATGTTTCTTGAAAAATGATTCCGCCCATAATTTTACAGTCAATATGGGAAACGCTATAGAGCCATGATTAATGACTTTTTCGTGCCTGAATTGGAGGATGATGATGTGGACAACCTATGGTTCCAGCAAGATGGCGCTACATGCCATACTGCCAACGAAACAATCAATTTATTAGAGGAAACTTTTGGTGAGCGCATTATCTCCCATCCTGGGCCTCCAAGATCGTGCGATTTAACAACGCTGAACTATTTTCTGTACAGTTATTGTGAAGTGGCTTGTCTATGCCGGTAGACACGAGACACTTGACGCCTTGGAAGAGAATTTTCGGTTGTTTTTTTTCAAAAAATGGTCGAAAATTGGGCCCTTTGACTATAATTTGTTCGATCCAGCCGCGGCGGCCATTTGCCAGAAATCATGTTTAAAACATAATGGCAAACTCTTATCCTTTCAATAAATCTAAATTCTTGGCCATAGCATTCATTTATATTCGTTTTATTTCTTCTTGAAAACCACACTTTTAACAAAAACACCCTTTATAATTATGACACAAAGTTGTATTAAAATTTCTAAGTGCGTAATATTTCTAAATCGTTGATTTTATTTAATGGTTTTAATAAGAACTAAAATACCGACCCGGCGCTTAATTAAATTGATAAAAAAACAATGTAAGTTGGATAAAAAGTAAAAACCCTAAAATTCATTATAAACGCCAACTGTTGTGTCTCACAAGATGAGACACAATTTCCTTTCTTACCTCATCTCGCCTATACTAACTTACTCAATTCGTTTCGACTTCCTTTTTCATTTTCTTTAACTTCTTTTGTTTTTACGCATTCAATTTATTTGAAAAAAACCCCCCTCGCGAATATAAATTATAGTTTCCCACAAAAAGCACGCCCTCCATGCAATAAAAATTAGAAAGACAAAAAATAACTCAAAAAAAAAAGAAACTACATCGAACTTTGTATTTTATGCAACAATTACCATCATTGTCATTCGCCTTGTTCTTCGTATTTTGTCTCTCTTTATGTCTGTCATCCTCCCATTATGGCCCCCATGTCATTATGTAACATGAAATTTCGGGAAGAAACTATAGATACGGAAACTGTGCGAATACGGGTATATGATGTTCCCTCGGGCTAGCTGTGCATTTCAATATTCAATTATTCTTCCAGTTTCTGTAATTCTTTCTCCCTCTCCATCTCTCATGCTCTCGCTCTTTCTCTCTCTCCTTGACTCTGGGTTGCAAATTGGACTTGGAACTTTATTATAAATTTTGCCGCTGTTGTTATTCTAACCGGTCCCGAACTTGAAAGGTGTACCAACGCTAAAAAACTAAAAAAAATAAAATGAGAATTGCTCCAAATTTGAGAGGAAACAAAAAATTGTGTATCTTTCGGATTGGGAAGGAGAGAAAAAAATTATTCCAAAACTAAGTTATCCCTTAAGGCGGAAATAACCAGTAACTCGATTTTGGCCCAAAGGCGGTTAGCTATAGCGACGGATACTCGTACTAACTTTCATAATCTTTCAGATATATTTTGTTGCAATTTTTCAGAACCACGTTCTTGTAGGTAGATTGTGTATCTTTATCTGTATCTGTATGTGTATCTGTATAGTTCAGGATGGAGGTAGGTTGTTGGTTGGTTTACCTTGCTTCATATTCCTCTGTCCGTCGTCGTTGTCGCGTCATTGTGGTTGCCTTCGTTGTCGTCGTGTTCGTGGTTGTTGTTGTTTCTTGAATGTATCCACCGATGACAGTGGAGCAGCATTCGACTTGATTACGATAACGATACACAAACAAAACTATGTTTTAATTGTATGTATGAGTAGGTTTGGGGGGACTTAAGGAGACTCTGGGTTGGATTTGGGCGGAGGAGGAGGTGCGATGAACGAATTAACCGGTTTATCGCGTTTTCAGGTAAAACACTTAAAAAACTACGTTTTCAGTTTGATGGTGGTATAAGAATAACATTTTACTCAACGAGTGTAGCGCTGCAAGCAATGGAACAATGCGCGTCGAGCCGCACCACTACCGGTCGTTTGGGGAGGTGATATAGCGATGACGGCATGGCGGCGGTCGGTAGAAAACGGTTCTTGTCGTAGCTGCATTATACTCATGGTGCCGTTTTTTTGGTAAACTGAATTATGGAAAGTGGATACGACAACTACGACGGAGACGACGACGACGACTGAAGAAATGAAGAGAAACAAAAACAAAAAACAAGAGGGAAATCCAGGTGAAGTGATGTCTCGGACTTGTTGTTTGTCGTTTTTCTTTGTTTTCGTTCTTTTTGTTTTTGTCGTTGTTGTTTGTTGCATTCTATACCGTGATATCATCCACGGGTGCCTCTGTCGCGGGCCACAAATGTTATTACTTAAATAATTTTTTTTTATATCTTTTGGAAATGAATATGCAGAGCAATGTCCCAGCACATATTTCTGTGTATGTATGTAGATAGGTGTGTAGGTTGATAGGTGTCCCTTTGGGCGGTAGAAGTCTGCATTTGGGATCTCCTTTTGAATGTGATGATGTTTTGGAATATGTGTTGTGTATTTAGATACAAAAAAGTTATATTCACATCTGTGTGGGTTTGGTGTTAGTATCTTTTTTCTGTTATTTGTTTGGGATTGTTAAAAGAAGGGGGGAGAGGAGGTGAATGAGAGAGAGATTGTTAAGAGGAACCTACTCTTTGTTTGGTTTTCATGATTCTCGTACATACATATATGAAGGTACCTATTTGCAGACACACAGGAACAGGATTTGGAATTATTTGTTATGAATACGAAATGAGATCTGGAAGAGAGTTAAGTTTTAGTTAGTTACAGAGGCAGCAGGTTTTTTCTTTCCTTTACTTTTATTTTGTTGTTGTTGATTTTTTTTTTTTTTTTTGGTCTTACTTATGCCTCATTTGGGTGTGACCTGGAGGTGAATGGCGTTTTTTCCTTTTATTCTTTTGTTCAAATTTTTCTTTTGTGTGTAGGTTATGGCTGCTCGAGTTTGGATCAAATTTCAAAACACACTATCCATGGTCAATAGAAATTGAAAAAAAAGAAGATGTTTTTTGTAACAAAAATTAAGAAATAAAATAAGGAAAAATATCAACTTAAGTTTAATCAATTGGAAATAGGAAGGTTCGTATTGATGTTGACATTTGGCAAATGAAGGTTAAATTGGAATGTTTAGTTACGTGATGTTGTTTTCAATGTGAGGATATTATCAGCTATTAGGACAATTTAGACCCAAGGGTGTCAAAGGACTTAGTTCCAAATGTCTCAAGACAAAAATGTATGGTACTTAAGTGAAACATCAAGTAACGCATTTCGAATTCTTAACTATTTAAGTTTTTGAAAGAAAGAAAGTTTGAAGAAGGGTTCAACTATTTATCTTATCCACTTAAAATAACCCGCATTTAAACGAATTCTACTGATCTAAATTTGAACTGAGTGATTCTTTCTTTTAAGAAAAATTTAGTCAGAATACAATTTTGAAGATGTGCCCAATCCTTCATTTTAAGACTATGAGCTTAATTTTGAGTCAGTTTCTCTGAAATGTTATTCCCATTGAGGAACCTAGGAGTTATCACAGAATAGGAAACGTCTCGGTGAAATCTCATGAAAGAAAGATGGGAAACCGACGACACTCCTTCCTAAAAATCGAGTCCTAGACTAATGTACATACATATCTATATTTCGGATCGGGTTCTCCTGATACTCTCACCAGTCTCGTTGGCTTCGCGTTGTCTTTTTGGAACTTATAGTTTTATCACAACAATGCCTAACAAATTCAGATTTTACTGTTCAAAATACTCATTCCATTTTGTTTTTGTTATAATTTAAAAGAACGTCTGTGGGTTTTGGTTACTAACCGTTAATCTTGTTAAATTTATTGGCAACATTTTTGATACAGCATCGTCTGACAAATAAGGAATTTTCCAGATTTTTGCATTTTTGTTTGCCATTTATACAATATACAGTTTCGGTCAAAAAAAAATAGCCCTGCGATTTTACTGCCGTACTTTTTAAACAACTCCATATACTGGTTCAAAAGTATGAATAAATGCCGTTAAAGTGGTTATTTAAACTGAACAATCACAAGGTCGAAATCGCAGTTCTATTTTTTGTGAGATGGTTTTAGGATGCGGTGCCATTTTTCTACAGTGGCAAGGGCACAAGGTTATCTAATTGGAACTTCAAAACTATAAAATTCCACTGTGAACACACCGTTAAACCTACGACTATTCTGTGAATATGAAAACATTCATTAACTATAAGCATGAAACGATGAACATGCAGTAGCTTATTCTATCAAAGTGTGTGTGCGTGTTACGGAAAATAAGATTCAAGGAAAAAAACTATCAAAAGGTGCCAAATTTAAGTTTTTTGAGAGTTTCTGAGTTTTATAAAAAAAATCCTTGTAAAATGGAAAAATTAAATAATTATTTTTTACATTTCTTAATTTTACATAAATGATAAAAATCTTTTTTTTTTTTTTAAATAATAATTTCGGATCCTCTGGGCGTCTAGAGCCCATAGAATTGAGGATAATGAGTAAGAATAATAGACAGAATATACATACGTTAATCCGTTAGCGAAAGAATTGTTTCTGAATGAATTTTCTTTAACGTCATGGGGGCGTATGTGGAACATTTTTGTTTAAGTTTTTTTTATTCATTAATTTCAAAGTGATTCTCTATCAAATCGTTATTTTTAACATTCGAATTTAATCTAAAACATTAACTAATTATAGATTCAATTGAAACAAAGTCGTATAACAAAACACAATTTCATTACCCGATAAGCATTGAGACATTCACAATTTTTCAATTCAGGATTTGAAAATCAAATCAACGTGTGAGCAAAGCAAATCTAAAAAAAGTCAATTTAAATAAAATAAGTTGTTTTATTCACAAAGAAAGAAAAACCAGAAAAAAACTTAGGAATCTTCAATTCTGAGATGATTCTATTGAATTGAAAACCAAACAGTTGTTAAACGTCATTGATACGCTTACGTGCATATGAACCGAAGGCAGTATCATATACATACATACATATATGTATATAAATAGTAAAGGAGTCCTTAGAATATGATGCATCCTTGCACATCTTTTTACTCCAATTTTTTTTTTTTGTATGCGAACATGACGAAAAACCTACTTGGTTAAGCTGCCATGCATTCAATATCAAATTCTTTTCTACATTTTTTTTTTGCTATTTCAATTTCGACAGTTCTCAACCCAAAAAAACACCCCCTCCCCCACCACATCCTCCTTTTATACATGAGGTGCTATAGGACACAAAAAAAAATATATCCTTAAAGGAATAATACAAAAAAGAAATCCGACACAGTTCACGTAGTAAAGCAGGTTGCCCTTTCACCTTTTTCTTCATAGTCTACATATTTGCCCTGCGTGCTTAGCTTATAGTTGCAAGTTCCATCTTCATTCTACACACACACATACATATGTATATACAACTGATGATGCTTTTGTATAAACCTGTATCTTTACAGAGACATAGATATTTTTTTTTTAAACTTAAATATTGATTTCAGTGTGAATGAAGGTCAAATTCGAAGCATATCCTCCTTGTTATCCTTAAATAAAATTAAAAAAAAAAAAAAAAAAAAACTCTCAACATCAACTGAGGCCTTAAAGTCGGTCCGCTTTGAAAAAAAGTATGGGAAAAAAAGCAGAAGCTTGTTGTTATTGCCCCCATTGCCCTCGTGACTCATTCAGGGTGATAAGTCGCCGGCTAATCTGCTTGACATTCAGCGTGACTTGAAAATGTGCCAAATATTTTCAACCTCGCACTCTCACCCATGAGCCCCCTTTAGACCGACAATGACGTCACCCCTCGCTCTCCTACGCCCGCCCGCCCGCCGAGCCATCTAATCTTCACTTTACCAACAAATTGATATGTACCTAGCCGTGAGGAACAAATGCATTAAAACTTGAACGTTGCCCTTGAGGCAACCATCAGATACATGTTGTAGGCCTTTTTTCCGTTGTTTTCCTCGTCGTCGTCGTTAGCTGAATGGGGCGGGAAAGGGGGCGGATGAGATATTGTACTAACAGCATTGGGACAGAAGAAAAAAAAAGAACACATAGATATATGTAGATATTGAAAAATTGTTTGTAAACGTGTTCTTTATGCTTATTATAGGGTGTTGTTCTTTGTTATTTTAAACAAATTGAATTTTTATGTGCACTTTGGGAACAAAATCGACTTTGTGTCAAGGTGACGGAATTATACCAAGGCAATATTATGTCGACTGACAATATTACTTTTTTTTTTTTTTTTTTTGTTCGAGAATATGGGAGATAATTCGGTGTGTGTACATAAATAACATATAAATATCAATTGGTATTTAATGCACATAACAACTCATGTATCTATACTTAATCTGTCAACAAAAGTGATTTGGGAGAACATTTATTTTGATTATATCTGAGAGATTTTGATGGAGCCACATAAAGTAGGGACTATTAGGAGGAAGATAAGATAACATACATTCATACTTATGTATATAAACATCTGGATTCGGGATACGTTTACCAAAGTTGAAGTGGGATTTACTTATTAGTCCTTGTAAAACTTTTAAGTTAAGACAAATTTTAACAATTTAAAAATTCCATTGAAGTCGTTTAAATGTTCGCATCTATGACTCTGACGCATAAATCGGGCTAAGTTCAACCGATGAGGCTTTAGTTTGTGGGTTATTCGTAGAAGACTTGACAAGATAAAGGTTTAAGAAGTTAATCACGGTGCCCAGTTTAAATCACTCTCACATGACATCACCATGCCTCCAATAACTCGGACAAAATGTCCATATCATGCAATTCAGACAGACGTTGCTAACCATAGAAGAATTAGCACTAACCGTTGACGGAAATGGCCTCTCAAATAAATATTGACCGACAAATTCTTCGGACAAATTCTTCTGGACGGCTTAGACACTATTGGATCTCATGTACACTCGTATCGTCCCAAATTCGACAATTTTGATTATTGACATACCAATTCATGATGAAGTAGGCCTCGCTGAAAATGATTTTTCAATGAAACTTTTTTAGAGTCCTCGAAACGAAGACACGTCATTGTCTATGGCCATCTGCCTTCAAACAGCCACCATTATCGGTCCGACATAAAACCGGAATCCGGTTCTGGTTAAACAAATAACAAGTCTCTCTATTTATCTTGATCGCGCGAGTCCTGGCCATCCAGTTGCATAGCCCAATGCTTCGGCTGTCCTGGTCTATGCAATTTCTCCAGCGTAAGTATGGTCTGTCATGCTGTCTCCTACCATAAAATGTACTACAAAGAATTTTCCGAGGTGGTTCCCCTTTTCGCTCATGCAAGCTGCAACCTGACCGAAGTATGTTGCATATACGGGCCATAATTGTAAAGTCTCCAGAATTGTCCTTCCTCACATTCGTGGTTATCGATTCTCCTTAAGTCTTTTCTCTCGAACGCGCCTAAGAGCTGTAAGTTCCAACATCTATTTCGTCTTGATAAAAAGCCATACGAACTCATTTTTGTTTCCAAAATCGACGACATTTAGTTCAAAGAAGACGTCTCGACGGCGGAATTTGTCATTAAGCCATCAATTTATGGCAAAATCAATTTTGTGACAATTTTATTTTCCAAAGCGGCCCTATTAACTCGCCCCTCTTTGTTCAACTTGACACCTTTGTATTATTTACTTTTTATGAACCTATGTTAAGTCATTAGCTCATGCCGATAAACCAGCAGCTCTCAAAGCCTTAGAACCTCAAATTGAAGTCACCATACGGACTAGAAAAAGTAGTGAAAAATGTCTGCAAAAAAATTACTGACAATATTTAATTTAAAAAATACGATTTTTAAGGACACAAATTCTGTTAAAATTATTTCAAAATAAATTTTGTCAATATCCAAAAAAGTAATTTTTAATTGTCAGCTTCATCATGAGGTCCTTAAAATAATAATTAAAAAAGAAAAACAGATGAAGGTTAAAATGTTTGAAAACTTATTTTGCATGGTTCCAAATATGGTGTCGAATTTCCAATATAAGTTCAATTTTTTGTTATTTCAAAAACAAGGCGAAACTTTTGTTTTTGAAAGTGTGTACGAAGGGGAGGCAGAGATTTGTATGATATTGAAGTGCATTTTATCCATAGAAAAACCATTGAATTCAAAAACTACAAGAAAAGATTCGAATTTTCTTCAATTCCTTAGTATTAATTTTTTAACTTTATTATGATCTAGTTTGACGTTATTTTCTCAAAACATGTAAAAAAAATGTTTGGTAAGACAAAATGGGAGTCAAGTTGTCGCCAAACTAAAAATTGTAAACCCACTCAAAAACAAGAAAAATGTATCTTAGTTATAAAATCAAAAGTAGAAGATGAAGAAACATGTCTTTTAAGTTCAATCATCTTTTCTTTTTAATTTCCTAAAAATGAAAAGTTAAATTTCTAACCCTTAGATCTAAAAATACGATAACATAAATCATTCAACCTTTTTGTATTAAGTTGACATTATTAAATAAGTGTTCGTGATTGGAATTTATTAAAAAAAAAAAAAAAAAAAAAAAAAAAACGCCCATACATCACATATAAATTATAAAATATGAACCAGCAGAAGTTTGAATTTCTAAAGAATTCGATCAATATAATGGAGAAAAGCGATAACCCAAAAATAATACATGATGTTGGTATCCTTTTTTCAAAACGAAAGAACAAATTACCATTTTAACCACTTTATTTTCACCACCAACCAACAACGACGACGACGACGACGCCAACGCACGGCTGCAAGACGCTGACAACGCAGAAAAAAATGTATGAAGTTAAATATCTTAGGAATGGCATTATTATAAAACCGGAATGTAAAATTACAGAGGAAAAGATGAGTTCAGCAAAATATACTTGTAGAATGTTCAAAATTTCAATGTTGTATCTGAAAAAATACTCCCCATCTTAAAAATGGCCAATTCTACACGAATCATTGATGACTCAGTCAAAATAAAAATAAGACAAATTATTCGTAGTTAAACAACCTGTATCTCAAAAACCTGCAGACTAATAAACTTCAAAAAATAACCAATATTTAAAAAGAAGACACGTAGATATCGATTAAAAAAAAAAACATTTTCCAATCTTTGTAATTGACTCGTCATTCCTCACTCAAGGACTTCATTTCAAATTTCAAAAATTCCCTTAGAAGTTGAAAGGAAGTCGTGCGTAGGTTTCGGTCCAGTTTTTAAGTTGAAGAACCAACAAAAAAAAGGAACAGCAAATTCCAATTTATCATCATCAGAAATCAAATGAAGTGACAATATCTTTTTAAATTTTTTCTCCTTTTTCATGATGACAAAAAAAAAAAATCTTTCAAATCACATGAGTAACAAATTGAATATGGAACTTTTTTCCATTAACCTCACTTTTTTTTTTTTTGATTTTTTATTTTGAAACATCTGCAAACATTTTCAATGATGTCCAAATTGGTATCTCCTTTGTATTGGCAGGATAATTTAGATACTACATCACAGACACATTTGGGGTCCTTTTTTTTTATGTTGTAAATGTGGAGACACACATATAACAAAAGAGAAAACGAATAAATGAGGTGAAAAAGGATATTTATATCCTTTGGTTGAATAGAAAATCGTAATCCTTATTTGTTTTGTATCCTTTTTTTTTAAGTTCGATGTTGTAATTTATGGAATTATTTGAGGATATCCTTTTTTTGTAAATTATGTATACTTAAAAAATAGACCTTGGGTTTGTTTTTAGTATTCAGTGGTTGGTTGATGTTTGAATAAAATATTTTATTCATTTTTTTGTTTTTTTTTTTTTTTTTTTTTAAAGCAGTGTGAGTGAAAAGATCTAAAAACTTGAGAATAGATTTTGAAATATTTGTAAATGTAAATCAAAACTTGAAGTCATATGTAACATTTCGTAATTCCGGAAGATGTGCTCATATATTTGCCCTTTAAATGTTATTGGAGGTTTGACCTACATATCTGAATAAATAAAAGATTTTCGATTGTGAGAGACAAAGGTACTTCGAACTTGACACTTGTTGGTCAAATGTCGGAAAATTGGAAGTTGTGTAGTTCCTGTTGTTAATGATGGCACCAATTCGACTATGATTATTCAGAATTGGGTTCAAATGTTCAAATTCGTGTTAGCAGGACTTAAAATAAAACTACTGGTTCAAAAGTTCAAAATTGGATGAATTGTCAAAAATATGTGTATCAAATTTGTCACAATATCTGTCATTAAGTGATCAACCAACACTCTTATACCGTCGCCTGCGTACGTACGTTTACCTAAGTCATTTTTGTTTAATATGCATTAAGCGAACCGTAGGCACTCGAACATTGTTCGAACCAAGTTCGTTGTCTGCATAATAGTTTAGATACTAGTTTATTTTTCGACTGCTTATCAACTAGAGTCTAGTTTAGACCAACTATTCAGAACTTAAAGCAAAATTGACTTATGATGACAAAAATCCCAGAGAAGAAATGAAGTTCGAGCAAATTAGTCTAACTGTCTACGGGCTTATCTCGAACCATGTTTTTTTTTTTTTGGAAATTATGACATAATTACTAATACTCCCAAAAGTAGTGTGTTGGTGATGAAGTTAAAATTGATGGATGATGAAATTGCTTACCAATGGTACCTGTAAGGAAATTGACATTGTTTTCTACCTTTCTCATGTTATATCCTAGCTTTGTTTCACTTCCGATTCCTTTTGTCTACCTGAATATTCCTTCTTGCTCCGAGCAATGGTAGTCACATCATGACATTGAAACAAAATGTCTACTCCAATAGTTCAACTTGGCACAGTAATATTCCGCAACTAAGACCTCAACTGTCAATTTTTCGCATATCCATAGGCACCCCCCTTGAATCACACGTGTTGTTGGGGTTCTCCTCGCCCATTTCGCGGCTGTTAATTAATACCCTATCACTTGCATCGCTCTTCTATTATGACTGTTATCTGATCATTAAGTCAGGTGTCCCCATTACAAACAAACTCCCTCGAATCTGTCACGTGTAACATTTCAGATCATTAGCGGTACGCAATTTGTAGTTACGAATATCGTCTTTCACCTCCTAAACCATCACTATATGCTCATTTTTCCCGTGTCGTCGCGTCACGTCGCACATAAATGCCACAAATCGTTGATAGATGATGCTCATCGTGAAGCTTTGACAATGATGATGATGATCACAACATCTCGGTTACATGTCTTGAAATGGAGATCTTCTTCTTATATTATGTCTCTCTGCCTATAGTGGAACGAGACCACATTAAAAAAAAGTACCTCACAGATTATAAACAATCTCGGATATCATGACTCGAGAACAACAAATTCATAACATTCCAATTCAATGATTTGGAAAATTGATAATTCCACTTTATGCGTCCTTACTGAAACGGCTGAATAACATTCTATAAAATACCACACACACACACATAGGGCATAATTCCATTATACTCCTCCCTCCCCCCACACACCAGTAGTCAGTCATCTGTTTTGTATGTTTTTTGTTCTTGTAATTATCATCTCATTTGCGGATGACGGAGATGAGTTTTGGTAGTCTTTTTGTCTGGCAGAATATTCGAATGTATGTCTTCTAGCCAAATATCCTGATTCCTGATTTTCATTTAGGAGGTATTAAGTCTACACAAACCTCGTCATGTCACCACCGCACCACCGTCACCGTCATCGCAGCCAAAAAGACATCCTTGATGCCTCTATGTCGAATTAGAACAATGGTTCTATTCGTTCAAATATCTTGGTACAGATGGCTCTGTCTGTCGTGTCTCTCTGTATCAGTGTTGATATCCTGCAAAATTTGTTTTGTGTCGTATTCGTATGTGTCTTTCTGGAATATAGGGTGTGTATATACTCGTTTTAAAGGTAATTAACAACACAAACGATTATCAAATCAATAATTGGTGTGTTGCTTTGCTAGCATTGATTGTGTTTACCATTTGACACTCTATGTCATTGAAAGAACAGCTATATGCATAAAGGATGCACATGTCTAGTGTGTGTGTTTAAGGATAAATTATACCCCCCTTAGTGCACAATGTGACACCCTATATACACCGCATCCTGATGCACATACACATGCATATCAATAACTCAACCAAGAAGATTATTTGTGGTAATATTGGTGATATGTTCAGCCTGTGCTTTGTATAGGTTTATATTTTAGAATGAGGTTTTGAGCTCTATAAGGAGGTTTCCATTAGGAAACCAAATGATTGTTGTATATCTAAATATGTGTGTATGTATGCAAAGTTTTTGTCTGGGTATGTGATATGAGGATAATCTTTGAGACATGAAACAAGATTTAAAGATCATAACTATTTTGTTATTGAGCCGAAACCCGATAAACTATCACTATATGTTGTGTTGTGTGATGTATGTGTGTGTCGTGTGTGTGTTTTGTTATATTATTAGATGATATCATATGAATGCAGAATGTTTTAGGCATCAATAAATTAGTCGTCTTATCTTGAAATTCTTGTATTGTTTTCATTGTTGAATTATTGTTAAATTTAAAGGCTTTTATATAATGGATTAAGACTCTCAATAAAGCTATATCTGCTACATATTTATTCTTTAAGTATGTTATCTTTTGAACAATTAACTTTTGAGATTAAGAAGTTTCGTTTATTGAAAAATTACATTTTCACTGTGTAGAGGGGAAGAGTATTTGAACGTGCGTCGGACTACTTAATTTCGAAAAAAATATTAGTATTGTTAAAAAGTTAAAAGAAATAAAATAAAATAATCTAGAATCTAGATGATCCACGTTTCACCCTTATCGTCTTCCTCTAGAATTAAGCTTCTTAATTCCTCACAGAAATTTGAGGTTGCAATCCTTAATTTTTTGTTTAAGAAATAATGCAATTTTTAAATTTCTTGCCTATTAAAAGAACAAAAATGATAGAAACAAGATTGTATACATTTTGGACCGAAATTTACAGATTTCCAACAGACTCAAAAAATAACTAATATTTTGAATTTATAATAAAATTAAACTGTTGTTCTGTTAATCTTCTTTTGTTCGTGTGTTAGTCATTGAATTCCTCCTAAACCGCTGGACCGATTTTGATGTAATTTTTTTTTGTTCGAGAATGGTTTAAATATAGACAATCCTATTCATATTATAATGTTGGTACAGATGTAGATTATAGGCTGAAATAGCACATAATCTACTTTTTTTACTCTGGTAAAATGTATAGTTTCCGTGAGGTAGATTTTTTAAAAATGTTCCTATATAATGGCTGAAAGGATCTGGATGAAATTTGACACAGAGATATTATCAATAAACAGGCTTTTGACTTTAATCAAAAGCTACTATTAATATGATGTGCTTTTCTATCTATCCCGAGCGATGCCTGGACGATCCGCTAGTAGATATTAATTTAAATTTGTATGTAAATTCTTGTTGAATATTTTTTACTGAACACATATTTAATACAATTTTTATTGATGGCGAAAAATTGTTTATATTCCATATGCCAAATCAAACTGTCAGATTAGATAGAGAGGATAGCTTAACATTTCTGTAAAATAGAAAACTTTTATCATTTAACAAAGATGTTTTTTTTTTTGCTTTGAAGAAACTGAACTGCCATGTTCCGATTTTGACGAGACTTGCTTCCTGGACACAAATCATCCTTATAGTAAATTAAGCCATGATAGAATTCGGCATTTAAAATAAATTTGTACGACTGGTATAGGTTGATCATGGCCAATATTAAAAGCCAAGTTAAAATGGACGAATTCCTATCCACAGGCAGACCAATCAACATCTACAACGGACTCTGAAAATTGAATGGTCTGTCCCGAATTTTCTTTAACCTGGCATGCCCACAAGAGGGAGCAATGCCACCATAACCATTGATATCATGCATCGGAAGAACCGAAAAATAGCTGTTGGCTCTATATGAGAATAAGGACGATTTCGGTGACGGTACAGCCATGAATTGTATAAGCTATATAGATAGACTCCGGGGGGCTGATGGTCACATAGCTCGGAAAGTCCTTCGTAGTACTGTTTATGGTAGGCGACAGCGTGGGTTACTTAAAAACGTAGTTCAACTTAAAATCAAAAAATGATTTCCTAAAAAAAAATTAACTTTCCATAACTTTTACCAACTTAAGTTGACTATACTATTCCCTCTCAACGTCAAATCGATTTGATAGTTGCTGTTTTTTTGTCCTTAATTTATATTTCTGTTTCCATCGAATCTGACCACGATATTAATTTCAATATTCCTATAACATATATGTACATATGTAGTAAGTAGAGGTAAAACAAATGCAATTGTTCTCACTGTCTAATTTTCCAACTAACTACCAGCAGCGTAGATATGTATGTATGTATATATTCATCAATTTATGTCAACCGCAGCAAATAAAACTTTATTTGACCGCACCTTTTGTTTTCTGATTTGTCCTTTTTTCATTTGTAAAAAAAAATAAAAAAAAATTAAATTAAAAAGGATACGTAGATACATTTCACAGTTTCCCCCCTTTTTGCCAAACAAATCAATTTGGTTTCAAAATAAGGGATCTATTTATGTATATCTATGTATGTATTGTGTATAAATTTGTGTCCTGTCCGTGCGTTCGTTGTCGTCCGCTTATATTCGAAACAATAACTTAGGACTCTGATATGCTCGTGTTCTTATTTATATTTATTGAAACCCCCATGTTACGCACCAGTGCGGCGCAGCACATCGATTCAGTCATTAGTTCTCTACTGAACCATATCGCTTACCGTGTAATTACATTTTCACCAATATTCAAACGCAAACAAAACCCCTAAAAAACAAAAACAGAAAAACAAAAAACGAAATAAATCGAACAAAAAAGGACAACGATTAATTACCCTTATCCGTCGTTCGTCGTCGTCGTAGTCGTTCTCTCTGACAACGACGTGTCCATAAAGTGATTAAATATACTGACCCGTCCGACCGGCATCCAGGCGGTCATGGTGGCGCTGATGGTCATGGTGGTGGTGGAGAGTAGAAGTGCAAAGGGATATATGCAAATTTGCATTATTACATTTTATGTCACATCCTCTATGTTGCATCATCCAGCATCCATCCTTGTACCCAGTGAAAGCTATAAAATCCTTCTATTTTTTTTTGTCCAGCTAAAAGCCAACCAATTATCCCTGGCAAAACCCGTATTAGCTAACATTATTAGCGAACAAGCCTTTTATATGCACTGACTTGCCTCTGTACACATATGCAGTGTCATATGCATGTGTATTGTGTTATAGAGTGCAGGAAGCAGACATTGATATCGCCATTTTGCATTTTGTGTTCGAATGTGTTCTATCGGTCGTGCGTAGGCCGGCCGTGTAGCGTCGCGTCGGTCGCCATATTGTGCATTCAAATAGATAATGATGCTGCTTCTGCTGCTGGGTACTGGTGATACTGATGACGATGATGATGATGATTATACTGATGAAGATAATTTTGATGCATGTATGCTGTTTGCTTAAGCATTATTATCCCTTATGTGTCCTGCTGCTATATTTTAGCTTCAAATGCTTCTGCAACTATGCTGCATGATATGTTCGCAGTTTAAAGGGCAAAACTTGGCAATCTACACATATTTGCGTTTTACTATAAGCGGAAAAATTCAAATGCAAATGAAGCGTAAATTAACGCGCGATAGCTGAAAACAACGAAAGACACTAGAACTACGACGACAACGACGACGACGACATAAAATCCACCAATAAATCGTTTGCATAAATTTTGTCTACATATAGTACATATATGCGCGCACAAATGCAAATGAAGTTCCTTTGCACAAAACGTGGACTTTGGCCAAAAATTTTGCAGAAGTTCTCCATTCATCGGTGTTGACTGTTTGATTTTGGTATCTGCAATTTATGTAAAACGAAAAAGGAAAATATTATAGGAAAACTAGAATGAGAAAAATTGATATGTTGCATACTAATTATGCAGCACCCTATGACTTGAAAAGAAAGATAATTTATGAATAAGATTAGTTATTTTATTATTATTATTATTTCTGCTCTTTGAATTGAATTGATGAATTTTCAACAAAAACTCCGTTAGATTTGATTTAAAGTTAAATATTTCAGACCTTAACCGGGCACCACTTTTAAACAAAACAAATCAAAGAAATGAATATATAAAATACAAAATTGATAAACGGATAGTTTACGTGATTACTCTTGTCTCATATTTTATCAAAATCTTGAGTCACCCGGGCGCCACTTATTACGAATGTTTGAAAGATAATATTGCGGAACTCATAGTTCACATTATCTTTATAGTTGGTATTTCGAATTCAATGAAAATATTGACTCCAGTAAAAGTAATTCAATAAAAACGACGAACGAAGAAGCATTTATTTTTACCAAAGTTTGATATTTTTAACCTTATCGTGGTTCAACTTCTTACATTTAGAATAATTAAGTCTCGAATATTTGAAAGATAACATTCCATTGGCTTAAAATAATTGTATGAAGAATGAAATCGCTATTTATTCCCATTTATTAATGGAAATCAAATAAATCAACACCCTACCCGGGCGCCACTTTAGCGAAAATCATTGCACTCGTTATCTTTTTCGTTGGTATCATCTTATAAAAATCTTGATTTAAACGAAGTGATTCGGTAGAAAGGGTTAATTTTTATTCAAAGAACAATTTAGTTCACGAAAGATAGATTTCTACCCGGGCGCCACTTATAAATAAAAAAACAATTTTAATAGAGAATGTTTAATAGATATTGAGTTTATTAATAATATTACCTCTATCGTTACTGTTCTATATTGTGTTATAATCTTGGCTTAAAATAATTTGATATATTGGCAACTGCCATGATTCCAGTAGATACATCTCAAAAAAGAACTTAAAAATGATAGGTCATAATTATAAAAACATTGTAGAAATTTAAGGACCTTCATATTTCTGTCCTTTAATCGTAAAAAATTTTGTCATAAATGAATTTCCCACCCGGGAGCCACTTTATAACAACAAAACCAGTATCAACTATTTAAACTTAGGAGAACCTTGCAAAACCTTTTAAGTTCAGGAGCATAACTTGCATAAAAATACTGCCATATTTTGTTCTTTCAAAAAGTCCCCTTAAAAAAGAAGAACAAATATAACATACCCTATAAAAAGCAGAATCCAAATTCATTTGACAAGACCTCAAAAACTGTATGTGTTTTATATCAGGTTCGTTTTATAGAAACAAAATAAAAACGAAGTAAAGGAAAATAACGGAAAACCGGAAAAAAAATTCCTGTCGTCCCGAAAAATATGTAGTATACGTTGCTACATCTGTCTGGACAACATTTCATCACGAAATCTCGTGCGTGCATCCTGTTAACAAAATTTTAATAGACACAAAGGATTGTTGTGGTTTGTTCCAGTACTAATTTTTTTTTTGTATGTCCAGGAAAAAGGTAGTTATTTCCTAAATCCCAGGATGTCACAAAGTGAATGAAAGATTTAAGAACTGTTGTCGTATAGAGTGTGGGTGATTGTTGCATGAGTTTACTTTATATTTCATTTCAAACTTACTAATTGAATTTTGTATTTATTTTTTTTTTTCAGGATGTACTACACAAAATATGCCATCCACATGGACAAGTTTTGCGTATTGTTATATTTAAAAAGAATGGAGTACAAGCTATGGTTGAATATCCTTTTTAAACTAAAATTAAAAATTAGAAAAAAAACATGCAAATAATTTACTTGAATTAATTTTAAATTTATTTGATTTTCAAACTTTTTTTGTAATTTTCCTTAACCGATATAATTTTTATTTTATTTGATGATTTTACGTTTGAGAGTTTAGAAGCTGCAACTAGAGCTAGAGAAAACTTAAACGGTGCTGATATATACTCAGGATGCTGCACATTAAAAATTGACTTCGCCAAGGTGAGTTGAGAATTAAAAAAAAAACAAAATTTCAGAAATTCTTTACTTAATTTAAATATTGTATAATTTTATATTTTTTATTTTTCAAAATTTCAGCCAGAAAAATTGAACGTCTACAAAAATGAACCAGACTCCAGCTGGGATTATACACTCACTGCAGGTAAGAATATTTTATATATCTTATTTAATTAATAATAATTTAATAAATTTTAATATAAAACTTGAAAAAAATACGAAAAATTCAAAACATTTTACTCTTTTCAATAATAAACAAAAATTCAAAAATAAACTCCAAAGAAAGAAAAAATTAATCATATTTAAAAATCCTTCAAAAAACATCCCTTAAAATATCCTTATATCCTTTATCAAAACAAAATTCTGTCATTCATTCATAGAATCACCAACATTTATTTTTTATTTTTAAAATGTATTTCAACATCATTTTCCTCTTCAGACAAAACAAATAAATTTGAACAAAATTAATATTTTTGCTTCAAGAAAAAAAAAATCAGGTCAAAAAGAGTCTCATTATTTTTTTGTTTTAACATACACAATAATTAATGTAGCCAATTGAAATTCAAAACAATTTTTTTTTGTCACTAATGCTTTTTTTCATTAATTTTGTATGTCATTAAAATTTTAACGCATCATACAATAATTTTATTTTTTCCACATCTTACAAAAATTGGTAGATATTTTCTTAGATAAAACCAATATTATAAAAAATACTACAAATTATATAATTTTTTTTTAAATATTAAAAAAAAGAAATATATTTATAAATAAAAACTATAAATATGTATAAAAAAAATATATAAGCAATTACCGTACCATCAACTTTTTACCTGATTGCACACAGACAAACAACAACCCAAAAATATATATATATATATATTAGCAAAATTTAATAATTTTAATATTTAAGTATTTAAAACAAGAAAAACATAGAATATTTAAGATGAATATATATTTTATAAATTTTCTTCTTTATTATTTTTCTTAATATTCTTATTTTCTGACAAAACAAAATTATGACCAAGAAAATTTATACCTCTCAATAATACCTACCAAAAAGTATACACACCATTTATTTTTTGTTTTTAATTTTTAAAATTAAGGTAAGGTAGATTTTAAATTTTGCATGTTTCTTTTTTCTAAATATTTTATTCAGTGTTGGTTTTTTAAATATTTAATATTTAAGTAATTATCTTGGTGCCTATGGAGGAAAACAAAATTGGTAAGCTTGAATTATTTTTATTTTACAAAAGTATTATAATAGTTAACACATGACTCACTAAAAGATTGATAAATTTATAATTTATTAAAAAAAAAATCAAGATCTAGGAGAATTCTGAAATAGGTACTGTAAAATCATCTACACTGGTACAACTATAACTTGAAATACATTGGTGTTCCCCAAGGTAGCCACTTAGGTCCTCTGCTTTTTATTTATCTCTCCCAAGTGTCAAGGAGAGCGTCAAACCACGTTCCCTTCGATTTTCCATTCGAGGCTTTCCTTGGAATCGAATTGTTTTTCAAATGTTTCACAATTTTTTTGACATTGCAGATTTAACTGTCAAAGTTGACTTCGGAAATGGTTTTTAAACACTTGATGATAATCATCATAATTCTTTCTAATATAATTATGTACTTGTCATGTGTGGTCACTATATTTTTGTCCCATATTATGTGTTCTTACAGGAGAAACTCCATTGCTCAAAATTTTCACAGAAAGCAAATTTATTTTTATCATTTTTTCTCGAAACAACATTTTATCAGCAACTATTGGATTCTTTAAAAAATTGTTGTTTTTCAAGCGTAAATTTTGCGACTGACTCAAAAAATAGTTAAATTGCTAAAAGAGTATCAACCAAAGTCTCAAGAAACTTAAATTTCAACTGCACCCAATTGCTGCTCCAAATCAATAATTCCCACAAAAAGAAACACCCTGTCTGATGTATTTTGAAAGGTTTAAAAAAAAAACGAATCTACCAATAAATTTGTCTGTTCAATGTGTGACTATAAAAATCAAATGCTGCATAGTTTGAAGTTATGTTGTTTCCTTTATTTTCTATCTAAAACTTTTCAATTCTAGAAACAGGATGCCCATGCACAAGCAGTGTAAAGCACATGCAGTGCAGTAAATCTCAACACAAAACAATCAAACCAAAGCTACCCTTTTATGATGTCTCTTCCAAGTAACGGACTTATAACAAACTTTTAGAGAGAAAGAGAGACAACAATTACATATTTCCTATCTCTATCTACACTTAAAACAAAGCAAAAAAAGATATAAATGACAATACCAGAAGCACATTGAAATATCCTTGCTTATCCTGTTCTCCATCATGTACGCTTTATACACATGAAAACTTCCTCCCTTTTTTTCAAGCGGAATTACATTTTTCTTTTTTTTTTTTGTTAACATTGAGTGCACTTGACAATGTGAATAGTTTTTTTTTTGTCTAAAAATTCAGTGGATTAAGGAAAAAAAAAACCTTTTATATTTTCGGTTATCTGTTCACACTTAAATAAATAACGTCAATTTCGTAAATAAATCCCTTTTGTGGTACAATAAATCCTTATCCCATCTTAAAATTCTAATATGATGGCTAAAACGTTGGGCGCCATTTTAAATTGTTGATAAGTTGAAGTGTTTTCATTTTATGACTAAAACTAAAAAAAAAAGTAAAACAAACATCCTTGTAACTGTTTGACAACCATCAATGCGTTAAAGTCTCTGGGGAGCGATGTGTGTCCTTTTTTATATACCTAAATAGTTTTTTTTTTTTTTTTCTATCCCCATCTGTCATCATTGGATTAGACACAACCATTTACCCTTGCGTTTGTCGTCTATGTCGACGTCGTCGTCGTTCGTCCCAAAACGAACTTCATTCCAGTTCTTCAAGTGAAATAGGATGACATTCAAGAGGATCAACTGTGGTTTTGTTGCTGTCTTAAAACAAAGCAAAATCCAGAAGAAGAAAAATCCCATAAAAAATGGCGCCCAACGCAGGCAAATACAAAAAATAAGACAAAATGGATAGTTAAACCTTAAACCCAGCAGCATATCGCCTGAATATAAAGAAGTTATAACAGAGCGAAGAAAATAAATAAAAACAAGAAACTCAACAAAAAAAAAAATCCTTACCTCTGCCAGGTGAATGAGCATAAGTAAAAGGATTTCTATCTTCGTCTTCCCTTGTTTTTTGTATTTTTTTTTTACTCACCGACAAAGAATCAGGATATCCTTCTTGTTTAACCCCCTAGAGCTCTTAGGGCTGTTGCTGCTGAGGCTGACTGCATCTGATGTGATTGTGGATATGTATATGTATTTATGTAGGAATAGGTATACAGAAATGGAATTCTTCTGGTACAATATATTACTATCATCCGAGATACATTGATGGACCAGCAGCTTACTCCCCGTCCCCAGTGATGGCGCCGCAGCATCAGAAGCAGCAGCAAAGAAGCCTATAAACTTCTCTCTGTGTATAGGATAGATATGGTGGCTTAAGGACCTCTTTCCTGATGGGCTCCCATCTGTGTTTATGTGTGTGTGTGTTTTATTATTTTGTTTTTTTCTTTTTCTTATATGCTCCTTGAGAATCTGAATGTTTTATTTATTTTTATTTTTGTTTCTCCATGTCTCTAGAGTACTTGTTGCATTTTAATGAAAATTTCAGCTTTGTTTCCTTGTCTTTTCCGTTTGTGTTTTTTTCTCTTATTTTATTGTTTTTTTTTTTTGGATTTCATTTTGTTTCGGGAGCAAAGGACGCTTGAAATCTCTCCGAGACCAAGCACTTTACTCTCCTTGGGCATTTATTTTCTTCTCCATCGTTTTTTTTTTTTTTTTTTTCTTGTTCATATAAAAATTGTAGCTCAGAAAATCGCTTATCTGCTTTGTTATTCATTGCAAGGGAAAAGTATCTACCTCCCTGTGCTATAAACATACATATGTACATAAAAAGTGTTTGAGGTAGATTATACTTTGTTTGGGAGAATATTTGAATTTAATTTCAAAAATTGGAAGTATATTTGTTAAATGCGAAAAGATTTTCATTGTGTTTCCTGTTTCTTTTTTTGTATTTTGTATTTTTATTACTTTGCCAGTGTTTCCTTTTGCTTGTGATGGTTCTTATATGGATGGAATCCTTTTGATTTTTTTTTCTTGTACTCACACGAATATCTGATTAAATATGAATTTTTTAATAGTCAATCAAAAATGGTGCTATACTGTTTTTTGTCTTTCTTATTTTGAATTTTTGGTGTTGCAAGAGTTATCGTGGGATAGACTAATGTTTGAATATTTTACCATGGGATTTATCCAAATTCCAAAAGCCTTGTCATGGAGAATTTCTGTGAGAAAAGGTAGGAATAACTATTCAATCGTTTTGTTCTAATAATAAATCAAGACAATGCCAAGTTACTCCAAATGGCGGCCAACGAGAGAATTGATTTCTTTTTTCTTTCAGAATTATAAATATATTGTACTTTGTTTAAATAGGCTAAAAACTTAATTGGCACCCAACGCGAGACTTGTTTTTTAATCTAAGCAAAATTGTATTCTCTTTGTACGTTTTTTTTTTTTTAAATGGCGCCCGAGAAAATAATTGTTACTTTTGATATCAAAGCCAAATATTCTTTTGTTTTAAATGGCACCGGTTATTATATTTAAATCTAATATTGTTGACATTTCTTTAAAATGAACTCGTCTCAATCAGTTTATTAGTTAAATGGCGCCCAAAAAAAGTCAAAACACAATTTTCAATACGTCATGTTTTTAACCAAATTTCTGTTAGCTAATAACTTATTTTTCAAAAATTTAGTTTTTGAACAAATTTGTTGATGATGATACCATAACTGTGTTCAAACAAATAGTTGACTTAAATGGCGCCCAACAGAGTCACTTTTTCATGATAAAATATTCACTTGGAAAAATTGTCTTTTATTCAGATTTTTTTTTATAAAAAATGTGTGTATTAGTGTGTCTTAGAGAAATAGAAAGAGTAAGCAAAGGGAAAAATGTGTTACAAAATTTCGGAGCTCCAAATATCTATTTGTAGAAATGTGACGTGATATCTGATTGTACATGCGTGATTTTGTCCTACAATACAAATATTTCATTTATAAATTACGAGTAATTTAATCAAAACATCAATTTAAATTAACGTCAATATTGTTATGATTATGATATACAATGTAGAATACTTCAATTTCAATTCATTTCATTTTGCAAATAGGATTAAATCCAACACAACACCAATTCTCATTATAATCCTTTTTACGATTTTGATAATGATGGTTGTAATCTAATTTTATCTGCTCGCCAACTTCGAATAACGTCAAAATTTTGTAAAATTAATTAATAAAATGAATATGATTTTAATTAATCCTCGATTTATTATACCTACAATGAGTTTTATATATAGATTTGTATGTCTACAACCAACGAGTATTATCCTATCCTATATCCTGTCAAAATGGTTATGGTCCTTACGTGATGTACGCAAATAATTTATATTGTATAGCTTTATTGTGGTAAACCTCGCCGTTATTTTTAAGCACTATAATAACTATTGTATCTAATTTGTATATGGGAGGTATAATAATTTTTTGGTTTTAACTTAAAATTGTGTGGAGAAAATATTGTTTTTAATTAAGTGAAAATCTCTAATTATACCTCCAAAGAAAAAAAAAGAACTTTGCAATTAGACGATACGCAATTTTGAAATTTTAACTATTTTAGGCAGAAATGGAAATAGCAAAAACAAAGGACTACGTCTTAGATAAACCAATTTGGATCCTTTTTCGAAGGAACTTTTCAAACATAATCATTTATTTTTAACTCGAAGCACGTAGAGGTAACGTTTGTACTTCTATATACCTAACTATAAAACATTGCAATTAAGAGAAAATATTTAAGGAAAGGATTTGATATCGGCGGTGGTGGTATTATTTCGTTGCAAAATTATCTATTTTAATATAATTATGGTTATATACTTCACCCAGTAGTCATAGCAGCACTTTAGCTTGCTTAAAATTAACATTTCTGTGAGCCTATTCGATATCGCTTACAGTCCAAGACTTAAAAACCACAAGGTCTTTCCGTTATCATGGCTTATTTATTATTTAGTTACTTCCATTAGCAAGTACTTAGTTGATTAAGGTCGTGAATTGCTTCTTTTTTCAATTAGAAGTGGATTCCACGAATTTTGTTAATAGCTCCTGAAAGTTCTTACCACACAATTAGTGCTGGTAACAAAATTCAATCCGTCTAGACTTTTGATAGTCTGGTTTCGATGTTAAAAAAAAACTCCAGTCTCAACTCAGTATCGAACTCAACTCACCATGGGTTTTCGACCAATATATCGACCAATATAAATGTCACTTTGAAACTGATCCTTTCTCAGAAAATTTTTGATATATCGAATTCCTAGTCATTCTAAAACTTTAAATCGAACTTTATCGATAAAAAGTGGGAAATTTAAACCGATAGATAGCAACACAAGATGATAGTAACTGACATTCTAAAGGTCAAGGTTTCAATTGAAAAAAATTTCTTGGTCATGAAAGAAATTCTAGGTATTCCTAATTTCGGAAATATTTAAAGTCACTGTTCCGTATTTCTACAAATTAATTGACAAAGAAATTATCTTTCCAAGAACTGTCAGAGTTGATAGGTTTTCTACTTTTCCATTACGCACTTTGTTGGGATTATATTCCTTGAAAAAACTGCTACACATTACGAAATTGCGTACAAGAGTTACTGATGAATTCTGTTGCTCATTGATCTCCAGCTGCTTCAGTTTGACTTTAAAGCATCTCCAAAAGCATCTAATATATCCAGGTTCAAAAAGTGATAGCCAATATCAATTAATAGCCTAATCCCTTGACACTGGTGGAATAAGTTTGCTGAAGGTTTCAATCTGCACTTCAGAAATGTTTAGAAGACAACATTTGTGAACTACTTTTTTAAGATCCTCTAACGAAGTGTTTCTTGTAACACATTACTATATACTTCCATTTTGGCAATTCCTTAAGGGATCAGTCCTTCAGTTCTTTTTGACGACTTATTTGATTTGATTTGCTGATTTCAAATGGAATTTCCTGAATTTATAACTGATTCAGAACTGATGTAGTTTGTCCCAAACTAGAAGACCAAGTCTTTATTTTAAGTACAAGGCTTAGCAATCGAATAGATCGTAGTTATCCATGAATCCTCACCAGTTATTTCAACTTTATTTAAGCTGGATTATTTAATCTGGCTATTTTTTCGCTGTAATCTTTCCTGATGATTGTAAGAGGAGTCCATGCCTTTTCAAATATGATTTTCACTTTAATTCGACCTGACGTTGATTAAAGGTAGCTTTTCTGAGTTAACCTTGACAATTTAAAGTATTGACTAGTTTTAAGCTTCAATTAACGCTGAAGTCAATACAAAGTAGAACGTTCACTGCCTTTTCAACTTCAATCGCTTTTTAAAGCCTTAAGGGGTTCTAAAAATTTAAAATTTTAATTTATTTTAACAACAACATAATTCGTTAAAACTCCATTCTCCCCTGGTTTGTACATATCTTTAAAACTCAGTGTTTTACTCTTCGAAAACTGGCAAAATCCTTCACATGGTGTGTTGAAATAAAACTTTTAACCGTTAGCTTTTAATACTCCAGAGGTTATAAAGTTACTGCAGCCCATCTAAAACTTTATCCTGTCGACCTCTGAAGCTCTTTTTACCTTAATCCAAACCGCAATTCACGCACACAAACTAATTCGCTTAACACAACGATAATCACCTAAAAAATAAATCGTTTGCCAAAAAATGTGTAGGTGAGTGTGTGAGCGATATAAACTTTGTCCATGCGTTGACTGGCACGGATTAAAAAGCCCCAATCCAAAGTTGAGGGGTCGCCAACGTTAACCACCTGTATGTTTTCATTAAGTGTCGTGCCCGGGAAGAGTATGTAGGTGTGGAAGGAGGTCGGATGTGTAGCGTCTAAAATAAACAGCATCCAAAAACCATCCGCCAAAACTTGTTTGGTGTAAACTTTTCCGACCTCCTCACAAACCAGACACAGCGCGCAGCGCTCACAAGGTAGCCCCTAGCAGACTAGACAATGCCACATACTGCAGCTGGCTGATGGTACACATAACCTACCTCCTTTGTATGTGTTTCCATTTCCATCTGATGTCTGCCTCCGGGCGGTATCTGCGCCAGCATCTGCATGTCTCTCTTTGCCTGGCGTTGTACCTGTCAACCACGATGAACAGAGGTCGCCACTCCTGCTACACTCGACACTCGTACCAAATATTCATAGGAGATAGAAGAGGAGCTGTGGCGTGTTCCCTGTGCGGAGAATTGCCCACAATAGTTTTGGTCAATGGAGACGTGTCGCCGTCATCTGTGGAGCGGTTGGATATCGCCCACGTTTATTTCGGCATCATTATTCTCGCCCGGGACGCGATCCGCGAAATAAAGTACCCCACAGACCCACGACCGCAGAGCATCACCTAGCTCGTGCTATACCTCTGCTCGGTCAGGGAAAATTCTTGGAAAAATAAACGGAAAATTGTGACTGACGTGCAATGATACCGCCATCCATCCAGATAGAGCATGACATTCACGATGACGATGATGGCGGCGGCGACGAACGACGACAATGGAGAGATGCAACTCAAGATACAACCTTGGCCTTAAAATCCGCAGCTGATTAATTTTCGATGCGCGAATTCATTGTGTTTGGCAGAGAAGTGGGTCGAGGGGGTGGATGTCTGAGGGGGATCGCGCATTAAAAGAGCTGTGTTCGGACAGACATTTGTTTTTTGTGTTGGCCAAGTGTTTACACTCAACTTGAACTTAATATATGGAGTGAACAACACAGCAGACTGCAAGCAGCAAAAACTATACTGCTGCTGCTGCTGCGGCTGCATCTACGTAGCTACGGCTACTGCATCGCTGCAGACTGTCAGTGTTGAATGGCGTATCGCACGGGATGTACCCGTAAGTACGTTCTTGTTGATGGACGAATAGGCTATTCAAAGGAAGGTCAGACATGAATAATGTAATCGCTTTTGACTTGATCGTCGTCGTCGAGAAATGAGGAGGTATCCAGCACAGTCGGTGCAGTGCAGTGCAGTGGACGTTCTTGTAATGGCAATGTGGACTTTGTCATCGTCACTGAAATAATATTGTTTGTGTTAAAATGTTTTGAATGAAAGAGAAATTTGAGTGATTGAATTGAATTAAAGACAGAGTTGATTGAGTTTTGACTAAAGGCTGACTTGCGTGTGTTTATCGGAGCGAGAACGTTTTGATCAAAAATCTGAAGAAATAAAGCGATT
Source organism: Scaeva pyrastri (assembly GCA_905146935.1). Lineage (NCBI taxonomy): Eukaryota > Metazoa > Arthropoda > Insecta > Diptera > Syrphidae > Scaeva > Scaeva pyrastri. The sequence goes on along the minus strand of LR989927.1, from coordinate 24,855,756 downwards.
GATTGGAAGTTTTTCCTTTGTTTCATAATATTGTAGAATGTAGACCAAGTTAGAACAAAATGAAAATTTGATTTCATTCAGTTAGGTTGTATTTCAGTTTGGTTTAGTTAATCAGTGTTTACTTAAACCACTTTAAACATCGGTTTAGTTAACTTTAAACATAAATTAAATATGCAGATGTCGAAAAAACATGATTTTTTGCTTACTATTAAGAACAAAAAAGTAAAATTCACCAAATTTTTTGAGTAAAGTAAGGTTAACATTCAATTCCATTCTTAGCCAAGAAGGATTAGGAGTATTTATTACAATTAAAATATTTTGTCGAAATTTAATCTCGGTTGAGATCGTTGAGATTATCAACAAAACTTATTCTTCAGATCTTCATGGAAACATTCTCCTCTTCAAAATAAGCTTAAGTTTCTTTATTGATGAAAAAGTGACGTGAAGCGGATAGATTTCTCAAAACCCAATAAGAGTCAAGAGCTTACATTTAATTACTGTCAGTGTCTGGTCAGTCTCCTGGGAGCAAATGAAAAGTTAAAGTGCTCGGTTTTCTTAAATCAATTTTAATAAAATGAACTCCAATGATGTTGCCATGGCAAAACCTATACTAAGTTGTGGATCTTTGTGCATGCATTGACGATTAGTCGAACACTTTGCTCAAATACCTTATTGTTGATAAGATAGTTTTTTGATCAAAATCCAGATTTTCAATTAACATTTCTAGAGCTCGATCAGAGGACTTTAAGTATTGTCTATAACTAGTGTAGATGTCCAGCTTTACCTTTTGTGTCGGGACAGTCTTATATGTAAGGGTATATCATAAGTCCTCAACGAGCCCAAAGCGATACTGTATATTTGGGAATGAAATTTGTCGAAACTTCTGACAGTCTCGTCTGTCATTTCAGATCATATACTGTATTGATTGTCAAAATATATTAGATGTATCGAAATAATGTTTTACTGATTTTATGGAAACTTCTTAATAAGAAATTATCTAAAAACAAAAAAATATTTTTTGTTGAAATATGTAGGTATACCTAAACATTTTCAGGTCAATGTAATTTTGCACTGATTGGTTATTATTGGAGTGATATTTCAAAAGTCATTTTAAGTCATAAAATATATTATTAAAGGATATCATAAATTTCAGTTTAAATTGCGCTTAAATAAGCACCATTTTCAACACTTGATTAACTAAGAACTCATTAGACTGTTGTTTAATTTGAAATTCAAAAACAAAATTCCAGTTAAATTACAAATAATAATCCATCATAATTTTCCATCAATTTGTTTTATATTCAGAGTAAAATTCTAGTTCCCTATTGTCCCACGAAACTATTTGAATCCTGTGAATTAAACCTCAGGAAATCAAACCACACCCGATTTTCGAGGTGTCAATGAACTCATATAGTACTTAGTCAAGACCAAAGTTTAAAATAACACTTTCTCTCTTCGAAAATACATGCACAACGACGGCGAGTAATAATAATTAAAATCATCCATCATACAAATAACCGAATATAAATTAGCCCTCTAGTCCTTATTTCCAATAGCTTCGCACATCAAGGGACATCACGCACCCTTCAAAGTGTGCGTATATGTATGAGGTGTATGAAATAAACAACACAAAATGACTCCACAAAAAAATGAATTCAATTGAATTGAATTGAATTTGTGTGTGTCCTACGCCCGCCTGTGCTCTTATGTGCACGCTCAGCTCATGCACGTGTATCGGCAACAAAATTTTGTATAAATTTTCATATCCTGTGCCTGTACCTTCGTCAACTACTAATCAATTCTGCAAACACACGGCAAGACACAAAAAAAAAAAAAACATACAATCCCCACTGCTGGGTATAACGTCACATCCACTACCATCATCGCTGCCACCACCACCACCAACGACCGCTGCCGCCGCCATTTTGTAAATACCCCAAGCATCACGCACAACGCACAACACGCAGACAACAATTACCCCAGCTAATTCCTATTAATGTGATCTCTTATTACCACTCCCTTTGTCCCGTACCCTTCCTTCCATAATTGTCCTCTGCCTGCCACCACTCTAACGCGTAAATTTCCAAAGGACTTTTCATTTTCCGTTGAAGTATGTACTCCGGCCGGATCCGGATGCAGAAAGATAGAGAAAAAAGGACGTGAAGGAGAGAATATGTGGGGGGGGGGGGCGGCAGATGATATGATGGTACTCCATCGCACGTTATTTATTAGAAAACACGCACATTCGCTTATTGATACAAGCATACTATATAGCTGTGTATGTTGTACAAGGATATTCCGTATACCCTCACACCTCACACTCATACTCGTGCATTTATGTATTTATGCTAACCAAAGGTTGAAAGCTTTTCCATATTTTTCGGTGGTGGGTGGAGTGGAAAGAAATCCCCTTGTGGGAATTCCTATATTTGATTTGGATTGCGTGACATTTATTTCTAATGCGGTTCAATGGAAAATTGTGTGGTAGGTTCTTTTCGGTTCTGTATGGGATGTCATTTTTTTTTCTTTTTGGTAATACAAACAAAGAACAAAACAAGGTGCATGGCTGTGTCGCACGTAATTGCTCTTTTTTTTGGGTAATTCGAGATGTATAGAGGTTTTAATTTAATTGGTCTCATTAGTCGTTAATGGTTAAATTGGAAGCCAGGTGGTACAAAATCTGGGTCTGGAAATAAGCTTTCTTGAGTGGGGGTAGAACAGTTGGTCAAAGAAGCAGAGTGCGGGTAGGGGGAGGTGGGTTGAAATTGTGGGAGTGCAATCTTTTGAAGGAATTCATTTCAGTGTTATATTATTTTAACTCGCTTCAATTTGACAAGTAAGGTAGATATTTTTGTTTTGTCAAAATGACAGATTCTTTAAATTGAACTGAAAATTTAAATCACCATATCAATGTTAGTATGTGTATAATTAATTCGTTCAATAATGTCACCCGCAGTTTCTTTGGGTGGTGCACATCCTAAATGTCATTTACTATGTTGTGTTTCCTTTGAAGGCTTCTTGGCTTAGAAACACCCTAAACATAAGTTTTGAGCGGCCAGCACAAATCACTTTCAAAATTGTTGATGGGCTTACAAATTATACGTTCTCAAAGAAATATGGTCCACAATCCAAACCTCTTTGTTAAATCAATTTTATCATTTGCATTTATTGTCGAATGCTATATCCGTCAATTCAATTTGAAACAACAGATTTAATCAATAAAAGATTTAGCTTCAACAATATGCCATCTTTCACTAAATCAAAGCTCGGAAGACCCTGTTGGAAATCACTTGGGTAGGAGCATAAAGAGCCTTCTTATGAGTTCTGATCTGATGCTCCATTGTCTTTGCAGTACGTACAAATAGATTCGGTTGTTGAAGGCTTAGTAAAAGAACTTCGACTAGTCAAAGTCTTGGAAATCAAAAAATTGGTGCAATATCGTTTTAATTGTTTTCGAGATCATTACATACAAGTAAATTATTTCTCCTTGCATTTTCAAAAAAATTTTCATCAGGACATTAGTAAATTTTTTAAATATTTTTTGTTTTTACGACACCAATACTTAAAGGAACTGTAAGTCAAAGCTGGAGTAGGTGTGCTTGTTGTTAAATCGTCCTTGAACAGGGTCAGGAAGGATATCTCTAGATTGTGTTTATACATTCAAACATACATATTGTCTTCTTCTATTTTGAGTGTTAACGACACGATATCTTTGAAGGAGTTGTGGAAGAATGTTTTCTGTTTTTGAAATATTGTTCCATTAATAAAACTCTCCCTTTTCAAAATCCCCACACGAGACAAGAAAACAGAAAATATTTAGTAAAAAAAAAAATTGAATATTTAAAATAATAATTTTGAGGTTATAATGCCTAAAAATAAATGCTTGTTTTGTTTTGTACATAAATTTCTTCATAAAGCCTAGGATTTCAATTTTTAGATATTTAAGGACTTACATGGTTTTCGAAATCCATATCACGTTTCAGTCATCGTCCTTGTTGTTGTCTTTGTCGTCTTCGATAAATATATATGTATGTATTGTGTATAGGTATTAACAAAACGAAATGAATTGAATAATTTTTTGGAAAATTAGATTAAATCGATTTTATCTATGTACATATATAGTATGTATGTATGTAAAGGTCGTTATATAAAACAGTTATACGAATATAAAAGCCAAATCCACTTGCTGAATCGATGATGGTAAAATGGAATTAAATCGACTTAAAAATAGAAAACGACAATGTTCCAATAACAATTGTGTGCGTTTGTATATTTCGATTGATGTTGGAATAAAATTAAATTTAATGTCGAATGTCGTTTAGATTTGATCAGGGATGTGTGTGTATGTATATTGTTAGTCATTTGAAAGGGTTCTTTGTCTACATGGTAAACGTGTCTTATTTTTAAGTGACTATTATTTCTTATAGAAAGAGCCTACTAAGAGGAGATACATATATACGTAATTAGGAAATAAAAGCTCTAATCTCAAGTACCTACTTATGGACAGTGAATATGTGCGTCCTTTGTGCATATAAAATGTGTATTTCATTACAATGTATCCAATCATGACAGTTATAATCTTTCTGAAATCAAATTTTCTCAAGATGGAAGTCTTGTTTGATATTGGAAACATTTTTTAATTCAAAAATAAAACAACGACGTTCTCAAAAAAATTTGGTCCGCCGACATCACACCAAAAAGGGACTTTGCACACTTTTTGAGGATCTAACGGTGTTGCTGCAATGACTTCTGGTCACTCCAAATACTACAGTTTTGCTTATCAACGTACCCATGATTCAACCAAAAATGAGCTTAATCGCTGAACAAAATTTTCTTGTGAAAATAAGGATCGGTGGCCATCTCGTTTTGGACACAATTTCCAAGATTTGCAAACGTTTGTCAGCAGTAAGTTTATTCGTTATAGAATGGCAAATCAAAATGAGTATAAAAAAAGTGACAGCTGTCAAAAAGACCAACTCCGATAAAAATATTGCCAGATTGAAAACCACACGTGTAACAATAAAAAACCCTTTACATTAAACTCAGGCAGATGACATTACTTTTCATGCGGGTATCCATAAATGTCAAATTGAATGAAAATGGAACAACGATTTTAGAGGAATTAATAACTTGCTTATAGTACCTGCCTTCCCCTGCTTCAAGTAAAGGGTGTCCCAAATTGTTCTCAAGATTTAAATTAAATAAAAAAAGTAACTTTTTGTGCATTGATTTGTGTATTTTTAAATCAAACTTAAATACGGATTTGACGATTTTTAAAATAGTAAATTGGACAAATTATGACCTCTATGATGAATCTAAAATTTTTCATGACAAAAACAGTCACATTAACCAAATCTTAGTCAAAAACTCAAAAGATACTAAATTTATATAAATTACCACTGATATCCAGATCTAGGGAGGAAGATTTTCAAGCTCAATTTGTTAAATTGAAATTTCTGTAGAGGATTTAAATTTATTTTTATGTCGATTCACAAAAGAAAATTATTAATCTTTATAAAATAAATATTAAAAGGTTTTTATCAAATCAGTCCCTGCATCATTCCCAATATTTCTGTCACATTTCAAATGTCGTTACCTTGAAAATCGACCTCGTTATCGATTTATACCTTAAATTCCATCTATTGATAACTTTCTTAATCATATCCTTTTGAATTGACAAAATTTACTTCTACCAAATTGCCTTAAGTCTAGACTTAAATTTTAAATCAACTTTAAAGATTAAAAAGCTTTATTCGTTTAATTTAATGTAATGTAAAAAAAAAAAAAAATCCCAAATAGAAAATCCAATTCAAATAAATTGATTTACTCGGTATTATTGTATAAATGTCTCCATAATGTAAAGGTCTTATTTCATAGTAGGTACATGATTACTCCTACACATGTACTTTACATGATGTCCTTCATACTTTCCCTTGACCATCAGCAAAAAAACCAAAAAATACAAATATCATTACAGTCTATCTGCATATGTCTATGTAGATGTAGTAGTGACATGATGTTTTGCATAATATTTTACAAGGACTCTCTGACCTATTGATAGAGGGCAGTACCTATGTAGGATTCTATAGGTTCACCAATAAAACCTAAATCCTATTCTACATATGTACATATCGATATTTTCTAAATGAATTTTCAGTAGACAAACAAACGAAAAAAAAGTAAAAGGACAATATTATCCTATTGCAAAACCAAACTGGAATCCTTCTCTTAATGGACCATTTAATAGCTCTGGGTAAAAATAAAATATAAAGTCCTTAGTTATACTCGTAGGACCTTAACTCTTCTTGTGTGCAATTCCACAGTTTGTTGATTAGAAAAAAAAAAGAACAACAACAACAACAAAAAACTAAATAAATCCTCCCCATATTGCTTTTCGATATACCTACAGAACAGACATACATTCTAGATTAGTTGATCCTTTTTTCCCATGCTTATGTATGAGTCTAAGGATACTCGTATGTCTATGAATAAAATTGTCTCGAAAGTAAACTTTGAACCAATTTTATTTTTTTGCTTACTTCTTTTCTTAGCTTTTCTTATTCCTTGGAAATTATTTGGACAAAATAAAAAAAAAAACTTAGTCTTGCGTCTCTATTATCGATATTACGGTTCAGTTAGCTATAAACTAATGACATACATATCTATGTATGTGTAGGGGTTTTTGTGCCTTTGTGTAATATTCTAATGCGGGATACACACACATACACTTATAACATAAACTCCCACGCATTTATAGAGATGAGCCATTTGTAAAGGGTCTTCCAATATCATGACTTTCGAAGTTTGACAATTGTTGAATCTACATCTGTCAAAGTGGCTGTCATTTATTAAGTTTGTTTTGTCAAATTGCCATGGATGGTTGTAACGTGCAAAAGTATGTTCACATGATAAAATTGTATTGTCAAAATGAGTGTTCTGTTTGTACACACTTGCGTGAGCTTAGTCCTTGACAGTGTGGTGAATAAATTCAAGTGAACTGGTTCAAACGTCAAAAGCGAGCGCTATTTGTCAAGTTCTTATGAATGATCTAGACACAAAACCTTTGGCTTGAACAGTTGGGGTGATTTCCCTCATTAGACTTGATCTTTTGCGTTTTTTAAAAGACCGAGGTTTATATCGTCAAATTCAGCTTTATTTATGCTTCAGAGTCTAACAAAATTTGACATTATTAATGTACACCACTAAAAGAAACTAATTTCTACATTTTAAAGAAGTTGGATATTCCAAAAAATATAGATACTCGTGACATCTTTCATCGTCCATTTTGTTTTATTTGAATTTAAAGATAGAAAGCGTCAACTGAATGACCCTGTACACGGCTTTTGGTTTTTGTATCCATGGAAAAGGACTGAAAATAGAATTTATAATAAGCTTCGTATATAAAACGTTCATATATGACTGGGTAAAAAGTTAATAATCCAAAAATCCCTCTTACACGCCCAGGAAATTCGAGAGCACATTTAATGAACCCTATAGCTTAGTAAAGTTATTGGTAAAAGTATGTACACATCTATAGATAGTGTTCCATTATAATATGGCGGCCAAAAATACCTTAAACAAAGTCCTAGAATTTTACCTTAATTTCTGTTGTACATACATACATATGTGTTTAGATTTTAACAAGCCTCATTTCTCATTTATATAGAGTAGATTATAATTTAGAAAATAAATTTATTAATTATTCATTAATTGTTTTAATCGAATTTGGTTTTCATTATTGTATCTTATGTTATACCTATTTTCCGGCTCACATGTAAGGGTATCTAGAATGTAAAGGGTAATTCGTGTAATTAAAGTAAACAAGACATACAAATTTGTGTTAGCATCATTACACATGAATCCGGTGAAGGTTGTGATGACAATGCAAAGTTTGTTGGGTTTTTTATTTTTTTATTTGTTAGGTTGATAAGAGTTAGGAGGGTATAAAACTGTAAAGGTTTGTACGAGTATGAATATGCTGATAAATTTGTGTATGTGAGGTAATATTGTAAATGGCTTCTTAAATCAATTTTGTTGTTGTTTTAAATGTGTTTCTATTTTAGAAAATGTGTTTTCATAAAAAGGGGGGTTAACCTCCCTTTATACCAAAGTAGATACTTTTAGTTGTTGTTTTAACTTAAATTCTGATGCTGTGTGTGTAAATTCGAATTGAAGGTGTTATTTTATATTGAGGCTATTATGTTGTGACAATGAATTTATTAGAATTACATTCGAATGAGAATTATGAGTGTGAAATGCATGTTGTTCTAGTTGTGTGCTGTTGTAGGGTATGTTTGATTTGTGGTGGAAAAATCAACACTGATGTGATGGTATGTAAGATTATTATCAATACAACAGTACACCTTAAAATTATTTTCAATGATTTTAGTGACTTTGGAATAACTTTGACATCAAAGTTGTTAAGACTTGAAAACGTTGTTTAGTTTATCATTCAGATTTGTCAATTTTTTTTTATAATCTTGAAATCCGAATGTTTGTAGGAAGAAAGTCAACTGGAGGAGTCTAAATTCCGATTCGCAGGTTTTGAAGGTCTGTGATAACTCCATTATTCATATGCTAATGCTAGGGTATTTGGAAAGATTCGTCGTGTACGAAAAATTTTTGTAGGTGGTAGCGACACAAATGACAAACTCCTTTTTTTTGTAGATTCTACTTTTAGTCTCTTGCCTGTCCCCAACCTGAGAAATCCGGCTCGAAGGACCAATTTTTTGATGAATAGCTTTGTAGATAATTCATTTAAAAACTTTGAAGGAAACTTTATAAAAAGTGAAATAATAAAACGCACGGCCTATTTTCACAACTAAAATTTGTTATATGTCGAGCAAAGTTGAATTTAGGGTAAAGTGGCATAAGTTAAAAAAATGACGTTTTTGAGAAAAGAATACTTAGGTGTTTAGAAAAACTCACTAAAAACTTAAATAACTATCTACCTGTAAAATCGACACTTTCCATTTTTTTTTAGTTTTTTTCGTTGTAAAAAAGATAATAGGAAATTTTCACAAACACTTATTTTGTAAATTTAAAATACTCCTGAAAATCATCGAATTTCGACTTGTCCCACTTTGCCATACAAGTTTACGTTCCAGGTATTTATTAATTGATCTTAAGGCTAGAACAGCATTTTTAAGACCGTCAACTTTCCCCTCCCCCCACATTTAAAACCATTCATTTCCAGAACTCAATAAAAAGGGAAAATTGAGTTCAAATTTCTATAATTTTTATTTATAATCGAAGTTTTTTTGAGTATACATATTAAAAAGTAGGAAAAGAAAATTTTAGAGTTTTAGTTATGAGCTTGAAAATAATACTTAATTATTTTGTCGGGCTCCAAAAATAATTTTTTTTAAATAAAAAGTATTTATTAGACATTTTTGTTTTTAACTTAGAATTTTTAAAATAAATCAAGATCATTTTACTCGGTTTTTTGTTGGTAAGTATTTATAAAATAACTAATTTATATATTCACAAAATGTTTATTTATATACATACATACATATGTATATACAAAATAAATAAAATACTATCTTAAATATATTTAAGTAGTCATACAAGTACAAAATAATATTAAATTTAATTTTAATGATATTTAAAACTTATGTTCTTAAATTTAATATACTTATGTACATATTTATCAAACTTTATATACCTACTATATATACGGCTTGGATATAATGCTTACACAATACAAACATTTTAACCATTGTTTTTGTAAATATTTGTTTTTTTTTTTTTAAATAATATTTTTGAACATATTCTTTATTTTTTTTTATAATTTTATTTTCTTAGTTTTAAGTTATTGCTAATAAGATTTAAATAGAAAAAAAAAAACAATAACTTTCGCTCAAGAAAAAACAACAACAACAAGCAAAAATTAACAACAATCAAAAATTAATTTTTAAATTATTAAGAAAAAAAAAACATCAACAATTTCAACAGAAATAAACAACAACAAAATACAACAAACTCCAAAACAACAAATTAAAAAAAAAATTAATCAATTATATTATATTTTTTTTCAAAAAATAAAAATAAATATATGTATAAAAAATACTAATATATATATGGACACAAGCTACACACCTCTTCCGGAAATAACAGAATATATCTATAGAATTTTGCATTAAAAAATAAAATAAATCTGACAACCACACAAATAAACTCTTTTTTTATGGATAAATATTCAAAAATTAGAGATTTATATGCAAAAAAAAACTCCAAAAATTCACAAGAGAAAATATATTATATAAAAAAAAAACTAACCCCCTCTCCTTCAGCCTTCAGAATATATATATATAATATACATATCAAAATATACATCCACGAATATACAGAAAACTAATACTACTACTTTTTACTACTATTTAATACTACTACTACTACTACAACTCAAAAACTACAAGAAAAACAGAAAAAGATCCCAAAATTTTTCAAAATAAACAAAAAACAAAAATAAATAAATAAATTAATAAAAAAAAAAAAAAATAATTTTTCAAAATCAAAAAATTGAAAAATTACAATGAAAAGATGTTAACTGAAAAAATCCAATATCGCTTGTTTGTCTGTGTGCAGGGTTTACGGTGTCGTGTGACGTGCCGGGCTGAAGCGAGTCCCTCCGGGCGGTGTACCTCTTAGTTCCTCCCCCGCCTAAGCCTACGCCTACGCCTATGCAACCGCTGCCACTGCCGCCGTGCAACAGCACCCCCCCTCAGCGAGGAATTGGAAAGACGGTTTTTTAATTATCCGCGCGTGTAGTGAATTTCATTTGAACAGATCAGATTGTAGATACATTTTGAAATTTATTAAATATACATACATATATACAAATCGGATTTATTGTAGTTTTTGACAAGGATTATGATTGCCAATATTCTCCTTCAAAGAGCAGACATAAACAAGGATTTCCTTTTCCAATTCGAGCAGAAAAAGATACAAAAGTATCTCATGAAGATGGATCCGTATCCGAGAAGAAACCGAAGCAACCTCTAAAGCAAAAATGTGCATTTTGCATACATATATGTATGAGAAGGCAATCTGAAGGAGAGTGTGTGTGTGTGACAGAGAGAAAAAAACGAGAGAAAGAGTAAGAGGTGTGTAGTAAATGGCGAGAAACAAGATTGTTTGATTTTTTTCTTCGGTCTTAAATGACACAATGATTGGATTTCAAAAAACAAGACAAAATGTGAATTTTGTGTAATGGAAAATGCAAATCGAATAAGAAAACATAAAAAAAAAAAAATACTGAAATGAAACATACACAAAAAAAAAGTGATACAAACATAAAATCGAAATCTGATCTGTTCATTGTTCACTACATTCAACTGGAAGGGATGCGTTCATTGAAGGACATACAAGGACAACTATAGAGAAGTCATCATGATGAAGAGATGAGATGGAAATGGTGGGGATGTGCAGCGATGGAGCAACTGATGATGCAGGTAGCGGAAAATGATGTTAATTTTTTGACAACATGGTGGTGAGTTAAAGGATGCTATTTGTTTGTAAAATCACTGTTGTCATACTCAATACTATGACATATTGTTAAGTTTTTTATTTATTATATTAGAAACTATTTATATACATAATATATTTATTTTAAATAATTAACAACTTATTTTTTCAGGATTATGTTATGTACATAACTTTATATTCTTACCTGTTCATTGCGTCTAGTAGTTAGTTTTTTTTTAACTAATGCATGTTTCTAAGAATTTTTTTTAAGCTTTTCTCTTAAAATATTTTTACTTTTAAGTTTAAAGTCAATTATTTTTTATTTGAAATTGCGATGTGCAACCAATAATTTAACTGAAGTTATTTTATAAATTTCTCTATCTTGGATGATGTTAAAGAAGTTGACACCATTTCGATGGATTTTAGTAAAGCTTTCGGTAAACATTTTTGTTTAACATTTAAAAAGTTAATCTTGCGTCATTTGAGCACGTCCACTCCTTGGTTTCGATGATATATTTATTGTCTAATGTCAGTTAGTAGTATTTTTCTAGTTTCACCATGTGAATTACCTCAGGGCAACCATTTTGGGCCACTTTCTTTACTTTGACTATAAACGATATGCAGATGATTATGTCCTTATTTAATTGAGAAACTAACGATATTGAAATAAATGATTCCATGATGCTTAACACAAAACTTAATTAATCTTACATCTGTTCATACCGTAAAATCAAATCGCTACTGGTTCAGAATTATTAGTAAAGAAAAAATTAGTTCTCGGCTTAGTAATACGTTTGTCAAAATAACTTTCCCCTTTTTGTGATCTTCATTAAAGCTGTCCTAGTGGTGAATCTTATTACCTATCATACAACGTATTTTAGTCGTCAAGCGAAGAATCTTAAGCGACCTAAGCGGCGATGAGCCCTATATAATTTACATACCTTCACATGAAGACCTACTATAATATTTAAACCTTAGATTCCCAAATTTATGTTGCTAGCTGATAGTAAAAGAATATACTTTATATATTATTTATATAAAAAAAAAACAAGTATACGCCACCGTTATCGAATTTATTTTAAAAAGTATTTTATGGCCCCTTATGGGAGTGATTGGGAAATACCTTATTTAAGTTAATTTTATATAAGATACAAATTAAAAACCCTTTTTGTAAATAATTAAATCCAGTAAACTCTGTCAGAAGTAAAGTTTAATTGACTGAACAATAAATTCTTCCTCTGTTCAGTGACCAAAAGTACTTTTTCTTGAATGAATATTTAAATCAGTTTTTTTTTTCTAAGAACATGATTCATTTCCTGCAAAATTCTGAACAGAATAGAACATTTTGTTTGACCAACATCCAACATCAATCGCAATATTATTAACTTTTTCGCCAAAAAAAAAATTAACAAATTCTAACATGACATTTCACTTGTTTCCTTAAAATATTTTGTTTGTTTAATACCCAGAAAAAAAAAATAAATAATAAAAACAATAATTAAAAACAACATCAATCAAAAAAGAAAAATGAAAATGAAATATCTACTGTGTATTTCAAATACACAAACATAATTCAAAAATCATCCAATAAAATGTATCTTCGAGTATGAGTATCTTATACACATAAAGAAATTCAAATTGAAATACATAAATTCCCCAAATGACCACATCACCTTAAAACTAAACAACTCACCTATATTTATACGTCGAAATAAGATTGACATGGCTTTCAGCAACATCTGCTTGTTTCAAAATAAAAACATTTTCGAAAAGAATCCACAAATTAAAAAATGGAGAAAAAAAAACTCTCAATCGAAATAAACATTTCTTTTGCTATCAAATATTACTGAATAGGTAATATTTCTGCTACCCTGACACCTGCATCCCCCATCATCGTCATCGTGCGTCGTCGTCGTCCGAAAAACTAACGGAGCGCTACACGGTGGTTGGTGGCGGGATTTCTGAATTTCAAAAATAAACTCAGGTAAAATGAAATGAATCAAAATATGCGATTACTTTGCACAGCTGTTTTGTGTTTCGTAAATATGTAAATGCTACACAAACAAATAACTGCATGTTCCTACTTTGCTGTTTTGAATCAAAATTGAAAAAAAAAAAAAAAAATATTTCCCATACCGGGAATCGAACCCGGGCCTTCTGGGTGAAAGCCAGATATCCTAGCCACTAGACCATATGGGATATGAAATTTCTGATTGGAGAATGTTCGTTTTATTTCTCTCCGGTGTGTTTTTGAATTTATATTCAGAATCTACGTCACAGCTTGGAAACTACACACGAGTGTTTTTTGTGACTAATTAAATTATTATTATTACTGTTCGTGTACTGCTGCGCCTTGGTTAGTTAATTTGAGTGGGTTTTGAATTTAAATTAAGGCATAAAATAAATAACAACATTTTGTGCAGAAAGAGAGTGAGCTACAGAGAGAAATTCGAATGAGAATTTTTGATGTGTGTACGGTGTGACGGCGACGACGACGTTGATTGAATACAAATCTTGTGACACCTTCAGCTTCAGGTGTATACAAGTCTATAGCAAAAAAAAAAAAAAAAAAAAAAAAAATACAAAATTAAGTCAAAGATACTTTTTATTTAATATTCATAGCGCGGTTTTGCTGTTTCTCTTTTTCACACTCCGCTCCTCAGAGAATTTTCTGTTTGTTTACTTTGCATTTTTGTTCGTGTTATTTTATTTGTTGCTTTAATTTGGATTTTTATGATGGTGACAATGAACTTCCTGGATGGCAATGGTGAAGTGTGCCGCGAAGTGTCAATGATTGGATTTGGGGCATTGCGTTATTTTGCTTGATTTCCGGTGGGAATAATCTCCTTCTCTCTCTCACACACTCTCACTCTTTCTCTCTGAAAAAAAATATTTACATTTTATTTTTTGCTTTTGATTTCACACAGACAAACAATATTATATCTGAATTAGTTTTGTTTAAATCAAGAGGTGTAAGAGTATCTGATGGATGTGTACTCGTGTACATACCATATTTCGTGCGGAAGCGAACAGATTGTGTGTGATGAGGGAATAATAATTTATTTCAAATACATTTGCTAAGGCAAAATGATAGTTCATTTATTTTCTTTTTTTATTTTTTCATCACGACTGCAAATGATTAACTATTTTATTTTTTTATTCAAATACTTTGTGTGCCTTTTAAAAAATAGAATTGAAAATAGAAGTATTTTTGGGATTTAAATTTTAATGAAATTAAAGCAATATAAAAAATAAAAAAAAACTTTCCCATACCGGGAATCGAACCCGGGCCTTCTGGGTGAAAGCCAGATATCCTAGCCACTAGACCATATGGGATATAAAAATTTTAGTGCAAATTAGTTAACATTTGTTTAGTGACTTAATTTTAACTTAATAAGAAATGTTTAATTTTCTAAAATTGATGACATGACATTTATAAATTTTTCGTTTAAAGGAAGTTTTAATTATACATATGTACTTAAAAATTCTGTGAAGCATAATACACGTATTTAACTCATTTCTTCAAATGACCAATCTCAGTTATGTATGTCTTTCGTCGTTTCTCCTACTTATCTTGAATGCTGATTAAAAAAACCAAAACAATCACTTTGAGATTTTATCTCTACAAGAAATCATTTATAACTTTGACCTTTTTAAAGGTAATTCAAGTGAAATGATAAGGGTCAAATGAAATGTCAGACACTTCATATCTGTTCGAGATGGGGTTTTGGTTTAAGAAAGAAATGCATAGATAAGAAAAGAAAAAGATATTTTTTGTTTGATCTCTGAGATGACTTTTTTTGGTATTTCCTCAATCAAATTATAATGAGGTAAAGCAGAACACTTAGGTTTAACTCAAACTCATAAAAATAAATTCAAAAGTAAATCTCCTCTAGTGATGTGGAACTTATATATGTATGTAATCAGATTCAAAAACATTTTTTAAATCCAGAAAGTAACGTTAAATAAAATATCTGTTTTAATCAATTTATAATGATTTGGTTAATTAAAGCTTAGATTTACACCAACTACAAGGACGTAAGTCAATTTTGTGATTTTTTTTATGTATTAGTCTTATGGAAAAAATGTTGATTCCATTATTGACAACTTCTAAACAATATCACTTAGAGGTACAATTTTTTGCCATAGTATAGTAGAATGTTATATTCTCAAAAACAAGGGCTATTCTAGGATGACAGTTCTTTTAATGTTTTGAAAGCTAAAATTTGCATAACAGTGAATATGCTTTTGAGATTTTTTTTATGACAGAAAACACTGCACCTATAATTATGTTATCAAAAGAAAAAAATCGATATTTAACCCCAGACAAATATTGCTGCTTTAAATGCATTCCGTCCACTCCTATGTGAAGTTGTTTTGATATCCTAAATTTCATGAATGATAAAATGACTAAAAATATTGAAGATAAAAATACTTCATCTAATTTATTCTTCAAGTTTCTAAATTATTAGTGTCGTCGTCTAAATATCCCCAGGTTACAATAAACCCCACTTTACCCTACTGATTACTGTTCAATCATGTTAAACAAACATTAAAATATAATATTCGTAGTTCAAACTAGGTCTACAATCATTAATAGAGGTAAATACTAACATGGTACACTGTGGCGTATATGTACTTTTTTTTTTACAAAATAGAAGTTCTCTGTTCTTTTGACTTCCCTAACTGCAATTTCTGTTCTAACATTATATTAAGTATTATTTACTCTCATTCTTGGATTAAGCATTAAGCATTAAACATATGTAAGTGATTAATCATATTTAAAAGCTGAACCTTTGGAAATAATAAAACTTTCCTGAAAACCATATAAATTCCTACCTTTTGTCTTATGAATAATGACAATTAGTTCTTAATTAGGGTTCTTTGGATATAAGCTACTACCACAGAATTGCCAAAAAAAAATCAAAAATTTAGCAGCGGTTCTATAAATTATTTCGACTGGCCATCTCTCCTCATATCGACCAACTACCCCGGACTTGTACTAAAATTGAAAAGTTTATTACCAAATAGTTAACAACCTTCTTTCATTATAACATTTTCAGTTAATCAAATAAAATGAATAGGTTAATAGATGTTCATTTCAAGTAGTTCTTGTCATAAAAAAAAATAGGTAATATATTATGCTACTTAAAATAATTAACTTATTTCTGTCAACGAGTCATAATATTTCCTCTTTTCAGTGGGGAGGGGTTTGCAATTAATGACAAGGAACGAAATCAATGACAACAAAAACAACAACAACAACGAGAAGAAAATCAATTTCAATTAAAGACTTCTCATTTCTAATTTCCTCTCAACACGCCACACAAATAAAACATAAAAATCAATCTCCTCTATTCTTCATCAAATCTCATAAAACGTACCCACACTCTTAAATTGTTTTTTCTTTTTTGTTGATACAAAGAAACAAATGAAATCCATTGGGAATATACTACCGAAATCCAATGAAACAAAAAAAAAAAAATATCGGGATACAACCAACAGATAGATACACCTTCTCGTATTTCGAGTATATCGGGAACGTATCGTATTCAACGATAAAAGTATACGATATATGATTAGTCGGCTGAGTATTCGGAAAATCGTGCCGAAACTACTTTGTTTTCAAATATACATATGCTGTCTCTAAAGAATTCTTATATACATACATACTCAATTGTACATATATGTATAGGTATACGTATATTATTGTCACCGCCAGATGGCTTTCAATTTATTCCCTCAAACCAGATTGAATACGTGCGAATGTGAAACTCTTGATTGCGGAGTCAGAATTTTTGCTGAAATTAATAAAAAAACACGAGCCAACAAAAAAAAACCTATTCAAAAAAAAAAAAAGAACAAACAAACAAAAAACAAACTAAAACTATGCAACAATTATGTTTAATTTCAAATTTTTTGCTTTGTTTGTATCTAGACGGCAGACCGCAGCACTGCCGCCGCCGTTCGTCGTCGTCGTCGTTGTCGGTCGCCACAACACAGATTCTTAAGCAAAAAATCAGCCTTGAATTTCGTTCTCAAGCTCATATGCTTACCTACTTACTTTCAACAATAAGCGCCCAGCGCAGCGCCAACGATAGCGACAGCAGCGGCAGCGACATAGTATAAACTTAAAAGTGGGTACATATTTCCACCACAGACAACCGCCCCCCTCAAACCAAGCCGACCCAGTGACGACGACGATGCTGCTTTATAATGGTGGTGGGGAGTGGGTTAGTGGAGTATCACGTGCGATGGGAAATAAATTAGTAAATAATTTTTTAATTTTTTTTGTTCTTTCTCATTCATTTAAACAATGAAAAGTTGTTAAGTGAGAGGAGAGCTATTAAATTATTATAAACAAATGCGATAGGGAAAATAATATTAACAAAAAGAAAAAAAAAATAACTTACCAGTTGCTTATTGTTTGTTATCATACAACTCTTAAGGCTTTGATGGGATTTGGACTCTTAAGTTTTTTGTTTGTTATTTTCTTGACTTGGCTTAAAGAATTAATGGCGCTACTTTGTTTTTCTTTTTTTTTTTCTTTTTTTTTCTAATTATTTATATGAGATTAAGATCTTTGTTTAATGATTTTTAGTTAAGTTAAGGAATTAGTCAAATGAAATGGGTGTATTTTGTGTTTGACCTTGGAATTTGGATTAGTTTAGGGGCTTAGTGAACAATCATTGGAGTTACTCACTATAATATACCATAGATCATTGTGTAAACGATTATTTAGGGACAAACAAATATTTTGCGTGATTTGTGTGCTTAACGAGTTTTGACGAAATGTAAATTTCAATAAGATGAAGATGAATTATTAAAGGTACAATTGAAGATCTTCTAAGATCTAAAGGTACTGCGAAACATGTTTACATTTTTTTTCTTGGAGATACAATTCTTTTTTTAAAAACTACAATTTCTTGCTCATCTGTAAATCTCTATGACGTACGTCTAGTTACTTATTTAGGTAACAATATAAACCCATTAAGCAGTCAATCTGACAATGTGCAAACTATGAATGTATATTAAAGTGTGTTTTTTTTTGGACGTGTGGTTTTCAAGAAGAAATAAAACACATGTATATAATTTAATGTTATGGTCAGGAATTTAATTTAATTATAAAGATTAGGGTTTGCCATTATGTTTTAAAAATGCAGGTGGCCTCTTCGGCTTTCTTGAATAAATTCCACCAAGAAGCCCAATTTTCGATCACTTTTTTTGGAGCAATTAGGGCCGTATGTCAGCAATAACGCTCCGAGTATTCTCTTCCAAGGCGTCAATGGTCTCGTGATTATTTGCATAGACAATCGACTACACATAACCGCACAAAAAATAGATCTCACGATCTGGTTTGGCTAGGCCACAGGTTCACCAGGCACGTGAGATAATGCACTCACCAAAATTGGGATCGGTGACCATCTCGTTTTGGGCCCATTCACCAAATGTGCGACGCGCTTGATAGTCGATATAGTAGTGGCTTCAATTTTTGCACGAGTTGGATATTGTAAGCCCGCAAATGAGAACCTTTCGGCAAAATCTTCCATAAAGTGGACGAGTACACCTTCAATTGTTGCGCAAGAACGCTGATGGACTAAATTGGGTCTTCTTCAATACTCTGCTCCACAGCAGTAATAGACTCTTCGGTTCGCCAATGTTATTCGTTTCTGAGAATGCGCATTATCCACTAGAGTAAAGGTGGTGAGAAACCGATCCATGGTTGCAGAAATATTGGTTGCAGTGGGCAATTGGTCTGAAGTAATTGGAACTGAACCATTAATTAATTTGGTAATACATTTGAACGATTTTCAAACGTTGTTCAGGAGTAAGTCTATAAATTATGAAATGGCAAACCAAACTGAGCATAAATCAAGTGACAGCTGTCAAAAAAAAACAAAAAAACTCCGACAAAAGTATTGCCAGATTGAAAACCACACACCTGAAAAACACAAAAATAATTTGTAAAAATACAAAATGTTGTCATTCAATGTATAGTAAAACAATTCTTTCCTTTTAACTTTGACAATCAGGTCTAGAAAACTGTCAAAAACGTCTTATATTCAATGGTTACTCAAATAAAATACATAAAATAATTTGACGTTAATTAATAGTGAATTAGACGTTCCTGAAATTTTAATGCCATGTTTTTATGTTTGACTTCATTCATGACATAAAGATATCGAAACTACACATTCCAATTAAAATTATGAAAACTTAAAAAACGCCTAAACGCTATTTAACAACTTATTATTAATAGCAAATCATCCAAATCAGTTGTGTTTTCTTTACTATCTAAAAATCATTTTGTTTTTTTTGGTTTCATGTACAATTACATAAAAAAACATTAAGTTTTAAAAAACATTAATAAGGTTAATCTATATAATATTTAACGTTAAACTATTTTCTTTTTTTTTCACTTTACTTAATATTTTAGTTCAAATTTTGACTGTAAATCATTTGCTTTTCAGTTTGTTAAAATTCCTCAGTGCTTTCGAAAAATAAATTACGTTTGAAATGTTACTAATTTTGTAATGCATTTTTAGTTAAAAAGTTAATAATGCATAGAAATTCATTAAAACCAAATACTACGAAGTACATTTTAAACATTTTTTATATATTCACATTTTTTTAATTTTCAAGATAAAAAAAACTGTATTCCCCTTTATTTTTCACCTCAAAAAAATACCAACAACTTTATTAATCTCACCTCATCCTTTCTTCCACATTGTGTCCAAATAGAAAAGAGTAAAATTTTACTTAAATTTTTAAATTGAAAAATAAGAATTAAATTAATATTATTTTTAATTTTAATAACATTGTTATACTCATAAATATAATTAAAATTTTTAATCTTTTTTTCAGTTAAAGAAATTGGTAACGGTCGTTCGCCATTACTGCAGGAGCCACTTTATGGAACTCGTCCTCAGCCATATAGTGAGTACTTAACAATTAAACATACATAATATATACATATAAACCTTTAGGCCTTAATTTTAATACATTAATATTTTGTGTGTCTTCGAGTTATTTATTAACGTCCTTTTTATCACATAATTTATTGCATGGTCTTATAGGAAATATTCAACGCACAAGGATATTTTTTTTTTAATTTAAATTTTTTATATATTGAAAAAGATGGGGTAGATGAAAATTTTCTTTTATTATTTATATTCACGTATCTATAAACCGAACCTAAAGGATGTCTTTTCATTTAACAGGATACTTATGAGAAGAAAGTCCTTTATGTTTTTCTAATGAATTTACTTCTTTTGATTATACTCAGTTTCAGTTTTATACTTTTAAGCCTCGAACGATTACGATTTTGATATAAAAATCCCTCGGGGAGAAATAGTACCATTTATTTATATTACGCAGTCTATATACATAAACCGAAAAAGCAAGGATCAAGTACTCTAGGAAATTTTGTCATTTCCAAGCAAAATGAAAAAGAAAATCCTCAAAAAAGAAAAAAAAAATTTATAGAGGATATCAAAAGTCCAAGTCACTGGCCACACCGTTGTCCTGTCCAAGTCCAAAAATCCCCCGCCAACTCTCATTCCGTACAAATGTTTTATTTAACATCCTTTCAACGTTAAAACTTTGTTTTATTTTATTTTTATTTTATTTTACTGGTGCGAGTGCAATTTCTCCTTGTATTTTTGTGTTTATGTGGAGGTATGTATATTGGGAATCCTTTTGTGATAATAGTAGTGTTGGGAATGATATTATTTCCTTTTTGTTTTGTAATGGCAATGGGTGTGAAAGAAATATCCTTTGGGGTTTAAAAGCCCCAAAGGGACTGCTGCGTTCGGGTCAGTCCATAGAGCAAAGATATTTTGATGGCAGTAAAATGCAGAGACATACTCCTTTTATATACAATACGAATCCCTTTTTCATTAAAAAACTACAACAACAACAAAAATGAGTAAGGAAAGAGGAAAGATTTAAAAATGAAACTTACAAAAAACCAACAACAACAAAAACAAGAAACCGGGTGGTTTCTAGCTGAAAGGATAAAACGACAAAGATCCTGACATTGAAGCTGCTCTTATTTTTTGGTTTCCTTTCCGTTCAACCAACTTTGTGTTTCATCCTGGTATGATGAAGCTTTCCCCTCTCCCTTTTGTCACCCATTATAAGTACTCCGTCGTCGTCGTGTGCGAGAAGTCCTTTTTGTCCATCTTCGTTTTCAAGTGATATTTGATTTCGGATTTTTCGCTTAAAATTCACTGCACAATGGAAAATAGAGCAGAATAATGTCCTTAGTAACTTTATTTGGCCTTTTTTTTTTCTACCAAGGAGAGTTAAGACAACGATGAAGAATTTCTAAACAAGAATGTCCTGTGTAGAAAGTATTTACAAATACAAAAAAAAAAAACCGAAAACTTTTTGGGTGTAATTTTATTTCTTTATCCTTCAACGTGAACCAACAAAAAAAAAAGAACAGGGAGACGAGACTCCTTATCATCGGCCATCATCATGGATGATTTGATTTTTTTCTAATAAAAATTTAAGGAATTCCTAAAATACAAGGTACATTTTCCGGATTCGGTTAACACTTAACAAAAACCCTCATTACACCTGGCTTTGGCTTATACCTTATACTCGGTGCTTTGAGGGTACGTCTACAAGGATTGACAAGTATTTTCAATGTCAACAAGGACATTTTCCCTTTGTTAAATGGATTGTTAAGGATTTTATTTTCAATTTCTTTGTTTTTTGGTTTTGTTTGTTTTTGGTTTGAGTTTTGTTAACTGAATGTTGGCGTCAATGATTTTCGAAGAGGAAAATATTTAATTACGTCAAGATGATACACCCTAATAGAAGATAGTGATGGAGTATCATTGAGGTGTGAAGTGAATGTCAATCACTTAAAATAAATTCTGGTGTAAATTTTATAGCGGTGATATCCTTCTAGGAGTGTTAGAAAGATTGACAGATGAAAGACAAATTTTGAACATCTGTTTCAATTTAAATTTAGCAATTTTCTTAATTACGGTAGGTTTTAATCTAATCGCAGATAACATTTTCCTTTAAATGACAGCTTCCCCAAAATTTGACATTAAGGTCCTTGTCCTTTGAATAGAGAATTGTCTTTAATTGTCAATTTGATAGGTTTTGAAAAATAGAAGAAAAAAACGAAGATATTGTTTGATTTTTTGCTATTTCCAGATGTCAATTGAAACTTTCAAAAGAATCTTGTTTCACTCTGCGAGGTGACATTTGAATTTAAATTGGTATTTGAAACATTACTTGTCAATTTTTAAGAGGGAAATCTAACTTTTGGTTTTTTCAACTTAAAGCTATATCAATCTTGCAATTAAAAGTATTGACATCTTAACAGGGTCTTTCATGTAAAGGTTGTTATTTTTAAATTTCTTTATTCCTCCAATAGTCCTATCGATGCTCAAAAACCTCTATCAAATAATCACTTTTCGGAAATGTATTGGACGCTCTTGGAGCATGCAACTTCCTTCCAAAAGTCGGCGTTTTTGAACTCCTCCAAAGCTTATGCAGCGAAAAAGCTTCTAATTTTATGGTCTTTTACCGTTAACTCATCGTTTAATCCTTACTACTACGACAACGACTTAATTCGACATGTTGTCTGCCAAAATTCGAGTTCCGGGTTACTGCACATTAAAGTGCAATGCTGGTGTCTAAGCAGATCTCTCTTTTCGTCGACGTCCAATAGACTCAATTTTATCCATCAAAGGTCGAGATATCTTCGAGCAAGCAGAACGGGAGAGAACAGCCATTTTGATGGAAATTAATTTTGTCCATGGTGATTTCTGGAAAAACAGACTAGCAGTTGTATTGATTGACGAAGCTTCAAATATATGTCCGTTTTCAACTGTCAAACTTAGAAAGTCCCTAATTCGGAAGACTCTATTAGCTTATAAAAAGTCTTGAATTTATTTTGATCTCAAAATATCGTGCCAAAAGCTTCATTCAAATTAGAAATTGTTGGACTCTAACGTACGATTAAAGTGTCAAACATGTGCCATCAATAGTTGGCCAATTCGTTCGGCTCTGCTTTCGACTTCATTCTGTGGACTTGTCATATTCAAAATGTTGTGTTTTCATCTATTTGACAGCAGTTATTGTGACTCAAAGTCCAACTCCATTTCTCCAAACTCATGATTTTCATTCACATATCAAAAGAAATGAGGTCCAATGACACAGCCATGCCATGAACAATTAAAAAAAGTGAATCAGTTGTCAAATGTTAGTTGTGGTTTGCAATAATTTCAATAACGACATTTTTTATTGTAAATTTTGTCGAAAGTGGACTTTGTTCGAAATGAACTCATGGAACTCATGGTCTTTTCTGTTAGAATGCTAATTTAGAATGTTGACTGATTCATGCACGATTGATATTTCTGGGTATTGTTCAATACCGATTGTTACTAATGCTCAAGTCATTTCAACTCAAGTTCAAACTTTTCGACTTTACAGTGAACTTCCTACGCACTAAATCCATAACGAAAAAGGACCTCTTCACAAAATTAATTTCGCGCGAATTTGTATAAACTAAAATCCGAATAA
Source organism: Scaeva pyrastri (assembly GCA_905146935.1). Classification (NCBI taxonomy): domain Eukaryota; kingdom Metazoa; phylum Arthropoda; class Insecta; order Diptera; family Syrphidae; genus Scaeva; species Scaeva pyrastri. The sequence continues at coordinate 24,831,738 of LR989927.1, read as the reverse complement.
AGGTCATAAATCACAAAGTCAATTTCGAATTTTGGTTTCCATTAAATCCTAGCAATTTTCTGTGACCTTGGTTGAACTGTATATTCATTCATTAAAGATGCTTTATTTAGGAATAAACTTAATCTACACACGTAGTGTAGGTATAGTAAAGGTAGGTATGTAAACCTAAGTGTCCTCTCGTAACTTTCGCCTTTTAACCTTTTAATATTTTTTCCAAAGAAAAATATATACATAAATATTCCTTAATTAATTTTAAAGGACCTTCAATCTTTTATATAATCCTCGTCTCTCTATATTTTATATGTATGTGTGTGTGTGTGTATGTATAAAACCACTTGAATATTTATTGAATTTGATTAATCAAAAAGGCTTATTCATTCAAAAGGGCCAAGGACCAACAAAATCCAAGTCAACAGCCCCCATGATTCTATGATGGAATAAATTGTATATTTCATACGGAAATTAGAACTAGCTAAGCGTGCAAAAATCAAAGTACGAGTGTGCCTGTGTCTGTGGCTGTGCCTGTACCTTGCCTACTGGAGATTAATTTTTGCTATATAAAGATACATATACCTACGTCACAGTTATAACTTTATATAACATTAATTTCGCATCCACTTTATATGTAGACATCGTCGTCGTAGTTGGTCTTCGTCAGTCGTGTCGGTCGTGGTAGTTCGTCGACGACGAACGTAGTCGTCCTAGTTCATCTAACCTAATTACAAAACCAAGTCAAGAACACCAATTAAATGAATTTCTATTACGCATTATGTATAAGTATCTTAAAGAGTGTTAGCAACACATCTACATACGTATAATCATAGTTAATTGAAATATAGAAGTAAGAAACAACAAGCCAGCCAAAGCGCGGTAGCAGCGCCAGCGCGCGGTAGAAATAGAAACTATAGCAAGACCAACATACCAAAGCAACCACGTTTTATAGAATAAAATCCAGCTAAGCATTCCTAAAGCTGACATGTTGTCATTGTGTATTAAGTTGTTGTTGTTGGTGTTGGTTGTAGTTTTTTTTTTAAACGTATTTTTTGCTAGTTCCATATAGAATATCTAATGGATTTGAGCTGCCTGCCTCGGGGTACCTGCATACGGGCTTATGCTTTTTTTTTACCACCTCATGGCCCCAATTTTTGTATCTTTTTATTTTCTTTATTTTTGGCCGTCATCGTCGTCGTCGGTCGTTAGCAAAAGGTATATAGATACTCTTACCTGTACTCTAATGTGCATAGATAAACGACTTTTACTGATGGCTAAGCTGTGGTGTGTACTTATAGCTTCTACATATAGTATATGTGGTGTACTTTAGTATCTACGTACATATATACCGTTAAAGACAATCGAAAATTGAGTGAATTCCATTTTTCCACTCTCTTAGGCACGTTAGCTTATGGGCTAGAGCTTTATAGAATGTTCCTTCCTAGAGTTGAATATTGAGCGCGATAATTCCATGTACCCTATAACCTATACCCAGATATAGTGTATATTCGTATGGTTGTCATTATATGGGGCATGCCTCAATTTTTAATGAATGTCACGTATCAAAGTGGAAGTTATTTTTGTAATGGCTTCTTATTTTCTCTAGAGGTTGGTATAGGTTGGTAGGTATGGTTGGTGGGTTTCTGACTTGCTACAACAAAAATTAGACAGTCATCATGGTGGGTGGTTGAGGGGAGAGGTATACAGAAAACTATATATGTAGGATGAGGAAGGAATTATCCATTAAAAACGATGCAAAGGGTGTCCCAAAAGAGTTCAGTACATACTGTCACAAAATTTATTACAAAAATTTTAGATGTTTCTGTTTTGTCAGATCTGTTAAGTTTTTTGATCAAATACTTTAGAATGCTTCTTTTTGTCCCAAATCTTTATAGTTTTGCCTTTGAAGTGATCAATATTTTGACATGTCAGTTATTGTCAAATGTTACAAAACGACCTTTTTGAAGGTTTTCAATTTTTCGGACAATGTCCTAAACATCCAAAAATCATAAAAATTGTATGTTTCGACGGATGTTGGATGTCACATACAAGTTTCACATAAGTCCTGACAAAAATTGCAAATTCAGATAAGTTTTAGGCATTTGGGACAGGTTTGACAGCAGATAGTCGTAGCTTTCTTAGTAATTTAATGGGAATGTTTTATGGGAACAAAAGTTAAGCCTCTCGAATCGTCAAAAAATTATAAATTTAAAGATTTTAAGACCTTAATTGTAAACTGATCTATCTGGAAATAGTGGTGGCCTAGGGATCATAATATTTGTGTTAATGACACTTTGTGGGAACGATAGGATTATTACACTTTTCTTGAGCTTATGCCATACAAATTTTAATATGAAGAAAATAATAAGTCTGAAGATTTTCTTAACTCGATCTTAAAGATTCAAATTTAAAGATGTTGAAAGAAAAATTGTATGTTCAGATGTTTGGAAGACATTTTGGGACACAGTTTTCACAAGAGTTGCTCTGTAGCTTAAAAAAATTTATGCACAAAAATCTCAGACATTTTCTTTGTCTTTTTGACATATTAAAATTTCAATATTTTTGACAGTTTTTCTAAGTTTCGTTCATCTTGTTTTTAAAGATAGTTCTAAATAGTTCTAAAAAAAAATCTCAATCCTCACCAACCTCCACTGATAATGTCTCTGTTCCTTGATGATATTCAAGTTTCATTTCAAAAATAGACGTAAGTTTTTTATTTACTTTTTTGAACACCCTGTATAAACAATATATTTCAATATATGAACTATTGATACTTCAATACAATATTATAGACTTATTGGGTGGAAATATTTTATATTGTTTCGAGAACTTATGAACTTATCATTTCATTTTCTATATTTTCTTTCTTTTCTTTTTTTACTTATCCTCTTATTCACTTGTGTTATTATACTCGTATGTATGTATATTTTGTTGGCAGGATAACTACAATAAAATTTGAAGTAGGAGGGAAAAAAAATCCATGCTTTTTTCCATCGCTCGTGTCTGTATGTAATTTAGTTTGTCTATAAGTGATTGGAATACTTTTGATATTTTAAGTACATGATAAATCATATGCGATGGAAGAAATGTGGGATTTTCCAATTATTTATATACAAACATACTTATTTAATAAATACATACATATGTATGTATACAGTTACATATTTTATCAACTGAACGATTTTAATTCATTTTTGAAGAAGAATAGATAAACTAGTTCTTATAGTCTTATGGGTATTTTATTTGTGCATACATATATCTTTATTTGTTTTCAAGTATCAGTTCCAATATCGAAAATTTAATGTTTTTTTGAGCAGCTAATATCTCGTTTTTGACATCTGTAAAATATTATATTCCGAATCAAATTCCGAAGCTGTAAAATTGAACATTTAAGAAGTTAAAAATTGGACTTGTTCAGAGAGAAATTTCAAATTTTAATAGAAATTTAGAAGACAATACTTTAAAATAAAACAGACTTGCCAGCGATTCCCATATTTTCGGTCCAAAATTTACGGTCTCACCTCGATCACATGTCGGAGACTTTTAAGTAACATGATCTCGGTCTTACGAATAAGGAGCAAAAAAGCTACTACGAATTTTTTTCGTCCCAAATATTGTTCTAAATCGTAGAGTCATAGAACTATAATTTTACGAATGAATTGTATACTTGGAAATATTTAGTGGTCAACTTAGATTCTACAACCAGGGCTAAGATTCTTTTACAATTGGATTCTGAGAACTAAAAAAAGAACAAATTCTGTGTGAGTTAATGGGTGTTCCAAAAAATGAACGCAAGATTTGAATTTTTTACCAATATTGCTGTAAAGTATGTACAGTAATCCGCTTCAAAGTTGAAGTAAGTTATATCAATAGTGTGTTTTATTCACTGCTGTATAATTAGCGCTGCAAAATTTCCCTTGGTAAACAATCACAGTTTGATTGATGGCGAAAAAGAAGTCAGCAAATAAAATGGCAGCTGTCGGGTGAACGTTTTATTTATTTGAATGCAGCTAACTATGCAGCAGCGAATAAAACACAGGTAATTTTATAATCATACTCAAAGTCAAAAATTTCAAACTTTGCAATCAATTCTTGCGATTATTCGAATGTAATTAATTGATTCCAATCATTTGCAGTCATTTGGAGATCTAGCATGCCTTTCGAAAAATAACAAAAGATTGATTTCGAAAGAATGAAAACGATTGAAATGATTGCAAAGATTTCAAAATTAAAAGTCTCAGTCTTAAAGTACATAAGTTCAATGAACGTAACTTTAAAAGAGAATTTTTATATTCTTTATAGCGATTGCATTCACAAAGGATTGCATTCATTTACAACTCTGTCTGATTGAATGGGTTACCAATGGGCAGAAACCAACAATTTTTCGATTCAACAATTATTTTGTTAATATTTTTATAATTGCAATACAAGACTCATAGTTGTTGGAAATTTTATAAAACACTGTGTTTACCTCTTCCCCTTACCCACTGAGTATTTAAAATTGAAAGCGCTTATTTTCTAGGGTTACCACTTAACCAATAGCAAGGTAACCAATAAAAGTGAATTATCTTATAAAATTTTACTGATATATGTATTGGCAAAGTTAGCAAGTTTTTAACCACGAAACTCAGTAATCTCCTTAGTAATTAATTTAATTTGAATAAAAATCACCAAAAGTTTTTATTTTTATCAAAGCAATAAAATAAAAAAAAAAAAAAATATATCAATCCAATTACTAAAAACCCATTGGCTTCGGCTTGTTGATATAATTTCCACCGGACATTGCAGTCTTTTAGCACTACCTTCCTGGTTATAGGTGCAAAATACACTTATACACATACAATATAAATGTATGTAGTTATAGCTGCCATCAAGTAGCCATGCAATCAACCGGAAACAGCTATACCTACACAATTATAAAGAAATACCCATACACAATTTGTTTCTTTTTTTTTGCTATTTAATGACAAGTTTGACACTTAGTCATTATAAAGCATTGGCAACACGCAGTCCAGCCTTTTCGACTCGACTTATGTCATTTGCATACTTATTACTTAATATGTGTGTGTTTGTGACAATGTGCGATTTTTTCACAACCAATTTAATGGTTTCGCGTTACCTGGCAATGGCTTATTTAAACCTTCCCAAAAAGAAAGGCAAGGAATTTATTAAATATGGGAAAAGTGTTTTTGTTTTTTAATATAAAAATATAATTATATCATCCATTTATGTATGTGTGTGTTGGTGTGAATGTTCCAACACCCATCATATAACAGCTGGAAAGTTAATCCAATTTATTGAAATGCTTGGTCTTTCCTTCTTCCTCTTTCTTCTTTTTCTTTCTTTCTTTCGTTTGCTCTTTTCTTCTGTTGATGGGAGATGAAAGATGGAATGCCTGCTGGATGCCTGAAAACAGGCTGATAGTGATGGGCCTGTAATTAATTTTTGTGCTGAGATTTTCCTCTCTCTCTCTCTCTCTCCGCCTCTCCATTTCTCTTTCACCCGATGGGAATAATATATAGATATAAAATAATTGGAATGGATGAACATTTTAATTAAGTTGATGAGGCAGGCGATTTGTTAGGCAATGAAGCAACTTTATGGACAAACTTTATTATTTTATTGATTGAAGGAAGTAGGAGACGACGACGACGACGAAGAAGAAGGTGTTGAATGTGACCCAAAAATTTATATAAGTGAAGAGAGATTTCAATTTAAATTTCAAGTGAAAAATGGCTGTGATGGTATAATGGTGTTCTAGGCCACAAAAATCAATTTATTCAAACAACAACAATACCAGTATACCAACTATGTAAACCTTAATAGGGACAAAAACATACTTTCCCGTCGACTTATATTCATCTCTCTGATGAACACTTATCCGCTATCAAACACTCGTTAAAGCAAAACTTAATCCTGGATGTCGTTGTATTTTTGTTTATGTATGTATATGTATTTTTGTGATAATATCACGAAGAGTATAGGTTTATAAACAAACAGAAAATAAAAATAAAATATAAAAAAAAATATCCTCATATTAATAAAAATCTTCATAATATCCTACAGAGTCTAATCCTTTTGACAAAATACCAAAGTACAACAAAAAACAACAACATCAACTACGTCAAATGAGTCCGTCCACCCTCAATTGACAGCTATAATCGTCATACCAACACACTCCCAACCTCCTCCCCCCTCTATCAACCAAACTGCCAATAATAATCCGTGGCAATTAAAATCAGATAATCCTTTCAAATGTGTTTCTCCTTTCAGAAGGATATTTTTATTTTGTTTTATTTGTTGCTTCTGTTGTTTGCATTTTTTTTTTTAATATTTTTTTTTGTGACTCAATGAATGGCAATGCTGATGTTTGTGGCAGGATCAAGTTCCGACAGTGTGTGGTATAATTTTTTTGTTGGTTTGTTTATCTTGTTTGCTTTTTAAAAGTATATACCCTCATGTTATGTGGTATTATAAGTAAGGGGTGGGGTAGGGGGGTGGGTGTTGGTTGCACAGAGGGAGTGTGGGTACTTTTATTTCTCAGCGAGGATCAACTAAAAAAAATTAGGTTAACTCAAATGGAAACTGCCTGAATTTATTGTGCGAAAAATAAATCTATTATCCTTTTTTGCATTTTGGATTTTCATATTAAATTATGAATGTATGAAGGTCCCTATAAATACATGTATAAATATATTTAACTGAGTGTGTGCGTGAGTCAGCCCTTAGGCTATGAGTATGAGTACACTCTAAAAGCCAGTTACAATGGATTTAATTGAAATATATTATAAAATTTTGTGTTGAGCTATCTACTAGTGAAGTACATATAGAGATGAAAGGATTATTTAAGGATAAAATGTAAAACAAAAGGAGTAGGTAGAAACTTTTTTTTTATATTATTTAAATGGTGTCAATAATCCTATAGCCTCGAACAAAAATAACGATGTTAAATTTTGTGTGTAGGTGTATATGTAAAATTACCTTTGCTATACGGGCTTACAATGTTTCTATAAAATTTTTCAAGTTCGTAAAATAAAAAAGAAAAATATAAGCTCGCAACAAATTTGATTGGGGCTGTGTTATTTTATGAATACAAAATCCTCCTATTAAATCAAATATGAATATTTTACAACAGGATTGTTAAAACTAGATTACTTACATTTTTTGTTTGTACGAGTATATCAAAATGTGAATATAAAAAAGCTAAGCACCGTTCAGAGTTATGAAGGTCTTTATAGTTCAAATTGTATGTCAAAAAGTCTCTTTATCCTTCAAATATTTGGATTTAAATACAAAAAAATCCACTTCGTTTATGTAACACACACTGCATGAGTACAAGTGCATACTGCATACATATATAAGTTTTGTGAAATGTTATTTTCTTTACATTTACATTCATACTAGGTACTCAGCATATAAATCTGCGGAGTGGAAACACTTAACCTTAAAGACTAAGGCTATTAGGTTATACAACATTGGCACTGATACATGATAAAGGGACATAGGAGAAAGAACCAACAACAGGCACTGTAAATGCGCTTAGTAGATGATCAGCTAGAATCCAGTATTTCCCGCGAAATTGGGATGTCCACAGCTACCACGATACCTCCCAGAAACAGACCTATCTCAAAGACAGGACCAGTTATATAAGCAGACCGGTACCAAAGATATCAGAGATTCCAAATTAATTTAGTGGGCTCCAATCTTCTGTGGTATCAGCATTTCACTTTCGGCAAAGTTTGGCAAAAGTGAAGGTCATTTCCAGATGGTTTCTTTAAAACCAGAGGCATGGTAAACTTACTAGAAGTAGAAACAGCACGAAAAACCCCGTTGACAGATGTCATAATTTTTAATCCCGAAGTAAAGCGCCTGTAATGATTCCTAATTGCTTTAAATCTCTCCTTTACCCGTTTTAAAATTAATTGGTTAAGTTCCTAAAACGTTCAGAAGTAATACCCCCTGATGAACATGACTGAAGTCCTCCTGATAGTCACCTATACAATTAGCCAAAATAGCTAAGGTCTTCTGATGCAAAAATACATAAATTGATTTATGGCCTGGTTCGGAGTTATGAGCTATCACTTCTAGCTCTTCTATACCTCACTGTTTTCCCATTTACATGTATGGCCATCTAGCGAGAAGTTAGTCCTGAAACACTCCCTTTCTTTTTATCCAAAAATCAACCTAATGAATTCAGATGATTTTTCTCGGTCCCGTGGAAGACAATCCAAGCCCTTTTTTAAGCTTTTACGTAATGCCTTACAATAGGAAGAATGGTCTCCAATTTTTCTTAACCTCGTGCTCTGTGATCGGGCGTCGTATAAGGCCTGTCGATGTCATGGCAGGTTGTCGCTTCTCAAATGTTCAGTGTCCATGCTGAATTTGGCCAACTGATTCGGCTTTTTTGGATAATTCTGCGATCTTCGAAAACATCACAATTGAAAGTCTAACGTTTATTTATATTCTCTTTATTAAATGTCACAGTTTGGAAGTCTCCATTGATAGACCCTTTTTCATACCTAATTTAGGACTTTATGCCACTTAATCATGTTTATAATGAAACATACATTTCAAGTCGTATAGAAACAAATCTTTTGTATATAAACATAATCAAATCAAATCAATTTCAAATTCCAAAAGATACCATAATATCTATTAATTTTCTTGACCTTTAGTTAATTCAATCAATAAATCAAATGCAATTTCATCAATTTTACTCAAAATAAATAAATACATACATCTTTCAAATTCTAAGAGAATTCAATTTGAAATTCAACAAAATTTTCATTTCATCAGATAATAACTCGATTGACACTTATAAAAAAATAAGAAGTTCCATTCAGTTTTTTGTTTAAAGCAAAACACTCGTAAAAGTGACATTCGAAAAGTGACATTTATCGATCACAATCATGAAGAACATAAATGACAAGAAAGTGACATGAACCAAAAAAAAAAAAACTTTCTTATTTTTATTGACAAGAGTTTAAATAAATTAATTTAATTAATAGATAGCCGTGTTAAGATTGATGGAACATTTCCAAACCCAAAGTGACAGGTTTTTCGAATTGAATATTTCAAAACTTGTACTGGTATCTTGAAAGTCACCGGAAGGATAATGACCCAATTTATTTCATTTGATTAAATTGATAGATACTCGTACTTTGATATTGTTAAATTATGTAGATAAGTGCTAGTATATCCCCAAAATGATAATAAAAATGAAGTATGAAGTATGTGTTTATCCTTGGAGGAGTGAATTTTAATTTGTTTTTGATTAATCACTCCACTACATCCACCTTCTTCTGAAGAATCGTGTAAAATTTCCACCTTCATTCATTTTCCTTTTGTCCCATTTACAATAAGGTAATGTAAATAGATATCTTGTTGCTCTTCCAACTAATGGAACGGAATTATTTCACGACTCTTGTCGTCTTTGATTATTATTGAAAGACAGATGAACTTAAGAAACACAAAGAGCACAAAGGCTGTCATCCCTTAAGAGGGGCTGGGGCTAATGGTTGGTGATTAATTTCGCTTTTTTTTATTTTTAATGAACAAAACGAAAGAAGAAAAAAAAAATTTGAATAATATCTGTCATATCTTTTCATTGTGTTTGTCTTTGTATTTGTAAATTTTTGTACAAAAACTTTATATTTAACTATTATACCCTTGAGGTTTAATAACACCCTCATTGTCACAGATGGTTCTATAATCAACATTAATATTAATATTAATTTTTTGAATTTCTTAAAAAATTACATATTCGTAACTTATGTCAAAAGTATGAAACTTTGAAGCTCTTAAGGAAATTAGGATAAAGTTTTTTGATTTATTTCAATTTTGCCTTGAAAAAATTGAAGATCTCGAAATTCTGATATTTGAAATTCAACTTCTTGCGTGCATTTTCTCCGTTAAGATTTCTTATTTTGAAAAAGCCCTATTTTTCACAAATTTTCTTTCAGAATTCAGTTTTCCAAATTCGGTTTTCGTAAGGCAGTTTTTCAGTGCAGTGTCTTCCGAGTTCTAATTTCTCTTCAAGGATACAAAAGATAAGTGGTATGGTATTTTATGAATTCACGTGCGTATTGCATCCTACAGATTTCGATTAATATCTAAAATTGGTCCCTCGAGCCGGATAATTGTGTTTTTTTTTTTTCTATTTATTTTAATTCAACCGTTGAATGGAAAACTACGTCACACATTAGAATAAATGAGCTGAAAACAAAAGAAAAAACATATCCTTGATTATCCAAACAATAGAATTTCAAGGCCTGGCTTGCGAAAATGACACCTTTTTCCCCATAAATGTGGGCAGACCATAACACCACACAAAACTGACCATTTTCAAATACCTATGTTTGTGCTTTTTTATTTGCTACAATCAATAGAACTCGAAGCAGTTTGTTGTTGTAACCAAACACCCCCTTCCCCCTCCTCATATTCAACTTAACAATATTACAACTTTTATTGTTTTCAATTTGTGTTAAAATATTGTTCATTGTTATTTTTATTTTTATTTTTATCGTTTTCTTTTTTTTCATACAAAAATAAAAAAAATAAAAGTAACAATACCTCGAGGTTTCTCACCCTTTCTCCCACTAGTTGATGCTTCTATATGCATCCTGTTTTTCACTCCTTGAAGAGAACAAAAAAAAAATGAAATGAAATAAAAAACAAATAAATAAAAAAAACTTTATCCATTTCCATTGGAAATATGAAAAGAAGTCAATTAAAAGTTTACGCCGCGTGCATTTTCGTTTTTTTTTTTATTTTTATTTTTTTGCTCTGTCATTTTTTGTACTTATTTTGATTTTCCTTATTTCCCTCTTTTTACTTTGTATTCTTTTGTTGGTATCATTACAAGGACTATTATTTTATCCTGTTTTATAAAAAAGAAGAAGTAAAAACAATAAAAACGAAATGAAATGAAGAAAACTTTCTTCTATTCACATTATCCTTCGATTCTGCTACTTAAAAATAAAGTATTAATTAAAAAGAATTCTTAACTGTGATATAAAAATAAATAAAGGAATATAAATAAGAAAGACATTTTGAGTGTAAATGTCTGACAATTGTTGCTCAAAGGACTTAGTCAGAAAAAAATATTTGAAGAGAAAAATTAGAGTGATTCAAATTTCTTTTTATTATTAAAAAAAATTCCTTTTCGAAACTCAGCTTGTCGAATTTTACATTTTTTTTTCTTAAATATTATTTTCTCAATTGATCGAACTTTTATGATTAAAATGTTTTCCCAAATTTCAAATAATACTTCTAATAAGTAAAAATGGATTTCTGAAAAAAAACTCGGTCTCCCGAATTTCGATCTCATTCAAAAACACAAATAGATCTACCACTTCGACGTTTTGACAATTTTTGTACCTTTAGCAACAAAAGTGATACAAAATAATTGTTTATTTTTTTTTAGTCAAAAAGTTCACATAGACTAAAATTGGTTATTGAATTTTTTGAAAAACAAATTCTGTCTTAGTTTTTTTTTGAATACCATTTTTCATAAAATTACTTTAAAATAATATTTTAGAAAATATTTCTTACATTTGTTCAATAATTTTTTAAACTTTTTCAAAACATCACCCAAAATGTTTTCCAAAAATCGGTAGTAGTGCTTCAGATGGGTTAAATTTGCTCTTTAAAACTTCGATAACACATTTTTCCAAAAATGATTCTTCTATTCGAAAGAACTAAGGTCCAACGACAAAAGCCACACCAAAAGCAGTCAATCTCTGTCAATGCTATTCTTTGATATTCAGTTGAAATTTTTTGACAATTAAATGACTCATTTTGTTGGTCTTCAATTTTTTCTGTCAATTTTGAATATTTGACAAGTCCAGTTTAGTTCACTTTGAACTCAGAGTACGCCTCTAAAGCAAATGGCGACAGTGTTTTCTCAATTGGTGATTTCAAAATCGAAAGATATAATCACCCTCAAAAACTTTTTCTTATTAAAGAACTTTTGAAATTAAAAAAAATACTATTTTGAAAAAAAAGTTAAATTAATTTTTTACAATCTGCCTTCTTAAATAATTGGGCATCGAAATAAGATGAAAAGATTTATTACCTTCACCGTCATTCTATACAAAATTTCTTCACCCTAGGGAGTTGAATTGAAAAACCCATACATTTAAAGGTATGGATGTTTTTTTTTTTTTTTTTTAATATCCTGTCTGTCCATCATCCACCTTATAAAATTTATACCTTCATTTTTTTTTATCCAATAACCAATTTTAGCAACGAACGGTAAAGCAATACTTTGATGAAAGCAGCACACGGTAACCTTTTTGCATTATCCAGGAAAACGAAAACGTCAATCACATTGAATTTTCCTGTGAAAATATTTTCGCATATTTCGATTCCCATATTTATATGAAAGTAAAGATGTCAAATGTGAAATTATGACAGGTGAAATTTTGGCCAATATCATCATGAGGGAAATATTAAACTCAGCGCCATTTTGTGCCCATCATCGTATATTATACCGTATATTGACTGACTCGGAACGGCTAATACTCAGGCTCAACTGTGTTTTTGTTGTCATCATCACACATTTAAGCTTAAATACACACGTCACAATACAATGACAGACTTCAGGCAACTAATTTTAATAAAAAAAAAACGAAAGAAAAATGTCACGTGTGTATTGTATTTTTCTTTAATTTCAAACGAAATTTAAATGACAGCTGTCATATATGCGAGTAATTTTTCCGTCTTCCTCTATTTTCTGTTTGATGTCAAGGCCATCTGGTGGTGAATATACATAAATTCGAATATGGACAACTATCGGAAGTGTGCGATAAAGTGTCATCTTTCCGTTGACTATTATTTTTATTAAACCACAAAATTAATAGTTTAATAATTCTGAACCGGAAGTGTATGTTCAATAAATCACATTTTTGGAAATACAAAATAGGTCCTGATTCCATATTGACGTTTTATGTTTTTTTTTTGTTCCACCTGAGGTTTTTTCCAAAGGTTTTTATTTAATAAAATTAATAAATCATAAATGTCCGTACATCAGAAAAAAAACGGGACTACTGGAATATGCACAGGAGTTTATTGTTGTGTTCCAGATGGGACGTGGTGGTGGGGGGAAGAGAGGGCGGTAAGGATGAATATCCCATGAATATGAGAAATTATTGCCACTTGACAGAATCGCGGCATCACATTCAGGTATACAACCGGATGAAGAGGTTAAAATCGATGTCACACATGTTTTATAAGCAAGCAAACATCATCATCATCATCATCGTTAGCCATTTTTTCTCTTTTATTTTTCATGTATTGGTTTGTCGTTTTCTTTTTTTATTGCTGTTCTTGTTGTTGTTCTTCCTGATTGGATTAAATAATACAATGGAATATTAAATGATTGGAAAAAAACAAAAATGGTACCTACATAAAAAGATGAGCCTTTTTTTACAGCTTACATCTCGATTACATAATATTTTTCTTTCAAAAGGATATGGGTGTGTTCACTGCCTTACCTTGACACACACACACACGCACACATACACATGTCGAAATATGAATATCCGATTGGGGAAGTGTTAAGCTTTAATGAAAGGCATTCGCAGCCAAACTGATAGCTCACTGCACGGACCGGACATCTTTCCCGATGTCATGTGTGTGTTTGACGATATATGCGATTTACATTTTTATGGAATATTTAAATTGATGAAATGCAATACATCAATAAAATGAAAGCTAAGGATTGTAATGTCAATCATCTGGGGGAGCGTGTATAAGCTTGATTTAAGGTTTTTTGTTTTTTTATTTTCTTTTGTATTAAAAGAATACGGAAACGGAGAATTAATAATAATAATAATATTATCCGATCAGAACTTTCGATTAATTCGAATAAATATCTCATATTCGTCATCGTCGTTGTCTTCAATGATGGATTATTTTATTAAAAAGAATAAAATTAAATCATCCCCTTCTCAATTAAAAGATAATTTTGTCAGTAGTGGTAAAACTTTTGTATGGTTGTGGCTTTTGGCAAAGTTTATTAAAAATTGTAGCTACTTTTGTAACAAATGATAAAAGATAATAAAAATACAAGTAAAAGAAGTTATTATGGCGTTAATTTTCCTTCAAATGGAGAATGATGCTTGGACACGGGACGTATACGTACTTTTTTATTTTAATCATAATTTGATATGTTTTTTAGAAATGTGGTTTCAGGAGGAAATAAAACGGTTCTTATTTAATATTATGACCAAGAATTTCACTTTATTTTAAAGATAAGGTTTTGCCATTATGGTTTTAAAAATGATTTCTGGCAAGTGGCCGCTGTTGCTGGATCGATTCGAGAGGACAAATTTTTGACCACTTTTTGTAGCAATTTGGGCCTTATGTCAGCAAAAGAGCACAGAAAATTCTTGTCCATGGCGTCAAGTGTCTCGGGCCTATTTGCGTAGATAACCCCACAAAAAATAGTAAAGTGGTGTAAAATCGCACGATCTTTGAGGTCCACGACGCGAGATAATGCGCTCACCAAATGCTTCCTTCAATGAATTGATTGTTTCATTGGCTGTATTACATGTAGCACCGTCTTGCTGGAACCATAGGTTGTCCACATCATCATCCTCCAATTCAGGGAGGAAAAAGTCATTAATCATGGCTCTATAGCTTTCCCCATTGACTTACATTATAGCCGGGTTCAAGTTTGACGAATTATGGACCAATGAATCCCTCCGTGCATAGCGCACAACAAGCAGTGACTTTTTGAGGATGTAATGGCGTCTCAACAATGTCTTGTGAAATATGACCACTCCAAACATGACAATGAGCTTTCATCACTGAAAGAAAAATTCTCGTAAATGTCGGAATCAGTGGCCATCTCGTTTTGATAATAATAGAGCTAGATTGCATACACTTCATGATTGTAACGCATCGCCCTTCCTCACAAACCTGGCCCACAACAATTCTCCTTAAGACTTTCCTCTCAGACCATCAATCCTTTGTTAATCACACATACAATGTTTGTATTCCTTCTTTTCCATATTTTTGTGGAAAATTGATTCAATAAAACAAAAAATGTTTGTAAATATTTCAAACCAATTGGAAATCCTTTTAAATCAATAACAATGCTTTGAAAATCCTCAAAAAAAGCTTTCTAAAAAAAACAAAAACTCCTCAATATGCTTCAATCCTTACAAATAAAAAATTCCAAAACACTATTCGTCTTTCCAGAAGATCCTTCCTTGTGAATATTTCACAAGTTTTTTTTTTCTATTTTTCTTCTAAGGAAAAACAATAGAAAATGTAAAACGCTCTCTAACGGATGGAATAAGGATTTTCCTCTTCAAAGAACCAACAATATTCACATATGCGTGCAAAAGTATAAAAAGATACTCTCAAATTTGTTTGTGTAAGAAATGCATTTGCATTTAGATGTAAAAGAAATTTTTAATAAATCTTTAAAAAAATAAGAAACAAAATTTCCAAACACAAGTGAGTGTTTTTTTGGTATTGTTTGAAAATTTCTTTTTTTTTCTTCTTCTTATCCGTTTAAAAGTGTTTTGAAAAGAAACAGAAATAACACAAAAATCCCTTTTATTTCGAAAAAGATTTTTTCTCCAAAATCACACAATATCCTCCGGATTGTATTAAGCATGAATCGACTAACTATTTTCTATTGTCAGGACAAAATAATATCGTATAGAGGATATATTTTTTGTCAAATACAAAATCCGCAATTCATATCCGATTGAAATCTGTGTGTGTGTGTTTTTTTTTTGTCATTCGTTGTTGTTGTTAAAGTCAAAATCAAAAAAGTACAAGTAATAAAAAAGATGAGTTCTTAATTTTTAAGTCTTGGTCTTGTATTTTCGGCTTTTCTCAAGGACATGAAGGAATTCTTTGGAAAATCATAAAGAAAATTGGATTTGAAAGTTTTTCTTTTTCCGATTGTGCAAAACGCATCCTTTCAAATTGTTTCCTTTTTTTTTAAGTTGAGTATTCGACAATTCACAATAGGTATACCCCCCCTCCCAATTTACCCCATAATTTGAACAATGAAATGATGATGATTATTTTGGCTTTAGTTTCGTTTTAAGGATTCGAATTTTTTTATTTTTGTTGTTCCCCCTTAGCTCCATAGTTTGCTCAATAAAATTGCAATTTGTTTCTTATTTTTTGAAACTTTTTGTCAACTCAAAGAATTATCCTTCAATTGTATATTTTTTTTTTATTTTGCCACACTTCTGTTGTTTATTTCTTCAATAAATCCTTTTTAAATTTGTCACATATCCTTATGATGGAGGGAGGGATAGAACAACAACAATAACAGAAAAAAGGACGAAGCAATTATTTAAAGTGGACGTTTTTTTCTTCTTCTTGAAGAAGGACGATTTTATCCTTAATGTGTGTATGCGCTCTTGATGATATGTATGATGACATACTGAAGGAATTTTTGCATACACTGTTTATATGAGAGTCCTTCCCCTTTTATTTAAATTAGGAAGAATCTGCATCAAACATCACTCTGACTCGGGAGGGGCTGGCGATGATGTCGTGTACGAGTAGATGATGAAGGACCAACAAGGATCGCCTGAATGGAAGTCATTAGATGTGAAACAACTTGGCCTCACAGAATATAGAAACAAGAAACGAAATGTAACGAAAAAAAAACAACTCCCACTTGTTGTGTAAAAATGTGGGTCAGCCCGTCGTTAGCGTACGTTTCTTTACCTCTTCTGTCTTCTCGCTGGCGATGCCTTCTAATTTGCACAAATGCGAAAACCGCGGAGGCTATCGAATTATAATCTCATCACGCTTGCAATGTGCAACCATCACCACCCACCGAGCCACCTACCTACAAACATACGAGGATACTCATATATCCTTGTTTGACATGAATAACAGGATAGAACCTATCCGATGGGATCATTTTGTAAATTGACGTTGCAATTCGAAGGCGGGATGTGTTAACAAAAATCAAACACAAAAAAAAATGATAACCAAGGAAGAATGAAAGGAGAGGGAGAGAGAAAGTGCAAAAAAGAATAAACAAACATAACTCAGCAAACGAGAAACGGAAACACCCGTCACCATGTTTCAATGCACACCACATGCATGCATCCATACACACAGCCATAGATACTCGTCGTCGTCGTCGTTGTCGGTCGGTTCCTGCTGTTTTGATGTTAGACATTTTACAAGAGCTCCAGCTCCTCCCGTGTTTGGTTTCCGCCCGTTGCTTCAGACTGTTGACTGCCACTATCCTGCCTTTATCCTGCATCTATCGTCTGTCCAGGACCAGAACTCAAAGGAATATATGAGGCTTAAGACCGACAACTACATAGACGACGACGACGAACGGTACAGTGGAAGCTAACTATAAACATAGTTGACAGGAATGTGCAAATTTACTGTCGTTTGAAGTTGATTTGTTTTTGTTGTACTTATTCCTTTTCTTCGCACTAAATGGGACGTTGACATTACTTGTCGCTTCTCAGAGTATAGGTACATACATGTGTATGTAAAGTGCATGTTGCATGTATCCTTTATTATGTTGGGATTACCTAGTCCCCGTCTCGTTTTCTCTCTGTGGTTGGTTAAACATCAGGATCTCTATGATATTAAAGCTTTAAAAAAAGATTGATTTGCATAAATATTTTTTTTTTAGTGTCTCAGAGACAGCTATGTGTCTGAAAGTTGTCGGAATTATGACATAAATGTTATGAGGAACGGAGTTAGTTGAGCAAAATGGGATCCTTGCCAGGTTTTTGTTTTGTCTGCTTTGTAGATATTTCCTTTTAACTTTTTCTTTTTTGAACTCTGACCCAGTCAAAAAGAGAGACTAGGTTCGGTTCAGTTCGTCTCTTTTAACTAAAGTCCTAGTAATAGAATTTTTAAAGCAAAGGTCCTGAAAAGAGGAGCAATTTATAAGTTTGACATTTTAACTTTACATGTTCAGGGATGTTAAGTGTCCTTCTCTATCCAAAGCTTAATTTCAAATTTAATTTAATAAAATAAAGTTGGAAAAAGGTTTGGGATTTTAACACGCTTATATTAGCTTCACTTGTATGTATGTATGTATGTATGTATGTAACCGACACCTTTACACTCGATTTTGACCCACTTTACACGAACCGATTTTAATAAAATTTTGTACACATATCAAGAACCGGTGGCAAAACAATAATTTCATAAGTTTATCTCAATATCCTTATCAGGATTACCAGGATTAAATATTTTAATCCCACAGCTCCTGCGCCTTCCTGATTTTATTATGCGCTTATAAATATTAATAGACTCCCTCATTTTAAGTGCTGCGGTGGCTCAGTTGGTTAAAGCGCGGTCTCGTTTCAGTTTGAGCGTCAAGGGTCGTGGGATCAAATTCTAGCTATGGGTGACTTTTTTTTTTTTTTTAATTAAAATTACGAGATTTTAAATAATAAATAAATAATTCCAATTTCATTTACAATTTCAATCAACTAAATGGGTCAATGAAATGTTTCAATATTTTCTTAAATTACAAAAAAACATCAAATCTGTGAAAATAAATACAGTTTAAAAAAAAACTAAAAAACACGCTTTTAAAGCACGTTAAACTAAAAAGTTAAAAATAAATATAGTTTGAAAAAACTAAAAAAACACGCTTTTAAAGCACGTTAAACTAAAAAGTTAAAAATAAATATAGTTTGAAAAAACTAAAAAACACGCTTTTAAAGCACGTTAAACTAAAAAGTTAAAAATAAAAATAGTTTGAAAAAACTAAAAAACACGCTTTTAAAACCCATCATACTAAAAAAGCGGAAAATAATTTTTAATATAAACTGAAAACAATAATGAACTAAAAATACAAGTGTTATTGTGAATAAGCGTGGGGCGCTCGATATATGAAAAAAAAAAATATGGCCAATGCGCCCAACGCTTTTTCACAATAACACTTGTATTTTTAGTTCATTATTGTTTTCAGCTTATATTAAAAATTATTTTCCGCTTTTTTAGTATGATGGGTTTTAAAAGCGTGTTTTTTAGTTTTTTCAAACTATTTTTATTCTCTTCCAACTTCTGGGATATTCATGTACAGAATGTATTTAGTAGGTTGAACATTTTTAAACTACAATCTCATATTATTTGTGGGATTTTCTTATAAAAAAGACTTAACTTTTAAAAATCCCTTCTAATTTGCCTGAATTTGGTACATGGGATGTTCAAAAAAAAATTATATCACTTGATTTTTCATTTTTATTAATTTTTAGTAAGATTCGAACACTTCTTCATATAATTTTTTCTCTTTTCGAATATCCCATTATTGGGATTTCAGAAATCCCTTCGGCCCAATTGTTGAAAAATTGTATCAAAATGTTATATGACTTGACATATTCTCTCAAATTGTATATTGTTGCGAATATCCCTCCCCCCCCAGTAAAGTCCAAATGTCTTTAATATATTTCAAAATTCTTTTTCAATCGATTCAAAATTACCTTAGAAATGAAAATTAACTTAAAACAATCGATTTCTATACCCACCAAATAAAACCGTCTTTTGTATAGTATAATTTTTTCTGAATATCCCACAACACTCCAGCATTGGGATATTGCTACGAACATAAAGTAATGTTTTAATTTTTGGATCAAATTACAGAAATTTACGAAAGACAATTAAGTGACTCTAAATTGTATACTTTTTATGCGAATATCCCCAAAACGGCTAAAAATGATTACTATTAGATACCATTGATACAAAATTCGCTTAGACCAATTTTTGATTTTTTGAATGAAATGCTGTTTTTGAATATCCTACATTTTAGAATTCCACCAATAATGGGGTAAAAAATCAAAGTTCTTTTTTTTTCGAATATCCCACATTTGAGACACTTTAATCCCAGAGCATCATACTGGATTGTATTCAAATCAAAACTAAAAATTAAAGACCAATTAACAAAAGACTGATTCTAAAATTCAGATTTTCACAAAGTGTGTTAATAAAAATTAAAATATCAATAAAATCATGACAAAAACAAATCAATTTTTCACAAAAAAAAAAAAAACGTTTGCTCACATGATGGATGATGAATGAGAACTCACCAGGTATTGGTGCACAAATGAGTGGGTTTACATTTTATTTATGTAAAAATAATTCAATGTCGTCTATGTGTCAAATATAAACATTTCACCGACAAAAAAAAAATAAAATTAAAATAGTCAGTCGTAAAATACCTAACTGCACTTTCATAAATTCTTCTGAACCTATGTACATGCGAGTATATTTTGTGAATGTAAATTAGGAATACCAAGTATCTACGGAGGTACCCACTGACCATATACATATACAATCATCATGACTTAAAGGACATCAACATTTTCTCGCCACAAACTCATTTTCATTCTTTTCGAAATCAATTAAATTTTCGTGTCTATGAATAAGCAGCATTTTCATGGTCCGGTCGCTGTCGGTCGGTGCAATGTGCAGGAAAAGAAAAGGTGAGGCAAGTTTTCAATGCACATCGTAAAATAATTTTCACTCTACAAATTTTATTTTTATTTTTGCCTCCGATGCAATACAGAGGAGCGGTTGGTGACGCACTTCCCAGGAAACAAATTTTGCGGGTGGTCATCATTTGAAAACGAACAGGACAGAAGACATAATTTTTATTTAGTCAATGAAATTAATCGAATTAGTGATCAGGTTGTTCGGTACAGTGGGGTCGAAAAGTTTGAATATTACATTTATTTTATATTCTGTGAATATCCCCTAAATCAAGTAAAACATCCCTATTTTAATTTGTAATAATCACAAAAGCTCCCTGACTTACTTAACTCTTATTACTTTACGTTTATATTATTTTAAAATAAAAATTTCCCATAACTATATAAAACAACTTATTCAAACTTTAAGCTCAATTCAATTTCAAGGTCCAACGACCTTCTCTAGAAAAGTTCCCAAAACAAAAAAAAAAACTTAACAAAATCCAGCTCGAAGGACCAAAAACCCCAATATAGAAATAGTTATTCTTTTCCTTCCAAACAACGGCAACGGCAATGCCAAGATTTGAAAGCAAATTTTCTCGGCTTAATTCACTGCAAAGCTATTGTTATGCCTTCTTAAAAAAAAAAAATAGAAAAAAAAAATAAGCAAAGCCCGAGTGAATGAAAGCATAAAACTCCAATCTATTATTCCCTCGCATACTGCGAATATAGAGTCCTTTATTTTCATCCTATTCTCTAAATTCCTGCACCCATTTTACTTTAAAATTGCATTATATTATATATAAGATAGATACATAGATATGTATAGAATTTTCTTTCCTCCGATGGTGCCTTTCTTTAGATATGTATAGATATACTTTGTATCCTCTGAACAATGCTTAAATTATGCACAAAATTGAGTTTTTTTGAAAAATGAGTAAAAAGAAAAAAAACTGCAAGAATAGAATGGAATTCCCTTTTCTGCCATAAGAAGTGCAACGTTCGAAATAAAGTTACCAAATTGCTATATAGAAGATTATTCACACAGGCTCTCTCTCTCTCACTTACACACTCACATATTCCATCAGGACGAACAAAGCAAAGCAAATCTAAAAGCCAAAGCAGAGGCAAAAAAAAAGGACACAAAATAAAAGCAAAATGAAGAAAATAATAATAAAACCCAAGTTGATTCTCAGCAATAAAATCAAAAAATTAGTTTAGGATAATAATATACGAATATACAAAAAAGTAAAAGAAAAAAAAAACAGGATCTCCAGGACTCGACTCGACTCCGTATGGAATAAAGTTATTCCTTCCTGGCACAGCGGTATTATAACACAGTCTAATCTTTCCTGCTTCATTTTATCAACTCGGTAGGATGAGATGGTACCCTACACCCGCTCCAAGGGCAAAAGGATTTCTTTTTTTTTTATTAAAAAATGTTCACTTGGGTTATGTGAGCCTGGGGGGAAGATGAGGAAGTCTTATTTCATTTTTCTGTGTAAATGGAAAAAAAAAATAATACACTCGTACGGCATTCAATCACGAGAAAAACTGACTTAGAGTCAAGTCGAGCGTTACGCTGGCACTGGCACTGCTGCTGATGCTGGTGCTTACTGTGTCGCTTCGCATCTGCCTCTGCGGCATGGCATGGCACCACCTTACCTTGAGGAGATAGAAATAGACAATCTACATTTTTGTGTGAGAGTTATGCGATAAGAAAGTTGCAAAATGTTCCCTTCACTTATAAATGGTTCCTTAAACGACTTATGGCACCGTATAAACT
Organism: Scaeva pyrastri; assembly: GCA_905146935.1. Lineage (NCBI taxonomy): Eukaryota > Metazoa > Arthropoda > Insecta > Diptera > Syrphidae > Scaeva > Scaeva pyrastri. The sequence goes on along the minus strand of LR989927.1, from coordinate 24,809,526 downwards.
TTTTTGCTTTACCGTACCGTGGTGGTGCTTACGGCGACGACCGACGACGCACGGGAGCGGAAGCACGATTCATGAAATTTCGCCGGAAGAAAATCACTTCGAGGAGCTTTTTAGTGTATAGAAATCTGATCTGATTACGATACATCTTTTTGCAGGAGAAAAAAAAAGTTGTGTGTGAAGGGGGATGAAGTTAATTTTACCCTCTGACATCATATCACTGACATGCAATACACAACAAAAAAAAAAAAACAGAGTTATAGCACAATATTGACTTTATTTTTTCCTCGTTGTAAAAGTAAGTAAGCAGATTCTCATAACTGTTGCAAAAATTGGTATAGACGACGACACCATCATCGCATCAGTATTAGCGAGGATAACGATGCTATTACATGACTTCAAATGGACAAGCAATCTAACCTCCCTCCCTCCCTACTTTCTTTGTGCAGAGACACAACTGATTGAAAATATGGAACACATTATTTTGATATCAAATATGAGATAGGGAACATGTGTAATTCAATTCAATTCAATAGGTGTTATTGTGATTTTATCTTGAATAATGGGATGCCAGAAGGTTCCATATTGATGTCGATACTTTTTAGTTATTTTTAAATTGCAAATATCTTTTGAATGAGTAAAGATAGAGAAAAGTGTATAAGAGACTTTTTGTAGAGGATGAAAGGATCTTTAAATTAAGTATAAGAATCGTTTAAAAAAATGTGTCAGTTTCGATTTTTGACACTTTTCACATCCAAATTAATAATTCGAGAGGCACTTCTGGTATTAGCTTTATTGTTATTTCTAAAAGAATATGGACCTAAGTACTTAAGCCACGGAGAACACATTTGACGAAACTTTAAGACCTTTTTAAGATTTTTTGTCTTAAGTTTTCAAACCTTGAACTGATTTGGAACCTATACAAGAATTTTGGGATTAATAAAAATTCAAATAAAAACGCACTAATTTCAAGCTTCAAGATAAATCTTACGATCTGAGTTTAAGTTTAGATACTTCGGGGAAATAAAGTCGACAATTTCGTTGACTTAAATCATTCCATGATCTTTTTGACAGTCCAATGAAGATTGAGCTAGATCCTAATGACTTGGAACGATTTGGTTAAAATTAAGTGGTTCTTAGTAGTTATGAGTAAATTTTGTGGTCTTTTTTTCACAATTTTCGAGAATAGCTAAAACGATTTTGATCAAACCGAGAATATGAAGTAACTTTTGTTATTAGATTGAGAAAACTTCTTTATTTAAAGATATCTTTTTCAATACTTAAAGTCAAACAAAAAATGTAGATTTTCTAAAGAATTTCAGTATTCTTGAATTAATAACAAAAATATTGTTGAAAAATGGGCGTGGAAGTAGGCGGATTTCAAATTATTTGTTAGAAATTTTCAGCAAAGTCGATTAAATTGTCTTCATGCTTTAAAATTTACAAGAAAATTCGATATTTTAAATGGCGCCCAACGTTACCAATGCTACTTTTCTTCTAGATTAAATTTTAATGCGATTTAAACTGTGTCACTATTTTGATTTCAATTTATTAATTATTATCAATTTAAAATAAATAAAATCAAGTTTAAAACATCTCAGTCATTATTACAATGAACAAGATTCGCTGCAATGCAAAAAAGAAAAAAAAATCTAGTTTTTCTTGTATTTATTATCTGTCTTATTATCTCAGAACAAGTTCAAGTTTTCATACCTGTTTAAGTTGGTACTAAGTCAATGCAATCTTGACCTCAACTTATAATTGACCAATATTAGTTTTTTTTTTTTTTTTTCAATCTCTAGCGGTCTAGTTCAACTAGCAAAACCAGCAATTATAACATCTCATGCTTGTTGCATGCCAATGTCGCATTGCTATTCGAAGTTTATGAACACACCATCTTCATTTACAAGCTTTAAACATGTTTTTATTTTGTATGAATTTAACGACGATTCATTAATGTTTCGAAGAAAAAAAATTGTACACTGTACATTGGAATAAAAAAAATATATATAAATGCACAACTGCAAGAAAGAGATATGAAAAAAAAAGAAAAACATAACAGAGTTCGACATTCGACCTTCGCATAAAAGAATTCTGTTGTCAGGTGCGGTAGATGCAATATTAGATACACATGTATATGCAAAAATTTAGAAAAAAAACAATGATATACGGCATTGGTTTTATTTCGTAGAGTTGGTAAATACTTACAGGCGAGTCTCTCTAAGAAGAACTTTTTCAAGTCAATTTTTTGAAATTCAACATTTTTCTAAAAATGTTTTTTTTATTTTTACAATTTCTTAAAACTGATATACTCCAAACAGCTGCAATACGTTATACGATAGTTGAATATTGTAGTATACTTCTAGACGGTACAATAATCAAGGTATGTGTGTTTGTTTCACTAAATTCTCTAGAACGGCTTGGTGGATTTTGCTGATTTTTGTTTCAAAGTGTTTGTCGTAGTACATGCAATGTGAGGAAATGTGCTAAAATTGCTAGGACACAGACAAAAAAAAAACTTTATTTTCCTATACAATTTGTTCTGCCTGCAAAACAAAAATGTTTTCCAATTTTTATATTTCAGTCGTCTGTCCAACGTTAACGAAAAGTTGTAAAGTTGCCGGCCATTATATTATAAAATTAATAGTATCTTTAAACATCAGTTTGTCAGTGCCTGAAACTTACTATTCTTAAAATTCCAAGTGAAAGACGAACTTTAACTCAATTCAATTCCCGAAAAAGTTTACCGGGTCTTCTAGTTTTTACTATTTTCACATTGGTGGCATTAGTTCCCTCAAAAATTGGACACTTTATGCCGTGAAATATTGACAACAAACTATTTTGACATTGATGTGTTTCCAAATATTTGTTAAAAGCTTTCAGGTGACTTTGTAGTATAGAGACTATCTAAACTTTAAAATCTATATGTCATTAATTTAAACAAAATTTCTATCATTTGACACACAAGAGAGAATCGACTGTACCTTAGTTGGAATTTGTATATATAATTTCATTATTGACTATCGTGGCATACTCGTACTCGTATACGCCAAGTGCATTATGTTTCCGTCACACTCCTTTGCATATCCCCATAATTCAAGCCACTAACTCCGATATACATGCATACATACATATGTACATACATAATGTATGTGCATGAGTTCAGGCACAGAACACATCAGCATTTATATTAAAAAAAAAACATGTTGCATGAAGGAATTTAGTATTACGTAAAGTTTAACATGAACAAAACAAAAAAAAAATAATTAAGATTATGGCATTCGTCGCCCACCCCCTCAACACGCTCAACACACTCCACAAATCTTGCTGCACACTTTCGTTGTGCCAAAGTAGAAAAATTACTTTCACTAGAATAAGCAAAGTTCAGTTTTTCTTTAAGCTTCATGTTGCATACTCCCCCCCCTCTTTCTTCGAATCATTTATGTCAACAAACATGTATCTAAATGAAAGTGCAAAATTGAACAACAACAATCTGACAGAAAAAATAATAAAAAGACAAGGCAAAGAAAAATTAGACAGAAAATCCATCAAATTGCATCTACAAAAGGAATATAAAATATATGTACATACATGGATACAAAGATACATACTTAGATACAAAATGATGCCCACTTACATCAGGTAAAAGATACACGTGCCTTTCAAGGCAAAGCCAGGTTGGAAAATTGAAAAGGAAAAGTACCCATCATCATCATGATGAAGATGACGATGACGATGATTATCATCCTATATTCGCATATTGCAAAACAAAGATGGTGATGATGATGTCTTGAACATATGTAGTTGAAGTCGAAGCCGTCTTCTACGTCTTGTGTTGCCACGAATTTTGCCATAACAACCATCTATCTGCCCATAAAAGTAAGGCAACAAAAAATAAATAAAAGTATCTAACCCGGGCTATCTTCTCGTGGATGAAGTGAAGTAACAACATCATCATTGCGTCTCCGCCGCCGTCGTCGTTGTTGTCGTCAATATACAACATCTTAAAACAGCGTCATCACGTTGGGTATTATTATTATTTTTTTTTTACGATTTAACGTTCTCATACTCCTCGTGAATTTATCTGCAATCACATGTGATTTAATGGATCGGTCTATTGTATTTGGTTAAGAAATGAAAGTATCTACAAAAAAATGAACAAAAAAAAAACCAATCTACAAAAATAGATACTCTGCAAGAATACCAGAGTACCTACTTTTAGACGCAGGAGAATTTATATATGTATGCGATTATACGATTCATTGATGAGAGCTATCGAAGCGAAAAGCGTAGGGTACTTTATTATAAAGTGAATTGATGTGATGACGAGACTGGGAAAACGACTTTCAAATGCAAATAATACGAATGGAACATCTTAAACTATATACACACCTTCTTAAAACCTATGAATCTGTTACGATTTTGACTGAATACTCGTATCTCATAGATACTCTAAAAAGAAACAAATGATAAATTACACCTTACCTACTCATAAAAGAAGTTTACTGCTTTGTATTTGGGTTTTTGAGTTCAATTTTATGGGAAAGATGTTTGGATGGGGATTTATGTCTTAAAATAAAATTGTATGGTCTTTAAACTAACGAATCAATCACAATCATCATTTTTATCAATAAAACTAAGAGGCAAATTTATTCAAATCCAATTAAAGGAATTGTGACAAATTGTCCCAAAAGTTATATGTTTTAAATAGTTAAGGATTTTGCTTAGAAGTTTAGTCGCACTTTTCTTTCGATTAAATGATTTAATTTTTTGTCATAAATGTCCCAAAAAATATTCCAAAAGTAAATTACTAAGGTAAGGTTAGTCTTCGAATGTTCAGATATCTTATAAGAAGAATTTAAGAGCTTTGGTCCTCTTTAGAGATTTTTGGAAAAAAGTGTCCTAAAACTAAAAATCTGTGTCCTAAAATGTCACAAACTGCACAATATTTTAAATTAAATAACAAATACTGTATGTTAATTTTATTGCTTTTTTTAAAGATTAAAAACTTATTAAAATACTTTGTCCCAAAAACATCAACTTTAAAATTTATGAAAAAAATGACATACATGAAAAAAAAATATTAAAAGTGGTAAGATGTCGGTATATACATAACTTAAGGCAACACTAAATAAATCAGAGTTAAAATGTTTGTAAAAAAAAATATTTGTCCCAAAGTTATGACAGGACAAGTCTTCAAAGTTTTACACAGGAAGAAAAATATTGTAACGAGTTCAAAAATACATAAATGATTTGAAATTTAATTTTTGTTTATACAAGTTTAGCTGTCCTAAAATTTTTTCTTATAATTCGTGATTTAATCACAAAAAATCACTATTCTAAAAATTGTCAAAAAAAAAGTAAATTTTAAATGTTTTGTTATAACCTTTTTAAATAATATAGTTTAAACTTCAAAAAATCTACTGTCCCAAAAAGATTTATTATTTATCAATTTTGATGCAAGACTTAATAATAGGAATAAATTTAACATATTGTCGCTTTTAATTTATGAAATCATTATTTGCTGACAAATTTTTAAATTATGCTATCATAAACTGTCCCAAAATCTTGCACTCTTTATATTTTGTATAGCAAGTAAAAGAATTTTTTTTTTCAAACTTCTAATCTTTTGGGTAAAGCATCAAGTTATTCGTTTTTATCTTAATTTGGATTTAAATTTCTGTCCTAAAAATTGGGTAATCAATTTAAAAACTTAAACCAAAACTTTTCATGAGCCTTATTTTCGTAATGGATTCTGCCATTTGTTTCCCAATCAATGTTGATGTCAGCAAAATTAAGCTGACATCAGAAAAATCCACTCACTTAATTTAACAATTATTGTATGTTCTTTTTTTTTAAATCCTTTCCTTCTCCCAGAAATTAAAAAATTTAAACATTTAAAATAAACTGATGTTCCTTCCTCCTACCACAAATTGACAGCAAAACCGGAAAAGAATAAAAAAAAACACGAAACAAACAGAAAAATCAACCAGAAACTCCAAAATTGTCCACTGTGCACTTTTAACATCAACTCATACGTTACGTATGCATATTGTGTCACTCCCCGCACCCTCACCCGCACGAAATCCATCTGAAGCAAAATACTTTAAATTGAAATCAGAAATTATTTTTGAAAGAAAAAGCGAAATGAAAAAAAAAATTATAATTCATTAAATTTATTGCAACCATGCGGATGCACATCAACCACTGATTAATGCTTCAATTCTTCCTCACTCGACTTTCCCCCGTCATCGTCACTCGGCCGCACCCATAACGACCATGGACCCATGCTGAAAGGTGCGAAAACTGGCTTCCTTTTTTCTCTTTAAATCCTCTTAATCCCCCACCATTAATACGGATACAAAAAAACAAGAAAAAAAAAAAAAACGAATACATACGAAAAAGTCCTTAATTGCAAAATTGTGCTTCACCAAAATGAAAAAAATCCTGAATTTTGTCGGGCGCACTTTAAAACATTTTTTCTGTCATCTCAATTTGAATTTAAAATTTACAATCAAAACCGAATTCACAAAGCAATAACAATCAAAATAAATTGTTTTATATGAATTTTATTGCGCCTGGGTGTGAAAATACACATCTTTATTTTTATTTTTATTTTTTGAAAATTATTTCTGTTCGTCTATTTTTCAAAAATATTCAAAAATATGAAAGAAAATCAAAATAAATAAAAACAAAAAATAAAATTAAAATACTCAATGGTGATATAAATTTTCTGTAATGTACCAAACGATGGAAATGAATTATTTTATATTTATTTAATTTATTTATTTTTTTTTCTGGTTTTTTGAAATGTGATGTGATGAGGATTGTGGATGCACATAAAACCACATTCGCCGCACGCCGCCGCGCCGCCGAACCGCGGAAGCCATCGACATTTTTCTCAGATTGACTCATCCTTTTCGGTGGGGATAAATTTTGAAATTTATTGACAAAATGTCTAGAAGAGGCTTTCCTTGTCATATATAACACTCTAGAATCTCTTTGAGGGTTGTGGCTGACTGATATGATATGGGACTGGGGCTGCTGGGACTGTGACTAAGTCTGGGAATGGGGGTGGACGACAACATTACTCATAAGATTTTTAATAGATATTGGATGATGGGCACACATGTGGGACATGTCATTAAGTCTACGCGACGAAGACGACACGACGACGGGCGTATGCGATGATGTGTTGTTGTGTACGAGTGGTTGTGACAGTTGTGCTGTGTCAAATGTGATTTTGGTTACTTTGAGCCTTTTTTGACAAATTGTTTGGGTCTTTTTCAATTATTTATAAATTTCAGATGCTTGGATTTGTGTATTTTCTTGTGTGTGATGAGCTTATGCGAAGTGTAGACTTGAGAGGAGAAATATACACAGACGTTCATTAAACAGTTAAGTACCTGACAATTAAGCCAAAAAATACATCGAAAAGAATAATGGAATCAGTAAATTCTGGTGTGCCACAAGGTTCCGTTTGGAATACAATTCTCTTTACTGAAATTTTAGAGCAAATGTGGGACACTCATCTCTGTTCTGAATGCTTTATAATTTGTCAGAAATGGACCTCATGAGCGCAACAAAAATCAAAGAAAATGTGTGTCACTTTCAAGAAAGAAAAAAAAAATCACGTATACGCCTGAGTGCACCATTGTGATTTCCAAAGGGAATAAAATGAGATGAATTAATTTTTTCTATGTTTTTCATTCCCAAAATTTATATTGTCATCCTATTTCATTCCAGTGAAGTTTAGGAAACCATGAACTTTAAAAATAAGTATAAATGCGACCTATCCAGCCAACAACTTATGTTTCCCAGCTGGTGTTGCAAAAAAATATCAATAAATTTCAAAGTACCTACTCATAAATTTCCATTGAAATTTTCATTTCATACAAATTTTCATTAGAAATCATGAAATCAGCATGTGTAAGATAATGGCTTTCCCAACCCCTCCCCCCACCCGACTCCTTTATTACCGACTCGAAATGGAACTCATGTTCTGTGAAATGTTGAATATTTGGAGCATAATTTGTTGTTTTGTTTCCTTTTATTTTATTTTTCCCATGAACACTTCCGGATGTTTAAATTATAAAAAAAAGGAAACAACTTTCTGGATAACGAATGAATAAAAACCCCAACCTCAAAAGAGAGCAAAAGTGAAAAATAAAAATAAAAAAAACTCCTTACTGCATCTCGTTTGTTAACCATCTACACACATGTGTTGCCAACACTTGTTGTATGTTTTTCCCTCCTCTTATTTTTCCTATACTTGCAATTTTCCTGGAATTTCAACAATTTTCATCATCAGTTTCTGCATTTTCAAGATACATATGTATCTCTCGTCGATACTTTTACTTACCACACAAATCAACATACAAACAAACAATTTCAATGGCTCTACTAAATATGTATGTACAAATTTTCTGTTACAACTTCCACATTATAAACATCACCATCAAACCACAATTTCATAGATTCTATGAAAATGATTAAAAATTTAGCTTGAAACGGCTTTGAGGAGTGAAAGATACAATAAAGTATCTAGAAATGTAAAATGTATATAAGATATAGGATTTTGGTCAAAAGAGAGGGAGAGTGAATGTACGAAGCCTGTACAGTTATGAATTAAATATCTGTAGTGTACTCAGTGAAGTGAAACATTAACCAAAATGAGAGAAAATAAGAATACGTAATTTTTCCTTCCTTTCCACAATAAATATAAAGAGATAAATCAGATGTAAAATATTAAATCCAAATGATAGCGTGTCGTAGACATTTCGTTTATCCATATATCTTGGAAGCTATACATATCTATACATAAAATATTTCTATACATAATGTGTTTCCTTTTATATATTTTCAATATTACTTTTTATTTTTATTCTTAAAAAAAAAAAAAATCGCAAACGATTGCAGAAAAAAAGGGTTTTCTATAATAAATCGTCTTTGATTTACGGTGTTTCCTTATAGATACTTTATCTGTTGGTATGATATGGTGGAAACGGCTGTTGTGTGTTTTTGTGGTACATCCTGATTTTTCTATGCTTATGGAAAAACGAATTTCATGAGTATTTTTTTCGAAATTTATGACAAAAGCAAAAAAAAAAAAAATTATAATAAAAAACAAATTGGAAACCAACTTTGGACTTTTGGAGGCAACTTAGCGTGGTGCAAAAATTTAGACTTCTAATGGTCGTAAAAATACGAAATTCGACAAAATGTATACAATGACAATGTTTCGAAAAATTATTAAAAGAAGAAGCTTGGATTTTGGGCTGGAAGATGCGTAAATAATTCTAACACAGCATCATAAATCCATTCTTAAATCCAAATTTTATTTATAAATTCGATCCTTTACATCTCACGTAATGTACGCTTGTAATTTGTTGTTCTTTTTGTTTTATTTTAGTTTTTATAAGAATTTTTTAGGTTCTATCGAGATAGTACTGGATCAATCTTATCCAATCTCATCTAAGGGTCTGTAGGTCTTCCAAAAGTGAAGAATGGAGACTCAGCACTTTAATTTCAGTGTTTTAATTATTTGAAACAAATGTTTTTTATATTGAGACATTTTTAATTATATTTATTACTAGAGGACTCCGCGAACTTTGTCCCTCCCCAATATAACTGGTTGTTAGATTGGTAGAATTGAATTGAAGTTCGTCTTTTGCTTGGAAATTTAAGACAGTTAATCTGAGGCACTGACAAATTAATGATAAAAGATTTTAATATCTGTATCATGGTTACAAAATGACAGGCAACTTTATAACTTGTCGTTAACATTTGACAGACGACTGAAATTTAAAAATTTGACAACCAACTGATAACCAAAAATATTTTGGGAAAATGAAGTTATGCTTTTACTGTTATCCTCTCGATTTTTCCATATTTTCTCACTTTTTTGATCATCCATGGACTACGATAAACATTTATCAACAAAAATCGGCCAAGTCGTTCTCGAGTTTTAGCAAGACAAACATACAGAAATTGATTTGCATAGATAGAAAGATTATTGTTCTGCCCTGAAGTATGGTATATGTTTTCTTCTTAAGTTACTCTATCTATTAAAACAAACAACTTTATCAAAATCCGTTAAGTAGTTTTAAAGATTTAAGCATAAAAAGGGACAGATAGACACCGTGAAGGGACTTTGTTTGTAATAGTGACGTAGTTTTTTAAAGGAAAATTAAATCGACCAACATTATGCAAAATTCCATCTCTGTTTTATACTTCGATCTCAGTATTTTACACATTTTTCAAAAAAATCATACGATTTTGAGTAAACTTCAAAACAAAGTGGTTGCTCATTTTATGAAAGAAGAATCTAGAACTTACTACTTAAGTTATCATATTCCTGATCCTTGAAGATTTTTACAAGTAGCTTCCAGACAACTAAACTTTGACACAGTCCTTAAATCGGAGGCACGGTCTTGCTTGTCGTCTTAAACTTGGTGCTGGTATGTAACATACTTTGCCAAATCAGAGAAGCAGCGGTTTTCAAGGGTAATTCTTAGCTAAATCCTTAATTACTGTTAAGTTTACGAGGGAGTTTTATTGGAGTTAAATTTTTGCTATCTAAGTGACGACCACGTTCCGTAAAAGTTGTGTCCGAATATAAAAAATGATGTTTCTGAGAAAAGAGCATACCAAAATCCTGAAGAAAACTCTACCTGTACAATGGGCATTTTTAACATTTGTTAGAGACTCTCTTGAAAATCATCAAATTTCGACTTGTGTCACTTTGCCGTACAATCGGTGATATTAGAGCAAAAATTTGGCCTTGTCCTCGTTAACATTAAGTCTAACTTGTAAAGTTTACTTAAAATTCACGTTGGCAGCTACTAAGGTGGTTTTTTTTGTCCGCATATCAGATGAACCGATCGGATCTGTTAAAGATAGTGTCTTCAGTGTTAACGCCTTACGAACTAATGATCCAGAAGGAGTTATGTTCCAATAATTCTAAAACCACGTTGCACCTTTGGTTTCCTCGTATCATGTGGCTCAACTGGATCACTATTACATCGATATTTTGATTTCGGTCCTTCCTTTGTTAACAATGAATGTTGTCAGATGCGACCTCGAAGTCGATGGAAAGATGGCAGACCTCGACTTGAAATTAATTTGTCTACATACACATTGTTTGTGATTGATTAACTAAATTTACTCTCTTTAATAAGTAATTCTCTTAAAATTGGAGAAAAGAAAAATTTCAATTCAGTTTACAAAAAAGACGTTGTGTATGAAATTAATTCCCAATATCGTCAAAATATTTAAATTGAATTTTATTCATTTTTGACAATCTGGAATAACAGTGTTTTTCTTATATAAAAATGGAATTACCCATCTGGGGACTGTTCCAAATTGGTTTTCTCCAATTTTCAAGAAGCTTGGTCAATTCGAATGACATAACTCCGACTTTTTGTACGAGAATGACAGTTCTCACTTTTTCGTATTAAAAAATTTCAAATTGTTATTTTGAATTTTTTATAAAATCACCTCTAAGAGTAACATATTACAAAAGAAGACTTGCTAAATAAAAACAAATTTCGAATCACCCTATCTTACATACACGTATGTTAATATTCATGTGGCATTGTAGATAAAGGAACGAAAATGGCAAATTACTCCTTTTATAATACCGCCTTTGGTTATAATTCTGCGAAAGTTAATTTCTCCCAAGAGAAAGATTTATTTTAAACATGTCTTCCTTTTTTTCAATAGAAAAACAAATACAAAATAACCATAACATGGAAGTGTAAATGATATTGAGATTTTATTTAAATTTTAGTCCTTGCAATTTGAATTCTAAACTTAAATATTTCATTAATACATAAATTTGTCCATTTACAGTCACTTGGGTTTCAGTTATTGTTTCAATGTCTCATTAAGTCTACCTCGACTTAAAACACAACTCTTTTCCAAACCCCATCAAACTTGACTTGATTTTTTCTCCTTCTTACCCTCACTGGTTGGACGCTAAATACACTCCCATACTTCTACCACAAAACTCGAAAACTAATTCCATAAAAAAATAATGAAAAAATGTAAAATAAAAAAAAAAATTGTTACCAATGTATTGTGGAATAATTTATTTGAAACATTGACTCAAAGGTCATGGTTATACTCGTATACAAGGAGTACAAGGAGTCCTCGTACAATAATACCTACTTAAAAAAAAAGAAAAAAAAAATCAACAACAACAACTAATGTTCATTTTCAGTTCAGATTCGTATCTTCAACTTGATTATGTGTCAAGTTCTATCAAAAATTTCTAGAAAAAAAAAAGTTTAGGCACTCTTGTTTCTTTTTGGGTGAATATTCGTATATACCAAGAAAAAGGAAAACAGGGGCAAAAAAAAATTAATATTTATATATTTATATATGTATTACATTCAACTAGGTCAAACATTTTCTCAAAGTCATTTGGACTGGAAAAAAGGTAAAACGACAACGTAAAACAATGTTTTCTTCCCCTCATCTCTTCCTACTTCTTAACGGACGAAAAAAAAAAGTTTGACTAAATTTTCTGAGAAACAAAATTGCAAAAAAAAAAACGAAAAAAGAAAAACATAATAACGAGGAAAACGAACGAAGTTTTTCTATTTTAAGGATGTTTAATGATGAAAATATGGAAAATAATGTGTGTCCTTTTTTTATTTGACGGGGGTTGGGAGATAGAATGTTAAGTCCCAATTTTTTAATGAGGTATTTGGGATACCTACACATGCAAAAGTATCATCAATTTTAACAAATATCACGACTTAACACAATTTTTTTTGACAATATTAATATTAATTATGGATAATTTAAATTCTGAGCATGAGATTTTTATAGAACGAGTGGAAATTTTATGAGAAAAGTTTTTTTAAAACTCATAAGAAATTATTTTAGTTCAAAGTAAATTTTGTCAACTTAAGGCACTCAGGTTCAAAATGGCATATTTTTAACATTGAAACAAAAATAATAACTTTTAGTTTTTGAACTTTATTTTTTAGGTCCTTTTTTACGTTGATTTTTCAAAACTATTAAATTTACGAAAGCTTTCCAAGAACTTCAATTTGAACTTTTGTGTCACAAGCTTTAAAGTCGTAACCCATCAGTTACTTTTTTGTTCGTGAGTTAGCTTTGATTAAAAATAAGAGACAAGAAGTTTGATCAAAATCGATGAAGTCGTTTCTTAGAAAATGTAATACACTGAATAGATGTTTACTCCAATAGAAATTTACTCCAATTACACCCTATTAATAATAGAATTTGGAAAGAATGTCTTACCTAATAGCTTTCTCCCAGTTCCATTTGGGTAATTTATCCCTTTTCTGGTAGACTTTGAGCTCCTACTTCATATGCCATTCAAGTTGAAGTTGAAATTTTGCTGTGTGTTAGTTATATTTTCCATAAAAGTCCTTCGAATTTTGCCAAAAACCAATTTTCAAGAAGCAAGGACTAATTTTGTGTTTACCCAAATGTACCCTTTCTTAGGACCTCTATGAAATCATAATATAAAATTAATATTAAATTAAAATAACTGTTGTTTTTTCAGTTGTCAACACTATCCCACTAGAAGAATTTTCTGAATTTTTTAAAATGATCTATGGACGGCCATAAAATATTGAAGATATTGAAAATCTCTTTTAAGCAAAGAAATTATTCCCAATCGGATGTTCCTAAAGAATTTTAAATTTCAGTTTTTCAATGCATCTTCAACTTCCATTGAAAATTTGCACTTGTTTAAATTTATTTTGTTTTCATGGAATATTTCAAAGCCAACTAGTCAAAAAAAACTACCCTTATGTGTGTCAATCATCCCTTAAAAATATATACACACATAATTAAAACCTATACATATTTATATTTCATTCCGTTTCGTTGTTGGCTGACACAATGATTGCTTTTCAATCTTCACGCGTATAATTATCCTGCCAAAAAAATATAAACAATCAAAAAAAAAAAAATAATAATAACGAACCCAAACCCCGTTTGTATTGTTGAAATTTGAAGGATTAATGACCGAAAGAATTTTATATAAAACGAAAATTTCAAAAGGGAAAACAAAAACAAAAAAACAACCGACAGACGACAGACGACAAACAAAACCCTGAAGGCGTGAGCGACGCGACGAACGAGATGCGAAGCGGCGCGTATATAAATCAATGTCATGCTGCAAGTGAATTAATTAAATTATGTTGCATAATTAGTTCAAGCGTAAGCAATGAAAAGCAACGATAACACACACAAAATTAAAAGAGAACAAAAAAAAAAAATCATACTACCGCAAAAAACAAAAAAAAAAGAATATAAATTTTTTGCGAAGAGAATGAAAATTCCTCACACGGAGAGTGTCAGGGATTGAAAAATGTATCTCAACGCTGCGATGCGCTGCACAACGCTGGCTGCCACCAAAAATGGATTTAAATTAAATTCGTTTTTTTTTTTTGTAGCCTTCATCTCCACATATACAAACACAAACATCCCTCGGAATTATTGTTCCTCACAGGGTGTTTTTTTTTTCGTTGTGATTTTTTTTTTTTTGTAAGGGTGTCATGATGGTGCAATTAAGCAAAAATTAAATTGCAAAAAAAAAAATTGAGTTAAAAGAATTCAGATTCACACACATCTGGTTTTTGTTCCTCGTTATTCATGGAGGGAGGAGTACTCATATAGTGGTTGTCATAAAAGCATAAAGCAAAAAACGAAATAAATCGCACATTATGTCAAAGGAAACGAATCACGATGGAAATTAATCACAATCACAACAACACACCATCCCATCATCGTAAAATGTATCTCAATCGTGTGAAATGTATCTTTGAATGAATTTTGATGAATAAAACAAAAAACAAAAAAACAAAAATTTATTCGAGCAGTAGAAGCAGTAGCAGCGGAAAAACACGGTGAATTACGCAAATTTTATTTGTACTATTTTCCACTTTGAGATGCGAAAAAGATTGCATTAAAATATGTATCTACAAACAAACTTAGGACCTTTAGATGTGTGTGTGTCTGATGAATGCAATTTTATCTTTGTCAGATTAGACTAGTTTTTTTGTTTTTGTTTGTATTTTATCTTACTGTGTATAATTTATTTAAGTGAAACATATTCAGCAACTAGGTGAATTAAATATCAGTCTGAGTGTGTATCTTATTCAACTGGTAAGGTATTGTTGGGTCTTTATCACTTATGCATACATGTACGTGTCTTCGAGTCGAGGTTAGTTGGGAAATGGTGTTATTCAAGCAATTGCCGTTTGATAAGCGATTTTCAACGGAAATTTCAACATTAAGTCTTCTAATTTACCGCGTGATGGTCGATTAACAGAATTCACACGTTCTAGAATCATTTTTTCTAATATTGTCAAACTTGTCCTTCGGAAAAGATTTACCGTACAGAAATTTATAATAATTGTGTTAAACTTTATTTGACTTTTCTAAATATTTTTATCTTTTCGATAGAATTTTACAGTTGATTTGTAGTAAAAGAAACTCATGTTTTTAAAATCAGCTGGAGTGATTTTGATTAAACTTCAAAGAAAGAAGGTAAAAGTGGTCTTTTAGATGAAAGGCGTTTCTTTTAAACATAACCATGATGACTTAATTTGATCTCTCAAAAACGTTTAAATATTTTGAGAGACTATTTTAAAAATTTATTGTTTAAAGGCTTCATTTTGTGGTTCATTTTTGGCACTCAAAATTCGACTTGTTTAAATTTTGAAAACTTTTTTCTTAGTTGAATTTTGAAAGACAAGTTTTGACGAAACGATATCCAAAGCGAAAATAGAGTCACATAGAAATCTTCCAAAATCTTATTGGAAAATGACGTTTTTGAGGTGAAATTGGCTCATTTTTGGACGTCAATTCAATACCACTGAGTCATGGGACCTTTAAAGCGAACTCTCTACTACAACCTTTCACTAAATTTTACTTTCTATCTGTCTTTCATCGACAAATAAGTTGTAAATGGAAAGATATTCATTGACTGCAAGTATTTTTGTTTGATCTTTCTAAGAAAGATTATTTTGAAAAAGATACCAAAGAACAGTTCTTATGTTAAGATCAAAACATGGTTTGTTTTTATTACCCCTTTTTAATTCCGCATTAAACTCTTATTGAGACTTATTTAAGAGCTAGGGTTTCAAGCCCATTACATGACTTTAAATAGTACCCATGTGTGAAAGTCTTTGTCTATGTCTGTTAAGATCATTTTGACCAAAAAGGCCCTTTTCCAGTTATTAAAGTATTTCCACAAAGAAATTCCTTAAACATTCAATACAAATCTCACCACACTCAATTCAAGTTTGTAAATGGCGCCCAATGTGAAACTTACTTCATCTCTAATCCCATAACCATTACTTTGTCGATGTAGAATTGTTCCTTCAAATTCTTGTAGCATTATTAATAAATAAACGAAGTAACTTTCCATCCACATATTGACATAAAAAAAAGCTTTCATATACCTTTTTCTAAAAAACAAGAATCGCAATCCATTTCCTTTAACTGCTCCTGCACCAAGGACACATGAATTGCACAGCATATTGTAGTTGTTGGAAACAGTTTCATTGTACCTTCATGGTTACTCGTTTATTGTTGCACTAAACCTATACAAACATACATGCATGTATGTATGGATGTTGCTTTACCTGGAAAAAAGTAATTCTCATCATTCATCACTCTTCCTCGTAATCCTTAAATCTACAACGAATTTCTGTTTATAGACAGATATCCTGTGTGAGTGAACTGGGAACAAAAATAAAATTCAAAAAAAAAAAAAAAAACGGAAACAAATCATCCTGACAAAAGTACAAAAATCTGATTGTCTGCGTACCTTTAAGTCTTGTTTTTTTTACTACTCTTTTTGAAACTAACGAATGTCGTCGACATCGTCGTCGTTCACGTTGTCGTTGTCATTGTCATTGTTGCATCCAATCCTATCGATATCAAAATCGATGATGCACGTCTAGTTAAACGATTCGTGTCCATCTGTTATTGGACGAACTATCTGACACAACTTGAAAGAAACTAGACGACAACGACAATGACAACGAGACGAATATCTATACGTCGAAGACGACAAAAAACTACAACGCATTCATATAAATCTCAACAAAGACGACAGAGCGCCAGGACAATCTATCAATTGTTTGTGTGTGTGTGTGTTGAAATGTGGAACTATAGATAGGATCTGAGAAAATCTATACATCGTTGTTCGATTTATAAAAAAAGATACATACAAATATTGCAACGCAATAAACGAAGAAAAAAGATTGCATGAATGTAAAAAGGAAATCAATTCACTTCCTGTTTAGACAGTGTCGTATTTTGTCACTTGAGGGCCTTGGCGCACATTCAATTGGGGCCCATGGACTGTCATTGATATTTCTTCAATCATAAGTCTGATAAATGAATTTTTTATGAAAAATTGACGAAAATAATTTCTTTGGATCTATTCGATGGCATTTTCAACTTCACGTCAAAATTTACTAAATCAAAGAATGAAAAACGTCAATTGTCATTACAGTCAATCGAAAATCCATGAGGGCCCCTGAATAGAAAACAACTCAAATTACAAATCGCCTTTAAATTCCAAAACAAATCAACTCAAACCCCGTTCAAATAAATTGAAGCGATTACAAGAAGTAGTAACACAGAAAAAAAGGGAAATTGTTAATTTCACTTTAACCATTCACCTTAGTTCACCGTGCCAATGCACTGCACCTACCTAATGCACACATTATAGGCCATTGACTTGCATCGGCCTAAACCACCACCACCACTATAGATACATCCTTTGACTCGTTGCCCGCAATTCAAGTTACTTTTGAAGTAAAAGTTAAAAAATCTCTTCCCTGTGCATGTGTGTGTGTGTGTAAAGTTGAGATAGTTGCACCAGGAACTTCCATCAATGCATCTAAAGTTGATCTCGTTCTCCAGCTAATGTCGTCCATAAAATAAAAAATGAACAAAAAATAAAATTGGTAGTTTCACTTTGAAGTGAGCTAGAGTCGTTCCTTCAACAACAACAACAACAACAAAAACAAAAAAAGGAGCAACAAAAATAATATCAGTGACCAAGTGTGTGCAGCTTTAAACCACCAGAATTGGACAAAGCGTGTGGTTAGCGGTTTATCTGCGTTTTTTTTTCTTTCTTTTTCTTTACGTTTGCCTCCTGCCAACAGCGAAATATAGTAGACTCATTGGTTTGCTGCTGCTGCCAGAGATGGAGCTAGCGATGGTGATGGCAATGGTGCCTTGTGTCCCCATCTGATGGTGGTTAAGCGTACAACAAGACTTTAAGGAATTTCTTTAGATTTATTTGGACTTCTGATGTTTTTGTAACTTTCTCGAGAAAAAAGTGAAACTTTTTTAGATACAACGACGACGGACGACCAACGATTGACGACAAAGATTTCTAGTTGTGGTCAGTGCTGCTGCTGCTGCTTCTGCAGCTACTGCTGGTGCTGAAATGTGCAAGTTTTTTTTTAGGATGGATGGCGGTTAGGTGATAGTAGTGGTGCTGGTGTTATAAGCGCAGCTGTTGACGACGGACGTTACAAGGTGTCATTATATTTAAAGCCAATCATCCAATTTGATTTGTTATAATTTTCTGTATGGAGTAATTGAATATCCACAAGATATGGTCAGGGTTTTTCAAATAGACATTGTTGGAAATATTTTTAGTTATGAAATTTCAAGGAAATTTTAGTCTTTTTTCTTTTAAATGACAACATTAATGGGTAGTGAATAATTGCAGGAACTGTCTTGACTGTAATGGATGGTTAATTATGACTTGTTGGTCAGTTTTGTTTCCTAAAGTTTAAATTTCTGGATTTGGGGGTGTTTTAAGTAAAAAACCACTTCAATAACAAATTTTTCAGTATGGTAATTTTTTTAAATATGTTCCCTCAAAAGTTGCCAATTTTGTAAAAGAATAAAAATTTTTCGTCGAAATACAAAATGGTTTGAAAACTCGCTTTTCTAGTGCCGCTAAGTTTATGAACAGTGCTTCAATTTTGAACTTTTGTGTACTGTTTACTATTTATGTTCTTCAAGTTGAAGAATTAAGAATTGGTATTTAATTAAAAATAACCGTCACAAAGAGAAAAACTTAAGAAGAAACAGAGAATATTTAACTTTTTTGCGCCCATTTTACTTTTGTTATTGCTTCAAAACATTTATTCAGACTTTAACTTTCTGATCAAGCATATTGCCTTTTGTTTTCTCAAAAACCACCCAACAGATTTTAATAAAATTTGGTCGTTTTGTCGAACTTTTCTTTGAAAAATCACAAATCATTATCAGATTTTCTTAGGAGGGACTTTCAGTCTTGGTCTCATTTGACTGAGTCTCGGCCATTCTCTCGTGAATAGTTTAATCTGTAGTAGAACGTGCCTAAAACGTCCTATTGTCACTTAAAATTGATCTCTTCCGAAGCAAAACTTGATTTCTGAAAGCTTTTTGATCCATAAAGTATTTTAAAGATACTGCCAAAAGTCCAGACAAATTTCGGTCAAAATTATACAGACACGTTTCGGTCTCATCTTAAATGCTATTAAGTAGTATTGCTTCCCTTTAATTTAAGGCTGAAATTTAGACGAGTTCAAGACTTTTTATCCATTCGAACCTGCTTTCTTTCTATTTCAGAAATTGTAACCTCGTTTTCTTGCTCCCATTTTGAAATTTACATCAACAATGTCTTTAAATTTTCTCTTGCTTTTCACAACGTTTTGGTGCCATTCTAATTAATTTTAAGTCTAGTCTAAACTATTTTAGTGTACCAAAAGTACATGAGTATACGAAAAAAAACATTCCCCCTTTAAAAAAAACCTCCCCTCTTACCCCTTCTAACCACTATAAAATCGTATACAAAAAGCCTTTTGTAAGAACATTCATTTGAAGTCTTTTTCCTTTTTCTTGTCTTAAAGAAACCTAAACTCTATGGACGCAAATTAATTCTAAACAACAATATATCAAGCCATCAACATTTTAAACCCCCCACCCCCAAAAAAAAAAATAACCTATAAACAAAGTTCTCTCATCCATAAAGTAATTGAAATCACTTCTCATGCACGTTTGCATGATGACCTTCTAAAAGGAACCCCCAAGCTAGAAAAAAAAAACTAAAACTAAGGAAACAAAAAATCTACCACCAAAACCAAAATAACCCTCAATCTTTCCAGAATATCCTTTTTGAAAAACTTTTCCGAGCAACCTTATGTACATGAAACCGCGAGTCAAAACTCAAAAAAGAAAAAAAAAAACAAAAAAACATCTTTCCGCATCTCTAGCCTCCTTAAACATTTCTTCAACTTCAAACCGAAACCGCTGAGGGTTGGGTTGAGCTGATGCATAAAGTCCGCACAGAAGGTACCTTACCAAAACCTACCGGGCGCGCAACACAAAATTCTGCCATAGTGAGGAAAACTTTTGAAAACACTCACTCCTGGGTCTTTAGTCTACGTCTGTGTCTAGGCTTTTAGGTATCTATGTTTATGCACCTATACCAAAAATCGACTTGAGTCATTACCAACACTTTGATGGCTGATGATAGTGGCTCATGGTGGTGGGAGGTTTTATGTACGTTCACCGCTGCCGTACGGGGGGTTGAACTTCTAAATAATAATAATTTTTGAACGACAACTTATGCCGCAGGGGTTAGGTTTGCTTTTTTTTGGAAGCTATGAAAGGGGACTTAAAACTAGAAACATCTTTACTTTTTATCGTGACGAGTGAACGACTTAAGCTAAAAAGACGACGACGACGACGTCGACAAGGCGGGATCGACGGGAACGACGACGACGAACAGTGATGACGATGGCATTTCATTTTGCATAATTTCTACTTTTAACACAAAACTTTAGCGTTAAAGTCATACGACTGGGTCCGTTGGAAGAATTTTTCAATTGAAACCATCTTCATCATCATCATCATCTTCATCAATGTCATAATCTCTAAAATGATGATGTTCATCTTGCGCTATACGAGCAGAGGTTTATGCATCGTTAAATTGTGCACTCTTCAAAAACATGGGATATAAAGAAAGCCACATAGCTAAGAAGGTGTGGATAAAGGGGCATTGGTGAGGGATGGGTGAGGAAGGGACGGGCGGTAAGATGAGGAAGTTAAAATCTCATCTCATCTCATCATAAGTAATTATCAGAGTTTGGAAATATGGTTACTTGGGTTTTGATCTTTTGAGGAAAATTTTCACATGTAAACGATATTTCGACAGTTGACGTTTACATGAAAAGAAAAATAGATAAGTGTACCTATACTTGCATACATCAATGATAAAAATACATATACCGTTAAGATATAAAGGTTTAAACATAAGACAGTAAAATTCACGACCTTTCTAACGCGGTTCTAAACTTTAGTTTAGATTAAAAGTAATGAAATAAGTAAAATGTCAAAAAAATTACAATTTTCGGTTTTCAAAAGTTTGAAAACAGCTTTTAACATGTTTTTGTGATAATTGTCAGCTAATTTTTGTATTCAAAGTCCCGAAAATGAAAAATTGGAAAGAGAACGATTTTTTATTTCCAGAGGTTTTTCAACATCGAGGGTGTTTTTTTTTAGACGTGTGGTTTTCAAGAAGAAATAAAACGCATATTATTTAATTTTATGGCCAAGAATGGGCTTTATTATAAAGATAAGAGTATGCCATTATGTTTTAAGAATGATTTCGGGCAAGTGGCCACCGTGGCTGCCTCGAAAAAATTCCAGCCGAGAGGCCCAATTTTCGACCACTTTTTGCAGCCATTAGGGCCGTATGTCAGCAATAACGCGCCTAATATTCTCTTCCAAGGTGTCAATCGTCTCGGGCTTATCTGCGTAGACAAGCGACTTAACATAATCTCACCAAAAACAGTCCAGCGGTGTTAAATCGCACGATCCTGGAGCTTGTATTCGTCGCTCCATAAAACTCTACTGAAGCCTTCTTTCGTCAAGTTTCTATGGCTTCAAACGTTTAACTTTGTTTTGTGGTCAAGGAAAGAGTTTTCGAATAACAACGAGTCCTTCGTTTGACCGTTCGTTGTCAAGGATATGGGCTTAGTATGTGTTGTATTAATTAGATGTAGGGCGTGCTGGTCGTGCTTCAACCTCAAAAAGTCCGGTTTGAGTTAATAGTCGGTTTTGACAGACTCAAAAGTCTTTTACTCATTAAAAAATTATTCATTTAAAATTATTTTAAAATATCCATTTATCTCAGAAAAATTCACATCCTTTTTCTATAACTATACGGAAAAGTTAAAAGAACAAAGAATGGTTGATATCATTTTGTCGTCCTTTTTCAAGATCTCCCCAGGTTACAATCTTCCTGACAGAATAAAATATGTTCACCGGTAGTCCGTAGGTACCTTATATCTTCCTACCCTTAAGCATTATCATTATAATCTTTTCTGGCAAAGTTTATAGCTATCTTACTTTTAGAGAATATAATTTTATATAAAGATAAGTAAGAGTACGTAGGTGGATACCTACACCTGAGTTGTTCATTATTCTGTAGATGACATTGATAAGGAGTTTTCCTTTGTGGAATTAAAAAGGAACAACGACTATCTGGGAATAAGGAAAGAACTAAAGATCTTAATCCTTTTTGATTAATTATTTATAATATTCATGTTAAATTCTTTGACTTTCTATTATTAAATTTAACAGTAACTTGCACTTTGAAATTATGCAACAGTTGTCAAAGAGGTGATTTTATTATTGACTTATAAATAAGACAGACAGGATTAATTTTAAGTTTTATAAATTCATCATTTTTGTGTTGTTTAATTCAATTATAAATTAATAAAATCAAAGAATCTATGTATCTTTTTGCAACTGTAGACGAATTTCCTTCGTCTAATTTCTGACCATGCATCGACATCGTTGCAGTTTCTAAGTTAGCCATTAGAACTTTAATTGTGGTTTTTATTTGGTCTATGGTGTGGACTTTAGCAAAGGACTAAGTTTAAAACAAACACAATTAAGATGCATCCGACTCCTTTGTCAATTATTTTATTTAGAAGCAGACAAGGAAGATGTTTATCTTCAACTAACTCGTATGTATCTGAGTGGTGTAAGTATCTTCTTTTTTATTTTTTAGGTTTCTTTCATAATAGCAAAGTATCTTCTAATATTTTGATGGAACATTTCTAAATGAATAAATTCTTTTGAAGTAGAGGAAATAATTTAATTTTTTCGTAGGATAAATTAAATTTTTGTAGTTGGTTTTTTTAGGGGAGTTTTCCAGCTAAAAAACTTAGGTATTTAAAAATAAATAAATTAGTATTCTAAGTATTTTGGTTTTTACACAATCATCAAGTATTTTTTATTTCCAACTCTTGATTCTTGAAATTAAAAACATTTAAGAGAAACATTCGAGGGTTACTTTTTATTTTAATAATGTTCCAATGAAAAGTTTTTATATTTTACTTTTTTTCTCAAAAAAAAAATTCAAACAAATTTGCTTTTTAGGTTTTTGTCAGAAAATTATAAAATTTTGTATTTTTGTCTATTTTTTATCTTAATAAATATCTCAATGTATGATAAGATCTTTAAAATTACTCAACGGATTTTGATGCCTTTTTTTTAAATGGAAAGAGTGATTCAAGAGGAAGGTTTATATGTATAACTAGATAATGATTTTTTAATTTAAAAAATTAGTTTTTACAATTTTATTCTAGACTGCGCTTCATTAAATACTTAATTTACTCCTTAAAGATGCAATGCATTAGACAATACTTGAGATTTGTAATACTTCAAACCAGTGCAATAATCGTCTATACATAAAAATCAAATTCTGTTTTTATGTCTCGCTTAAACTCGAGAACCACTTGGCCGATTTGGTTGATATTGATTTTGTATTGTTTGTCGTAGTCCAGGGAAGGTTTAAGAATTGAAAGAAACATTTTCCAGGAACACAGCAAAAAACATAACTTCATTTTCTCCATACAATTTGTCCTTTCTGTAAAAAAAAATTTCACTGTCAGTTAGTTGTCAAATTTTTATATTTCAGTCGTCTGTCCAACGTTACCGAAAAGTTACAAAGTTGCCTCTTATTCTGTCAGCTTTTTACAGTAATTTAATTCTTTTATCATCAGTTTATCATTGAATGAGTTTTACTGGTCCGAAAATGTCAAGAAAAAATAAGCAACTTCAACGAAGGCGAGACAAAGTTCGCCGGGTCCTCTAGTTGAAAAATAGATTTTTATCTCTCACTACAATTTAATTTATTCAATTCCATGATTATTTTTAAATATTTTTTTTTTCTATATTTTTGAAATTTTATTGTTTATTTATCGAAAATCAAACAAAAATTATTTTTGATGCAAATTTTGAGTGCATTTTTATATAAAAATGTGTGTTTTTGTTTATAAACAAACAACAATTTACCTGACCTTGTTAATTAATTAAAAATACATTCCATTGTCTAAAGCCACAATATGTATTTACAAATTTTTCCAATCAATCTATATAAACAAATTTTTGTTTAAATTAAAAATATAGTAGAAAAAATTATCGTCACTTTTTTTTTGACTGAATGTATTCATACATCATCATCACCTGCTGTTGATACGGTAAATTGATTATTTTTAATCTTCCAAATAATTTATATTTCAATTAAAAAAATTGAAAGAAAAATTATCAAACATTTTAATTCACTCAGGGTCTGCATCTGGTGATAAATTTTACTTCCTTCGGTTTTAGAAAAATTATTTAAAAAATCGATGGATAAATAAAAATGATGTGTTAAAAAGTGTAAAATTGAGATTTTGTATTTTTCTGCTGTAAATTAAATAACATAACATTACATATTCAATTTTTCGAAAATATATGCACTTGTCGCACGAACTTGCAATTTTTCAAGTATAAAAACATAAGTTTAATAATAAATAAATTTACTCGATCTATTGAGTTCTTAAGTATTTTAGAAATTCAATCCGCTCAAGTACAAGTACTAGACAATCCTTCGAATTAGTACTCAAAATAAGATTACTTAAAAAGAACAAGCCTTATATAATGAAGGACTTGGACAGTACCAAAGTTCTTAAGTAGTTCTTCAAATGACAAATATTTTGAGTAGGTACTCGAATAAAAATTCAAGTATTTTATGGTCGTTTCAAGTACTTAATAGATGTTTTAGCCCAGTCTATAATTCTGGTTTCAAGGCTTATTTATAAGAAATATTCGTTCAAGATTTATTTAGAAGAAGTAGATACTTGAGAATACTTACTTGTCAAATACTTGGAAGAACCTATGTACTTGTAAAATAGTTGGAAGTATTGATCATTTCCTTTTATACTTAATTCCAAAACACTTGGCACTCGGGAAGGAGAATTCGAAAAATATTGTTAGTTGTCATTTTTAAATACCATGTACTCAGAGTACTCAGTTAGAAGTACAAGTCTTGGTACTGATACTTAAAACTTTACAAAAATGTGCTCTATTTTGATCTTTTAAACTTTCTACTGATATCTTCAAGATTTTGTATCGATATTGAAAATTGACGTTTATGACAGATAAAGAGAAATGACATTTCTGCATGTCATTTAAACTTTAAAAAAACGTCATTGAAATATCACAATTTCTAGTACCACCAAAACATGCAACTTTTCACTTAACTCAAATACTTGACCCTTAATCCAAATAGACAAATATTTTAAGGTCACTGTCTTGTTGGAAGGTCATTAATTAGTAGGTCGTTTTTGTTATTATTATTATGATTTTTTTTTTGTGTTGCTGTGTTAGTGCTGCGTATACACAAAAAATATCTCTCGGAACAATTTATGCCATGTTTACATTTATTATTTTTGCTCTTTCCTTTGTTATTCTTGTTCTAAGCAAATAAATAATAAAATTTGCGGAAAATCGGCCACATTTTCAAAACACAAACAGACAAACCAACACACACACAAACATCCCAGAGTTTATAGAGTCTGGGTCAATGTCTTTGGAACTTATTTCACATGTGTGTTCGTGTGTGTTTGGGTTGGAAAACTATGCAGGTATGAGTATGAAGAAAATTTATCATAATAATGAAAAGCGGGTGTGCTTTGGCTAAAGGAAGTTATTGTGTTGAGCTTGCAGAAATTATTATTAATAATAATGACAAGTCATGGAAATTAAATGAGTATAAGTGACATTGACGTCAAAGTGCTTTTGTTGAGAGGGTGTTCACAATTTTGGTGTGATTATGAAAATGAGTTCGTTAGAGAAGTCCGATAATTCTGTCCCAAAAATGTCGAAACTTTTCTCTTTTTTTTTTGTCAGACTTCTTCATGAAGTGCAACCTTCATTCAAATCTGAAGTGTTTCTTAAAGACAGAAAAAATCACGTATCCTCTAAATGATTGCATTATCCTTGTTATTTGTTTCTCATAATTTGTTTGTGATAATTTATGTCTTCTTAAGTGTGACATTTTTATAATTTGTGTATCCTCCTTTTTTCAGAAAAAATTAAAAAATAATAAAAACATAATGAGGTCTTATAAAACTTTTGAAGGATATGTGTGAGAAAACTTTTAGGTCCTTTAAAACATTGTTGTTTTTATTTCTATTCTCTTTTAACGATGACAATTTAAGGACCTTTATAATAAAATAAGTGAAGATGTCTTTTGAATAGGGGATGTGAGTGTTTTACAAATAGTCCATTAGTAACAACATTATATTTATAGAACAAAATACATACATACATATGTATGTGTATAAAGAAGAATGAAAAAAGGTTGAGTGATGTGATATGGTGGAAAAGTTTAAGGATCTTTTCATTGTGTATAGTGTAAATCTATGTGTGTATGGAGAAAAAAAAGGCAAAACAAAGGGGTATCCAAGGATTGTCCTCTTTATAGTGTTTGAAGTGAAAATTTGTTTAGTCTTTTCATTTTTTATTACTTTGTTTATAAAAATAAATAAGTTCAGCGTTCATAGCTCAACAGCTATTCTCGAAGACACAGTTACAAAGTTTAATTAAAATCGATAAAGCTGTTTACTAAATAAACCCTGACTTTGTTGTGAATTTTATTTCAAAAGTGAAAACGCCATAAAACGTTTCTCTTATAGAAGATTCAGATACTTTCATTTAAATTGCGCGAAACTTTGTCTGCAAAGGACATTCTGCAAACCAAAGCAATAACTAAATCAAATAAATAAGAGACTTAAAATGCAAAATGTATCTTCGTATCTTGTAATACATGTAAAAACCATATTTCCAAAATATGTATTTATGTTTATTTCGAAAAAAAGTAATATCCCTTACTTTGACGAATTCACACAAACACACGTATGAATTTCAAAATTCCCTATAAATATACAATGAAATGGGTTTAGTTTAGTGTGTAGTGTATATAGATATGTGTATCTGCCATCCTTAACATCAGAATGATTCATCACCAAAATATTCCTGCATTTTGGGTATCGAGGGTGAGGGAGGTGTATCTGAAGTGAGTTCAGGAGTATAATTGGATTTTCCTCAACACCTGTGCTGATGATATTAAATATACATACATACACACGATATACGTTTTCTAAACAAAGTTTACAAAAATACAGAATAAGAAAGAAAAAAAAAAAAACACACTTTATTAAAACTGAAATAAATAAATCAAAAATAATGTATCTTTTTCACACATAAATACCAAATGAAAGCAAAAGATCCTTGTACGAGTACTTGTATATTTTCTTATTTAATTTTTTTTTTTGTAATTTAATATAGGGGTGTTTATTTTGGGGGCTTATTATCCATGAACAGAAAAAGAAAATGTTTTTGTATTAAAAAAGACCGACGACCTTTGAAGCAGGAGCAGAGAGGTAGCGGTGCGGTGGTGGTTGGGAGTTCCTTGCTCCTCTCATTAAGACCGAATTGAATATTATTCTGTCAGAATTTTTGCTATTTTTTTTTTTTTTTTTTGATATTTTTGAGAATAAAGGATATTTTTATTTTTTATTTTTTTGGGTGAGAAATGTTTCCATCTGGAAAAAAGGTAATAAATATCAAATAAATGAAAAATATTTCCCATCATTGAAAGCAAAAATATGGAACGAAGCTGAAGAAGATGTAGAAAATCTTAAGGGTGTTGTGATGGGTGTAAAGAGGGAGTTGAGTTGGAAGGATGCGAAGCATTTCTTTTGTTAAAAAAAAATAGAAATTGTGAATTTATAGAAAACAGCATTCTTTTTTTTCGCTGAAGAAAAAAGCAGCGAAAGAATTAAGTGGAATTATGTTTTCGACGCAGATTAAATGATTATTATTATTTTTTTCTTTTTCTTCTTTTTTCACCATATGAAAAGAAACGAAATTAAGTAATAAATTATTTGCGCGTGAATAAGTGGAAAAGACTTAATAATATGTCAGCTAGTTCTTTAAGTAAATTCTTCTACTTTTTCTTGAACAGCATACCATTTAAAACACGGCTTTATTTGACAAGTCCATCCACTTAGGAAGCTCAAAGTATCTTACTTCCAAATTTATAATAAATTTAAATTTTACAATAGCAAAAATTATAACCCTTAATATTTTCTATTAAACTAATTTTGCTTAAGACTCTTTTCAGCTTCACTAAAGCTTCTTTTCAAAAATAAGCATGTAATATAAAGGGTGTTTATTTAGACATGTGGATTTCAAGATAAAATATTGTATTTAATTTAATGTTATGGTCAAGAATTTGGCTTTATTGTTAAGATAAGGGTTTGCAATTATGTTTTAAAAATGATTTCGAGCAAGTGGTCGACTGAGTTGACTCAAATAAATTCCAACCGAGAGGCTCAATTTTCGAACTCTTTTTTACAGCAATTGGATCCTTATGTCAGCAGTAACGAATATTCTTTTCCAAGATTTCAATCGTCTCGTGATTATCTGTGTAGACAAATAACTTCACATAACACACACAAAAAAAATGTCAGCGGTATTAAATCACACGTTCTTGGAGGCAACGCCACAGGCTTACGAGGTACGCGAGACAATGCACTCACCATAATCGGGATCGGTGACCATCTCGTTTTGAGCCCATCCTCCAAACGTGCGACTTGCACTTGTGGGAATTGGTAAGCCCGCAAACCACGATCCTCAAAAAAAAATCTTCCATAACGTGGATGTGCTCAAATTATTCTCGGATGGACTCATTCGGGTCTTCTTCGATACGCTGCTCCTCATCAGCTTCTTCTTTGCACACATTATGGCATCTCTGAGGATGCGCATTATTCACAGGGTAAACATAGTGCACAACCGTTCATGGTTGCTGGAATTACAGACTGTGCTGAGCGATTATGTCGACCAAATATTGGACGTAGCGTGCGATGCATCGGGCGAACCGAACCATTATTTTGATAATAAATTTGAACGATTTGAAAAACTTGTTCAAGATCAGTCTATTCATTATAGAATGACAAATCAAACTAAGCTCAAATCAAGTGACAGCTGTCAAAAAGACCTACTTCGAAAAAAGTATTGCTAGATTGAAAACTACTTGTCTAAAAAAAACTCCCTTTATTTTGTATTTGTTTGATATTTGATGCATTCAAAAAATGCATTGTTTTGCTCAGACCATGTATTTTCAGTTTGTTGCTAATTTTTTGCTTAAAATAAAAATTATTGACAAAATTTCATTGTCAATTTTGAAACAATCGAACTTTGTCCTTCAAATTTCATTCTGCTTCGATTTTTTTAATCTATCTTGAAGATTCCTCAATACTTCAATCTAAATCTAATTCACTTACAGATTTTAAATCTGAAAGCAAGAATTTTATTTAAATTAATTGATATTTTATCAATTGTTTCCATCAACAAAGAAAAATTAATGTTCCATTTGATCTTTCTCTAACTGGAATAGTTTTTGTTAATATCTCAACTATCTAATTGTTCTTGAGTTCAAAACCAAAACACCAATAATATTTGGAATTTCAATTAAATTTGATAAAATATCGCATCTGAAACAAAACAAAAAATTAATGACTTAAAAACTATGAATTAATTCCTCGTCATATCCTGACGAAATTATCCATTAAATAATAAATTAACCATAAGCACAGGTTTTTTTTGTTTTTATTATTTTAAGTGCAATTTTCAACCGAATAACCTCCCCGAATGTATACATTTTATTTTTTTTAATTAATGCCTTAGAAAATTTATTTTAAATGAAATAAACTACTAGATCAGCAAAAAAAATAAACATGAATACAAAATTGAGTAAAATAAGAAAATGCAATTTTAATTGATTTTCAATTGAATGACTTGATCTAAAACGGCAGTGGCGGTGGCAGCAATGGCAATGATGTTTGTGGCATTGCATTGGCGGCAGACTTACACAGCAAAACAAACACATTCACAGACAAGACACACACACTCACACATCGAATAACATGCAGATTGTGCACTTGTGCGGTATACACATTCAATTTGCAATTAAAGTCATATTAATAAATTTTCTGCTCTTCCTTCGGATGTTGAGTCGAGTGCAATTGGAACTGACAGTTAAAAGCTGGAAATGCATATACCATGCATTTCTATATTTGTTATCTTGTATGCTTCAATTTTTGATACCTACATTACATTTATATGCAATTTACGTAGGAGGAGAAGGATGCAGCAGAAATACCGAAAATTATCTTTTACCTCCTCTTGACTTTCGAGAGGACCGAATGACGACGACGCGACGCACGACGACGATGCAACGTCGAAAATGTATTTAATAAAATATAGACAATTGTATTTTTAGAGAAAAGAAATCTTGATGGAAAATTGATTTTTATGCACTTAGAAGTGACAGTTTGTGCATTTTATCTGCATTTGCATCTGAATTTGCATATGCATCTGCATCTGTAATTCTGTATCCACCTACACACACACCTTGAGAAGAAAAAAAGAAGCCTGAAAAATACCTCAAGTATCAGAAGTATTTGATATTTTTTTTTTTTCAAATTGAACCATATGGTATTTTTTATAGTTGATATTGAATTTGACAGGACAAAAGTCTTATTTGATCTTCGGGGATTTAAATTTAGAAAATGCAGAAATAGAAACAAGTGTTGCATTATTCACATGAATTTCAAGAGAAAACTTTTTGGTTTTGAGGATAATTTCTACTTAAGTTGATTATTTTTATTTAATAATAAATTAGTAATGTCGTGGCCTTACAAATTGCATCTTAGAATGAAAATCAAGGTATAAGATGG
Organism: Scaeva pyrastri; assembly: GCA_905146935.1. Classification (NCBI taxonomy): domain Eukaryota; kingdom Metazoa; phylum Arthropoda; class Insecta; order Diptera; family Syrphidae; genus Scaeva; species Scaeva pyrastri. Next base: position 24,778,378 of record LR989927.1, on the reverse strand, counting down.
ATATAGAACAACAATGAAAGAGGGAATTTCCGGGGAAAAAAAGAAAATTTCTACCGAATAATGTAGTTGACATTTTGTTGACCTAGTTATTTCTTCTGCTGATATTTTTCAACTAAAATAGTAACTTCACAAAATATTGAATAGTTCGATGTTTGGTCATGTGAAATTTAATATTTAACGAAGTTTTAAACAAGACATCATTTGGTCTATATTTCGATATAGGACTTTAAACTTTCTTAATAAGTTGTGATTGTATCATTTTATTTAAATGTTTAACTCATCGGTTACCAATTGAACTTTAGATTGGCTGAATCACTTATTTAACTCTTAAATTGTGCCTAATTTACTGGCACTTTAACAATTTATCAGTTTATCACTTGTTTCAATAGTGGACTTTTAAACTTTCAAGTTTTTTCATTGACTAGAAGTCCTTTGCTCTAGGCATTTGATTTTTAAAATTTTGAATAATTAAGTCAGCTTGTTCAAATTTTGTTTGTCAACTCAACTAAAAATTGATCCCAAAATTCAGCTGTGAGTTACTACAATACTTCAGTTAGAAATTGATAGATTGAATTAAATTTAACTATGTGATTCATTCACAGTTGTAGCTCATTAGTTCTTGAAATGGTTAACTATTAAACTTGTTGAAAATAGTTTATTTCCATTTATTAAGTCTTTGTCTTAACTTCTTCCTTCGGAAATAAGCTAATTAGTGGTGAATTAGTATCACTTGTATTTCCTTCGTTAGTAGACATTTATTTGACGGATAAACTAAACTGTTGGTTTCAATTTGTAAGCTTTAAAGTAAGGTGTGCAGCTTCTGAACTATTGAACTATTGAGCTTAACCGTTGTTGATAAATTAAAGTAATTTTCCGCACTGAAAATTGTACTGTTTATAAGTTTAAAAGTAGTGAAATAATTAAGGTTCTTGTTGCTCTATTCTTTTCTAAGCAAACTAGTGAACTTCTAATACTACTATTGCACTTAGTTTACTCAAAGTTAAGGACCTCATTTCTGTAGAAATTGGTGAAACTGGATAAAATATTTTAACAGAGTTGATAAATACCCATGTTAAACATTCAGCAATCAATTTGAAAATAGAAAAAGTTTAATAACATTCAACTATGAATTCCTAATTGACAGTTCTTAAGCCTTATTGTTATTGTCACTTCTACAACCTTAATAAGTTGTTCTAGAATGGTTATTGTCTATAGTTTGACAGTTGAATATTGTCAAACTGTGATGACATTTCTGTTTAGTAGAAGTATTGTCAAGTGACCAAAAATAGTTAACTGAAAGAACGAAGCTTTCAAATTGAGAAAATGAACTTTAGAAAGAATAAAGTTGTTCGCTAAGTTCATAGAGGATTTTCACCGAAGAATTGTGTTTAGTGATAAAGCTCAGCAAGTCATCACTATTACATCTATTAAAATTGACGGAGACCTTATTTCTTTCAAAATTAGGAAGGAGCTGCAGCCGCCGCCGTTACGGTGAATGGTGATTCCAACAAGATTGTCCAATTTGTCACTTGTCATTTCTAGAAGTGGTCCTATTAACTAGCTCCTTTGTTCGTGCAACTTAAAGCCTCTCTCTCAAAGTCTTAGAAACTGGTTTTCACACATATCAAATGTATTTTTTTAAACTCAAATAAAATAGTTTTCTAATTTTAACCTATTACCTTCCAAAAGCATGACTAATATCGAACTATAAACCTATTCCTGATTAAATTAAAAATAACAAATAAACAAAATTTTGCTTATTTTTCAAATAAGATACAAGTTCTCTTATTAATCAAACTGCGATGTGTGTCTAGTCTATTTGTAAAAGGGAATGATAAATTTACAATTCAAAGTTTTTCGAAACTGCAACAGGCGGTCACCTCCTGTAACGCCCGCCCGTCCGACCCTCCTGCCCGGCTTCCGATCTCTAACTTGTAATTTTCCAAAAAAGACAAACAAAAATTTCTTCATCTTCCACTTTTTCCGTCAAAATCCCGCATCTACGAGTATCTGTAATTTTCTCCGTTCAACTTTGTCCAAGAGATTATGTATTTGATGCAAAGATACCTGCATCCCCGCTAAATACCGACACGCGACACGCTGCGCCCCGCAATACCTGAACAAATCCAGTACTAAGCCCCGGTAGAATTGACAGGATTGTAGTTCAGTACAGTTACGGAAACGATGTCGACGACGACGATGAACGGCGATGTTGGTGGCATTTACATCTCTCCGCAATCCCCATCGGTGGCGCGTCGCACGGTATCCTATGTTGCGTGTTTTCAAAAAAAAAAAAAAAAAAAATAGAAGAAGAAGAAAAAAATCAACAAAACTTTTCCATTTATCTTTTCTAGTTTTGTATCTTCGTTGAGGAATATTTGAAAAGTTTTTCCAAGAATTTAATGGATTTTTGAGTGTTTTTCTTTTATGGGGAGGCAAAATACGAAAGTTTTGGGTGTTTTTGGCGGGCGCGGCAGGAAACATGAAGATTTAATTTTTCCCACACCCAACTGCACCAATAATGCATTGCATCGCATTATATAGGCATCGGCTGCAGCATCGGCATCGGCGCGGCGGCGGCGGCTGCAGCGGTTGCGACTGCATCAACAACGACGTTGGAATAGTTTCGTGTGGTTTTTGGATTTTCTTGTATTTTCAAATATTTGTATATTTTCTACTGTTTTTGTTTTTTCTTTTCCCTCTCAAATTTGAAAACTACAAAATTTTGCAGCAACAGACGATAATTCAATGCAAAATCATACTTAAAACTATTTTAAGTGTATGTAAGTGTGTTTGCTTGTGTTTGTCTGTCTGTTGTGTTGTGTTGTGGATAATTAAATTGAATTTATAGTCAATTTATTGAATTAAGACCAACTAAAGTGCGGGTATATAGTGTAGCGGGGGGATGTTTCTGTCTCTGTTCATTGGTTGTTGTTGTATGTTTGTTTTTATTTGGCATTTTAATAATTTTATAGCAATCAGTTGTCAGTGGAAATGTGTGCTCGATTTTAGTGGATTGTTAATTGTTTAGACCACACATATACACGTAGGTAATTGAGAACGTGATTTTAATGGTAAATTCTCGGCTAAATGCATTTTGAAGCTGATTTGTGGATGAATTGTTTGTACTTGGGAGAAACACTAATATTTTTATTTATGTCGATATAAAGGTCAATCATTATGAATTGAGCACTGTTCTGTTATTGACATCCGCAGGACAAAGTTTGAAGAAAGTGACAAGTCAATCTAGTGTCAGACTAAGTGACTCCATAAACTAAACTATCATAGTCCACTTGCGGAGCATAATTTACCCAAAAGTGTGTCCCAACATGTGTCACCAATTTGCAAATTATATAGAACATATGCAACTAATCAACACACACATAAACAAGCCTTTTGAGTAAATATTTATTGTTGCGCTCCGCCTGTTGGTGATTATTGTAATTAGCAAAAGTATACCCATGCCATTCTTGCTCTGCTTGTAATCAACCCCTTAGACATGGGACTTAAGTAGACCTAATAAAAGCCAAACATCACATGTGATATTGTCAAGTTTGCCCATAACTGTCTATTTTCCTTGCAACAATAAACACAAGTCGTCCGTCGCTGCTGTCGCTTTTCGTTGTGTTGGTTAGTGCGGTGATGGTGGTCAATTTGTGGAGGCAATTTGTGTCATCATTGTGCCCCCAAGAGAAAGTATAATCAAACAGTATTTTTTTTTTTTATTCAAATGTCACTACACTTGTCATATTTGTAGAGGATTTATGTCATCATGTTGCTGTATAGAAATTGACAGGTGACAAGTGATTGCAAGAGAAAAATTGGACATTATAATAAGTAGGAAAATAAATATGAAGGTAGATAATAATTAAAAAAATGTTATTATTAATTGGAATCAATCAGACCATTTAAATAAAACTAATTAACTGTTAGGTAATTAAGACTTGTTCAATGTACATCAGTAAGTAAAGAAAAAGTTGTCAAATTAACGTGCAGTGTTAAAGTTTGTTTGTTTTTTTCTTGAATCTTGACAGAATTGTACAAAACTGACAAAGGGGACACTAGTCAATTGTATTATTTTTTGTCAAAGGGAGTTAAAAATGCCAAAGTGTTTAGTTTGACCAATCAAACTTTTTTAATAACAAAAATGAAAACTACAAGAATTTCTAAAAAATAGTTTGTGGACTCAAATATCTGGAAAATGGAAAATACATTATGCAATTATTTTTACTAGTATCGTTGTGACAAATGTAAATTTGACTGTTCTTTAAAAAAAAAAATATTACAAGAACTACAAAATTTCGATTTGAATTCAAACATCTCGAAAACAATCAATGATATTGACATTGAGATTTGAGACTTTTTCACTCGATACAAAATACAATTGTTAAAAATTAGTAAAAAGTCATATTACAAGTTTCTTAAAAAAGATTTATAAAATAACTACAAGAAGTTCTATAAAAACTAGTAACTCGTTAATACACAAAAACTTAAACCTGTTCCACATTTTTGAAGGCACTAATAAAAAGAAAGTGTGATCGCACCATAATCTTATTTTTATAGACTTGTTCTTTTTTGTTAGTAAATACGCTAAAGCGCAATTTTTTACAAGTAAAACAAGAACGGATTAGTGAACATAAATAAGACAGTAATCAGTAGACAGTATTTAAGTGAAGATGAAGTTTCGGATTGTCAAATGTAGGAGGCAGTGAATCCATGTTGACATGCTTAAGGGTGTGTTCGTTGATATTTGTTTTTATAATTCGGTTTCACAAACAGTAAACTGGAAAAATAATTAGAAAATGAAGTCGAGCAAAGTAAGTTGCCAATCAACGCACACTAGGCAACTTAGTTAGGGTTTTTTTTTCCGTAATTTTGTCTGCTAATGTCTTTTTATTGAATAAGTGTAATTTTTAATCACCAAATAAATGACTTATAATTCCTTGTATTACAATTTAAAGAAAACTTTTAACCACCATTATGCAACTGTACTCTTAAGTTGTCGGCAACTTATTTTTATGGTGTTTGTGTTCTCCCATATAAGAGAATTATTTAAACTATATTGTATTGTGGGTGACAAATTCAAGAACAAAAAACGACTTTTTCAAACTTTAACTTCAACTCGATCTGCATTTCCATAAATATTTCAACTTCATTTGAATTTTTCAACTCGACCTAATACAAATTTTTCAAACACGTCCCAATTAATGTACCAAATTTGGGAGTAACATTAAGTCAGTGAGTAAAAAACTAATAAAGTTTTTTTTTGGAATTTTTGTTACTGCGTATAATGTTGATTATCTACCAATAAAACATGACTAATAGTTTTTATTGTATAATCTAATTTTGTTGAATCAATATCAATAAACCAACTCAGTTCGTTTACTTAATCCAGATTGCAGAATTTTATCGTCTTCAAATTCCACGTCTTTCTTCCTCATTTATCTTCGATTAAAAATTACACAATCAAAAATGTTTTCCGGCAGCAGCCACATATTTTTGAAATGTTTTGCCTTTGATCATGTACAATATATAAAATGCATCAACGTGTGATGATCGAATTATAAAAGCTCGATAAAAACTGACATAAATTCCTTCTCGATTTCATAATATGTACTCTTGCACGTATATTTCCCTTTAATTAATCCAAATACAACATAAAATTTACACTCTCGTCAAAAATGTACGCAAAAAAAAACTACATATTTTATTTAAACTTAACTTAAACTCTGACGGTAGGTAGGTATGTATGTCTATGTAGTGCGATGATGGGCAACATCAATCATATTTATCTGTCAGTCATTACGTCAAAAGAATTCCTCGTTTTATAATGTATGAGGAGTCTATAGGTCGACTGTTGACTTCGACTATATGTGTGTATGTTGGGAAATTTCATTCGCTCCTTGGAACGTGAGATTTTCCGATTTTCACTCACTATACCATTCACACACACACATACATGTATAGTATTATATAGACTTATTTGCGCGATTAAAGACACAGAGTCACTGTGATTTTCGATTCAATCAAATTACGGCAGAGTCATTAGTCCACATACAATACACTCGCATACACACAAACACACTTATGCATGATGATGATGATGATGGTATAAAATGAGGAATTGAGGCAGGGCAGAACACAATAATTATTATTGGACAAAGAGTGATGTGCAGGAAGCAAAGAGTAGGGCGGGTGTGTGAGTAGGCTATATACTCGTACACATACGGACTTGGGCAGTGATTGAATGGAAAGGATTTTAATCATTAATTAGAGACAAAGATTGTAATCATGAAGAATGAGGCCAATTTTTGTAGACGTTATGGAGTTTTTCTGTTTTCTTCTGTTCTCCTTTTTTTTGTTTTCTTTTTAGAGGAGGAATAAATTATGTGATAAGTAGGTGGAATGAATTTTTTGTGGCATCAAATCGGGTTTTTTTTTTGCAACCAAGATTGATCTGAAAAATGTAGTCTTCTACTTTTTGGGTCATGTAAACTTTTAACAAGACAGTCAAATAATATTTTAAATTCCATCATGATTGAGGGAGAAAATTGACGAAGGTTATTCTTTAATTCAACTGGGCTAAGCAACATTCATCCAGGCTTAATTAAAATCCTTAGTCACGTCTTCCTCAAGACGTTTAACAGTGCCAATTATAATATACATATATCGACGATTTATTTTGACATCACTGTTGCAACTAAAATTCCTATTTTCCACGGTCCTTTCTAATGGTGTTCCTCAAGAGTCAATCCTTGGGCCCCTACTGTTTGCTGTTTCAATCAATGATTTTGTATCTCTTTCATTCTTTTATTATTTTCATATTTATAACAAGCAGTTTTTGACTACAACAGATGCACTTCCCGCCAGTAGTTAATACTGGTGTTCTACAAGATTCATTCCTTAGGCCCTTACTGTTTTCTCTGTAAATGTTTTATTTGTTTTGTTGTATTCTTCTGTCAGTTAATTTCCTGATGATCTTCAAGATTCAATCTTTGGACCATAACTGTTTTTTTTTGTACTCTTCTGTTAGTTTTATAGTCAGCTGAAGATATCCCCGTTTATTTTGACACAAATTGACAGTTATTATACTAACAAATATATCAAATGAACTTTCAGTTAATAGTCAATATCGGTGTTCCACAAAACTCCTGTTTTCTTTGTTTGTTAAATGGTTTTTACCTGTTCCTTTCTTCTGTCAGTTTCATAGTAAAGGTTTGTAATCATTGTCATCAATGAAAAAAAAAAACTTCATCAAGCTTTATAGTTAGACTTTACATCAGTCAAAATTGTCATTTCATCTATATATTTCTCTCCTTTAACAGTCAAAACGTATAGTTTTTGAGTTGACAATTTTAAATTGCCAAATAAGTCAATTTAAATTTTACTCTTCGCCCTAAAAATACACACTATATACTCATACCACTAGATGGCTATACAAATTGACCTTTCAACCAAATACACTTCTGTTTAAACCAATTTCCCTCCTTAAATTTCGGTCAACACACTTGTGTCCCATCTGTATGTCTGTCCATTTCAATTAAATCATTGCGCTCAGGAAATTTCCTCTCATTAAACAAAAAATTCCGCTCTTGTCTCGAGTCTTGACCGAAAAAAAATAAAATAAATAAAATAAAATAAAAATTCAACATAACAACAACTTGAGGTTCTTCTGAGTGCAGTGACATGAAACAAATACCTTTTGGTGACATTTTCTAAATTAAATTGCAAGCCCAACAAAACCTCCCCTGGGCCCGACCTGTCGGCCGATGGTGAAAAAAAATAAAGCTAAAAAAAAACGCAATCTATGTTAAAGCATTTTAATGTTCCTGATGAGATGAGGACTCCTTTACCGCTACTGATGAGCGCTATAGATGCATGCATATTTTTGTTTTGCAAAGAAAACTGCTGCATCCAACTCAACTCACTAAACAAATGTTCATGTCGCGTTAAAAATAAAATTTATCGAATTTTATTTTTTTATTTTTTTGTTCATGTAAATTTGCTACAATTTACAATTGCAAAACATGAGATGAAAGTTTAATGCTGTACTGTGGCTAAGATGCAAGGTATTTTGCAGTGCAGTGCATTTCAGGACACTTTTGTACAAGCGATTCCGATCAACTGAGTTGTGAAGATAAATTTAGATTTTTTAGACTTTTCTTCGAGATATTTGTGGATAGGATGGGATAGTGTTTTATTTTGAATGATTTTGTTGACCGAAGTCATTGTGTTCGAACGGTATGTTCAGTTTATAGCCCATCAGCGGAGCATAAGGTAGAGCAGCTAGTGGTGATGAAAATAGACATCAAGTTGTTAAATAGGCTCGAGAGATATTTTTGAACTCTTTCATGAAATTCTGATTTTTTTGATTTTCGTTTTTGTTTTCAGTTGCGTCATGAATTTAGAGATAATTGAAAGATTTTTTTAAGGACTTGTGTAAATTCTTTTAATATTTTTAGATTGAAGAGCTCGATTCTGTTAAGTTAATAAAATTTACGTTTTCTGTTCTCTAGAGAACATCCTAAGCTAAAATTTCAAACTTTTTTAATAAAATCTTTCAAAAATTTTTAGATAAACTCAGCTTTGGAGGCTTTAGACCCTCTTAGTACCATACCGACAAATTGCCCCATTAATTTGTTAGCTTAAATATTGTGAAATTCAAAAGTACATACCCTGAAATTACTCAAAAATCGTATCGCGTTTAAAAACATAATAACATAGATTAAATTATCTCAACTAGTTTTCAGGAAGTAGTAAGGGGGGGGGGGGGGGGGGTTTTTTAAATGTCTAAAAATGATAAAATTTTTTCTATTTAACAAATCCAGTTGAATCCCAGAAATTCATTATTTAACAGATGTTTTTATTCAAAATGGCTGTTAGGGGGCTTGAGGCCCTCTTTCTATTTGTGTGCTTTTTTAGCATCAGATGCTTTTTAAATTGATAAGCTTCTGAAAAATATAGTAACGTGTTCCAAAATCTATTACCTTGCCAGCCTGATGGGGGGGGGGGGAGGTGCTTTATATTCCAAAATCAACTAGCAAATTTGCTTCTAATCTCTTTTGCAAGATATTTTCATCTCAAAATTGATTTTTAAATAAAAATAAGTGTTACGGGGATATTTAGGTAAATTCATCCTTCGGGTTGACTTAATACCCTCTTAATAATTTTATCAGTATTACATCCCTCATACTACTTCAACCCTTAAAATATTTTGAAAATTGTTTAATTGTATCGTGAGAAGAAGAATTTCAGTTCTGTAAATTAGGAGAGAGGTGGGGGAAGTGGTCAGTTTCCCTCACCGAAAATATATCAGAAAATTCTTATCGGTCTTTCAATCTGATCATTTTTCATTTTCCCAAATTTATTACCCAAATAAATTAGCGAAATTCACAAATGAGCATAATCCCACTTCTGAATTATGTTAGAACCTAAATCAATGTTTGTATCTCTAAATAAGAAAAAAAAAAGAGATACCAAAACATAAATATTTGAATTCAAATCCAATCTTCCGGGAAATGAACAAATGAAAAAGCAAAAAAAAAATTAAACCCCTCCTCCAAAATAAACACCTAATTCTGTGGTTTGTTTATTTCTAAATGACCATTACCAGGCCTATAAAAACAAATCCAAACAAAATAAAAACTTCGAAATGAAAATAAGAATATATTTTTTTTTTTTAATTTACAAAACATACACAGGAAGCGATTACGCCGCCGCCGCCGGCCGACCACCGCCTCCGTCCTTTCACGCCGTCCATTGCCGACCGCATTTCAAAATCATGTCAGCAATTAGTCTAGTCGTGTGTTTATGTCAAGCATTTGTTTTTTGGGCTATGTGTCGGTCGCCACTAATTACCAATCGTTTTAATTTGTTTTTTTTTATTTATTCAAAAAATATTCTAAATCTGGAGCAACAGCAGCACAACTGTGCAATATTCCAAAAATATTCAAACCCCCCGTCTTTGGGATGATTATTTTTATCTATCGAATGCATGAGGAGTTTTATTTCCCATGAATTTTATAGGAATTGAAATACCGAACGCCACATGAATCCTTATAGATACGCATAAGTATAAATGTATCTTTTGGTTTGCTTGGGAAATTATGCAAAGTGTAATTCATAATTTTGAAAAATATACAAAAATAAGCAAAACAAAATAAAAAAAGACAAGATAATTTTATGGGTAATTTTCAATGCGGTGTGACTTTTTAATGGTATGAAATAAGGATACCCCTATACCTTCAGATAAAAGATACAAACATACAAAAAAGAGAGAAAAAGTTGATATAATTTATGATGGTTGAATTTTTGGATAGAGCTTTTGTGTTTTCGGGAGGAAAATTTGTTTAGAAACTGCTCTCTGTGGGAATTTGTGCGATAATGACTTGAGATGAAGATGAATGAGATTGTGTCTCTGCACAAGATAGGGTACGTAGTTAAATACATAAATTTATATGTATATACTAGTATACACCTTTCTTTTCTGTGATTTGTATATGATAATGAATAATTTATTAAGAAACCTGACACAGAGGTTGACAAAGTTATGAGACTACTCGTATATGCAATGACTTGAAAGGAGATTAGCTAGCTACCTAGCTTAACATAAATTTTAAAGGGTATACAATGTATAAGTTACAACATACCAAACTTTGCATAGAATGTGTCAGATTTATCACAAATGCCGTGTCAGTTTAACATCTTTTATAATTTTCATTCATGGATTAAAATTAAATGATTCATTTTTCATTCATTTCATTTCGAAAAGCTTTAATGTGGCTATAAATATTAAAACTACATACCAAGGCATTTGCTAATAACATAGGATCAATTTTGGGAAATTGTGAAGAAAATTGAAAATAATATAAATTGTTTCATTTGTGAAATTTGAATGCGAACTAAATTCGTTTCCATGTTTTTGAAAAGCATCAAATTCTATCAGAAACTCGTAAAAAAATGACAACCTACATTCAACTACAATTTAAGGCTCCATCTTGAATTGTAACTGACCCTTAGATTGATGGCTTTAAATTTCGACGCTTAATAAGTTTATTTCCATTGCTAATAAAGCGGCTAAACTGCCAGCTGCTACTGTTGCGTTTTTTTTCAACACAAACTTCTCTTATGATATAACACTAATGAGAATTTAAAAAATTAACATCTTCCCAAAACAATAAAGCTGCAATGAAGTGTTAAGATGTACGCGTTCCTTATTAAAAATAGCCTTTAATTTTCAATTAAAGAAATTAAGCATACGCCTCAGTGCACCATTCAATGAATTTCTATTTCGCTAACAATCCAATTAATTGAAATAGTGAGTATTTAATACGTGGTTTATGGACTTTCATTTTGACAAATCAAATTCCTGGTGTGACCATATTTTACTCCGATTCACTATAAAACTGATTGTTTCTTGCAAGCCACACTGTTCCGCTGATGGTTGCATTGCTCTACTCAATAACAACAACTGTCTAAATAAAGACTCATTGAATAAATAAACCCAGACTCCTTTTTCTTCCATGTTGTTAAAAAGATATTGAACTTCTTTCGTCATTTTTGTTTGTTGTTGTTGTGAAATTTGAATTCATCTTATTCTTCGTTTTTTTGTATTGTTGTTGTTCTGGATGAATGATGAATAGATACTTATATGTAGTCCATAAATTAATATCTCAATCCTCGTTCGTCATCATCATCATCATTATCATCACATTGATCATACTCAACTTTATCCAATGAATGAATGAATGAACACCAGTCGAATGTTTCTTGTATAGGAGCTATCCAGAGCACTCTTCTTATGAGAGTATAGTATATGCAAAAGTCTGGTCTGTTTTTGAATTTAAATTTTAAATTCAATGCACGCTTTGCTCTGGTCCTCTGTTGATGGTGTTGCAAATAACAAATGAGAAAAAAAAAATGGAAGAAATATGGCAGATCAAAGAAATTGACGCTTCGTCGTCGGTATGTTCGATTTGGCAGTCATAAATAGTTTGAGTCCTAAATGTTGCCAATTGAAAAAAAAAATAAGCTTTCAGCCTTTAAGTCAAAATTTCCATTTCCACAGTCTGACATACATATGTAGCAAATGTCACTTATTTTTTTCTTCAGATAAGAAAATGCCACGAAACCAGAGTAACCATCTGTCATTATATCACAGTTCATTGCGAGCTTCCGTCAAAAGTTGTATTAAGTTACTAAATAAGTGTCACTCAATTATACTTCTGTCATCACTAAATTATAAAGACTTCACTTAATTTCTGCCGTGAGTGTTAAATGTCACTTAATTACAGTTTTATTGATAACAAACGTCATTAATGTCTGAAATATTATGACAGACGTCAAAAAATCTTTTTGCAAAGATTGTAAATGTCATGAATAATTTTTTTCTTGAGCTACCATCACTGAATCATAAAAAACGTTTTAATACTTAAAAAGTTGTAGTTACTAGCTGACGTGAGATTTAGTGTCAGATGTGTCTAAATTATATTCTAAGACAACAAGTATAACTTGACCAGAGTCCTAAAAAGTTGAATGACATTCCTTCGTAGGCAAATAAATTTAAATTTCATTACACAGACTTATTGGCACTCCAAAATATCACTTAATTAAAGCATAAAGTAGTTACTGTCACTAATTTAGTTTCTGAATTCTAAGTCAAAAGTCATTTTATTTCTATTTATTTACGACAATTTCATTATTTTACAACCTTAGAGACGTCACTAATAAGATTACAATCCAGTATATTAAGAAGCAACTGTCATTAAATCAGTTTTTAATGGAATCAGATGTCACATAATCCCAATCATAACAGAATGATGTCACTTTATTTTTTGATTGATTTTGGTATGTCACTAATTTTTGTAATGTGAGAAAACAAACGCGTCTTTATCTTTAAACAAAAAAATGTCATAATATTTCATTTATTTCAAATGTCACTTACTTTCTATTTAACGACAGTCTCCAACAGACAATAACTTATCACAATCACAAAAGTCCTTTTTTGTCTTTTTTAATTGCAGAGATGTTATTAATTTTCAGTCTGTGAAAATAGACGTCACTTATCAAACTTTAATGTGATATAGTATCGTGTAGGAACTGTCATTGAATCATCTTCGTCTCGAGAGCATCAGATGTCACTTAATTGCAATCACAAGAGTCTGTTACCAATTTATTAAACTTTAGTAAATGGCACTAAATTGTAGTTTGATGTAAGACATGTGAATACATCCTTATTTGAAATATAAATTCAATCCAATTTAAAACAATAGACGTCATTTAGGATTTCAAATGTCATTAAATCATATTTCTGAATGTGACTTTTGTCAATAATTTGTTATACAAATTACATCAATATGTGTATAGTTAAGTTATAATGTGACAGTATAGAAAAGTTGATTAAATGACGACCCTAATACGTAAATGTCAACAAATTTCTCTCTGACATTTGTAGACGTCACTTCAACAACTGTTTAACGATTTTTGCAAAATTTTGATATTTAAATAAATAATTTTTGGAATGTATATTTTATTTTTCTTGTGTGCTTTGTACAAACGAACAATCTAAACTTATCTCGTTATTGGCAACTCAACGGCCCGTACTATGACAGTTTTTAGTGAATTAAATTATTGCGGGCGTCCGCAAAATATACAAAAGTTGTTCACCGTATCTATACACAAAAAATATAAATAAAAAAAAAACACGTCTGTCCGTCCATTCCCCTCCACACTCACATCTCACCCTCCGTATTGTATCTGTTTTGAGTAAATTCAACTAAAAAAAAAAAATAATTGAAATAAAAAAATCGAAAATGGAAATAAATGCGAATATCAATTCAATTTCTCCGCGCGTTAATCTCGTGAAAGTTTACAAAATACGAGTATCGAGCATAATTTGAATTAATTTTCATTCGTTTATTTATTTTTGTTTCATTTATGAATTATTTTTATCATTTTTTTTTTTCTTTTTTTGTTGTATTTTGAAATTATGCATTTTTATTTGATAAATGTATAAAAACGTGATATTAGAGAGGTCTGGCAAAAATGTTTGTATATGGTTGGATGTTATTGTGAATGGTGGCTTGGCCACACGAGTTGCCTGACTTGAATTCGTTTTTGAGGAAATATCAAGATTATTGAACTTTTCATTTTTTATTTTGTTTTTTGTTTTGTTTTTCGGTTTTTGTTTTGGTTATTCGATGTGACCGTTTCGTTTATGTGCTTTCGATGAACACCACACTCGTGATCGTGAGAGTGAGTGTGAAATGAACATTTGACAGTTGATTGACATTTGTATGGTTAAACGGAAAAAAATATACTATGTGGGATTGTAGTGGAATGGGCAAAAAAAAAAACGAAAGAATGTCACACGATTTAATAAAATGAGTTTTTGAAACAGAAACAAAAACCTATCAAAAAGTTTTGACATCAAATGTTATTGGGAATCAATCTTATTTCGCAAAAGTAACATTTTGACATGACTTTGAAAATTAAAGAATCTCTTGTGGTTCTTTGAGAGCAAATTAAAGAATTTCTTTTATGAGATTCTTTGAGCAAGTCAATGTCAATGTTTAAATATCTAAATATTTGCATTATTTTTTTGCTACAAATTAGCAATTTTTAAAAACACTTATGAGTTAATTTTCATTTTTAAAGTATTGTATAATATGTCATATTTTGGTCACTTAGTAGCGCAGAATCCTTGAAATTCCAAGAAAATGATCTAATTCTAGAGTTAGAGGAAACGGATTTAGGGATGATTCCCTTAGCACATTTGTTCATGTTACTCGTAAACTCTCTCTTGCCATTGTCATGTAATTCTAATTTGAGTTCTCTGCAAACAAAGTTGTGGTCGAAAGTAAAACTACTCCCACATTATATCAAAAAAATTGACTTAGTTTTAATGACAGTTGCAAGAACTTTAAACGTCACAAAAAAAAACTAAAATAAACTTATTTCTAACTATAATCTCCCCTGCCAAACAGACTTTCACTATAAAAGTTATGCAATCAAATTCTCCCGCCTTCAACACCAAACATTCAGAAGTTGAATAAACTTTTGGTCAAAGAAAAAAAAATGATATTCATCAAAACATCCCGTGTGTAGCTAAGCCTACAATTAAATTATATCTAAATGAAAGCAATAAAAGATACAGAGACAAAAAAAAAAATAACTAAAACTTTTGCATATCTTTAGCATTTATTTATTTATGTATCTTTTTATGTGTCAAATCAAAGTAATTATTCAGAAAATCTGTGAGATTAACTTTGAATTGGTAATTCGTATAAATTCGAGATTGGGATTTTATTGCCAATGAAATAAATTTTATTTTATTTTTTCAATGCGACAAGAAAGTACCTCCTTAAAAAAGCATTAGAGATGAGCCGTGACGAGATTTAAGCTGTGTTTTATTCACTGCTGAATATAGCTAGCGCAATAAAATTTCCACCGGCTAACAATAACAATTTGATTTCTGTCGAAAAAGGAGGCAGCAAATAAAATGGCAGCTGTGCTGATGATATAAATATAATGAATGTGTTTGATCGTTTTATTCACTTGAATGCTGAACTAGCTATGCAGTAGTGAAAAAAACACAAGTTTTTGGACAAATACTTCTTGATCTCTTCAATTTCTTCGGGTTTTGTAATTTCAGCACCAAAAATCCTTTTTATGTTAAATTTATAGTTCCAAATATTTAATTCATTATTATGTGATTGTTCAAATATAATTTTTGTCAAAATTGGGAATTTTGATGTTGAAACTCAAAACAAATCGTTCAAATTATGACGAGTAGCTGATATTCAATTTTAGAGTTTTTACAATAAAATAAAATTCAAATATAGGATGTGTAGGCATTATGTTCGCAAACTTAAGTTTGGAACTTGAAATAGAACTCTTCACTTGACCGATTCTAAAACGAGACTTATTGGGTTTTGACGAGACTAGCAAAAAAAGAATCGAGAATATAAAGTTCTAGATTATTTTAGATGAAATTGTTCCAAGTTCTAAAATTCTAAACCAATTGTGAGTACAGAAAAATCTCAAACCCTGAAAAGGGTACACCAGAGTTAAAACATTTACTTTTCTTCAACCATTTATTAAACCTGTCAAAATTTTGTCTATCCAATCTGAGGTCAAGAATTGGAAAAATCGAAGTTTTTGTAAAGTTTCCATTCTAGAAGAATTCACGTTAAATTTTTCTCTTCGATTAAATAGTATTCCAATACTTTTTACCAATTTCGGAGTAAATACATAAGTTCATCATGATTCGATGCACAGACACAGAACATTCGGACTTCAAAATCCATACATGTAGTTCTAAGCTTTCAAAAAAAAATAATTCTCTATCGCAATATTAGATATTCAAGATATTTTTTAAAAAGTTTCAAAAAGTTTTATGGTATAAATTCGAGTTATTCTCATAAATACTGTTTTTGAAAAGTGGAAAAAACTTTCGCTCGTAAAATTGTTCAAGCGTAAGATTAAAAAGAAATTAACTTTTCTGCCAAACTTTTCCATCCTTACAATGTCAAGTATTAATAAAATCTCCAATTCTTATCTCAAAACCGAAATTAAAATTCTGAAATATGAGATATGAATTTAATAGCAAAAATTAAAATTATTAACAAAATCTTTTTTAAACAAGTCAAAAATTAATTGAGTTAATTTTAAAAATTTTTTAAAATGAAAAAATCGAAGAAAAATTTGATATAACAATTCGAAATTCGCTTTTGAAATTAGGTAAGTTTAATTAAGTTTATTATTTGATCAATTTAATATTTGCCCTTTGTCAAAAATATTTGGTCGAAAATATTTACTTAGAAATTTTAATAAGAAAAGTAAATTTCATAGCCCAAATCCATTTTATTTGTAATTTGAAATACTTTGTTACTTATCATTAAGATTGGCCTACATAAATTTCGAATTCAAATTTTTGAATTCAAACAAAAAAAAAAGACACATAGTTTCCTGACTTGACCTTTTAAAGTTCATATAAAATTGATGGATTTTCTAAATCTATATCTAAATGAACTATAAATACCCAACATCTAAAATGTATCTTTTAAAAAACCAACTTTTACCAAAGATTGATATGAAGTTGTATCATGTAAATGTCTTCCACCTGAGTCTGTATCATTTACAACTCAAAAGTGCCTCAAATAACTCATGATCCAAAAGCACTCTCCTTCAATCCCAAAACTACAATAAATTAAAAAATAATTCTCATAAAACGAATACAAACCGACCTGAACGAGATAAGAGAACGAAAAAAAAAAAGAATCTCAAAGATTCATCCCCCGCGCCCCCCACCTACCTACACACAAATATTTATTTAGATACGAATCGTTTAGATGCTAATTGATGGTTTCATTGATGATGATTATGAGTGTTTTGTTAGTTGGTATCTCAATCTTTGTGTGTTTTATGTTTTTATTATAATGTAGTTTTTTTTTTGTTGAGAAATTAGATGGGGGTGAGAAAGTTCAACTAATTGATAGTTACAGATGTTCCCTAAAGAATTATGGACACACACACCGCAGCAACCGCTTCCGATTGTGACTCCGACATCATCATCATCATAATTGTCAGTCATCACTAGCATCATCCCTCATCATAATCATCGTCAGTATCAGCTTGAACATGGGCTGGCGGTAATGGTTTGGCGGTGGAAGGAGGCGTTCGGCGTCGGTCGTTGGTATTTTATTAAATTTTTTTGTATCTCATAGATACGAACTCTTTTGAATTAGAAATAAAATAAAATAGTGTGTAGTTTTATTTTGTTTGTATTTCCTTAACTTTTTGCTCTCGTGGTCGATTCCAATTGATTTCGATTTTGTAAAAGTATGCAGAACCATCATTGAAACTTATTCGGGTTATCGGGGGATGATATCTCTAGACAAGACATCCTATATATTTAGAAAGATAGCTTTAGGAATACATATTTGTAACGAAATGTGGATTGCGTTTTCAATTAGAAAAAAATAAAGAAAAAACAGAACCTGAATAGATGATTAGGATGACCTAGATTATTTTTTAGTAGACTGAAGAACCAATATCTAGATATTGGTATAGGTATTGCTATCTAGAGCGAGTAGTTCGATACTTTAAACTCTTTTTGTACACCTCTCTTTCTGGTATATTCGTAACTGTATCTGCATCTGTAGATATAGTGAAGAGTTGACTGAGTTGTGCATTCATCCAATGAAATGATGACTAATTTAGATAAAATACAACAAACAAGAAAATGAGATAAGATTCAGAGTGCTTAATGAAGTAATTGAACTATTTAAAAAATACACTTTGCAAACTAAGAGATATCTAAAAATATCTCAGGAAATTCTTTAGAAGCTTTTATACAATTTTTTTTTTTTTGTTAATAGTCAAGCATAAAGTAGCAGCAATTAAGATCTTTCTGAATCAGTAAAACAACTTGATTTGCTGCAGTTTTGAAATGGTTCAAACGACCTGAACATAAATGGCGCCTTAGTGCAATTTCAAGACCTGGACAAATGTGAAACAGTTGAATTAAATGTTGACCAAATATTTCAACTAACTTAAGAACAAAAAAGCTGAAAAAAAGATCAAAGAATGAAATTTCTTTTAACCTGCGAAGTTAACGTTAATCAAAACTTAAAATGCCCTAATCAAACTTAGTCGCTTTCCGATGTCTGTGTGTCTCGCTCTAAAATATGCTTGCATCTTTAAAACTACGCAACGGATTTTGATGCGTTTTTTTTTTAATAGATAGAGTGATGTTAGAACTCAAACAAAGACAAAGTTAGTAGGGTCTTCTAGTTCCTATATAGAATTAATTTAAAAACATTTTCCCAATGCTCAAGTTTTCATGAACAATACGATTAGAAAAGTGTTTTACTTTGACCGTTATGAGTTAAAAAGTGAACAAAATTTGAGAGTATTAACTGAAGAATAGGCTTGCTTAATATTTTATTTAAATCATTTAAAAATTATTTCTTACAATAAAAACGAAAAAATCAATTAAATTTATATTTTCTCAACATGGTGTTCTACAAGAAAGTCAGTTTGGGCCATTTGTATTTTCTTATTTAATAGTTTAGTTGAAACCATATTAAAAAAGAAAAATATCGAAAATATTTTACATGATAAAAAACATAACAATTCACCTGCCTTTTCATACTGAGAAGATTTTTAAAATAATACTTTTCAATAGAAAAAATCATCAAATATCGAAAATTTTCGTAACCAAATAACGTAACTTTAACATGACTTTCACTCTAATTTTAATAATTCCATAGAGTGCTGTGATCAATACACGTAACTTCAATGATTTTAACTTTGATGTCCTTTTTTATAGCTCGCGTTAATCTTCCTAATAACTCACATTTATGCTTCCAAATAAAGGTCACGCAAATCTAGGATTTCAGAGTCATAAAATTATACTATCTTATAATATTCCAAATAACGTAACTTGAGTTATTTCATTATCTGTGACTCTAATACAAGTTGGCACTTCAAAGTTTTTGAAAATTACACTGGCATGATTAACAGTATTTTTCTTTTGTATCCTTAAAGCATTAAGTAAGCATCCCAAACTTAATTTTTTTTTGGGTGGGTGGGGGAGGGTTTGAGGGGGGTATGTCGTTCTCCCCAAAATAATGATCTCAAAAACATTAAGACAGCACCAAAGGAATAGAAATATGTGTCGCAACTTGATGGATTTTTTTTTGCTTTATATGAACTCAAAAATATTTGAAAAACATCAAGTTTTTTGATGGCCAAAATTGTTCTTATGTGAGCCTACAACAATGTGTAACACAGTTTAAATTATTCTAAATAATTCAAAATTTAGTTGTTCCCTTACATTTTCAATTTGTTCTTCCATAAAAAATGTTAGGTTTAAAAAACTCTTACATACAAATTCATCATTTATTTTCAAATAAAAACCATACTCGTATACTTTTCCTACTTTTCTCCGGGTTAAATTTTAAAATCGAAAAAACTTCACCTGCCACCAATCGTCTTCATCTAAAAAGACACATTTCAAAAATCAACCATTCGTGTTTTATTGTCTAATATATTTTTTTTTTTTTTCAAAACAAATAAAATAAAAATATGAAAATTCGCATGTTCTCTGTCTTTGGTAACATCAAAAACGTCTGTTTCAAATCATTTCATCGGAATAAAGGAAAATATAGATATGTACATCCACATACTCGTATATCCTTACAATTACAGCCCATGTTTTGTGGTTTTAGTCTATTTGAATATTTGAACATTTTATTTGCATCAGGATACTCTCACATCAAAGAACATCCTTAAAATTTTGTGTTTCTGTTGTGTGTTTTTGCAACCACATCCTATACTCGTAACATTTCCTTTTTAAAAATTATTCCAATCCAACACAAATTGTCAGGATTTTATTGAAATAAAATATTTATTTTTAACTTCAAGAAAAGAAACGTTAAATTTTGTTTATCGTTTAAGGACGAAAGGATATTTTGTTCATATAAAAACTTGAAGTACTCTGTGTGTTAAAAATCTATTTGTAAAGTAAATAATTCATATTCAAAATTCAAAAGTCTATATACTCGTATACCTACTGAATGAAAATCCTGACAAGTCCTTCAAGTTAACCGGCAATTAGGTAGATTTGATGATAAGATTGAATCTAAAGACCTACCAACCCCCTCTTTCCGTTTATATTTGCTGTTCATTATGTTATGACCAACACAACGAGGGTAGGTTGAACAAGAGGGAAAAAAATATTAATTGATCAGCAAATAAGAGGCAATTACACTAATTTAGTTTCTTGTTAACAGGAGCGGATCGAGTGTGATTGAATTTGAAGGGCCGAGATTGATTTTCACGTGGGAAAGAGGGGCCTGAGTAATAAAACTTGTAAGATATTCGAATTCGAATATAATCTACAGTTTAGATTGTGTGACAGTCTTAGACGTTGTCAAAAATTTGAATTTTGACAATTGAAAGTGCTTGACGAACGAACCAAAAGTGATTTAGTTTTTAGAACTCTGACTTGTGACTGAAAAATTGTCAGCACTTTCTTTTCAAATGTCGAAAGATGACAGTTTTGACAGTTACAGTTGGCTTAAATGAATTAATTGATAGGCGCCCTAATCGCCCTAAAATATCCTTGTTCATAATCCTACAATGGCTTGTTACAATTCAAATCCCATTCTTGCACGCAATTGGAGTGTAATTTATTCTTGAAAATATATTGGCTATCCCTCACGTCATTAATCAGAGGCAACCCTCAACCTCATACATACATACACACATATATTATAATGGCGCTCATCAGGGCAGAAATAAATGGGAACAAAAAAAAAATTACCCAAACGCACGTTAGACAGCGACGACAACGATGATGATGACACAGATATAATGTGACACAATGCCCGGATATGTGTAATGATGACATGGCCAGAACACAAAATACAAATCGCAAGAAATAAAAAAAAAAAATGGAAAAATTTTGCAAAAAAAAACAAACAAAAATGGAAGAAGGAAATACCAATTCCCAACACTGGTAATCAGGCTGAGGATAAATGTCAGGACATTTGTAAGTGTGGTTGGCTCTTGAGCCGCATCCTTGCTATCGGTTGTCCCATCTCCGCCGCATATAGCCCGTTGTCGTCGTTGTCGACATTGTCGGAGCCGTTGTTGTCATTTTGTCATTGATGTTGGTATGGTAACAGATAGCAATGATTGTGCTCATTATATCGCAGTATAAAGAGAGTCCTTGGGGCCTCGACCACGGAATATGTATATACCAACGATCGTTGCTTCTTCCAAAGGATAATTTATATGCTCACACACACATTTCACAGACCTAATGGCTGGCTGTGTGTATATGTATGTATGTTTGTAGTGGTAGCGTTGCCGCTGTATATGAACAGACACTAGAATGATATTGAATGAGACGTCTGGGGCTTGATATTGCCAAGTAACTCTTAAAATAAACATTCTCAATTGCCTCCACCACCCCCAACCACCTTTCAAGCGTATATATGCATGTGTATATGTATGTTACTATTGTTTACTCTCCACCCACACTTGGATAAAAACAGCAAATGACAAATGTTTATGTCCTGCTGCTGCCGCGCTCCTGCTATAATGCGCCATTGTTGATTTTGGAATATTGTACTTTGGGTAATATTGCCTTGCTGTGATTCTCAAAATATACATAGTCGTTTTAATATTAGAAGCAAGTCTGTGTACTTGTTTATATCGTGCCCCCTTCCCCCCCTCAATGACTATCGATTTAATATCAGAATTATCCTCATCGAGGATATTATTCATGATAATAAAACAGATGTTTGAAGTGTCCTGTTTTTTTGTTTTTTATAGTGTTGTTGGATTTTATGTTCGGGCATAAAATTGGACAGAAAATAAAAAAAAAAAACACTTAGACGTCACTGCCGCCGCGAGATGCTTTATTATTTATAACGGAGATTAAAGGATATACAGCGTTTAAGGGAATTTGATGATGAGATTCGAAAATGTATTTAATACTAATAAATCTTGGAAATAACACATTGAACATTAAACTGAAAAAATTGAAGCCGTCTAGTCCAATATTTACTTCTTGCAATATTCCAAAAAAAATAACAGCCTCAAGAAACAAAAATGGTGTCAATGAATTTTCATCTATGTAAGTTCTAAGATACCAGATGCTTCTAGATAACACTATAGACACAGGAGACTTCAATATTATAACATCTTATATCGAATTACATTTTTAGACAGCAGATGTCACTTAACTAAAGTCTTTAAACTGTACTCTACATCTAAGATAGTATTAGACACCAAAGGGAACCGTATGATATGGAAGACTTCTTTAAATTACCGAAATACTGTAGCGTGTTCCAGGCAAAACTTTTAGCCATCAAAGAATTCCTCTCTCAGCTGCTATAAAATCCTTCGAATCTATCTCCAGAACTTCAGTTACAGTCCACAATTGTCGATGATCTCTGATGAAGATGGCTGAACAATTCAGCATTCGCCTTATCTGGATGTCTTTACTCGATACTGATAGACAGACATTATGCTTTACGACTCGGAGCTCCTGCAAACGATTTCTGCAGAAGCTGTATGCATGAAGAAGAGGAGGAGTCAGTTTCTCATCGTCTTTGTTACTGTCCTGCCTTATCACAAAGACGTAGACTCTAGCTCCGAGACTTTTACTTTAATGCTCCTAGTGTTAGTTCCAAACGGTTCAACGAGTAAGGTAGATCTTTGGATCCAAGTGGTATCAAAATGAACTAATTATTGGTCTGAAAATGCTGTTTTCTCTGGCTAGCAGTCACCTTAACCGAACCTCACCTAACCTGAAACAGCATCTATACATTACAGTCTGAGAAAACAGACTTCACTTATTTACAGTCTAAAATAGTTGCTACTTTTTAATTTTAGTTTGTAAAAAAGGATTACAGATTGAAATAGCGGATAGGAGACACTATTAAGTTACTGTCTGATATAGCAGACACCATACTTCTACCACTTTGAGACACCAGAATTAACTACAATAACTACAGACACTATACAAAATTTTGTCTGAAATAGTAAATTTCAATATCATATAGCAGAGACTTCTGCATTACAGTTTAAGGTCCCAGAATCCACTAACTTACAATTTCCCATAACAGACGACCCAGTCTGAGATATCATACAACATTAAATGATTTTCTGAAATAGCTAACTCTATTAATTTACAACCAGAGATATAAACTGTCTTGAAATTTCAGTCTAACATAGCAAACCTTAGATAATTGCAGTCTGAGATTGTGCAGATTGTTTTAAATTGAAGTCTGAGTTAGCAGACACATTAAATTACGATATGAGATAGAAGATGTTGTCTGAGAAAGTATATGGCTTGAAATTATGCAGTCAGATATAGAAGACTTCAATTTGAGATATGAGGCTAGAAGCACTTGCAGTCAATGATTTGAAATTAGAGTCTGGGTAAACAGACGTCTTAACAGAGATATCAGCTGTCTTGAAATTTCAGTCTAACATAGCAGACCTAAGATAATTGCAGTCCGAGATTGTGAAGATTGTTTTAAATTGAAGTCTGAGTTAGCAGACACATTAAATTACGATATGAGATAGAAGATGTTGTCTGAGGAAGTACATGGCTTGAAATTATGCAGTCAGATATCGAAGACATCAATTTGAGATATGAGACTAGAAGCACTTGCAGTCAATGATTTGAAATTAGAGTCTGGGTAAACAGACGTCTTAACAGAGATATCAGCTGTCTTGAAATTTCAGTCTATCATAGCAGACCTAAGATAATTGCAGTCCGAGATTGTGAAGATTGTTTTAAATTGAAGTCTGAGTTAGCAGACACATTAAATTACGATATGAGATAGAATATGTTGTCTGAGAAAGTATATGGCTTGAAATTATGCAGTCAGAGACAGAAGACTTTAATTTGACACTTGCAGTCAATGATTTGAAATTAGAGTCTAGGTAAACGGACGTCTTAAGTTACAGTCTAAATTAGTAGACGTCTTACGTTCTTAGATAGCATTTGACCTTAAATGAAATTCAGAAATAGATGATTCCATTTGTGTACAATCGATGACAATAAATGACTTAAAATTACGGTCTAAGACAACAGACATCAGAAAAATTAGATGAATTAGCAGATTTTTGTCTGAGCACGCATACAACTCTAAATTACAGTCTGAAAAAGGAAGACTGCACTGAATTACTATCTGAGATAGCAGAGGCCTCCTATTTACAGTTTTGACAAGTGATTTGAAATTATAAACTCTAAACAGCAGACAATGGGTAACTTCAGTTTAAGATAGTAGACGACATGTGCAATTACAGTCTGAAATTTAAAATGATTGAAAATTACAATCTCAGTTAGAAGACACTATAAAATACGATATTAGACATATGCATTTTCCTAAAAAGAAGAAAAGAAGACTCAACCAAATTACAGTCTGATATATCAAATGACTCAAATTATAGTCTGAGATAACAGACAAAAGGATACTACTGTCTGAAATAGTAGACTCTACCATCGTAGTCTGAAATAGTCAAAACTTCTAAATCATACTTTGCAGATACGATTTAAGAGTCACTTCTGAACCCTTATAGTCTTGCAAAAGATCGTGTCTAGACTAAGTACTCTAGATCAGTACTATCCCCAAACTACAATTAAGCTCAAACAAATAATCCTGAAGCAACCAAACTCAAGTGCATTATACTTTTTTGCTTCTCCATCTTTGTGCTAATTAAGCCAAGTTTTATTGTATTCAAAAACACTTATGTACATATTTCACAATAAAAAAAAAAAAAATATAAGTGAACCCTCATATATAAAACCTACATAAGTCGCATTGTCTTAAGCCCTACAATGTCAAAACTGTCTAATTTATGCATACACATATTAAGTCTTAATTCTGGCAACATTGTATAATAAATCTTCAAGCTAAAAGCTCTTAAGAACCATTTTATATCTACCTATCGAGCGAGAGAGTTACACATTATATGAACTCCATTTCAAATTTTATAAAAAAAAAAAAAATGAAGAAAAAAAACGTGCCTTATTTATTTAAGCCATATAAGAATTATGACTCCTTGTTTTGTGATTATAATTTGAATATTTATACAAAGCTCTGCGCCTTACCTATAAATCTTCAAAAAAAAAAAAAATTGTATACATCGTTTCTTCGGTAATTATAACCATAATATAGCCCCATAGCCCCAACCTCAATTATTGTCGTCGTCGTTGTCGCCCTCGTCACCCTCGTCGCCCTCGACGACATATACGACAATGTGCTGCAATTAAGACAAGTACCCTCTAAAGATTCATTGTGCGTATGTATGTATATACATGCAACATCCATTCAAACATGTGGGTATGAAAATTCCCAGGCTATGAGACACACGTTGAATACCACCTACCTTCAATTTTCACACCTATTTTTCTGTTTTTTTTGATTTTTTTTTTAATTTCATTTTCCTGCAATTTAATTAACGTCACGTATGAAATTTACGTGCGTAAATATTTCATGAACACACACAACAACAAAACACGGGAAAAATTGAAACAAGAGTTGAACTTTTAACCCTTAGCAGTGTCACCTGTGTCCTTGCAGAAGACGAGGAGTTCATGCAAACTTCTACATTTGCGGAAATGCTTCGTGAAACATTAAAAAAAGATTTAAACACAATCACACTCACACTGACACACACACAAATACTCATACACAACTAATACACTGTCAACACATGACAGATCAGTAATTTACACACGTTTATATACATATATCGGATGGGAATGTGTGTGTGTAGGGTGTGTATGAGGGGAAGGGGGTGTAGGACACCTTGTCGCTCCACATTTTATCTCCTCAACCTCTAAGCGCGCTTGAGACTTAAATTACGTTCCACTTTAAGCGTGTTTTTGGCTGGGGTGTTTTAAGTGGCGCCCTTATGATTTGCACCCAGGTAACACTTTTTGCCAGCTGAGTATCTTGGTTATCATCATCACGGTGTTGGCGGCGGTGGTGAACTGGGAGGCGGGCGTCTGCAGCACATTACCAACACACATAACGAACGAACCCTTCATCAGGATGAAAAGGGTTTTATGTTTTAATAACTCTTGTTCATCCAAGTTATGATGGTTGTGGGGGTGTGAGTGTTGTTGTTGTTGTTCCTCCTTTTTAACTCCCTTTTTTGGTTAATTGCTGATGGCATTTGTACCGGTGGCGTTGGTGGTGTGTAGAGTTGAATTCAGAATTAATTTTCATTTTTGATTTATATTCAGTACATGTGTCATGACAAGTTCGCCAAGGTCTTACTCAGTTAGCCTTGGTTCTGGCTCCTGCTCCTTTTCCAGCTCCGAGTCTAATTCGCGAATTTAATGCGTTCTATAATTTCATAAAGGAAACAGTTTTATAGGTTGTGGGTATAATTGCAAGGAGAGGATGTAAAGTGAAGTGCTCTACAAATACAGAGATCCCAGGAAAAATCTTGGGTTTACAAAGTTTTCATCGTGCGTCGTCGTCGAGATGATATGGTCTTAGTTATTGCGCATACCTTCTAGGTACCTATTTTCTTTAACTGTTTTTAGATATAAGAGATGTCACCATTTTAGAGTGAAGTATTGCACTTTTGTAAAACTATGAAACTACGTATGTGTATGTTAACAAGTTATATTTAATAAGTTAACAAGTACAAACTTATGTATGTTGTATATGCAAATGAAATGATTTATTAGGACTTTTATTCACAAGAGATTGTCAAAGTTATAGTTTGTTGATGTATAAATATTTGAAGGTAACTCGTAGACGGATACATTTTTATGTCATAATTTTCTAAAAGTTGTTGTGTGACTTTCGTAAAGACAAAGTAGTTAAAGATGAAGTTTTTTTGAATTTTCGTCTTCTAATTCAATTTTAAATGCACCTATTAAAGTTTAATATAGGTTTAATTTTATACAAGAGTTGGAAATTAGTTTTGCGGAAAAAAAACTTTCTTTTCTTTGAATTTTCTTTCCTTAATTCAGTGACAAAGTTAGAAGCTTTGAATTACTTAGCTAGCTAATAACATGTGCTTTTAAGGTCTCAACTTTACCTGTTTTGTGTGATTCAATCACTTTATTAATTTCACTCTTTTATTCATTCATACATTTTTTCATTCATTTATACCTTCATTAAGTGACTCATTAATTCCTTTCTTCATTAATTTATTCATGTATTTATTCTTTCCTTCATTCCTTGTTCATTTCCTTATTTATTTATTCATTCATTCATTCATTCATTCATTCATTCATTCATTCATTCATTCATTCATTCATTCATTCATCCATTCATTCATTCTTCTCTTTGACTTAATCACTCATTGATTTGATTACTTAGCCAACTAATAACATGGCTTTTAATATCTCAAAAACTTTACCTAAATCAAAGACTAAAACACTTTTAACTAATTTCACTTTTTTCATATTTATTTTTTTGTTCATTCACTCATTCATTCTTTTCTTTATTAGGTAATTCATTCGGTTGTTCATGATTTTTTTATTCTGTCCTTCATTCTTTATTCATTCATTTATCCTTTAATGCATTTATTCATTCTTTTCGTTGATTCAATCATTCTTTATTCATTCATTCAACACTCAATGATTTTTCCATAAATATGAGTACTGAACAGAATGAAAGGCTCAATAAAATTTGTATTTAGTTTCTCTGAATGAGTAAAAAATTCCACTTTTTTAAAATCGAAAATTGTTTTCCAGGAGTGACACAATTTAATTTAATGATTCTTTAATGTCAGTAACGTAACAATATGAAAAATTTATTTTTACATTTTAGTATCATCTATAGTGTTTCCTGTTCTTCAAATAAAAAAATGTACTGCATTAGAAAAAATATTTTATTTTTTTTTTCGAAAAGTGTCAATTTCGTGACATACCCTAAAAATGTGTGTGTGTGTTTTTTTTAATTTTCAGTGCCATGATATGTGTCTTGCTTTTTTCAAAATCACATGTAACCAACAACGGCCAAAAGTATCAGTTTATTTGTAATTACATTTTTCCTTAGAAGTGACAGTAACGTAACATTTCTGTTACTGTTTTTTTTTTCAAATGAAAATTTAATAATAGAAGTTTATTTATTCATAAAATATGGTTACAACCTAATATTCATTTCTTTACCCAACAATGTCACTAACGTAACATGCACATTTCTTCATTTCTCAATAAATTTTAAATCGTTTTCAATTCAATTACTTTCTTAAGTGTCAATCTCGTAAGACTATATTAAAATGGAGGTATTCTTTTTGTCGAAAAATTAAAACATATCAGTATGGTAACAAAACCTATAATATTCTTTATTTGTTTCATCAGGAGTGTCAAAATAGTAACATAGTGTGCTCTTATTTCCAAAAGTATCAAAAACTTTGAAATCACTTGTTTTCTTAAAAATGTTACTGCTGTGACATGTTCGCTCCTATTTTTCAAAAAATTCTGTTTAGTTAGTAATATTTTTTTTTAGAGCCACAAATGTCACATGATCAATAAAATTCTCAATCAAAAAAGTATGCCTATAAAATATCAAAGGCGTCAGTAACGTAACGTAAACCTATGTTTTATTTTTCCAAAGTCACGGCTCTGTAACATAAACTTAAAATTATTTTTTTTTTAAGTTTTCTTCTTTTTGTGAAATGTGTAGTTAGTGTACATATATCGGTTCCAATGAAACTTTTAATATTGAAAACTTCACCATTTTTTTTTTTTAACTATTTTATTGTTTATAGAATTTAATTGGACAATGATCCGAAGCAATTTCATTCCCAATACCCCCATTTAAATCAGATAGCCGTTTCACACTCATCGATCTCATCAACGCAGCTTGTCCATCGGGTCCTCCCACAATACCAAAATCCAATATCTTATTCACGTGAGTTGGTTCCCTAGGACTAACAATCTGCGGTTTCATGCTTTTTGGCAATTTATGTGTCTGCACTGCATCCGGTGTTTGATTAAAGTCTCCCATCAAAATCCAGGTTGATTCTTTATGCTTTTGTTTCATAAATTGATTAACTAGATTTATAATTAATTCGGCTTCGTTCCGCGATAAGGGTTCTGTATGGAGGGTGAAGAAAAACGAATTTTCAATGCGAATACCTATCGTTGGTCGATTGACGAAAAGTCGGTCGTCACATTCGGCTTCTGTTTTAGTCATTGCATTTTGAAGAGTTTCCGGTGGGAAGAGGTAGACTGCTTGGGCACGTTCCTTTGAAACTATGGCTATGTTTTGCTTTTTTGTCTTAACACCGTTAGTTGTACACATTCTGTCATAGTAGTATAGGTAATACGAATTGTCCAACCTCTTTTCGGTAAGACCGAAATCAATTGTTGGAAATTCGTCTTCTTGGAAACTTCCTTCCATTTCACCAACTATGTACATTTTTGGTGCACTATCTGTTGCGCTGGTTGTTGTTCTTGTCTTCGGTGTTGTTGTTGTTGTTGTTGTCCTTGTCGTTTTCGAGCCTTTCTCTCTCAAATACGAGGGCAATGTGCCGGCTTCTTGAACTCCCATTACATCAATAGCTTCCGTTTCCATGAGATGTTTCACCGACTCCCAACGTTGGCCATTTGTATTCCACGAAGCGATTTTGAAATTATAAACATTTCGATTTTGTTGCGCTGCTGTCAAAGTTACGCAAACAATTAACACTCCAAGAAATGAATATTTTAACTAAAAAAAAAAAGTATCCAAAATTAACCAAATAATAATTTAAAAAAAAATGATTTGCTTACCAGCATCTTTGTCGTTGTTGAACACCAAACTTGGACTGTTCTACAATTTGATCAGTTTGTCCCTTTTATTGGGAAGCTTTGTTGGTTTAGCTTCGACGACGACGTTATCATATTCATGAGAGTACCTATCTTCTTTAGGTCGATAGGTCATCCTCAGTCTCTCAATTTGTTGTTATCTTTCTCATGAACTATCATAACACAAAAATTACTGTCGAAATTGATATGAGAGATGTTTGTTCGTCAATCAAAAAAAAAGTTCTTGTGAATTAAAAGAGATTTAATGAGAAAATTTGTGTATGTACATATATTGAGGTGGTTATTAAAAGTTGTTAAAAATTCTTAATTTAATTTTATAAAGGGTGTTTTTTTTTAATGTTGACATCGCAATGTTTTTATATGAAATTTAGATGTCATGCTTTGGGAATTGTCAAGACATTTTTCGAATCATTCGTGATTCCAAAGTGGGAGTAAATAATATTTATCACTTAATTTGTCATTTTAACGATCAACCATTCAAAATAACACTTACAATGTCATTCATCAATTGCCTCTGTGACAGATTCGGCTGAGATAAAAAGTGATAGTCGAATTTGATAATTACTAAGCTTTCCTTTGTGTCATTAAATGACAATGAGAATTGTCAAAATAATGGTTGCCATAGTTTTAAATTATTTAATTTTTTGTTCATATTAACTCCAGGAAAGGTAACCATGACCTAGAATCACTCATATCATTCAATTGAGGCCAAAAGAAGAAGGTGAAAGTCAATCGCAGAGACTCAAGGGCCAATGACATTGCTAATCCAAATTAAACACTAAGCAGAACGTTTTTGAAATTGATAAAATGATTTCGTAACATCGATTTGTTTTCTTCCAAGTTCACTGAAATATATTTTTGACGAAAAGTTTCTAACTTCTACAGAGCCCATTCAGATTCATCAATCCAACTTGATTTCTATGATAGTTTTTCGTCAGATTTTGAATCAGTTAAATGTTGGGAATATGACATTGAACTTGAGAGCTTCTCTTTCCAAAGATCTTTCGTTCTATCGATGTGAAATGTTGGTACAGTATTGAAACGTTTACTAAGATAGAGGATTGGTGATTTAAGCGACTGTAAAGTGGTCGAGGGACTCGAAACTTTAGACAAACAAAACATCAATTTTTAAAAGATAATTTTATCATTTGCACGTGTTTTCGAACCATATATTCGTACATCGTAATTTGCCAAAACAATACGGTCGCTATCAACTGTCAAAGCTGAAAAGTCCCTTTTTGATTTTCAGTGACGATGACGTGACAAAATTGAAGTATCCACCTTTTTTCCAGTCTAATCTGATTTTAATTAAAGAATGATTTAATGTCAAATAAATTCCATATGAAAATCCACGGTATCGTTGTTACACCTTCAAAGTGCTAACATTCGTCTACAGATCCTTACTTTGATTTCCAAGGTCAAAAGGTCAGTTTATCACAAATACTCGGTAGTCAAATCGTCATGATAAATGACATAGATTTCCGCAGCCTCAACGCTAATTAATCACCTACGAATAAGGATTTCACAAAAAAAATAAGTGAAGAATTTAACCCCACCCCTCTACTTTCTCTTCACCAAAACTACAAACAATAAAAACAACAACAACAATTATAATAACAATTAAAACTAAAGAAATAAAATACAATTAGAATTTCTAATTACTGTTTGCATTATACTCCAACAATACACATTTATTCGTCCAACCGGAAAAAGGATAAGCAATTAGTTTGAAAGAAAATTTTGTTTTTCACAAAAAAAAAAAGAAAAAAAATCTGAAAGAAAATAGGAGGAAATAAAAAAAAACTTGCATAAAAATAGAAGAAAATCTGCGAGAAAAACCCCAAAGTAATTATAGCAATTCGTCATAATCAAGGAATAGTTAGAGAAAAGCGGAGTACGAGACTTAACAAAAAGTCAAGACTATAAAAGGATAAAAGGAACTAAGGATGATGGAGCTAAATGGATTTATTACTCTTCGAGTTATAATAGGTACATAGTTGTAAGGAACCCACTTGACATTTTTTTCTTTTTAAATTTCAACTTAACTCAACTCGTTACGAAAACTCAAAAAAAGAAAATTTGAAAAAGGCTTATCATATTTTATCTTTTACCGATAAATTTACTTCAACTTCCAGGACGAAAAGTTTGTTTAAAACAAACACACCAAAAAAAAAAAAAAGGAAAAAAGGAATCAAGGTGGAAAATGAGAATTTTCTTTATCAGTTTATTAAAAAACTGTATGGATATTTTCCAGACAGAAGAGCAAGAAAATGATCAATAATAATTATAATGAATTACTCCAACCCAAGGACGACGACCGAGACCGAGACCGACCGACAGGGGCGACAGGAACGCAGCATTTGCTTTGTCCAATGTAAATACAATAAGACTCCTGCGTTATTTGTCTTGTGCTTTCTATTTTTTTTGTTTTTTTTGTCTTCTCATTTCATTTCGACCGGAAGTGGTTGTAAATATCCCAACAAACATGGAGGAAAAGAAACCCTTGTCAATCCCTCCCTGCTCCGCCTTGTTCTCCCATTGATTTTCTTATTGTTTTCCAGCAGACGACCGACCGACCACTCGTTGACTGCAAGAACGATTTAGTGACAAGCTTAAGCTTCTTAAGGACGAAAATAAGAAACAGACAATAGGTGGCTCTGGGTGCTGAGAGGTGGAAGTATGTAGTAAAAATGCAACAACAAACAAAAAAAAATTCGCCACCACTCCTATCACTGACGGATGCCCAATGACAAGCAGAGCGCAGCAATAAGAGCTGTCAACGGTTTCTTTTTCCCTCTATTTTTAATTAACTCGCAGTCCCTTTTCGAATGTACAGAGACAGAGAGAGAGAGAGAAAAAATGTAATAGAATAGTACACTGTAGCCACATACACACACACACACAAGTTCTCATTGTTGTTTGATTGTGTGAGTTAGCCCAGTTTTATTTATTGTTATTGCTGCCATCCCGTAATTAAAGTGATTTATGTCTGAGATTATGACGCAAGTCATAGTTGGACATTTTATTTTATTTCATTTTTTTTTCTTCTCTCTTTTATTTAATTGTGTTTTTGTTTTGGATATTTTCATTAAATATATACATACATACGTACACTGGTACACACACTCTCGAGAATTCCCTAATGGAAGATTTAATAAGCATAAAAATCCCTACGCCTGGCACATGGGATTATATTTATATTATGAACCAGGCATTCATTCATGACAAGGATTAAATGGATATTTGGGGAATAAAAGGATGACTTAATTTGAGTATCAACATTTGTTTTAAATGTCGTCGTTGATTCCAGGTAAACGAAGGTAGGGATTTATTTTATGTTTGCTAAGCATTTTTGTGGATTTTTTTTGTTTTAAATAAAGCAAATAAAAAAATGCGGTTTTGAAATATAAAAGAAGTTGATAGAGTTGTTTAATTTCTATTAAGTTAATTAAGGAGACGACATAAGACAATCAAACAGAAAATTAGGACGATTCAATTTAATTTTTTTTTGTCAACAGTCATTTTTATAAACCTGTGGTAAGTTAATTTAAATAAAAAGTGGTAAAGTGATTCACGTTCTAACCTTGTAACTTTGATGGGTTCCATTGGAAACTTACATCTAGCATTTTCTTGACAAGACCAACATTTTGTCGAATTATTTCCATATTGTGTTTGTTTTGGATCTTTCAGCAATTGTCAAAAAATACTTGATTTTTTATAATTAATTCAAAATCAGTGCATTGTTTTCTTTAAAAATTAAAAATTAAGTCACTTAAATCCTTTAATTTGAATGCTATTTCTAAATGCTTATCCCCTATTACCCTAAAAAATGATGTAATTTAATAAAATAACCTAGTCCTAAGTAAACAGTTACTGTCCTTTTCTCTATACAAATACTACTTTTGTGTTCATTAATAATTATAAATTTACCCCATTTACATTAAATGGTGTACCCATACTTTAACACATGTTGATGTTACCCTAAAATAGTATTATTTCAAGGGTATCAATTTCCTAGACTATAAATCTTGTATATTTCTAACACAAATACACCTCTTTAAACCAATTTTTTGCAACCCATTTTATTACAAAAAAATAAAAAATTACCCTATATTACCCTAAAAATGATGTAATTTTAAAAATATCATAGTCCAGGATTTTGATCCTTTATTTTTACACAAACACTTCTCTTGTGTATTAACATTATTACTATATTTTTAATTAAAATAAATTTACCCTTTTTACAATAAAAAGTGTATTTATACCTAAATACCCTAAAATAGTATTAATTCAAGAATATCAAACCATAAATCTTGTATGCTCTTAGCACATCATACACACCTCTTTTTTAAACGTTATATCCTTACCCTATATAACCCTAAAAATACTGTAATTTTTTCCAACAATAAACCCATTTTATCCCCTTACATATCTAACTATTTTTACCCAATGTTACCCTTTGTCACTTCCAAAGTCTAGGTTCTGTTCCTCACTCCACACACAGTCTTAAAATTGTATTTCACTGGCAAAAATTGACGAATACCCCATCAAGTAAACTGCTCGAATTTAACATAAAATAGTGATTTCTCCCCGTTTTGAGGATTGCTCGCACACAGGATTAGTTAAACGAGTGTTGTAAGTCTCTATAAGCTTTGGTTCTGTATGAACTTTTGTGCCACCACATTTATGTATTTACCCTTGGAAATAAAAACCCCGTGGCTTTAAGTAAATCTTTTCGTTTAATTAAATCTTAAAAAGTTTAAATTTCAAACCCAATTGATTTTTTTTCTTCTTCCTGAATAACTTAGCCCTTTTATCATCACTCGTAAGAGTCCATGACAGACTTGTTTTTCGTTCTTAGAAATGAAATTATAGAACCTTCTATCTACTCTACAATTTTTCGTTAAATTTTAAAAAGTGTTTTTAGATGATATCTCATCTCTTATTTCTTCGAAGACAAACAATTAAAATACCCTTGAAATAGATCTTATACAATTGTTGAAAATAGATTCCTCCCTCAAGGTAGGTAGTGTTAAAATGTTCCCAAGTTTGTTTTCCTTCTATAAGATCGTACATTTTGTATGCCTCAGATTGCATTATAATGGTTCATCCTATTTTCCTCATCACGTAATCCTTGGCTCAACGTTAATTATTGTTCCTTCCAAAGAAAATTAATTTGATCCAATTTCTTTCTTTCGATAGATATATCACACCCTAATGTACAGTATGTGGGGGTACACTGGTGCGTATACGTAACAAAAAAAATAAACCATGAATAAAACAATCCTTTTTATTTTCTCCTCTAACAAATCATTCTACATGAGTTATTATAAGATGAGACAAGTAGATGTATCTTCGTCCTTTTTATATACGAGAACATACATATTATTTATAAGTATATCCCGACATGAAAAACCATAACGAATGAGTGCGGAGCTAAGCGCAAAGCGATTATCCATGCCTAATCGCATTTCACGAAAAACCTAATTTTCCAAAAGGTGTTTCGCATTTCGTTTATTTCCACTCGAACAAACCTCGAACTGACAGACTATCTGGCATAAGCAAAAGCAAAGCACAACATAACACAACATAGCAAACAATCAAACGAACACATTCTTCCCCCCTTTGGGAGCCGCGTGTGTGTGTGTAGAGGGTGCCAGAGTTTCCTGTTGCTTTTCATTTGGAAATGCCAAAAGGCAGACACATACAAAAATCAATTTCATTCTACAAGGACATTATAGGATACCCTAACCAATGAATAGGGATAAGACCATGAATGTTGGTGTGTGCGGTAACCTGTCTCTATCTCTGTCCTCAGTCCCCTGTGTTCTTGTTCTCGACACCCGCTCGCAACCCCTCTCGAACCATCCAATCATGGAGTGTGAAGGCTGTTAATTATGGTTCAAGGAATAATTCCATTTAATTTCCTGTTTTGTGAGGTGAGGTGTGAGCTCTGGAAAGGATGTGAGGTGCGATTTTTGAATGCAAACAACACCATAATGTGAAAGGATCGTGGTGAGAAAAGATGTGAATGATTGTCTGTGAGTGAGTGTGTGTGTGTGATATGTGACCTACATATATACGCATAATAAATTGTATATCCTTTTCTATGTAAGACCTTTCGTCAAATTAATGGAGCAAATTAATTGCGGGATTAGCTTTTGTATTTAAGCTTGACTTAGCCAAGACAACGAACACACACACACACACAACAAAAATGCAAACTCAGCTTAATTATTGTCAATCATTTACGGACGTACGATTATGAGGACTATGGATAAACTCAATTGGAGCGGTTTTTAATTAATTTCAATTGAAATCACATTCAATGCCCGCAAATTAATTGACGACCGTCGTCGTCGGTGTTCTTTCAAATTGTTCTTGTTCCGTGGTTTTAGCTTCCTTTTTTTCTGTGTCAAGTCATGGTCTTCAATTAAGTATGCCGATTAATATTTTCAAACAGAAAAAACCCAAAAACATAAAAAGTTTGTATTTTCGAGGGTGAATTTATGTATATCCTTGCATCCTTGATGGTATTGTATAAGTTATAATGTATAGATACGTCACATCCGCCGCTGGTTGGATTGGGTCTTATATAAATGTTAGAAAGGAATTTTTTATTGGCATATGCATCAGTGCCATCAGTTATGCCCTTAATACCATTAAATCCTCGTCAATATTTAAATCTCTAAAGAAGATCGTATAAAAACAACAACAAAGAAAAAACAATCCTTGTATGTTTTTCGTCCTTTTTTCATTCTTTTATCCTCGTTTTTTTACATACATTGTACATACATACATATGTATGTATGTGTATCGAATATTGAATATTTGATTGAGGTATCTTGCTTTTGGTTGCCACAAACTAATATCGAAAGGATATAAATTTTACATGAAAAAGTTCAGAACCTTTTGCACTGTATGTCGATTGTCGATTGTGGAGGCTATGTTCGTCCTTTCCTTTTTTGTTTGTGTGGATGTGTGTGTGTGTGTGGATGGGGATTTTATATAACTCGGGGTCTATATTATTGTTTGTGTTATTTATGGTTTTTTTTCTGAAGAGGAGGTGGAGGGTTGAGAGGAGTGTCTAAAGGATTGACATGAGGGTTAAAAAATAAATTATAAACTTCCCGCCAATCGAATATGTATGAATGGGCTGAACTCGAATTGTTTATTTTTTTTATTGTTTTTTCTTGTTTTGGTGAGGCTTAAAATTTTTCATTCTACTGCCGTTATTTTTTGTTTTTTTTTATCATTCCACCATTTTTATAGTTCACAGTGAACTCTGTGACATTAATTTTTTACAAAAAGTCTTTAATATTTAAATTGGGGATTTATTTTTGAATTGAGTTTTTTTTTTCTATTTGCCCTGAATTTTTGACTGTGTGATGGTTTTAAGTGTGAACCTCACTATTTTGGGGATATAGTTTTTTTTGAATAATGTACATAGGTACATATTTATAAATTGTGGAAGAGTGTACATAGGTAGCTTACTAGATTTGGTTAGCTGAAATGAAAAAAAAAAAGGATTTCGAGAGCAGCGATGTGTAAATATTTACAGCTTGTGAATTTTGGAGTAGAATTTTATATTCAACGATGTGATACGGGGACTTACATCGTTGTTTTCAATTTTGACTTGTTCGAAGAATTAACTGTTTTTATTTGTTTCTAAGTTTTTTTTCTCAGAAACAATTATTTTCTGGGTCAAAAGTTATACGTATTTAGTAATTGAAATTGAAGTTCAAGTTGCAGTTGAAGTTGAATTTGAAGTTGAATTTAAAGTTAAAGTTGAGGTTGAAATCGAAGTTGAAGTAGAACTTGAAGTTGAATTTGAAGTTGAAGTTGAAGTTGAAGTTGAAGTTGAAGTTGAAGTTGAAGTTGAAGTTGAAGTTGAAGTTAAAGTTAAAGTTGAAATTGAAATTGAAATTGAAATTGAAATTGAAATTGAAATTGAAATTGAAATTGAAATTGAAATTGAAATTGAAATTGAAATTGAAATTGAAATTGAAATTGAAATTGAAATTGAAATTGAAATTGAAATTGAAATTGAAATTGAAATCGAAGTTGAAGTTGAACTTAAAGTTGAACTTGAAGTTGTAGTTGTAATTGAAGTTGAAATCGAAATCGAAGTTGAATTTGAAGTTGAAATCGAAATTGACTTTGTTTAAAAACTTTTGATTAAATGAAAAGTGTTAAAATGTACATCTTTTAAAAGGACATATTTTCCCGAACTTCTGGTCCAGCTTCCAGCTTCTTTTTATTACCTCACTTAATACTGCTTTAACAATCATCGTCCCTATACCTATAGTCGCCCAAAGTTATCGTGATCTGAGTCCAAAGAAAACACCCTCTCTCTCTTATCAAAACATAAAGTGCAGAAAAACATCATAAACCCCATTATATATGTATGTATCTTTCCAAGTTATAAATAATAATCATAATCATAATTTCAAAAAATACAAGTTATAGGCCTTGTAAGAATTTGATGTTAAAAATTCTATTTCATCCAAATACACCCTCAGGCTTAGCACGCGTCCATGTTCCGCATGTTTTCCAAATTACCACTTGTCTTGTTTTACACAAATCGGCAACAAATCTCCGAGGAAATCTGTTTTCTTGTTGTTATTTTTTATCTTACTATCGTTTTATTTCAAAACCCTGCTTCGCAGCGCCTCGTTTTGTATACCGAATTCACTACCGCCTCGCGCCGCCGGAAGGAACAATATTTTACAACTCAATTACTGTATGCAAATCAATTTTAAACCACCAAGAACAAACAAAAAAACGCCCCAAAGTATAGGGAAGGTACTTTCCACCTCTTGCCCATATCCAAAGTGTACCTTGTCCTATACTCCTCGAAAGTCGAAAAATATATCGCTCCTAGCCCGAAGAAGAAGCAAAAGGCAGCAACAAAGTATCAAGTATCTTTATAAAAACGCGCGCAATCTGCCACTTAATCCACAGGTCAAATATTTGCCTTATGCTTATGGTAATAAGTATCTTTCGGAATGAAACTTGTTTTTCCTATCTTTTGTCGTTTTTTCTTCTTTTTTTTTTGGTTTTCCCAGCAACTCTCCTACCGACCTGCTGTTCCCGTTCATATTGAAAAGTCTCAGTTTGTGTTTTTTTCTGCTGAGTTTTTCTTTTTCATAGCAAAAAAAACCACTCGTTGAATGTTAAAGAATTTTCGTGCCTTACCCCTCCTCTAAAAAAAATTTAAAATTGAAAAGGCAAATGAGCCTACTTTGTCGTCATCGCGTCACAGGTGCTTTTGTGCGACTTAATAAGAGGAGGGTGCATCAGGGACATCATCGTCGTCATCATCATCATCATTTGGAACAACAAACTCAAAATATAAAAACAAAAAAATAATAATTTACTTTATTTGGAAATTTCAAGGACCTTTAGCTTCAATCAACCCTTGTCACAATCACATTCATATAAACGCACATGTGTTACCATAATACCCTCGCACAATAATAGATTACCTAAGGCTTTCGTCTATGTACGACAAAAATAGCTAAGACCAGAAAAGTTGATATTTTAAATGTTTTCTGTCATTTTGACGAAAATGTTACATTTTAAAATTGCGAAACCAAAAATAGGACGTGCTTAAATATATATCACTCTTTGGAATATTAAAGCTTTTAAAGGATATTAAATCCTTGAATATAATCATTCAATATGGAAAGTGTGTGAAACTTGGTAGGTTGGGGGGGTGTTATGGTTTCCTAAAAATATATACCACCATTATAAGCAACAGTTTCCTTGTAAATCTTAGTCAAAACACGACTTCTTACATACAAATGTACATGTCCTTAAATCCATTGAGGATGACACTGACATGTAACCCCATCGCCCAGAGCAGCGCGCAGCCTTCTGGGGCAAACTGAATTTGACAGGTCACGTTTTTGGCGTGAAATGGTGTTCTTAAATAAGGTCGCTTTTATTTGTATGTGGAATGAACTTAGCAAATGAATGTTTCACAACTCGTGCGAGAATTATACAAAAGACCACACAGCACACATTCGTACATAGTTTGTTTTAAAGGAAATGAAAGGATATAATAATTCAACTATTGGACAGTTGAGAAATATCCTATAAGGGATCGGAAGAATTTGGATTTGAATGGCGAATTTTGTATACTTTTCAGGTTATTTTAGAATTCATTTGTTCGAAATTTATTTTGTGTTGGGGTTTGTTTTGAAGGCTTATTACTCGAAGTCGAATTACAAAGCGCATTTTTATGCTTTAAGCTGTAAAATAGATACAAAAATCAACAGAATGGGACCAACTCCTTTACCCTGAGGTACTTCCTGTTGTTTTTCTTTATTTCACTTGGCATAACTTCCATGAATGACATATGTTGGTCAAAATTAAGTTATGAGTTTTCCAAAGTTAAAAAAAAAAATCTTGATCTAAGTAAAAGTTAAAAAACTTACCTCAAAATTGGGCCATATCATTAATATCTAGCAAAACTTGGAAAATGTTAATGCTGAATATTTAAATAATAAACTATTTCATATACTACTTTGATAATAAAAATTAGACGGCTGTTATAGTACCGAAATTATTTCTAATCGACATTCAATTAAATCAACAACTAAAAGTATAGGCCCTAGATTTGATCCCTGAGGAACTTCATATTAATTTTTGACATTTGATTACCAAATTTGCTATTGATTTAACATTTTGAAATAAGAAATGTTTAAGAAATGACGGATATCTTATTTTGTATGGTTTTCGAAGAAAGTTCTTCGATATGATCCTGATTAACTCAAGAAAATGTCAAAAGCTGTTAGAAATTGCTTTAAAAGGGATATAAGCATAGTGTGCTTCTTACCAAGAGTCTCAGATGTATTGTATTAATTTTATAATCTTAGATTTGAAATTTTCCGGATTTAATTTCTCAATATTAGTCAGGTATTCCACCTATGCCAAAAAATATCACATTGTATTATTTTCGAACAATTTTTATTGTTACATGGCATCAGACAAAAAATAAATACTAAGGGAACTTAATGGCTGCCTTGTGGTACATCAGAAGAGAATTTTCATTTTTATGTACATTAGCCCGGTCACGGTTTTATTAATTCGTACAAAGCTGAAAATTGGCACGAATGTTGGGAACACTATTAAAAAATATTTGTCAGAAGTTCCCATCGATCCAACGTGTGCAAAAATTTAAAAATGTATTCGAGGTAAAAGGTCACCAAAATAGTTTTTTTTCTAATTTGTGATTTTGTGGCTAACTGGTAAGTTTTACCATAAAATGGCTTCGGTATAAATTGTAGATCAGCAAATTATCTATAAAAATTGTTATAATACTTTTTTCTCTAAGATTTACCATTTCTGAGAAAAATCCATTTGAAAGTTTGCTTGTGCTGCATTCTTCATAAAATTAACACGCTTAACGCCACCTATGAGAAATGTTGTACTAAGAGCGTTTTTTTTAACGTGGTTTCCACGGTAGACAATGAAACATTATGTGAAGTATATACTGTTTTAGGAGTAAATTGTGTCTCATTAACCTTCTTCCTTTTTTTTTCTTTTGGAGAGGTTTCCATCGAATGATCCTTTTCTTGGGATTTTTTCTTAAATAAAATTAAAATTCGGCTAATCTTGTGTTTTTAATTCATATGTAAAATGTATAGCTTAAACCACTCTCAAGCTATAGTGCTTATATTGTATGTTTATGTACCTAGCAACCCTATTTCAATAATTTAAACATTATGACTTATGGCAACTCTATACGGAATAAAATCTCTTGAAAACGACTTAATATAGGTATTCTGTAATTAAGTTTTATTTAAACAAAGAATTTTTAGTTTCCTGTGGGTTTGGAGTAGAACTCATGTTTGTGTGGCAACCCTAATTTATTTCAAAAAATGCTAAAACGTTCAATTTTGTTCTCAAATGTAACTGATATCGTTGATTTTAGTTCACAAACATTCTAAAATGTCCTTCTCCAAAAATATCTATTTCTCCAATAAAAAACATCAAGGTGGCAACCCTATTTAATGTCAAACTCTACTAAAATACTCAGTTATCTCAAAATATAGGAAAAACTTACCTTCACAAATACGAAAAAAAAAAAATCTTAAATGATAATTTTGCTAATGTTCAATGACTTATGGAATTGAAACCCTCGCATCCACCAGTTACCATACAAAATCATAATATACCTACTTAATTTTTATTCGCCTTAGGTATCAAAATTCACTTCATTATTATACCGTAATAGAGGTAAATGATGAAAATACCTTAAGGCGCTCACCCATTAATCCTTATGGTGACTCCTATAAAAATATAACGCATCATAAACTTTGTTCATCTCCTCTCCAAAAAAAGAGGAACTTGACGCCCCTTTATCTCCTATTTTTATTATTATTATTATTTTATTATATTTAATAATGTATGTGTGTACATGTGTGCGTGTATTATTAATATTGAAATATTTCCCATATTATCCATATCTCACGTCCCTCACCATCACTCACTCCTCTCTGAAGTGTATGTCAGAAAGGATAGCTTAGTTAGACGTCTTTCGGCGGTGGCGGCGGTGACGCGGAGGAGTGTTAAAATATGACGTTAGCACCCAATAGTTCCGTTTTCTGTATAGGTAGACATATCACAAGAAAAATGTCCTCAATTATTTCAATGTTCGTTCTTATTTTTCCTCTTTATTTTTTTTATTTTTTTCTCCTTGTGGCTCAACCAAAAAAGAAAATGTGAGAAAAACCTATCTTTCGCTTCCCAGGACATTTTATATGTTCAAACTTGTTCTGGAGGCTTTATGTTTGCGTGTTCGGCTTTCACTTCATTCAACATAACTAACGGATAGTCCTTGGGAATAATGTTTTTTTTTTGTTTTCCTTTTTTCACTGGTACCTATTTTTGTTCACTATACATCACCGCCATCACACAAACAGAAACACCAACACAAACAAAACAAGAAGTAGAGAAGTAGTAGGGAACACAAAAATGAATTTTAACGAAATTGTTTCCACTTTGTCAGCCGGAAACCAAGGGTGAAATGTCCTCGTTGTGTGTGTTTGTTTGCTTTGACTTTATCCTTTTTCATACTCGATTCTGATCCAGTTGCAAAGGGGGCGGGGGGAGGGGGTTGTGCAGTGGTGAAAAAACCTCATCCTTTTTGCCACCTTCCTACCTTGATGTCGTTTTATGGTTTGAGACTTCTGCTTCGGCTGCTGGCGCTTGCTGCTACTGCTAACATAACATTTCCGGTGTGGTCGTGGTCAGAGGGCCCGCGCCGCACCGCGCCTCCTGCCGCGCTAGCAGAGAATTCATAGAGTTAACACGAAAGTTGGTACCGCCATGCTCCATCACATCACCAGCAGAGAGGAGCTTCGCGTCCTTTTCAATGCTTGTTAATTCTAATTACTCCTGGGACTGAGACTGGGACAACTATACATATGTATATCCAGGTATGGTATACTGAACTGATCCTGAGTTTTCCGTTTTTTTTTTTTTGGTCCTTGTTTGTGTGTTAATGCGCGAGCTGAACAACGAGTATATTTATTGAAGGACGAAAGGATAATGGTGTGGTGGTGTAGGGAGATGGGCGGGTGGTGCGGTAAGTTCTCAAATCAAAAACTAAATGTCTCGTATAAATAAATGTTAATTGAAACTAAACAGTTGGATTGTGTGCTGTTGAACGTATGATTTCTTCCTTTTGCACGCGAAAAGCCAACAAAAGGACTTGTGGAATGCATTCAGCAGTGAATTGCGTTTAAGGTATATTTATGTAAGTGTGTGTGTATACTTACCAACCACACAATAGTCCTCGTTGTTGTTGTAGCTTCTTTTTTTTGGTGAAATTTATGAATTTTAAGGGAAAACATGAAGTGAAACTGATTTATGCTAAACACGATTGCAGTCGACAACGAAACGTCGAAACGACACTACGACGACGAACGTTACAACGAACGACGACGAACGCGACGTTCTTTTCAGCATTCGTTTCTATGAAAATTGTGAGCAAAGTTGCCATTAGTCTTCTATGAAGGTACGAGTAGGTATTTCCGTTTAGCTGGGAAAATAATGAAAGAGAATTTATTTTTCCAAACGAGGAAATATTTAAGGTCCTTTTTTTCTTGTAAGAAAATGGAAGTAATATTTTGTTGTTGTAACAATTAGATAAACATTTTAACTTGAAGGCAGGAAGTTAATGGCACAAGACGAGTTCAATTTTATGTACAACAAGGATTCGTGTTGTGGTGGGAAAGTTTTCGTTTTTTTTTTTTTAATTTTAA
This sequence comes from Scaeva pyrastri, assembly GCA_905146935.1. Lineage (NCBI taxonomy): Eukaryota > Metazoa > Arthropoda > Insecta > Diptera > Syrphidae > Scaeva > Scaeva pyrastri. The sequence continues at coordinate 24,733,789 of LR989927.1, read as the reverse complement.
GAAATTAGTTTCTAAGATCCTTGAGCGTTGAATTTCCACCTTATATCTATACACACAATAAAAATGTGAAAAATTTTTTTCTAACTGACTTTAAAGTTAACACGTTTAATTTATGTAAACAAATTTTGTTTTAATTTTATAACAAATCCTTATTCTGTGTTTAATTTCTTTTGTATTCTTTTTTTCTTATGTTTATTTCCATTCATCCTGAAATCTACCTGTGCACGCATGCGAATCCTTAAAATAATTAAAATTATTCATAAAACTAATGCACACAAAAAAAACAAAAAACAAAAAAAACTAAAAAACTAAAAATTAAAAAAACAAAATGAAATGAAAAAAAAAACAAAAACAGTTGCAATCAAAACAACTTATCCTCAATTTAAAGAGCCACCACTATTGGGACCAGGCGCTGGCTTTCCACCTTTTGGACCACCGGAATTTCATCCCACCACCCCAGAGAATTGGAAGGGTGCACCTATACATCCGACTGGATTAATGAAAGAACCACCAATAGCTGCCGGACGCAATGGACCAGTTAATTTTGCTGCAACAGGACAACAACAGGTAAACTATTTTACTTTTCTATACATACATACATACAGTGGTGGCCAAAATAATAAGAGTGGATTATTTTGTTTTCTTGTCACAATAGAATCTATGCCTTAAACCTTTTCAATTGGAGAAAATTATCTATACGAATTTTCTTTGACTTGACTGTAAAGCATTTCCAGTGCTTCCAGTCATTAATGGTGGTCACTTGCAATGTACCGTTAGTCTTACTCACAAATGTCAGATTTGCAATGGTCAAAAAAATAAGAGTGCTGTGTAGAATTGCATTATTTCCGGTCTTTTTCACTTCCGATCGCAATTTAATTATTAAATTTAACGTTAGACTTGTATGTGAGTGTTTAAAATACATTAATTTTTGTAATAATGGGACGCGGAAAGCATTGCTCTGAGGAAGAACGCCGTTTGATCCTCCAACTAAGAGATCAAGGCAAAACATACAGTTTTATCGCAGATGCTCTTCACAGATCTGAATGTGTCATTGCTAGGGTGCTTAAGCAGCGAAGTCTACCAACAAATTTCACCGAAAAAAGAGGACGCCCAAAAAAAACAACAACTTTGTTGGACAAAAGGATTGTAAGAGAGGTGCTTAAAAATCCTTTTACAACATCTAGCGATATAAAAGCAAATCTATCTTTGGATATAAGCTCTCGCACAATCCGCAGACGTTTGCAAAATAAAAATTTACATGGTCGAATTGCGAGGAAGGTTCCGTTACTTAGTTCTAAGAACATAAAGCAGCGTATACGATTTGCAAAAGTAAATCTTTCACAATCGACATGCAGAAATTGGCAAAATGTTCTTTTTAGTGATGAAACCAAGATAAATTTATTTGGTTCTGATGGCAGAATTTATGTGAGAAGGAAGACCAATGAAGAACTCAACCCTAGGAACACCATAAAAACAGTTAAGCACGGTGGTGGCAACATCAAAATCTGGGGTTGTTTTTCTTATGCTGGAGTAGGTCCTATCTATTGGATAAAAAATAATATGACCAAGGAAACTTATTTGGACATTTTGGAGAATGTTATGCTTCCATATGCAGAAGAAAATATGCCTTTAGTGTGGACCTACCAGCAAGATAACGACCCCAAGCACACGGCTAAGGTGGTGAAGAAGTGGTTTCAGCAAAATAAGGTGCAGGTACTGCAATGGCCTTCTCAATCTCCTGATCTAAACCCTATCGAAAATCTTTGGAAAGATTTGAAGAATAGGGTCTCGTCAAAAAAAACCAGTAATCAACAGGCGTTGTGGAAAGAGATACAGGAAGTATGGTATTCTACACCTGTGGAAACATGCCGAAAACTCATCGATTCTATGCCGAGAAGATGCGATGCGGTACTAAAAAATAAAGGACATCCTACAAAATACTAGGACTTTAGAGGTGACCCATACACTAAAACTTATGAAAAATAGCGTTTAAATTGATATTTTTTTAATTTTTAGGTGAAATGTGTTCCACACTCTTATTTTTTTGGCCAGGATAAAAATCAACTAAAAAATAATTGAGCAGGATTTCTATGTTATTCAAGGTTTCTTTTGTTAAAAAAAGTTATAATAAGACAGAAAAAGTATTTTGCAATGAAAATATTTATTATTTTAATTGCAATTAAAACAAATAAAGCTTTTTTAGCAATTTAATTAAAAAAATTGATTTCACTCTTATTATTTTGGCCACCACTGTATATACTTTTATACATAGACTCTCTATATCCTATTTTACATCGTTTGTATATAGAAATGTTATGTGTATGTCTATGGAATTGCATAACTGTATTCAAGGATATTTATGTCCTTTATTTTTTTCTGTATTCATGCAGTCCCAAATGCTGTTAGTCGAATTAGAAAAAAATAAATGTATATAAAAGTTAAAAGGAATTAAGTTAATAGGTTTTTAGAAAATTTTAAATTGCAGATGATGTTTGTTTTTAATTTTGTCATGTATTTTTAAATGGATTTAAAAAGGATCAAAAATATATATAAAGGTATGAAATGGGTCCTTATAGGAGAGAATGAATGTAGTTAAATGCAATCAAGGATTTAGACTTTAATTAACTTATCATAGTTTTGATTTAAGAGCAACACGCACCAAATATACATGCTACGTGTGGGGTAAATTTGTGCCTTTAAACCAGAAACATTATTTGTAGCTACCAGTTGCACCTGAAGAATTCTTTAAATGATCAGAGTTGAGATAAAGGTATACAAAGTATCCGATCTTCCATGACTCTGGTGAATCATGTTGATTTTGATTTGTGATTCGCATAAGAGCTGCGACTTCAGCAAATTCCGCAGAATAAGTCGTAAGCGGTTAAATCGAACATGCACTTGACCCGTTCCTAGAGATTTTCGTTTCGGATGTAGATTAAGATGTCCTGTCGTGTTGAAATCACATATCATCCGAAGAAGTTTGTCAAAGCCGTTCTTAGAGAAATTTGGACTGTGATGACGCCACACCAAACAGCTCCTTTTTCGGGATTTATTGATTGGACCATGTCAAATCCTATAAAGAATGGTATCGTCCTAAATTACTCAGTTTGGTTTCTTGAACAATTTTAAAATCCACTCTTCCAAGAATGGGCGATGACTTTTCCAACAGAATCAGTTTAGAAGTGTTCTAGAGTCCGTCCATAGTTGTCCAGTGTCGTTAACCTTCATCTTCCGAGTCAGTCGAACTTGGAACGGGTACAGGTCCGACCATAAATAATAAGGCAAAAAGTAAGGAAGGCGAAGTCAACGGCTTCGGATTGTCTTCCACATTGATCGTTCGCTGCACCAGTGGACACAAATTAATCCACCACTCCTCGAATAGTCATCTCGACATCTCGATGACCTAAAATAGGTAAAGTAAAGGTTAAGCGCTATATTAATCCTTGCAGATTTTACCCAACAAATTTAATATAATTGACAACTATTTTACAAATGTGGCTTCAACAAAATGGCTTCTTTCAAGTGTTAAAAATGTCAAAAGTGGTTTAGAAAGTTACATAGTTTCTGAACCAATCTGATATCCTACGGAAAGTTGGTCAATACAGTTTTTTAATGACATAAAAGTATTTCTTGTGGCTTGCTGCTACCCTAGAAAAAATCTAAAATGTCATGTCAAAATGTAAAAAAGTCTAAATGTCATTATGGATTCAAATTTCCAACACTAAAAACACAAAAATAAAGGTGTGATAGTCAAAAGATCTTGACATTATAGGCCCACGGTTGTTATTATCAATCATTCCATACAATTTGACATTAGCTCTATGCATTTGACAATTAATGGCTATAAAGAATGGTTAAAACTTGAAAGTTGTAAAGTCAATAAGCCTTGGTGCCTTAGGAGTAGATCTGCGACCAATTTTTTTTTGGCCAATAACTGGACTATTTTCGCCCTTCTTAGTCACATTTGGAGTAACGTCCGGATACTTCAGGTTTTTGTCTTAATATTTGGGGTTCTAAATTTCACTCCTTGGTTTAAAATGAGTTTTATTTATATCTGTATATTATATTTAATTTATTCCATTTAAAAACCGTGTTTTATTAATAATCTTTTGCTAACGCAGTCAAAAAAAAGTTCCACAAAACGCTTTATTCACCTTAGAATTCACTCTAAGTTTTACTGTCCAAAATTATTATCCTTAAGTCGCGTTTCCATTCGAGTTGAAAATTACTTGAAAGTGAAGATCGAGTTGAAATTTGTATGGTAATTCAGAACGAGGTGGGTTAGAGTGTTCATCATTACTAAATTTGCAGTTAAACTTTGGAAAAATAATTCCATTACATTCGCTTTTATAAGAGAGAACAAAATATGGAAATAAGTTGCCGGAAACTTTAAAGGCCAGTTGCATAATCGTGGTTCAATATTTTTTTTCAAATTGCTATACAACTAATTTAAGGGCATTTATTAATTTAATTTAACAATAATAATAATAATTTCCTTTCTATCAAAAATTGATATTAGGAGATAAAAGTCAACTTAAAATAAGTTGCTATAAGTTGCCTGCCAGGCGGTTAATTGCAACTTAATGACGTTTCTATGAAATGTAAATAATTATTTGGCTTCATATGAATTCATCTTATCTTAGTTTACCATTTTTGTGACAGAGTAAAAAGATAAGAAAAATTATATCTCTTGAATGTTTTCATTCAAAAACTGTTTATAAATGTTCTTTGGGGAACGTTTACACTTTATAGTGCAACTTATAATCAAGTATCAAGTATAATCAACGAACGCATCCTCAAGTCTGTCAACCCGTATTATTTGTTTGCTACACTTTGAATTAAGTTGAGCCTTAAAAAGTTTCAACGGCCAACTATGTTTGTCATTGTTGCACAATTTTTTTTTACTCGCAATTTCACTCTAGGTGGCGTTGTTTCTATTTTTTCGTTGGTTTGAGTTGTAATAAAAAACAAAACATCACGATTTTACATTTAGTTTTGGGTTCATCATTGGTAATATTTGCTGCAACTTTAATGACATTTAAAATTTAAAAAAAAAAGTTTTCTGCAACTTAAAATCATTTTTGTATTAATGTTTGCAACTATTTTTATTTGCCTCTTAATAATTTGAATGAACGAAGTGGACCAGGTATATTTTTCTATTGAATCGAAGTGATAAGATAAGATGACAGTTTTTTGCAGAAACAAATTGTCAATCATATGCAACTTTGAAGCTTTAGTTATTGCTTAGCCAGGAACAGAGTTCATTAGTCTTGGAGGTCCAACTAAGTCCCAAAAACCTCCTTCAAGAAGGTCTATATTTAATACATTTATTCTCAAAGCTTTTTAAAGTATAATTTCAAAAAACGTAATTTGTATTTCTTTGTGTTACAGGGCGCCGTTATGATGGTCTATGGACTTGATCAGGAAACATCGAACACAGATAAATTATTTAACTTGGTCTGTTTGTATGGAAACGTTGCCAGGGTAAGTTTCATAATAAATATAAAAATATTAAATATTTAAATAAATTCAGAACTATTTCGTCGTTATATTAAGACGTCCTTATTGAGTCAACTCATTTTGATACAGCCACACAAAAAAAGGACAATCTCAATTTATTTCCTTGATTTTCATCTCAAATCTCTTGGAAATCCTTCATCTTGCCGCCTTCTTGTTTCTTCTTCTTTGATCTCTGGATTAAATTATCTTAAGATGAAAAATTATGTCACCTTAAAGTTGAGCACTTTCATTACATATATAAGAAAAAACATTTCAACATTTTTTCTCAAGGACTCTTGCTTTGAGTGAAAGTGGAATATAAACAGTGAGAAGAAAAAATGTGAAATAAATTCCATTAAATTGACATTTGCAACGGTAATATGGCAAAACACCCTGTTTCAGTTAAAGTCCTACAAGTTTCTTTAGAATTTCTTTTTTTTTTTATTTCTTGATTTGTTATCAAGGATCTGCTGGTGGTCGGGTCCTTAAATAAAATATGTAAGTACCACCAACAACAACAAATAAAAAACATCGTTAAGTGTGAAGAAAATGTTTTCCTTTCATCTGTCACCGCAGGCGATTATTTGTGTATATGTGTGTGTGTCTGTGTTAAAGGAATCACTTAAATTTTGTTCCTCCTACATCACCCACCGACTTTGAACGTCTAAATACACAATAAATATATCCTTGTTACTTTTTTTCTGTATGTAAGTATGTATATTCTCTTAAATTGTATAAAGTTGTTTCCTGTTTTGTTCTCATTTTGGGAGGGGGGTTGAAGTGGAACCTAACCTACATTTATGTATATATAAGGTGTATGTTATTTTGTATTCCAACCAAGCAGTACGTACTTGACTTCTTGATAAGATAATGGAGAATAATGAGATTGAGAGGGGAGAAGAAAAGAATTATATTTATTGTGTTTACCTTAATATAAACAAGCCTTTTCTGAAGAGTGTAATTTTGAATCATCAAAAACCGGAAAAGCAGAAATACTCCTCCTCCTTCACACGTCCGTCATCATCGTCTTCAATGGTCTTCGTCCGTCCGTTTGGTTTAAGGCTTTCACAGTTCTGTATTCCATAAAATGCCTAGATGTCCTTTATGATTGTTTGCTTAATGTGTCCGTGTGTGTGTGTGATTATTTGTATTTCCTTTTGATCTAAAAGCAAGAGACATGTGTGATCCTTGACTCTGTTTGTGAAACAAACAAAACACAAACAGAAAATAAAATTTTGACATCTTATATGGCCGACATTATTATGTTATGTATGTCTATAGTACCATATGACTATAATGTGTAGGTTCCAATGTTTGTATGTATTACAAGGACTAAAAAGGGTTCTCGTAAAAAAAAAAAAAAACAAAAAAGTTTGGTTATGGTTTTGGCCCTTTTTTTGATAAATGGATTAGGCTTGTGTTGTTTTGAAAATTGATGGATTAAGTGAGTGTAAATATGTATGTGTGTGTCTATTTGGGAGTCTATACCATACGATCTAACTACATAACTGTTTTTTTGGGATATAAAGAGTTATGAGTAAATTTTTATGAGATAAATATCGATTGACAAACAATATTATAGATTTTATATGAAAAAATATCAAAAAGTCTGTATCAATAGATTATAGAAAGTTTATTGGGTGGAAAATTTGGAAAATAATAATTTTCACTTTGGAAGAAGTCAACAGAGAGGAGGAATTTTATTATGTTACGATTTAGTGTTTTAAAGTTGTTGTTTTTTTTTTTTTTGTGTATGTAAATAAGTTTGTAAAATTATTTTCAGTCGATGAAATTTATGTTTTCTTGTAAATTGTTTTCCAATATTAAAGGCTTGGGACTTAAATGCCATTATTTAGTAGATAAAGAGGAAATATTTTACATATGTAAAAGTAATACATCTCGACACTTAAAATAGAATAAGATGTCATGGCTTTAACAACACTACTGTAATTTCGACAAAAGCCTAATCATGAAGTTGGAGTTATGTCAAGAGAACAATTTTCGTCACTAAAATTGTGTCGTGTTTACTTGGTAGCCCGTTTGAAGTTTAAAAATCTACAATCTTTAACCGTTTAACCGTTTTTAATTCAAAACTAACTTAAAAACGGTCATATTCCATCTTAACCCTAACTTTGACACTGACTTTATGCGAAATATAAGAAGTGAAAAAATACTTGTATCTAATATGAGTATTAACTCCGAAACAACTCAAAGCTTTACCTCGCTATAAACAAATGTCATCAGTTACATGAACTGTCAATTTGTCAAGTCTTATTTGTCTAAAACCACAAAAAAAACAACACAAAATGGTGTAAAAATAGGAGCAAAATTGATTTGCGTTTAAAACTTGTAGTTGTAAAAAAGTACATATACGCCCCAGTGAACCTCTTTTACTGGAAAGTAAAGGGTGTTTATTCAGACGTGTGTTTTTCAATAAGAAATAAAACGCATACGATTTAATGTTATGGGCAAGAATTTAGCTTTATTAGAAAGAAAAGAGTTTGCCATTATGTTTCAAAAATGATTTCAGACAAGTGGCAACCGAGGCTGACTCGAATAAATTCCAGCCGAGAGGCCGAATTTTCGACCACTTTTATTTTTGCAGCAATTGGGTCTGTATGTCAGCAATAACGCACCGAATATTCTCTTTCAAGGCGTCAATCGTCTCGGGTTTATCGATGTGGACAAGAGACTTCAAATAACCCCATAAATAGTAGTCCAGTGCAGTCGTGTTAAATCGCACGATCTTGGAGACCCACGGAGTAGGCCACAGATCCACGAATCAATAAATTGATTGTTTCATTGGCCCACATCAAAATCCTATAATTCAAAAATGAGCTTCATCGCTGACAAAATTTTTCTTGTGATGATCGGGATCGGTGGCCATCTCGTTTTAGGCACAATTTGTACGATTTGCAAACTCTGTTTAGGAGTAACTTTGTTCATTTCGAAATTACAAACTGAGTACAAATCAAGTGACAGCGGTCAAAAAGACCATATTCCGAAAAAGTATTGCCGGATTGAAAACCACATGTCTAAAAAAAACACCCTTTATTTAAAATCAATCTTTTTTGAATAAAGAATTATCTTCAAACCATTTATGATCAAAGTTATTTTTTGAAATAAATGATACTGATTGAAAATGTGCTTGAAATAAAAATATAGTTGAAAAAACATCCTTTTGTAAATATTTCATCATCCAAAAAAAGGATTTGTGGTAATTTTGTACAATCCAACAAAGTCTGATTGGATTTTTTCTTTTTTTCATCTTTCTAATATCTTAATCCATCACAAAGAGAATTCCATGTGATAACTGATAAGCCAAAAATAATCACATTGTCAAAGATAAATTATTATCTATATATCCTCCTTGTGTATCAAAGGACAAAAAAAAAAAACTAATTGAATTCTTCTTACGTCAGAAAAGTTCGTCCTCAAGTTGAAGTTACGAGTAAATGAGAACTTTCTTAACAAATCTGTCCCTAAAGACGACGACGACGCAACTTTTCTGTTCACAATTGCATATAATTAATCGATATACGAATGTGTTTGTATGTGTGTAGCAAAAACAACTATGCCAATAGAGAATAAGGACCAAATAAGACCGCCATTTTGTTCATTTAATACCTTTCAGTTCTGTTTTTTGTTGTTGTTGGGTTTTTGTTCCAAATAATGTTCACGTTCTCTTATCAATCACTTTCAAGTTCGTTCCTTTTTTTTTGATTCATTTCTTCTTTTTCAATTTCAATCCCCTCTCCTATGTCTTCCCCCTGTGTGTCTTCTCTCATCATCAACACTCTAATCATTATCATCCTTCTTTTCATCGTCCTTGTCCAAGTAGCTGCTAGGATTCTTAAGTTCAACAAAAAAAAAATGAAGAAAAAAGAAACCCTAAACGAAGAGTTGCCATCATTGTGTTTGACTGGAGTTTGGATCATTTTGTCATGATGAAGCATCGAGACTTCGATTGAATGGACAGCCAAATTGATAGCTATTCAATCAACAACATTTCCATCAGTTCCTCTCTTCTTCTCTGTCTCTTTGAATCACTGATTCATTGAAAACAAGGATACGTATATATGTATTCACATTTTTGGGTTTTTCATTTTAAGTATAAGATAGTTACCTATATCCTTGTGTACTCTCTTAGTCCTTTCTGTCTATTTGGTCAAATTATTTCCAATCAATCCTCGAGATGCATATTATCCAAGTTTTTTTTTTTCTATTAGTTTTTGTGTTAAAATGGATGAGAACTATCGAAGCGTAAGGTTTCAAAAACTTGGCTATATAAAATAATATCCTTTTGGTATATAGAAATGGCTGTAGTAAATAATTCATCCTGGGAGAGATATTAGTTTCAATTACAGGGATCAAAGGAAGACGGAGATATAAAATGAATTGAAATCTGCTGAACCTTACAAAATCAAAGCCAATGATGAATTGAGTCTTTTTAATTGCAATTTATAAGTTTTGTCATTTTTTTTCATTTTATTTCTACATCATCATCATCAGCAGCAGGATATCGTCCTTTGATGATGGTTGAATGAAATAGAACATTTTTATTGGCTTAAATTTATGTTCGAAAATTGGGCAAATATTATAAAAGGATAAAAGTTAAATGGTTGTGATATTTGACAAAATAACTTGGATTAAATTTCGACTCAAAAATTAAAAAAGTCAATAAAACTTTGACTGTTTTCCCAAAATGTTTGCTTTAATCATCTTATCCTACCTTCAAGGACTTCAATTCTTCCCAAAAAACTCAAAATCGAACTTTTTTTTATGTTGCCTCATTAAATTCAAATTGAAGATTTAAACTTAATTACTTGTAATATTTTTCGCCACTCACACGAAAGTACTTATTTCTGCTCCTGGTTTACAATTTAAATCATTTAATCGGATTACAAACTTAATTTGTATGTCCCAATCAAGCAAAAGCCAATTATCCTTGAAATACAAAAGAACACTTCTGATGCTCCAGCAGAAACAGTTGCAGCAAACATTAACATTATGACAAGAGGCTCATTTCCGACTTCCGCTGCTAGCAGCGCCATCTCTTGATACACAACTATCTCTGTGTGTGTCTGCCTACTTACACTTAATATGAGTAAGTGTTGTATTTAACCGCAATATCACCTGTCAACAACAGTTAAAACAACATGGTGTCAATTTAAGCCATCTTATTAATTACGCCAAAACGACCAACACCACGTAACGCATCGACACCGATGTGTGTGTTTTTTTTTTTATTCTGTTTGGCATTTAAATTTTTAAGGGGGGGGGTTTTCGTTTTCATTTTTGCTCTCTCTTTCGTATTTTTTTCATAAATTAATTATTAATTTTGTATTCGATTAACTTTTTGTGTCATTTTGAAGTCCTTTTTATGCTAACGTAGCGTATGTAGCAACTGTGACATGTTTTCAATTAAAGGACAGCACTTGAGTAAATTGATATGAGGGTCCGAGGGGGATTTATATTGTCAGAAGTGGGATATAACATTTCAGTATTGCACATTGTTTTATCGGTTCGTTTTTGTTCGATTTTCCAAAAAAATATTCCCAATTTTCAAATAATTTTTTCTTAGAAGGAAAATTGCTTCGGTTATTGAAGAACCCCATAAGTGGGATATTCGCATTAGAAAGATTGGGAAGTCAGTCAGTGATTGGTTACTACTAATGACAAATTTTGACAAACGATTTAGGTTTTTCAAAGTCATCAGCGTTTTGTCATACCTCATTTTTGGGATATTCATAATAATAGTAACATTTATATTTGGACTACCTATTTATTTCTTGAATATCCCATAATGCATACATTTTACTATTAATAGTTGATTGATTGAGCAAATAATAAAACCATGACCCAATTAGCATAATAATATTTAAATTAAAAACTGGGACTTTGCAAATATCCCACGAACTAAGCAAAAGCTAAATATCGTTTTCATGACGACACACATTTTAAAATTGTTATAAAATGTTTTGCTAGAGGTAATTAGTTGCTCAAAACGAAATGAATTCTTTCGATCTAAAATATCCCTTTTCTTCGAATATCCCATATGTACATAAAGTTCTAAAAGATCCTGGACCATTTATTACAAATTCTGTTATATTTCTGCTTTTATAAACATTTAATAAGGACTTAAAATAGTATTAAATCCTTACTTATGAAATTTATAATATAATATGTGGGATATTCGTAAAAAATCATTTGAAAATCTACTAAATCCTGATGAAAAGTTAGATTATGTTAGAAAATGATAGCGCATCGAATTATAAATATACTTGTGGGTCAAGATCTTATAAATATTGGGGGATATTCATGTTAACTAAATGGGATTTAGAAAAAACAGTCAATCAAAGCTACTTAATTTTCAACGTTTCTTGTAAAGATTTAACCTGATGAACATTTGCTAAATCCAGCTGAACCTTTTATTAACTATATCTGATTTTTAGCTCATCAGAAATACCTGGTACTCGAATATCCCACATATGAGGTACTATGAAATCCAGAAGCTATAACTATAAATTCCATTTCAATTCTACAAACAAATATTTTTAGAAAAAATTCAAATTATTTCTTATATTCATGAATGATCGTTTTTGCAACGAAAGTGCGAATATCCCACAAATATCATGACCTTTAAAAACATAAATTATTGATTAAAATTTTTGTATAGCTGTCCAAATTACTAAAACTAAATTAACTTTCTTGATCAATTTTACACCATTTCATCGAATATCCCACATATGTTTGAGGTAACTTTTTTCATATCATTGGGTATTCCATGAACCTGCATCATTTACGAAAGAAAGCCAAAATTCGATAAAATAATTACAATAAACCTCAGTAAATTGCTATATCCTTTTTTTTGCAACACCATCACGACATTAACTCTTTATGTCCACATCGTTTATTCAAAATGAATCCCAAAGGAAAAGGATTCAAGACCACATTAACTTTTTAGATGAGGATTTTTTGTATTTGAAATAACGATAACTGCCGACCTGATGATTGGGGTGATGAAATTAATAACATTAACAACAACAAAAAAATCTTGAAATGAAGTGAAAAAGAAAAAGAAAAAAAAGGAACCCAAGGTTATATATAGAAAAAGTTATCCTTCGTATATTTTTATATTAGCGCTTAGTGTTATATCCTCCTGAAGTTTCCTTTTCTTCCATTTTTTTTATTTTATTTTTTATCCCTCGTTCGAGAGAATTAAGGAGGTCACGTTAAGCAATTAACTCTTCAGCTTTAGTAGCTAATGTTCCTTCTTCGCAAACATAAATATAAGCAGCTATTAGAATTATACTACATTCTCAAATTTATCCTTATAACAAGTTCAACTTCTCTGTGTTTTTTTTTTTTTTTTTTTTGTGATATGATATCCTTCGTGATACTTTGGTGTTTTATTTTGTTCTCCATTTGATATGAATCAAATTCATAAATCATTTGAAAAAATATTTTCAAGAAAAAAACTTATTCCACTATATACAATTTAATAAAAAAAAGGACACGAAGTTGTAATAACAGGATTATAGCCAATTAAACAGAGGGAAAAAAAAGGATAATTGTACGATTTTAATTTTTCTTTCTTCTTTTTTTTTTTTGGTAAATGGGATTTTTGTATTAGGAAATGCTTTTTTACATCAATCATCTGTTGTAAGCTTCTGTCAAAGGGTTATGTGACTTTAAGTATGACAAATAAGAAAAAACTTTGTATCCTTTTTTGTTTTCTCTTCTTGGAACCCTACTTTAGGAGACCGATTATAAGTTGAGTCTTTTTTTTTAAGTTAGGTAGTGTACCCCTTTGGATTCTTTAAGATTAGAAATAAAGGGGTCAGTTGGCAGATGTCCATTTTTTTCTTAAAGAAATTCTCTTGCCTTCTATTCTTAGAAATTTCCAAAGTAGCTTATGACATTTCAATTTGACATCTGCCAAAACTCTTTTTGAGTTAATTTTAAAGAATACTTTCACTTATTATCTTACGTCACAAAGAATACACAAAGTGTTCTCAGCGCCATTTGCTGAAACCTCCAGCAGTAAAACTCATGTCACAGTTTATACTGCAGTTAAAGAAGACATAAATTCATGTGTGCAACTTAAATGTTTAAGTTTCGTATTAGAAATCACATCTTAATGAACAGTTTTACTTAAAAGACTTGTGAAAACCTGTACCTAAGCCGTTGTAACCGTTAAAAAACATAATATCCATTCATATTGTGAATTTGTGAAATAAATTTTAAATTTCACGCAACTTTTGATGCATTAATTCTATGAAACTCATTTTTGGTCAAACTTAAATATATCAAACTGGAAAAAAAATTAATTTCTCACCATTAAAAATGGGAAAAGTAAACGTCAAAAAGAGGTTTTGTGAACGAGTTCAATTTATACGCCGCCGCCGCCATCATTCAGCTCTGTTTATATTTGTCTTACAGTCATTAATAACTCATTTTTAATTAATTTATGTCATTCATTACCTGTCAAACTCATTCTGTTCTGTCAAACACATTAATCATTCAACGTAAAATGTCTTTCTGAAGAAGAAATGTAAATAGAACACTTGTAGATGTATAATAGTTTCTGAACGCACCCATATCGTGCAACTGACATTTCAGTTGTTTAACTGTGTTTTGTTTACGTTCCCAGTTGATTTTAAAGTCAAGTCAATGAGCCTTCCCTTTTCTATTTTATAGAAAATCTATTAAAGAGTTAAGTTTAAGAAACGAATAAAGTGTTAAAACTACCTAAAATTTTTATAGTTTGACACGTCTTAAAAGTATAGCCTTTCCGTCGTTATTTCGACCTTTAAAGGACTTTTATTGTTCAAATCTTTAAAACCTAAGATTATTGATCCCTTGACATATAACCCCGAGTTTGTTTTATGGCATTTTAATGGGAATGCATTTGAAAATGCCATCAAATGCTCTAAAGTAAGTGTTTCCTACTCAATGAGTTAAAGAAATAGAACGTTCCCCTTTACCTTAAATTTACTTCTGATGACTTTTGGGAAACAGGAACGTTTTCTTGACTTTAATTTTGAATTTAAAGGTTAAATCTATTTTGCCTTTGAAATAATTTAAGGCTAAATTTATGGCATTTAAAAATATAAACATTTGAGAGGTAACTTTAGGGTGTTATTTATCAACTTTAATCACTTTAATTTAAAGTATCACATTAAAGGGGCGTTCGGTTAATGTTTGCTTAAGTTTTTGCCAATGAAAATTACTTCAGGTTCTCCATTTTCTTTAAATATCCTTACAAAACTGAAAACTTTATCAGTCTTAACTTGAAATTGCAGTTTTTTGTATATAAGCCTCTTTTGTGAAATGTGCTATATAAACTCGCCTACACACTGGAAGCCATGCCAAAGCGCAGGAAAATTTATTTTCACAGCATCCTTTAATTTTAAATTTTCTCACACATTGTCAATGCACCCCAAGGATACAAACGGAAAAAAAAAAACAAAACTTAAACGTCACCCAAAGTGTTAGACACAATTTTAATGCCACCACTAAATGTTTTACTTTCACGCAGCACCAGCTGCTGTCTCCTTGGTTGTTACATATATGATGCAGATGCAGATGCAAAGTTCAACAGTTCCCCCCCCTCCAAAACTACCTCATAACCACCACCTAGCTGACAGTCTTACACCGCCAAAGGGAAAAACCACAAAAAGCAATGCAATTATATAAAACACAACAACATCAACATTACCACTAAGACACCGACATCAACTACGAGTATCTATCTAACGAGACGAGAAGACGGCTGCGGCTGCGGCGGGCGGCTGCGACGGGAACATACCAACCAAACCAGAGCTCTGAGCCAAAACAAACCTAACCAAACCAAACCGAACCGTTACAAGATTGCCTCACAACAATTTGCGAAACTTCATAGCAAAACTTAAGTGCTGCAAAGTTAAGCAGTTATATATGTACGAGTACGAGTATGCAACAGTAACGCATTTCGGCTGTCTGTCCAATTTCAAATTGTATGTGCTGCAACTTTTTTCCTTGCACTTTTGAAGTTAAAAATGTGTAATTTCATTTCAAGAAATGAATCATAAGCTCAACTCTATAAACCACAGAGCTAGAGTTTGTAATACTCATACCCATTCCTATTACCATGCCCCCAACTGTTGCAATGTTTAATATTTTTAAGGCATTTCAGTCGCACACGACACGACTAACTACAAAAAAAAAGAAGCATTTTGAACCAAATTGTTCAGCTGCCAAATTTGATTACAACTTATGGCAATTTAATGTGAAACTTAAGGAATCCACATTCCAAAACGTTACACGAGTGGAGGTTCCATCAAGTCAGGGAAGAGAGTGTGCCATAAATTCGATGACTTAGCCAAAGACGTTGCGACGTTGCTCGTCTCCTAAAGTCGTAGGTTTTTATGTTTGTGTCGATCCAAATGAAGGCATTTCAATTCTAATTTTCGAACAGTTTTGTACCCCCTTTGTCATACCCCTCCCCAACTCCCCACACTTGGAAATTAAGGTAATTAAGAGGCAGACAAAATGCTTCCAAAATGATGGCCCATAATAATTTCATCTTAACTCGCTGTGTATGAGTTTGTGTATAACAAAGTTATTAACAATCCAATTATTATTGTTTTAGTTGGCACTTTAACGATCGTTTAGCAAATAAATAAGATGTTGTTTTATGGCAAAAATGATTATAACTTATAAGCATTTAAGTAAATTTTTATTGCATGATGTTTTGAATTATACGACGACACGACCGACCGACGATAAACGATAAATGGATGCATATGCACGCAGGCATTTGTTGCATATGGCTGCTTTAATTACTGCCGCTTCTTGTTTTTTCTTGCTCCTCAACCTGTGGCACCCGGGGGGGGGGAATATGCAATTATTGTGAAGGAGAAATTATTGAGGAAAAAATATTGCAAGAGGAAGTAAATCATAATTGTACATAACGCTGATGAAATGGAAATTAAAAGACAGTTTATTTAAACAAGCATTTAAACGCTGCGGCGCTGCCACTGCTTTGACAGTCTAACTAACTTTTGCCAATTTAAATGCAGTAAATTGTTAAATTTGAACTATGAGGACAAAGGGAAAGGAGAGTGTGTCTATTTTCTTTTAAAGATGCGGGGAGAATTGAGCCAATTCATTATCATCCAAATCAATTCAAGGGTAAAGGTTTTAATGGATGGTTGAAGATTCCGGTTTGACAATTAAAAACAACTCTATTTAATAATTTTATTGAAACTCTGAAAAATTATATTGTTTTTAACTAGAGGGTGTTAATAATTGTTTAAAAAAGTCAAAGTTGTTGCAAAAAACAAAATTTTAAAAAAATGAGTACAAAAAGTGCGTATACGCCTCAGTGAACATTTCTCCTAATGTCATTATAAGAAAGAATAAAACACATGCAAACAGTTTTAGTGCCTTGGAATCACAGTAAAACATTTGATTTTTCTAATCTTTAGACCAATTTAAACTTTGAAACCAAAAAATTGAACAATCAGAAGATTTTTAGGTCTAAAACAAAACTCTCCAGTTGTTATACAAAGAAAAATATAGAACCAACTGAGCTTCTCTCGAGATTGAGTTTATTATAGGGTCATTCATTTAGTGCTTTCTATAGAATGTCAATATTTTAACATCGATCAAATGTCAGCCGCTACTTCTCAGTACCATGGCATTGAAGATCTCTATAGTTGTGACCTGTAATTATAGTCCTGCGACCAGTAGAAAATTATGATGATCATAAAATAGACGGTACATAACCAGTATAAAACAGCCATTTTTTTAAATACAGTTTCATTATTTTTGGTTTGGCAAAAGGGGCTGAATAATTAGCAGACAAATTGACGGGTGTAGGTTCTATCAACTATCAAAGATCAAAAGTGACTTTTGCTAGACCCGAAGATGTTTAATTTTAATCTATTTGATAAAAATAAATAATCAAAAAAAAAAAACATTGACACCATTTCCAAAACGGGATTAAACTTTAAAATATAAAATCAAACGTTGGTAGTTAATTTTAAGTATTTTTGTTAAATGGACTTAAATTTAATCTTCAATGAATGGATGTTTAAATGTTTTTCAAATTCTTTTTTTTCAACATGAAACTTATGCTTTGGCCTTTTGATTGTTTTTAATAATTCCATGAATGATTTAACCTTCAATAAAAATTTAACCAATTATTATTTATAAATGCAACGGATTTATGAATACTTTACAGTTCGAAGAATTTCAAATCTAAATTTTAATTGAAACAAAAACCACGTTTGAAACAATGAAAACTAAATTCACATGTTATTTAATCCTTTTGTCATGAAATATATGAAACTTTTGCATAAAAAAAAACAGATATTAATTTACATTCATAGTCATTTGATTAAGTACAAGAATTATACAGTTTTAAAGAACTCATAACATTAAAATCAACTGAATTTTGTGTTTTTTACTTCAGTTTCAACTTTAAATGACATTGACACTGACACTTCGAAATGACAAAGTCAAAAAACCATATGTTTTTATGTTTAAACTTAAAAATTAGCACCTTTTTTTTACCAAAACAGTCAACATTAATTTAGTATAAATATGTATAGCAACAAAATGGAGTAGAAACACTGCATCTAAACGACTAAGACTATCAGATGGTACATAATAAGACATTAACACAATACAAATTGACAGAAAGAACATAGAAGAGACATGATGAAATTGGAATACAAAATATCTAAAGGTGGTGTAATGAAAATTTTGTGTGCTTAAGACTTATTTTCTATTATTATGAGCTTTAAATTTAAAACTTTTGAAACTCTAGTGAAATATCAATCGATAATTTATTTTTAACAATTTTCATTTTCAAGTGACTTGTTACAACTTTTTTCACTCAGCAAATAAATACTAAAAATCATGCAACTTTTTAAAATACTCAATCTATTGACACGGAGTGTATTTTCACTCTAGATTTTCTAAATTGAGTTCAATTTGATGCAATTCCATGAAAATCTCATAAAATCAAGAACCACACTTTCAACGAATTGAACTTTGAAATGGACTTTCAATTAGTAAATTACTTTTTTTCATGATGTATGTGTACTATTTGTTTTTTATTTACAAAAATACTGTGTTATAATATAAAATTCTTATTTATTTTATTTTTCCATTTTTTTTAATTACATAAATTGATAAAGTAAAATTTTATAAACTTCTGAACAAGGTGTATCTAGTGGGTACTTCAAAGACTACCTTCACTGAATACACATATGTAGGTACTCTTTATAAAAATGTTTTTTACCAATTAAATTTTTTTTCAATCAATGACTGAAACAGTAGTTTTTTGTTTTATAACTTCAAGAAGTTTGTTGTTACTTTTTCTATTCATTAGTGCCAATTGAAATTTTGAAAAGTATAAACATGTTTGATAAATAATACAATACTTTTGAATCAAAGTTATTGGGGTTAAAAATAAAATTTAAACCAAACAAATTTTTCTATCCACCTTTGACCTATACAACGATGTATGGATTTGAAAAAAAAAATAAAATTAATAAAAAATAAAATTTTATTGAAAAAGTGAAAGGTCACGTAAGCGCTTCCAGAAATAGGACGATGCTATTTTTATTTTTAAAAATACAACCTTTAGAAATAAAAATAAAGTTTTAAATTCAGTTTCAATCAACTAAAGTCAAAGTTAATAAATTTAAAAAAATATGTTTTTGTAGAGCTGTATTTTGCATTACCTTTAGAATTTATTTCACATGTGTCAAATTTATGGACAAAGTCGGCTTAGGGGAAAATAAAGACTATGGAATTTGCGAGTATTTTTCTGTTCTAATTCTAGGACTTTAATTATTAAATAATATTTTTTCTTGGTACCCAAAAGTATAATAAAAACCGAATTTGACCTTAAAAGATAGTATTTAAATATTTAGTAAAACGTTCAGAACACTCTTGGATTTTGGCCCATCTAACTTTTACATAACCATTTGACAGTTTCATTTTTCCTCAAAGCATTTCAACATTTGTTTAGATTATTCTTTATTTCCTCACTGACATCCCTGGAATCCGTCTGTTGAGTTCGTTTAATGGTGCGTTCACATTCAATACAATATTCATTGACTTGTGGAGATAGAACTGTGGTAATGTTACTGGTCTAATTTAAGTGCAATATTTAGCAAGTTTTTAGATAAAATTGACAATTTTTGATGATTTAAATGTCACATTTCTTAAAAAAAATGTATTTTATAATCTTTGTGAATTAAAGCAGAGATTATTGTTAAAAATGTAACAAATATTTTTAAGTTTAAGTCTTGTTGTGAACTGTAAAATTTATCAGCTTAGAAAGGTAATAAATTATTTATATTTTGACATCTAAGCAAGGTTACCACATAACAACCCTTTTTTAGAAATAATACAGTTTGTAGGGAAAATGTAAATCTTTGGTTAAATTGTACACATGTCATTTAAAAAAATGTGTTTTCGACTTAAAAGTAGAATATCATGAACGTGTTTAATTGAAGGTAACTCTAACTTATTTAATAAGATTTTGCTCTAAGACTTTTATTCGATTGTTAGGCATCCCTTAACTAGGGTAATATTGAAAATTTTAATGGAAAACAAAACATATTTTTCTACTTGTTTTAATTGATGAGTTGTATATTTATTTTAAGCATGATCCGAAAAAAAATATTGGAACTCGACTGTCATTCTGTATACATTTTTTTTCCTCGTAAATTTTTATTATTATTTCCCCTTTCATCTCAAACTTTTTCATTCAATATTTTTGGCAATTTATCAAATAACAACATTCAACAAAAACCATTAACCATAATTTACTTTTTCTTTTCATTCTTTTCTAATAATGAGTTGTCTTTTGGTCTTAAAAAAAAAATAAATCACTTCCTAAAATAATAATTAAAATGTCATACAAGTTTGTATCTCCTTATAAATATCATCATAGTCCCGATTACCTTTCTCCTCAAGACTAAATACTTCCACGAGAATTAAACGCCCATAACAAGGATTCCTTAACTTCTTAACAACAAATACCCAAAACATCCTTCTTGTCAAAAGAATGAACACAAATTACAATAGTTTCTTATCCTTATACGAGAGTATAGGTAAGGTTTAACATTAAACGCCTTCACACTTAACGTCACTCAACCTAATTCCAGCCTTTCTTGATCCTTTGCCTTTAATCGTTTCTAATATATTTCTTCTATTTTCTGATAGAAAACTACATTAATTTCTAGAGTAGATACGAGTAGCTATAACTTTCTAATATTGCAAATAATGAACATTGCCCTTTGGGGATCAATTTGGTCTAATTTATCTTTTTGGCCTTTCGGGGGCCCCGGCCAAGCCACACAAGGATAGGTTACATTTATTTGTTCGATTGCCATAGATTCACATCCTTTTTTTTTTTTTTGGTTAAAATATATAAAGTTTCCCATAAGCGGTTTTCTTTCACTTTTGAATAAATAAGTTGCAGCAATTTGCCTGAACGCATTTTTAGATACATATACATATACCGAATTAATTCATACACAAACTTGGATAGGTTCTTTCTTGTTTCCAGTAAATGTATTGAACTTCCGAATAGGAATGGAGAACGAAGAAGAAGGAGAAGGATATAAGAACTTATTCGGGTCAGTCGTCCTTTACTAATGGATACAGTTAGTCAATATAATGTACAGAATACTTTTCTTATCTTCGTAAAATATTTAGGTAGCTGTTACATCGGTACAATTTATTACCACACTGATGACATTATTTCCGATTTGTTTACCGTTATAAATCTGATAATGGCCATTTTGGGGACTCTTATTATAGTATCCAATGCCTATATCATATCGAAAGAAGGTTCTGTCTTCTGTTTGATTTCGCCATTTTATTTAATCATTCGAAACATCATATAAAACAGATGCACAGTATCTATCTACTTTCTATCTCCTTTTTTTTATGGTGGAATCCATTTTGGTTTTTATTCATTGGTCCAGAAAGTGAAATATTGATGACATTTGGGGAAAAAATGAAATTTCATATTATGATTAACTTATAAGCAGAGTTAATCACCCATATTATTGTCGAGATAGAAAACAAAGGCCTGAGACAAGAGACAAGGAATAGTTAATTAAAATGTCAACCATTTTAACGGTAAAGGATATTATACTGCAGGGTAAAAGATTGTGCAACGGAAATACCTCTAAGATAGTATTTGTATATGGTGCGTGAAAAATGTCAATTAAGTGAATTTAACTGTCTATGAGACATTTCATTGCTGGTGGTGTGTATTAAAAGATAATGACAGTAAAACAGTTAAGAGTTTGACATTTTGTTTATTGAAATTAGAGGAAGTCAAATCAGTCAAGTGGAAACAGCAAAAATAATCTCAATTCTCTGATTCAACTTACAGAAGGAGATGGCACCATTACAGTTTGACATAAATAACCAGAGAACAAGTGTAATCAACCCATTTAAAATTGTATTTGACAGCTAATAAACAAAATGAAGCATTTTATGACAGAACCACGTGATTTTTTTTGAATCAAATAAGTGATGACAGTTCAACGTTTTTCTTATAAAAGTGGAATAATGAAGGTACTAGAATAATGTTCTTGTTGTCAATCATTTTTGAGTGTCAAATTTATTTTGTAGTAGATTTGATTGACAAAAAAATGTGTCTTATGAGGACTTAATTTCCGAATTTATAACTCATGCCAAAGTATACAGAACGAATCGTTAAACAAATACTTTTTTATATCAAACGGTCATGAATAAGTCTCTTAACTTGACAGCGTGAGGGAGTAAGCGTCGATTTACATTTGAAAGAACATACTACTAATATTAAAAATATGAAAGTCTCGATTGATGTTTGT
Source organism: Scaeva pyrastri (assembly GCA_905146935.1). NCBI lineage: Eukaryota > Metazoa > Arthropoda > Insecta > Diptera > Syrphidae > Scaeva > Scaeva pyrastri. The sequence continues at coordinate 24,711,410 of LR989927.1, read as the reverse complement.
TGGTAAATAACACCAGAATGGCTGAACGGATCTGGATGAAATTTGGTACAGATATGTTATAAATAAAAAAATTTTTATCACAACTCAAAAACTACCATTAATGTGATGTGCTTTTCTATTATTATCTATTTATATTGCTTGCGATGCTTTACCAGCAAAAGGACACATTTTTAAATAACTTTCATGTCATTTTTACTTTTTAAATTTGTAGTCATTTGAATGAAAATGAATTTTAAATTCATATTTCAGTAAAATTTCAAGTGTCCTATTTTCATTCGAATGTTCGTCCTTCACCTTTGGATTTTCATTTATTGTCTTCTATTATTAATCATCGAAAAGTGATTAGGCAATTAAAATTTTGCAATCTTCATCCTGTTGTAATCTTAACTCTCTCAGTTTAAGCTTATGCTTAAAAATATCTCTTTATATGATCTCTGACATTCTACTTTCCGAAAAATTCCCAAAACGCATTTTCATAAATCACAAAGCAGAAAATAATCCCAAACACTTTGTCTTATTATTTTCCAACTTATGTCAAATTTTAACTGATATCGGCTTATGACCCCCTAAAGCTCTCCAAAACATCAAACGATTTTTCTCTTGTGTCACATTTTGCTTACCATAAATCTTTTGACACAAGTCTCTTCTGTCAAAACATAATATCTTTGCATACAAAAGAACATCACATGTACTCGTACATATTATATCCGATTGCAATTGCAATCCGCAATATAAATAATCAAAAATGCAAAATTTTGAAAAACAGTCTTTGGAAGGATATTGTCATCATCAATGATGGGCCCCACAACACAGTACAGTCCCACAATAACAAGACAGAAATATTTATACGGTCTCTTGGTTTCAAAAGGAATTCTTACAAGAATTTCTGTTGACACCTTCTTTGTCATTTTTGCCAGAGGACGAATCGTATCGAATCCTCTTCAGTTTTAACCTCAAAAAAAAAACAACAACAACTGCAAAAAAGTTCTCTCTTTATAAGACATTCAGTAAACTGTAACAAGTGGTGATGTAGTATCAACCGCACACTGCACATTGTACAAGCAAAGCATAAATGTAAGGAAATAAATGTCCTGCGTGTGAGTGTGTGTGTGTTCGTGTGTATTTGGTGATATAAAGGACTCGAGCTCAAGTTACCACGGGAATGGGGCACAATGTTTGGGTTCGAATTTGTATTTTCAAAATTTTGCTATTGTCATGTGGAGTTTTCCAAATCCCCGAGAAAGTGTTCCGATCCGAAGGTAACAGATTTCCTTTTGTTTTTTTGAAATTGTTCATTCGGTCTACATTGTAATGGTGCTGTAGTAGGTTTGGATATGTATCTTATCTATACCACAGACAACACACTCACACATGAACGAATCTATTTGTTGTTAGCTTTTATTGACGTATAAATAAATGGCACGTTTACTTACATCTTCTTCATGCATGTTACGTGTTTTTGTGTGGTTCGGTATATGTTCTCCCCACAGGATTAAGGTCAGAATTTTCAAATAACTTTTACACAAATATTTATTCTAGGATGTTCGATGTCGATGTGCATACATGCACTCGAAGAAAAATAAGAGTTTGAGTGTGTCTGTGTATATGGGCAGGCTAGAAATAAATCGGATGTATCCACATGATATTCTATTTGGAAAATATGGCAAATGTGAAAAGTAATATCAACAATGTTTTTGAATTTATTTTCAAAAACTAGAATATCGAATGCAATGAACTTGAAATTTAGGCAGGATGATCAAAGAATTAGGTCAAAACTTAAAAATTTTAATTTTATTGTAAGGGGTGTTTTTTTTTAAGATGTGTGGTTTTCAAAAAGACATAAAATGCATATAATTTGATGTTATGGCCAAGAATTGAACTTTATTATAAAGATAAGGATTTGCCATTATGTTTTAAAAATGATTTTGACAAGTGGAAGCGACAGCTGGCTCTAAAAAATTACAACCGAAATGCCCAATTTTCGACCACTTTTTGCAGCCGTATGTCAGCAGTAATGCCTCGACATAGGCGTCCATCGTCTTGGGCTTATCGGCGCAAACAAGAGACTTCATATAACCCCACAAAAAATAGTCCAATAGTGTCAAATCGCATGATGGGGGCTAGGCCGCCATCGCCACAGGCCCACGACATGAGATAATACGCTCACCAGAAGTTTCCTTCAATAAATTGATTGTTTTGTTGGCTGTTGCCGTCCTGTTGGAACCAAAGGTCGTCCACATCCTTCAATTCAGGCACGAAAAAGTCACAAATCATGGTTCTCTAGCGTTCCCCATTGACTGTAACATTATGGCCGGCTTCATTTTCGAATAAATATTGACCAATGATTCACCCTGTCCATAGAGCTGAATGGGCATGGCTGAACAAAATTTTCTAGTGAAAATTGGGATCGGTGGCCATCTCGCTTTGGGTCCATTTTGGTAGTAAATTTGTACGATTTGAAAACGTTGATCAAGAGTACGTCTATTTATTATAAAATGGCAAACCTTACTGAGCAATGAGCATAAATCAAGTGACAGCTGTCAAAAAGGCTAATTCCGAAAAAAAGCATTGCCAGATTAAAAAACACCCTTTTAAAAACACTTTTGCAATATTTTGCAGACTTTTTTTCCTCTACTTCAAAAAAAAATTTAAGTATTTTTAAATAAAATTAGAATCCTTCATAATCACTTTTATAGCCGACCATACGAAAATTCTTTCTTTTAATTTATTTTCAATGAGTCTTGCAAATACAGACTTTAAATACGGAAAACCTTCATTATTTTATGAACCATACAATTATTATTTGTGACGAAATTATTTTTTAATTTAGTTTAAACAACTAAAGTGGTATTATTGGTTTCAAGGGTCCAAAACTTGCCAATTGAAAAATCATCCCAATTCAAAACTTTTTCAATATTACAATAAAAAAAATCGTGTAACTTTGTTCGACATCTTTTCAATGTTCTATTCAAATGTTATTAAAGTCTCCTTAAAAAAAATTCAAAAACAAAATTAATATTTTTAGCTTTCCAAGTCGTAATCCCTCCTCAAACATCATCAAAAATCTCATTTACTTTAAGATCCAACAATATCTCATTACAGTTTAAACAAAAAAAAAACGAATGAAATGATTCTTCAAGAGTTCATGAGAGTTATTTTTTTTTTTTTTGTGTTTTTGTTTTAATTACTATTTCTTAAGTTTATACAACCACAACCATTATTATAAAGAAGCAATATCCAAGAGCAGAAAAAAAAAAGAAGAAAAATAAAACAGGATTTATAAGAAAATTAGCTTCCTTTGTGTCTCATAAGTGGATGTTTTTTTATCAAAAAAAAAAAAAAGAAAATATGTAGAAGAAAAATATTTTCTTTTTCCTCTGCTGTCTGTTCTTTTCCCTGCTACTGCTGCAGCTGTTTCCGTTATTTACTCTTTAATTCCTCTCCTTCTCGTTTTTCTTCGCTATTGTCGTTTTGATTCTAAAGTAAAGTTCTATTTCATTTTTAGTAGAAATTACACATTGGATTAAACAGAACTGTGTAAAAGTTTGTTTTCATTTTCTATTTTTCCAATTTAAGTCAAAACGATCCAATATTTCAGCAATATCAAAAACCACCAAACCGATTTTGATGAAACAGAAAACACATAGTCAAACGAATGTTCTTAGTGATTTGAACCAATTTTCATGACTTGAAACATCGTCAAAGTACTGTTAGAAGTCTTATGTATTTTAATTTTCGGAAACCAGGGTTTTTTGAAAATTATGTAATCAGTCGCAAAAAAGAGAAATAATACTCTCATTTCTTACTCTAAAAAAATAAATCGAAACCAAAAACAAAATTTCAGTTAAAATTGTCTCCGATATTTCAGCAATATCAGGAACTACCCACCCAATTTTAATGAAATTTAGTACACATGACAAGAAAAAATACCTTAATTATTTAATGGTGTTTCCAAGACAGAAAAAGTCGATTAAGTACCGTTAGAAGTCATATAACCACTTTTTTGGTCTTCGGTCTTAAAGCAACTATCATTATTCTTCTTCTTCAAAATTTAAACTTAAATTTGAAGAAGAAAGAAAAAAACACATGAGTCCCTTTATTTTTCCACAGTCTGGTAAACTACATGACAAAACTAAACTCAAGTTAAAATGGGAGAAAAAAAGAACAAACAAGTTGAGTGGGGGTATTTCACTCCACACAACCCCAACAATACTATGCTATAGTGTAAGAAGGCAACTTAAAAGGATAATAGTAGTGTTGTTAATTGCACACGCACACCACTGCCACAATTCCCATCCCTTCGACCATCTACATACTACATGCGAGCATGACACTGCGAGGATGGTTACCTCTAAGAGGAAAAAATAAAAAAGACAGAAGAGAAAAAAAAAACAATGACATAAAATACCGTTGTATGACAATTTACAGTACGTGCCACAGAGACCGGTAGTCTTTTAGGTGAAAATAGCTCCAGCAAAAGAGGACAATAATTTCTATTGCCATCATGCATTCCTTGTGAGTTCTAAACTAAGTCTGTAAAGTGCGGGATGAGACCCAGCCAGACACACAGGGACACATCAGTCCGACAGACCCTGAAGTCCCATATGAAGCTACCTCTAGATAGTGTTGTTCTACTACTTGATGCTCTCGTCTGAAATCCTCGAGCTAAATGAGCTTCCAACATTTGTACATAGAGGCGCTCGCTTCAACAAGCTTTGTTTAAATATTTTTATTCTTCTTTTTATTTTTTTCCCGCTCCGGCTCTTGGTTGGTTTTTGTTGGGGTTCGCGGCTTGAAAAAGGATCTAGGACGTGCAGGAACGTTATGCAGTTATTATGGGTAAAAGTAACAATTTGTCGGGACTACCTACGACGACCGACGACGACGCCAAGTTTTTATTGCGAACACAAACGCAGGAATAGCTGAACATTGTTACTTAATTGCTGTTAGAGTATTAAAGAAAACACACACACATCCACCCACACCCAAGCCCACTCCTCCACACTCCAGGTACGCCTACATAAATATGTCATTTACAAAGGATTTAAGAGAAATGAAGAAAAACCTTGTGACAGTCTACACTCCAGGTGCCTTGCTTGTCTGGCTACCTGTGTTCCCGAGAAAGTCCTGTTTTTTGTTAATAAATTTAAATTATTATGTTCATATTTATTGTTGAGTAAGTACGTGACGGGACACAAAGAAAAAAAGAAGCAAAACCGGAAACGGGACCGATTCCTTAGGAACGAAATGAAAATTCCAACTTAGGATGAGGTTCAATGCGCCTTTTTGCCTTAGTGAAAGAATTTTTCATATAATTTTATAAATAATGAGGTCATGGATAATGGATATGAATCTCTGGAATTCCTTTGGAAAGCTATCCTGAACTCGTTAGCAGTTATTTTTTTCTATGTATTTTATTTTTAATGAAAAAGAATTTAAATTATTTTTAATTGTTTTCTTGAGATGAGATACTCGTATCTTCACTTTGTTATGATGTTAGTATAAGGATACGAGTACAAAAAGGAATTGAAGATGTTCTAGACATTTTTTTTAAGTGTAAAGTTGACATGTATGTCATCCTGAAGAGTATAAGGACCATGTGATGGTGGTAGCCTTCCTTTTCCTTTACCACCTTCTCTAACTAAAGACTTTTAGAATGGCAATGTTTGTTCTTTTTAAGTTAAGAGAATATATAAACTATACCTAAACGAAAAGGATTACCTCCTGACAAGTCATTAAGTTAGATAAATTATAACTGAGGATTTGTTTGAAGAGAAAAACGCTTAACGTGATTTTTTTATACAAAGAAAATTGTTGAGTCTGATGGGCTTTTTGACAGACGAAATGGAAGTCTTTAAAGTGATTTTAAGGAGGACCTGACAAAGAAGTAATTGAGTTGAGATTTCAACTACAAAATGTTATCAAAGTACAAATATTTTGTAATGAATAGTTTTAAGGTTAAGTCTTATTGGAATTCAGAAATACCAACAAAAATAGGGTTAGTTGAAAACTTTTCCATTAGTAGAAAAAGAAGCCGGAAATTCGTAAAACATTTTAAGACGTACTTTTTATAGTTTTGTATTTTTCATAAAAAAAAAACTTTGAATTGATTTTTTCTCAAAACTTTACAAAGTTTTAAAATGTCATATTATATTCTTTTATCTTAAAACTAACTTTTTATTGAAAAACAAGGACTACAAAATTGGTTCTCACGTTATAATCAATTGTCAAAACTTCCAATTCGACAAAGTGGTCCTCGCCCTTGTTTGTTCTTCAAAAATATCGATACCGCCGAAGTTTTTGTTAAAAAAATGATGTTTAAAAACCTTGTCAATTTTGTCACGTCGCGTCATTGATTGATTAATTGAAGATTTCAAAGTTTAAATCGACTTGTAAAAATCTGTTCTCTCTTCTCAATGGTCAGAAAGGGGCAAAGGGGGTTTTCATAGTGGAAGTTGATATTTGAGTAAAGAGTCAAATTTTACTTTTATTACGTCATGAATATTCATAGATTGAAATAGTCGTAGTCTTGTCGAGTATTGTTTTTAAGGCAAAATATTACAATATCGTGAACATTGGTTTGCTAGAAATAATTCGAATCGAAAAGGTGGACAACCAAATTTTTTAAATCGTCCTTAACTTCATCATCGATTTCCAAATCATAGTTGGGTTACATTTTTTAGAAATCTTCTACTATCAAAATAAAAAATAGAGGACCTAAATGACTATCCTTAGGCACTCCAAAATACACATACAGTCGACGTCACTTATAGTATAACGACCGTCAAGGGACCAGGCAAAACTGGTCGTTATAAGCGGCGTCGTTATAGGGGGCGTCAACTGTATCACTACATATGTAGTATGAAATAAAGTCGCTTGCTGCTGTCTGCCTGCTCTATGCCTGCTTTTATCTTTAGAACTATCCAACGGATTTGGATGCGTTTTTTTTTTTTTAATAGAGTGATTCAAGAGGAAGTTTAATATGGATAACTAGATACCTCATGTTTTTTTTTCAATAATTTTTTTTTTTTTAATTTAACTCTTAAAGCTGCAATACATTTTAACTAAACGATACCTGAGATTTGCAATATACAGGGTCCGGCAGCGAGGTATGGAATTTTGCACTTTGATGTGTATTTTCATCCATACAATGGTTGTCCATTATTTCAATTTTGTTTAAAATAGAATCCTCGTGAACACAAAAACTTAAACTTTAACATTTTTGGTGTAAATCACAGAATTCAGAATTCAATTAATTATAATTGTCAAAAAGTTTTTGGGTAATTCAAATTTTTTTTTTTGTATCGTTTGAAACTTACTATCAAATTTTTAGTAAGTTCAAAATTTTAAAAAAACATGCAAAGACCACGTTGGCTAGAAAATCGTCTCCATCCAAAATTTGGATAAAAAAAAACATTGAAGTCGGCTTACTTATTTTCATCTTTTTTTAAATATTTGTTTTGTAGCAATTTTTCAAATTAAAGCTTAAGAGTTCGAAGTTATTTAAAATTTTATATTTCACTGCGTGTTAACTTTTGCCAGAAACCATAAAAAATATCCTTTTCGAACAATTGCCCTACTTTAGGTCATCTGTTAATATTTCATAAAATACACAAATCCCTTAACCCTAAATTTGTACACAATATCTTCAAAAACTGGCCAAACAAAAGGATTTTTAAATCTAAAAAAACAACAACATTACAATTTTCACAATTTTAAAGCTCATTTTTATGACCCAACAACTTGTTCAACAGAAATAAAATTACACAATAAAAATTGCGTTTCATCCAAATCCTCATTTGAAGGAATAAGCAAACCAAACTAAAATAAAACGAATAAAATTCCAAATAAAATAAACGAACAACCAAAATAAAAATAAGAAAAAGAGAAAAAAAAAAAAGAATAACATGAAGAGAGTAAAATTACAATTGATAGGATAAAAACGTGTCCCACCTCTTCCTTAAAAAAAGGAAGTTAAAAAAAAAACCGAATCAACCATCTTGAGTGCTCGCAATTTTTTTCTTCTTCTTCTTGAGGACTTTTTTTATAATCTTAAAAAACACATCCACCTCACGTTTTTGAGTGAAGAAAACGAGGAAAAAAAATAAGAAGAAGAAGAATCAGGAAAAGAAGGTAACTTCTTCTTCCATCTTGTTCAAAAGATAGAAATAGGAACTTGGGTGCTAAATCAATTTCCAATTGAAATTCCTAGCGCACACATAGATGACACAAACTCATCAATTAAATTATTTCCAAAGGCACAAGGAATGGTCACATGGAAGGGGAATAGGGGGTAGAGAGGGGCTAAGATAGTTGGAATATTGGAAGGACTTCAATTCCCTCGATAAAAGTGTATACATGATTTATATGCATCATGAATGTTGGTGGATCCTCCTTTTGAGAGCTCCACAGTACGGTTTGCCTTAACATAGATATATGTATTTTTTGGTCAGTTGAAGTGTTCCCAAAATTGACACAGATGTGTCAACTGTCAATGTTCATTTTTTTTCGTGCTCTCATTTGACGTCACTCAATGTGGGTTTTCAATTTTTTTTTTTTGCACACACACAATCGTTCGTATATTGAATTTTATTAAATTGAAAAATAAATTTAATTGTCGCCTCTTGCAGCCATGAGAAGGACATGAAAAGGACCAAAACCAGGTATTGGAGCATGTGAACGGAAAATATTTCATGATATTTCGTTTTGCGAGTCTTGTGTCAATATTGACATTAGTTGTAGACAGTATAGAAGTTTTTTTTGTTGTTGTCAAATTGGTGGGTACATATAACCCACTTCGTCCTTATCACAAAGGAATTCTATGAAGAAATTCTTATCCTTAATGGGAGCTTGCTTGGTATTCGCTGGAAAAAAGTAAAATAAAATTTCCTCGAGGAATTTTGTAGTAACATTTAAAAAAAAAAAGAAGATGAACAAAATAACGACAACAACTTGTGCAGAAATGAATGAAACTTGCCTCAAGGACACAACCGTTTCATTTGACACTTTTATAGCATACTTTCCATCTACCTACACACGCTCACAAAACATTGCATCCAGTGGCATTTGGCTAATCTCCTTCGTAAATAGCAAACTACTCCTGTTTGTGTCTGCAGGAAATTTACTCCATACTCCAATCCTTCAGTCCACCACTCTCCCGCACCACACAACACTATCACATCGAGAGTGAGTGAAAGTTTGAGGACATTTAAGACTGAATTTCGGGATAAGCTTGAAGGGAGAAAAACTCTCTATCGCTGAAACCTTTAGCTTTGATTTGTGTCATTCGTCCCTACGGCGGCATGGTACCACCACTACCAACAACAACGACGACAAGGACCTAACAAAAACCCAGCAGGTGACATTTTTCTCAAACTCTCGGTTTTGCGCTCGTGTTTTGGAGTTTTTCGTCCTTTTTTATATCCTTAAGGACAAATCTATACCGGAATCACATTGTCACAGAGATTTCACAGAAAGTCGTCTACATTTTGTCATGTTTCGTATCTTTTTTCGATTTGAAAGTTCTTTTTGAAGTTCGTTCTGTTTTTATTTTTTTTTTGTATATTGTTTTGCGGATTTCGAACTTTGATGACAAGGTGTCAGAAGTGGGATGATTTGATTTACAATCAATTCGATGGTGAAACAAACTTTTTCCTTAAAAACCAGGTGTTTTCAGGAGTTGTTCTTGTTGTTTTTTATTTTTTTTGAAAAAGATGAAAGAAATATACGTTCTTAAAATTTACAATATTTTCGAAGTCGAAGTGTGTTGCTGCTTGAAGGTGAAAATGACAAAGGATATCAAATATTTGCTGAAATTCATGTTTCTTTTTTTTATTTCAAAGTATGTGTGTTATTGGTTCGTTGATTTTGAAGAGATTTTGTAAAGAAAATTTCTTCTAATAGCTTAGATACGACAAAAGTATTGTTAACTACCTGAATTGCTGAATGACGGACATTTTGTGTTCTGTACTCGTTATGTCCCCCCTAAGGTTCTTTACAAAAAAAGAAGACTTCAATAAGGAACTGTTTTTGATGTGTCAATAAGTTAATTTGTTAAGTTTCAGTTTTCTTCCTTCATTTTCAACCCCAGACTGCCTTATCTTATCGACCTTAAGTTTTTGAAATGACTTTTGGCAATTTTGAAATAATATTTGATTGCAAATTGTTTGCTGAAAGTTTATTTTACTTCTTGTTATTTTTAAATTCTATCAAATTTAAAACAGAAAAATAAAAAAAAAAAATCTTCCCATACCGGGAATCGAACCCGGGCCTTCTGGGTGAAAGCCAGATATCCTAGCCACTAGACCATATGGGATATAAAAATCATGGAAGTTTGATAATATTTAATTTTAATTTTGGTTTATTAATAAGATCTTAAATTAAAATATTTTATCACAGAGACAGCTTTTGTTTAATTATGTATGTAGATACACACACGAAAAATTAAATGGATTGTTTATTTTATTAGATTAATTTGGAATTCAAATATTTAAAACTGTTATTGTTTAAGTTTTTTTGTTTTTGAATAATTATTTATTCTTCAACAAGTTTAAAGAGGTACCTACTATAAATTTTAAAGATGTTTAAATAAAAAGTGGTTTTGTGTGGCGGTGTTGATTTTTGTACCTTACTTATGGACATTCAATTTAACTGCGAGTTGTAGACATTAGGGTATTGTTCGTTGTTTATGAGTCTTAGGTTTTTTATCAAACAGTTCAAGTTCAAATATCGAACCTCAATGCCATTTTTAAATGATAAAGTCTTATTGTATGAATAGAATGTTTTGACAAACTTTGGAGAACTGAAATCGAAATTGAGCATTCATTATAAAAAAATTCTATTTTAAATGCAAAAAGTTACGCATACGCCAGAGTGTTCGTCTGTAGATTTTCGTGCTGTGTACATCCTTTTTATTGAAGATTGTGTGTGGAAGGATCTTGGTTTGCGGGCTTGCAAAATACAACTCGTGCAAGACTTGAAGCCGAACAACAATCTAGCGCGTCGCACGTTCGGTTAGAGATTGCCACCGATCCCGATTTTCACAAGAAAATTTTGTTCAGCAATGAAGCTCATATTTGGTTGAAGGGGTACGTTTATAAACAAAATTGTCATATTTTTAGTGATCATAATCCTTAATCCATTTTTGAGACGCCACCGTCGCGTCGTCGGTCGTCGTTACATCTTCAAAAAGTCACTTATTGGTGTGTTCTATGAGCAGAGGGAATCATTGGTCCATATTTCTTCAAAAATGAACCCGGCATAGTGTTACAGTCAATGGGGAACGCTATAGAGCCATGATAAGTGACTTTTACGTACCTGAATTGGAGAGTATGGACGTGGACGACCTTTGATTCCAAGAAGATGGCAACAGCCAACGAAAAAATCAGTTTATTAAAAGAAACTTTTGGTGAGCGTATTATCTCGCGTCGTGGGCCTGTGACCTGCTCCGTGGACCTCCAAGATCGTACGAGATTCTTGACCATAACATTCATTTACATGCGTTTAATTTCTTCTTAAAAAGCTTACTTCTAAAAAAAACACAATTTATTTAAATAGTAGCTCACTTTTGATACTAGCAATTCTGTAGAATAAGGACATTGGTCATTATTTTTAAACCGTCGAATAATAAAAATTAAAAAACCATGAAAATCGGTTCAACAGTTCCCAAGTTATTAAACTCGTCTTTCTTTCTCAAATTTCAAATCATTCAAACTTAAACCCAAATTAATGAATTAATGTAAACCATATTTATTTTTTTTACTTTTAGATAAAATTCCTAAAAACCAAAGAAGGTACAGCCATGGTACAAATGGGTGATTCAGTTGCGGTCGAACGTTGTGTACAGCATCTAAACAACATTCCCATTGGCAGTCCGGGCAAAATTCAAATAGCCTTCTCCAAACAGAATTTCCTATCGGAGGTCATAAATCCGTTCTTGCTTCCAGATCATACGCCCAGTTTTAAGGAGTATACTGGTTCAAAAAATAATCGATTTTTATCGCCGGCCCAAGCTAGCAAAAATCGCATTCAACCACCGAGTAAGGTAAGTATTTTTAATTTTTACATTTATATAAATTTACATATATAAGAAAATCATTTTTTTTTTGTTTTTGTAAAGATTCTTCACTTTTTCAACACACCACCTGGTCTAACCGAGGATCAACTGATAGGCATATTTAATATCAAAGAAGTTCCAGCCACATCGGTGCGATTGTTCCCATTGAAAACGGAACGATCATCGTCGGGCCTAATTGAATTCCCAAATATATCTCAAGCCGTGCTTGCTATCATGAAGTGCAATCATCTTCCAATTGAGGGTAAAGGTGAGTTCTTGATGGATTTTTGTTTGTTTTAAAAAGAAAGAAAGAAAAAAAAAAAGAAGTAAATTAATAAGAAAAAATGAAATGATGAAAAAATAAATGGGCTCATTGTGTCTGATGTATACAAACATGTAAACACACACACAACACCACCCATAAAAATTCATAATAACTATCAAAAAAAATAACTAAAGTAAAAAAAAAAGAAAAGAAAAAACATTCAAAATTTTATCAATGACATAAAACATTTTTATTAAAATTAATATTATACTTATACATATTTTTATATTTATCTGATTTTTTTTGTATATCATTTTTATTATTATTATTTTACCCCAAATCCACAAAATATTTTCTTTCCCACAGTAAAATACTTATTTTTATTCTCTCAATGAAAAAAGAAAAAAAAAAAAAGATTACGTATACGCCCCATACACAACGAGTTAGTTTGATTGTTTTTGTTGTTGTTCATTTCTCCGAGAGTAGTTGATAACTCGTAAAAGGTTTCTCCTATAAAAATGGTTTAGTACTTTGGTTTATGTTTATTTTTATTGGAAATCTATGCACGAGATGTTGTCGTATGGTTTTTGGGTGGGGGGATCCATAAAAGAAGAGGAAACGCAACGTATTTTTTTATGAATGCATTATAAAATGCACTCGTTAGCGGTTGATAATTCAAAGGACATTTTTATGATGCTTTAAATTAAGAGCTCTTCTTCACTCAAGTGATTGCTCTTGTTTCTGTTTTATTAAATAATTTTATAAATTTAGTATTCCTTCTTGCCTTTGGTATTCATAACTTGGTTAAAATAACATTTCTAATGAAAAGAGAGTATGCGAAGAAATTCTGTTCTTCGTCCGATAACTATTGTCAGGTTTTTCATAAATTTAATTTAGATGTGAAAAACCGCTTATCTGAGTTTGTTAAGTTCCCAAGAGTCAATGGCTTTTCTGTCTTCTTCGTTATTTACAGATTTAAGGTTGATTTCTGGAAAAATAGTTCTTGGAAAAGATTTATAAATCCACAGGAGAATTAAGAAATGTCCAATGGTTTCTGTAACAGTCACTGTTTGGTCCGACTGCGACATTGGTCCTTGTTTCTTTGAGAACGGAGTTAGTTAGGTCATATGTGGTCAGCCTTAAAACTGTTTTCCAGCTTCTAGATTTGAATGATAAGGACACCAATGACAGGTAGTTTTAACAAAAGGGCCAATAGTGGCGTTACGTTTCACCAGTTCATATGATTTGTATTAGTAATTCTGCTCGAGCAACTCGAGGGACATGAGCATTTCATTTCGGACTCGAGGTGGTGTAAACTGGTAACTAATTACCTACAATTTGACTCAGTTAGACTTTTACTTACGATGTTTTTTGAAGGTGCAAGTCTATGCCAATAAGCCATAAATCAGAGCAGCCCTCGGTAAAATGAAATCGTATCTAAGTTCAGTTATCATTTGACATTTAGGACATATACCACTTCGGAAGCTTCGACGGGCATTTTTAACATCATCACCATTAGCTCGACAACTGTGCTCTGACCCTGGCCTCATATAACAAGTCTCTCCATTTATCCCAATCGCGATCGACGCTTGCCATCCAAGGCTTCAGGCGTCCTGGTGTTCACCATCTCTCCAGCATAGTCCCTCAATTTGTCGCCTACCATAAAGTGGACTTTCCGAGTTGGTTCCTTTTCGCTCATGCGAGCTAGGTGACCTGCCCACCACCGGAGTAATTTCTGTTTCCAGGTATACTACAGACAGTTCATGATTGCAACGTCGCCGGAAGCTTCCTTCCTCACATACAGGGCCAATAATTCTACGAAAGACTTTCCTAAGATTTAGGAGCACCTTTTATTAAGGATGCAGGCATGCAGGTGTGTCGGATCGGACATCAGCTCCGGGGCTTTATTTTAAATAAGTCGACTAACGGCCTTTTCAAGGTCTTCCATGCTTGGGGGCATTAGTATAGAGGCGCTTCTTCTTGAAGTAATAGAGTTTCTTCTTCTTAGGTAAGTTGACCATTCGGTATGTCTGCAGGATCGGTAATCAGATTTCCCTCTCCGTGCTTGAAATATCTTCAGCGTGGTGTATACTGCATCAAATTGCCGACAGAGTCGTTAATCTTCACCGCCTGCTGCCACGACTTTTCTCTCGGTTTTTTTCTAGTTCACAGATCAAGTTCTTTTCCCAGGTTGATTATAGCAGTCTATGAAATTTCAACACAGTTCGACATTATGTATAAACTGTCAAACTATTGATAACAACCATCGAAACCTATCATGAAGCTAAGAAAAACACACCCTATACTATGATATTAAAATTGGACATGTATCATTATCATTACTATGTAACCTAAATCTTCCAAAGAACTATTCTCAAAATTTGTTGACAAATGACACTTGAGACTTCCGGACTAAGAATGTTTTTTGATAACCCGAAATTCGTCTTCCAACACAACTTTGGATTCCTTTCAGAAGCAGTAATCTTGCGAATAAAAAATGCAATTAAAACAATTGTTTTGTGTTTCCATAAAATTTAACAATATACATACATACATGTGTTATAATTAAAAACTGCGCTATTCTTGTCCTTAAATAAAAAAAAAAACGAAAACGAAAATCCCCTCAAAACACATTTCGCCAACAAAACATCACACTAATTCCAACTAATACCCCTACAAAGTATCTACATATATACTGCGTATGCATCTATACAAAGAATTGTTCAAGCTAATGCAAAGTATCTGGAACATTGCCAGCAACGAGCAATGCAAAAAAGGGAAAGGAAAAAAAAAACACACACACCCTAATGTGCCAATTATCTAATGAACTTGCAAAAGAAGAAAAAAGGTTGCATCTGCAGTTGAATGCATCCCAAATTCCAGAGAGAGAGAGAAAGAGAGCCAGGCCATTGAACCAATGCAATAGGCAGGTTATTTTATATTCCCCAAGGATACAGTGTGAATTATTCCCTCGCTTTTGAAAGAGCTACAAACAAAAAGAATTCAAATAAGCCTTTCTACACCGCCATCCACCCCCTACCACGCCTACCGCATCAATTTAACGACTGATTTTATGTCTACAACATAGGGAAAGAGAGAGAAAGAGATCCTCTTAAATGATAAAAAAGAGATTAAAAAAAAGCACAAACTATAAACTTTTTGATTCCTATGGGAACAACAGACTCACACACCAACTACCAGTACCAGTAGCAGTTCCAAGCTTCGCAGACCCAAGCAACGCCAACGGTTCCGAACAATGGATTTCGAAAATAATTGAGCATCGGGGTTGATGGGATTTATAAACCCCCAAAACTCAGCCAAGTGTAATGTTTCCAATGATTAATCGATAGCTGAATGCAATTCCCTGGATAATATAGGAACGACCCACCAACCGAATGACGACGACGAGGACAACGAGGACGAGGCGCTATTGTTTTTGCAAAATTGTAACAACTCTTTCTGGATCCAGTAGTTGACGTTGATGCGATGCGGTTGGCATGCCGTGGCGTGGGGGTTGAAGCTCGAGTTGGAGCTAAAAGGACATTCGAGGCTTACGGACAACGGGAAAGGACTCGATGTTTTGCTTGTTCAGGGGCATTAAATTCAATGAATATAAAGCAATCACACAAACACACATACAAACAAAAAAAAGGAATTTGTACCCATATCCTGTGGCTATAGGGATGTTCGAGTTTATATAAAAGTTTAAAGAGCAATTTAAAAAGTTTTGCTCGAGTTTCTTTTTTTTTTTTGGTGAATAAAAAAAATTTCTGTAAATTCCCAAAAATCGGATTTACACAAACAAAGCGATTTTTGTCTTAAATAATAAAACTGATCCTGATCCATGTTCATAAGTGCATGGAACAGGAAGCCATCACTCTGACAGCACTATGCTGGGGACGAGGACGATGGCAAGTGGTGACGGCCTTGGCAAAGTGATTTATTTGTTAAGGGTAAAAAGGATGTTTATCACATGGTTGAGGAATCACAAAATATCTTTCGCTCTCTTATACTCGTACACCCCCCTCTCGGTTGCTTTTTAATTTTAGCCAAAAAAGCACAGTTATTTATGCGAGTTTTGTCTCTGTTGTATACGAGAATAATAATTTTCCAAAGTAATTTGAAACATTCTTGTATGTTTCCTTTCATTTTCTTTTCGTCCTTTTTTTTGTTTTTCTTTAAATGAGTTATTTAGGAAGAGAAAAATATTTACTTGCTCATCTTCAAGGTGGGAAAAAGTTATGACTCGTTTTGTCATTTTTCTTGTAAACATTTTTATTTTATTTTATTTTGGTTTGTTTTATGGAACAAGGAAATAAATTCTGCTTTTGTTTTCTTTAAGAAACAGAAGGAAATGATAAAATTATTCATAAAGGAATTTTAATTTTAAGTTAAATAATGTTACATAGAAAGAGTTAGAATGTTGTATAATATTGAATAGTTTATATAGTTAAATCTTTCAAGTTTCTGACTGTCTTTTATGATGAAGATTCGATTTAAAAAAAAATATTGGTACTACAGTATGAAAACTAGTTCAAATAAGTTGCAAATCATCACCCACAATAGGCAACTTAGAGCAATTTCGCCGAATTTTTACTTGGTGTGTTTTTTTCTTCTAATTTTAAGCTTACTATTATCGACTAATATTTTTTTAATTAAATAAAACGAGTTTGAACTTCCCAAATAAATATTCTTTGACCTAAAAGTTGCAGACAACTTATTTTCACAACTTTCAGTTGTGTGTGTTCAAATTCAATAGTGAGGTCACTCTAAAGCAACTAACAACTTGTTCTGGATTTCCATGAATATTTCAACTCGATCTACATTTTCATGTATTTTGTAACTCGTTAGCTAATTTTTTAAACACATCCCAATATCGATTTAGGTGTGTTAAGTGCGAATGAAACATTTTTTTTGGAATTTGGATTACTGCACTAGTTTAAGATTATTAAAAAAAACACGTTTTGTAAAAAAAGTACAATAAGGAAACGTGGTATTCAATTGGTTTTCAAAAACTTGTTAAAACAATTATGAAACTTAAATTGCAACTTTGCAAAGTTGTGAAATGAAAAAATTTCAATTCAAAGTGACATCTCACCAGAAATGTAATTTTAACGAGTAGAGTGCTATAAAAAGTAAAAAACATGTATTAGTGTGTACAAATTGTATAACATTTAGAACGCATTCTTTTTTAATAGGGAGCTGTCAATTGTACTTCAGAGTTAAATTTTTCATTAATTTTGGCATTGATGTTAATTTTGCATACATAAAACAAAAAAAAAGTAAGGTAATATAATTTTTTTTTAAATTTTTATTTTTCTTCCAACTGTAGAACAAAATATTTAATACCCTTAATAATAACTTAACTTAATTTCAAATTTGAGCTTATTCAAAATTGTTTTTATAATTAAATACAAGTTTTTTGTAACTTTAAAACAAAATCATAAAATCTCTTCCCATTTTCCTTGGAAAACCAAAAAAACTAAAACAGACTTTCACAATACAAAGAAACATATCAATCTTTTTAAATTCCTCCCGTGCCTTAATGTAATCCCACAAAATCCAACGGGCTTTATAAACTGAATTTCAACAAAAACTTGTGTCATTTAGTGCTAAGATATTCCCCTCAAAAATATAAAGAACCCTTTCCGTTTCCGTTTTTTTTTTTTTTTTTTTTGTATAAATTTTATTAAAGCAAACGAAAAAGTCATTAGAGCCGAAACAAAAAAGAAAACAAAAAATCAGTACTTCTCCCCTTTTTATTATTTAATTTCATAAAATTAAATTAGAAACAAAAAAAAAAAAAACAAGAAATTGTGTGACAGTGTTTTCTTATGGGATATTTTCTAATCTCTAAAATTATAATTATATACAAAAATATTAATTCAAATATAAATAAAAGGAGAGAAGTAAGTATTAAATGGAAAAACAAAAAGGCAATAAAACATTAAAATGGAAAAAAGGTCAAACAGTTAATCCTAGCAATCTGCAGAAAACTTTAATTGCTTCGTTTAATTTTTTTTTTTTTTTGCTTTGCTTTCAAATTGAGGGATAATTTTGAAATAGAGGTTTTTTTTTTTATTGTCAAGCCGACCGACCGTTGTCGACGACGATGACGACCTATAGAAAATGTAAAACTATGGTTTTGAGGATTAGCTTTTTGTTTTGTGTTTCTATTGTTTGTGCCATTGTCCTGCTGTCATCAAGTCATCTCTCCATTCATCATTCGTTTTTTTTTTTTTATTATTTCATTGTCTTTGTCTGAATTGTCAAACTCCATCAGTGATGGTTATTTCTTACTTTTTTTTCAGTAACATTGTACAGGGTTGTTAAATGTTGCTTGTTGGATTTTTTTTTGCAATTTACAAATTAAAAAGCAAACAAAAATTGCTTCTTTTTTTTAACCGGAAGACAAAGAATGCTTGAAATAAGTTTTTTAACAAAGCAAATTTGTTTCTGAGGCAAAGTTTAAAGCTTTTTGTACTCTCCATTGGAAACGTTCCTCTTAAAATTTGACGTTGTAAGGATTTGATATGAATTTTGTAAAATTTAATATGCTCTTCCATATCAGAAAAACAAAAAAATATTTATTGAAAACTTTTCAAGTTAATCTCTACCATATTTAAGTCAATTAAACATTATTTTACGACTTCCTGTCAAAATTTATAACTTTCCGTTATTTTAAATGTCATTTTTTTTTTCTGACTACCGTAGACACCACACCTTAAAAATGAGAACAATAAATTTTTAATATTTTCTTTTCTCTCCATCACAGACCTAGCAAGGTTCTTCAGTGTCGGTTTCAATCTTGATTATGATCTGTCAGTGAACTGTCAGTTACCTTTGTTTTAAATTTTATATATATTTACATACCTTATCTCTTTAACCACTTGTTGTAGAGTCTTGAAATTTGGTTTAGTAAATTTAAACGATCAGCTTAGGAAATACTCCTTATCTTAATTTTCTATTCTTATTGGTTCTGATGTTAGAGGGGTGTTAAAAAATACAAGTAGATTTTTGCGTGATGGCACTGAATTCTTTTTCAAGCTATTAATTGGCTGGAGTTGTAACGTTTTTTTATTTCTGAATTTAAATCAGACACTAGACTAACTAAGTCATGGCTTAAATTTTCGATATGGTACCGTTTTCTCAAAAAATTAATGTTATATGTCAATTTTAGATGACAGTCGTGTGTCAATTTGCTTGATAGCGCATCATCATCAGCTCGACAACATGGTTCATGGCCTTATTCAACAAGTCTTTCCATTTATCTTCGGGCGTCCAGGCCAAGGCCATTTCTCCAGCGTTAACAGGTCTGTCATGATGTGTCTCTTAAACTTTACTTTGACCATGTTTACTGCCGAATTTTGGACATCAGGAACGTGCTACCAAACGTCTTAAACTTTAAATTGAATGAAAATAAAGATTTATAGAATTTTCTGAGATGATTTGATGTTCCGATTATTTCAGGCAAATTTCTGAAGAACTTTATTTCAGTTCCAATTTTATATAATATTTCAAAGTTTAAGACTTCTCATTAAAAGCAGTTGTTTAATGAATACAAAAATAATTTATGATAACAATTGTGGGGTAGAGCAACTGAATTCTTATTGACGAAAAGTAATAAACTTTTCGAAAATTCTCAAAAGTTCAAACAACGAAACTTTATTTGTCAAGCCATTAAAAGATTTTAAATTTCAAAAATCAAAAATATCACAATCCTCTTGTAAATATACCTCCTATCCGAAATTAATTGCCATCTGTTCAAATATGGGCTTAAACCCGTTTGCATAGAAACCCAAAACTAGGCAAAAATAAAATCTCTCTAAACTTCCATTAGGAAAGAATTATCCTTCGAATTTTAATTTTTGCTTGAAATTTGTCTCATTGAAAAACCAAACAAATCCCATTAAAACAAACCTCACTCATATTAAAATACACAATATCAAAGGCTCAATATCTTGAATTACCAACAAATTTATGAAAACTTCCGCCATTATATCCACCCACCCCCTTCCAACACCCTCCTTGCACTCTATACTGATTGGACCTTTCGACACCCAGAACCCCTTCTGCCATCGTTGGTTGGTTGCTTGTATCAGAATCAGGGTTCATAAAAAATTCTGTTAACGATCACATTACAACAAATTACTACTTAACCTTTATGGCTTACTATCGAGACATTTGGCATGTTTTACACTCAAACACATACACATCGAGGGAGATGTATGTATGGATATACAATGTATGTGGGTACTGCCATTAAAAATGGAAAAAGTCAATACCCACCTCTCCTCCAATAATGATAAACCCGTGTTCCAGTGTTGTTATTGGAACTTTTAATATTCCCGCATATTCAAAATTTAGTGCGTTGTTCAGCCCTCCAATTATTATATTGGCCAGGCCCAAATCAAAGTGCCTCCCCATCATAAATATAATATCCTTCGATAACATCGCCCCTCTTCTTCTTTTAATGTATGTATGTATGTACCTACGTATTATCGAACAGGCCGTCACACCAACACCCTCTCGCCCGCATATCGGAAACGAACCTTCATCCTGACGATGACGATGCGACGATGCCTTGTCCTTGTGAAATCAAATGGCTCCTCATTAAAATTCACATTGGACACTTCTTGTGTTGGCAACATGCATACACACATATAAAGAATTTTTAAGCCAGTTCGAGGACGAGGAAGCAGCAAAAGTAGAACCCCCAAAAGACCCTTAAGTCATCAAAAACGCTGCTGTATTGCTTTTTTGAATGTCCTTTCCGTTTCGTTTCATTCCGTTCCGTTTCTTATAGCCACTTACCATCATCAACCGGTATGGAATTAAAAACGTTGCGTTGTGGGTACGTACCAGATTTAATGTTTTTTAATGACACAAAAGTTTTAAGGACATAAACATGCGCGGGGTATAAAAATATTGTTCGTTATTTTTTTTTTTTTTGATATCGTATCAATACCCTGTGGTTAAGTGTTGGGACTTGGGAGGGAATGAAATCACGGACTGTAGGTAATTTGAGGTTTTTGGAAATGTTTCTTTTTTTTCTGAAATTGATGTTAATTAGTTCGTGAACAAAAATTTGCAACAAAAAATATCGAATTGAAATGGATCCTTAAAAGAAAAAATGGTTAAATTTTGTACCATTTGTTGATCCGAGGACAAAGTCAAAGAGACACAAAGAGAGTTCGCAAGTAACGAGTTTTTCTAGGATTCTAGAGGCAGTTGGTATTTTTTTGTTTGGACTTCAATTAAAGTCAAGTGGGGTACATCGGAGATTGAGGAGGAATTACTTGGAATGGGGAAAGTTTTTCTGTTTAATTTTTATTTCGTTTTTTTTTTTTTTTTGAAACGAAATGGTTCTGAATAAATCATTCTAATGGCTGTTTTTTTTCTCGTTACTGATTCACCATCAAGTTTGTTTTGATGGAAATTTTCAAATTCCATTTTTGGGAAAAAGTTATCCTTTTTTTCACTCATAAAACTGCTCTTATATAAGATACATCAGGAGGAGGACTACATAAAAATTAAGCTGCAATAAGGTTTCTTTAGAATTAGTTTTGATTTTAATGGACAGAGCAGTTTGTATCAGAACAAAAAAAAGAATCAAAAACGAAGCGTAAAGAGATTAAAAACTTAATTTAATATTAAAAATTTATAGACGAAACCAATTAATCATTTAAGTGATTGATGAAAAAGTTTCTCCTGTCATTTTGACTTGTTTCACTTTTGTAGAATTTATACAAAGTTGTATCTTTTTTTGTGTGAACAGATGTATCTTACGAGTACTTAAGGTTATTTTATTCATAAAAAGAAAGAAAAGTCAGTGCTGCTAAAAGTATAAATATAGTAGCATTATACTACTTTTGACTGCACTGTCTGTAACTCCTGAATTATAAATAACTTATCGCTTGTGAAATCTGATGATAAAGTTATTCTTTTTGAGAAAAGTTTACAGAAGAACGAAACTGTAAAAGCATCTTTTTTTTATTTGACATTTCTATAAAATTACTTTTTTTTTTAAATGTCAATTTAATAATATTTTTAATACCACCTGATGATACCGAGTTTTATATCAAAAAACTTTGAATTACTCGTGTACAATTCTTAGAGTTCCATGGATGAAATGAAACGCAGCAGTTGTGACATAAGAAAATCTACTCCACTTCAAATTCTATTAAAATTTTGACAGAACTTTTTTGGGAGTGATTTTCTGTCACTCCACTATATAATTCATTTCAGTGTGAGAGTTTTGTTGTCCTAATTTTAAAACTAAGTCAGAAAAAAGAGAAAAATTAATGAAATAGAGGCTTACTCCTAGCTTCTTTTCTCTACTTTTTTGACAACTGTCAGTTAAAATCTATAAAATTTTATGTTTCCAAAGTTTTAAAAAAACTAATAAGATTTCGGTCTACAAAATTAGAAATTAATACATTGGAATGTATAATTCTCTAGACTTGGAAATTCGATCTTTTGTTGTGAAGATTTAACTATCAAATCACTTTAAATCAAAAAACATAACGTTAACTTTTAGCTGCAACTGTACAAGACTTAAATTCTCTACTTCATTTTTAAGTCAAAGCCAAAAGCTTAAATTTTTACCCATTTGTAAATTTTTCTGAAGTTAAGTTTGTTCAATAAATAAGAAATAGCACTAGCACTTGAAATTGGCAACACTGTTTTCTTTGACAGCTGATTTGATAGTTCTTTTTCGCTTAGGAATTAATTTTGCAATAATGTCAAAGTAATACCACAAAATGTTTCTGTTTATACTGTCCATTTAAATGATTGAGCTTGATGCTATTTTTGACAGTTTAATCTATGAACACATTTCAAAGCCACAATTGACATGTCACCTCCAAAAATTCTATCGTTTTTGAACTGTCCTACAGAAGATAAGGAATAATGTCAAATGTCATTGAGTTTATTCTGAAATCGTCTATAACGCCTACTGTACAAATAATTCAGCCAATCAAAAATCACAATAACTTAAATAGAACAGATATTAAATTTTTGCTTTACCCACGCGAATATCATAAAATTAAACGTCAACAAAATATAAATATAAATTATTCCTTACAGACTCCTTCTCCCTTAAATTTACCTACATTCGTATATGTATCTGAAATGTAGATGGCGTAAAAAAATCACACAAATTTCCACTTAAAAATTTCAGTTTTATGACCAAAAACCTCTGTGCCGTTAACATACAAGTTTTGTATACCCACCTACAGATACAACATTAACACAACACTTGAACAAATTTTTGTAATAAAATTGAAAAATTAATGTCAAACGATGTCACAAAATGTCAATAATTCAAAGTCCATATACGAGTACCTACACACACCCGCCTTATACACAAACACACACACGAGATGTCATATGTGAAAAAAAAATAAAACAACGAAAGGACATAACATGACACACTTGCTGCACATTTTTCCATTAGATTACACCACCACACAGTACCCCGGCGGCGAGAAGGAGGTCTGTGGACCCAGTCAGGGCCTCTCCAACAACAACAACAGCAACAAAAAATCAAACAGATCCAAATAAATTACTTCCACTTTAGAATCCTTCGAATGAGGCACATACTAGAATAACGAGGATGAAAAAAAGCAGGAAGGGGCAACATGGCCTGGGAACCTGGGATCAGATGTGTGTAATACCCATACCTACTTTATTCTACTCGTATGTGAATTTTGAACTGTCGATGTCGTCTGCCGCGCGGCCCAGTGCCATCGCTAGCACCAGCACCAGCGCCAGCGCCATGTCTTTGTGGTAGATAAATTTCCATGAGATAACACAGCTCGAGCCATTTTCCATCCGAGTCGAGCCAGAGCCATTCCTCCTCTGGCTCCAGCTCCGACGCGTCACGTCGCTTCGTCGTCGCTCGTCGGTCGTTTGTCGTCACAGTCAGCCAGCGCATCGCATTATTTAGCAGAAATTGCGAATTGTTTTCCACTTGGGCTTAATTCTAATCAAACGATGATGACACAGCGGATCGCTCGCAGGAGAGGGATTTCTACTCTGTCTCGCTCGTGCCCTTTTTATGTGGCGAGGGTGACCAGATTTGCGTTATTTCAAAGCGATTTAGAAAATTATTTTTTTGAGACCTTTTAAAGGGAGGGTTTTAAAAAAGAGAGTCCTCTTAATTTTGACAGAAAGTTTTATCCCTGATGTACAGAGTCTTTCATTAAGAGCTTTAAATAAAAATAAATAAAAGTGACGTTTGACAGATAGGATCTTGCATTTCTTCCATGGACAAATTTTAGTTAATCGATTACAAAACCCAGTGAACTTATGTCGAAATTGAAATTAAAAAACTACGTGAAATGTTGCACAGACAGATCAACAATCTAGAAAAGAATGACAGTAAATTTGACAGATGTAACTTAAACTATCATTTTTTTCCTTTGTATCAAAAAACCTGGTGATAAATAATTTTTTAACAATTTGAGTTTTTTTTTCATAAAAATTAGAAAGTTAAATTAAATACTGCGTCACATCCTATCATCTTTTTTTTTTTCTTGTGAACTGTGTCAAAAATATGGTCACCCCATCGTAAGCTTTTCCTACAGTGCATCAATGATATAACGATAGAAGTGTAATTTGGGAAGTATGTCTTTTTTTATTGTTTTGCGTTCCAAAAATAAAACCAAAACAAAAAAAGGACATTTCAACATTTTAATTTTGTCTTGCTCCTTTTTATTCGCATTAGTATTCGTATTATCGTATGTTTTTTGTCGTTTTTATTTGTTGTTTAAAAAAAAAATCAAAAATACAAAGACAACAACAACAACAGAGAAAACATAAAACTCATATAAATTGCACAGGATTTAAAAATATACTTAAAAAATAGGAAAAAAAAAACAGAAAAAAAACTACTGTGATTCTGGCATCTGTGGTTATTTGTGTTTTTGTTGTAGTTGTGTTTTTATTGTGGATAATGATGATGATTATGATGGCGATGGTGGTTCTGGAGGTGGTGGTGGTGTATAGGATGTTAAAAAGGAACTTCCCTGGTATATGTACCAGAACCTACGACCTATACCCATAAACATACACATACACATAACTAGGACGGAAACACAGTGATTTTAATTATTTCCTAGCGGTAAGTGGAAGAACTAACTGGAATCGCTTTTACATACACAATCATTTATGTACATTAATAGAGTGCATAATACAGCGAAAGTAGTTTTTTTTTATTATTTTTCTTTTAAGCGGAAGTGGAAATAGTAATAGTGCGGGTGAGGATTTGAAAAGCTTTTGTTTTGTTAAGAGGAACTAGGCTTAGACTCAAACGCATAGAGTGTAATTTTTGAAGGTGAGAAAAGGTATAGGTTAGGAATGGTTTGCAAGGATATTGTTTAGTAACAACTACTCGTGTGCATGTTTATGTGTTGCGTTTGACAATGAGTGATATATTTTTTTTTTTTTTCTGTTTCAAATAGAAATTAATACAAGCATAAGTGTGTACAAGTACTTAGTTAAAATTAATCATAAATGTAACTTTTCAATTTAGGAAATGAATTGGAAAACGATATGGGAAGGTAACTGTCATTAATCGGAAATATTAGACATTTTGTATTGTCTCAATTTTATTCAGAATTCTATCAGCTTTTCCAATAAAACTTTAAAAAGAAATTTATAATACCCGAAATATTTTTAATATCTCGAAAAAATGTAGAATCAAAACACTCACCCTGTTGTTCGTTCTTACACTCACCACGGTCATTTTTGGAGCGTAGCAGTCGATTTTTTCTTCTTTTTGACATAAGGGCTGGCCATGAGACGATATCTGATAAGACTAGTCTTTTCTCGATCTTAAAAATATCAACAACAGTATCTGTCTCAGTCTCGTATAGAGATTCTCGTCTCGGTCTCGTGTTGATAACAATTCACCGAAGTCGAAGAAGTCCTTCTAAAAAATTTGACAGTTATATTTCAATTCAAAATATCACTTCGAAATTATAAAATCGACTGTCATGTCAAAAATTTCGTAAATTTGGACACAAAATTAGGAGCAAAATTACTCATTTTTTCGAAACGAGGCTTACACAAGTCCAAAACCTTTCTCGCCTTGTTTCGTATGGCTCTGTCAGCTTTATCCGTCAGGAATGTAGTGGACCTTATTTTTTTTTTAATAAAAGGAAGTTTCACTTTTGAATTTGGCAACTTACGTGAAAATCCAACGCATATGTGTCATCACGTCACTGACACTTCGGCTCAAGGTGTGTTAATTATAAATGATTATTCTCTTTTTGACAAAAATTGATAAAAAATTTAAAATATAAATATTTTGAATGTTATTTTACAATTATGTTTGTGATGACAAATCGTTAGTATTATATGACAGTTAACGTCAGTAAAATCATTTAATCCTTAGCTCAGAAAAATCGCTTAAGTGGCATTTTGTCATTTGAAAATCGAGGTTACAGACTAAAAGACAAAATTGAATTAATTCTCTGTCATCGTTAAGTGTTTTATAATTTGTGTTTTACGAATTCAGACTTACCCCATAACTTTTTTGACATATCACTACTATTGTAATATTATACTACTTGCGGCAGCTCCGTACTTCTCCTTTTATATTCGTATCAATATTTGTGAACTCTAAGCTCCTGAATGCGTTAGACTTTGTTAATGTGTTAGCCTAAGTTCTGCCGCAAGATTCACCAAGTTGATTTCTACGAAAGACTGAGTTCTTTTGAATGGCGAGAAATCGACAGACTGTGTTAATGTCTCGGTCGATCTTCTGATCTTTTCACGTACAGAATCAGGCATTAGCTGAATACTTGCCGAACCAACAGTCTTAAATTTAGCCATCAAAAGTCGACTGTAAATCACGTCTTCCGTAAAGTGAGTGCAATGATGAAGACTGTTTAATAATAAATTTTGTAAATCGTTTAACTTGCAATAATGATTTGTCGTATGAACGAAGTATCGAATTATAAACAAAAAGTTTGACAGATGTCAACAAAATAAAATGGTTGCCACGGGCCGCCATTCAGTATAATTTTAAATGGATTCATGTATTGATTGGTTGAATTTTTTTTTTTAATTTTGCTGACTTTAAATGTTCAAGAATAGTCTGTGTTTCTATTTTTTGACTCTGAATTCATTTTCCCCTTAATCCTAATTTGATCTCCAATTCAAAAGAAAATGTTTCCTTTAAAAGCCTTTCCATCATGCATATTAATTGCATTTAACAATTTCAAAATCATCATATAATAATCTTGTTAAAATCTATTCAAAATGTGTTAAATTATCATCGATGATATCATAAATGCTGCTTCCATATACATACATACATATGTCTGTAGTGTCTATAGTGTCCAGGGCATTAAGAAAGGACGACCACATAAAACAAACTAAAGGATGATCATAATGCATCTAAACATAATAATGCTTTAGTGTTAGTTGAAAACCATATAACTGGCCGTCACTCAGCTGTTTATTAACTTAATTCCCTCAAGTTAAATATTTTAACAACAGAATTCCGCCCCAATGCATACCGCCCACCATTCACTGTTCAAAGTAAATAAATTCGTCCTTTTTTCCCATCTCTATATCTCTCTTTCTCTATACATGTACAAATATTGTATAGTATATGGAAAATGTAACTCAACATACACAAAGACGCATGTAAACATAAAATTTCACATAGTACAACACATACAAAGATAAACATCGCCTATAGTTGTTCGGTGTTCGCCCCCTCTGGCTGGATGTCCTTCCATATCGACATCAGCATACGAGGATATACCATAAAGATAAACCATGGTTTTATATTGGAGAAAATATTATGGTTTGAACTTTTAGTGTGATAATCAAATTTTCATCCCTTCAATCTCAATTATGCCATAATGAAACGTTTTATAGAATTTTCATTGTGTGTGTGTGTGTGTGCGTGATGGAAATGCAATGTCAAAACAAGGTCAATTCTGCATAACACAAAAATCCCAAGGCTAATTGATTTTGGCTTAAAATGAAACCAAAGTTAAGGTTTAAAGATATACATACGTGTGAAAAATGTAAACATTATTAAGGATATATTGTGCATAATTAACTGAAGGACGGACTCGGTGATAAACTTAAACGTCCTAATTTAGGCCCATAGTACTGGATGCAGATGCAGATAGATAAACTCGCCAAACTGTGAACCCAGAGACATATTTGAAGATAAAGGTCCTTAATTTGTAGGGAAACTTGAGATTTATTAGTACCAAGCCAGTAAAACAGTTAATTAGCCGTTAATTAGTTGTTAATATGTTGAAACTTTTCTCTAATGTTTTTTGCTAAATTTTCTAACTTAAAAGCAACTTAGAAAAGCTCAACACACGAAAACAATTAAAAAACTTCTAATTCTAATCAGTCTATAATTAGTCGTTAATTATTATCTTTGACAATTTTGACTGCTTTTACTTTAATACAACTTATTAAATCACCTTACAGAAAATCAAAATAATTTTCTAGTGTTAAGTGGTTGGCTGCTTTATAATTTGCTATTAATTAACCGTTAATTCACTGTGGTGGAAATTTTTACCCGACTTCCTTTGGTATAAGTTTTTCTTGTATTTGTAGTGATAGAAGGTTTTTTTGTAAGTTTAGAAAAACATAGAATTTAATAACTAAATTTTGTAACTGCAAGGTAATAGTTAATCAGGGTCTAATTATTGATAGAAGATTTTTATTTTAAAGAGAAGATTTATTTACTGGGGAGTAATTGAGTTTATGACATGAAATTAACAAATCAGCAAAACGAAAATAAAGAAAACATTACACGATAAATTCAAGATTTAGAAAGCTAACTAACGACTAATTAACTTCAAAGTATCATTTAAAAAACCTTTCATAAAAGAAATTAACAGGTTTTATGGAAGATTTTTTACTTAGTTGGTGTTAAATTACAAACAAAACAAAAATGCTAAAACATTAAATTTCCAAATTTTAACGAATAATTAACGATAGATTATTGACCGATCAATTCGCAATCATTGTAAGAAATATTCCCTTAGAAGTTCTGGTTTTAAAAATTGAAACAAAAATAATCTTGTTGGACAAATCGGCTTCCTGTCATTTGAAGGTTTTTGACGTAAACAATCAAAATTTGTGTCATAAAAATCTCATTGACAGAATAACTGGTTTTTGTTAAATTTTATACGTTCTCTCTATCACTAGCTATTTGACCCAAGTCCTAATGTTTGGCCTTTCATTTCTTCGATTCAGCCCTGCCCGCCTGCCCTAAATTTATTCCGGATTTTCCCTTTCACAGTATGTCGGTAATGAACACTTAAAAAAAAAAAAGAAACGAATAGAAAAAAGGAGCAATATGATTTTTCCTGATGTTAGATGTGCGCTGAATAGCCAACAACGAAACCCGTCTTTTGGATAATTTATTCAAAAATATCATTTTTCCTGATTTAACTTACTCGTAAATGGATAAAGTTCCAAGCAGAAAAAGAGCAAACAAGAAAATCCCTTAGCTCATTACAAGTTGGCAAAAAAAAAAGGAAAAATGTTCCTCTCCCATAAATAGA
Source organism: Scaeva pyrastri (assembly GCA_905146935.1). Lineage (NCBI taxonomy): Eukaryota > Metazoa > Arthropoda > Insecta > Diptera > Syrphidae > Scaeva > Scaeva pyrastri. Next base: position 24,681,535 of record LR989927.1, on the reverse strand, counting down.
ACTAGAACCACACCGAACCATTTTGGCGTTGTTTGGCCTTTTATAAACTGAAATGTGCTTCTGCTCCTACTCCTACTGCTTGATGCTTAATTCATAAATCGTTTGCATAATGTGGCAGAAGTTTTAATATAAATTTTAGCTTCTTTTAACTTTTATAGGAAGTAAGGTGAAAAGAGAAAAAAAAAACAACAAGAATGGAAGAAAAAATCAAAACAAAAGAAATAATCTATGTACATAATTAAACTGCCTAATGGGGCGTGTACCTGTGACTACGACGACGACGGTCGATGACGTTGATGATCATCATGATATTATGTCAAAATTACACAAAAATTAATTTTATTAAACTTCTCATTGTGTCTATTAATTAAATTTCACACATCATATCTGTCAAATGTGAATTAAAGGACCTTGTCATTTTGTTTTTGTTTGACATTTGCAAATGTCATGTTGTTGTGGAACATTTTCCAGTTCGTTTATGTGTCATTTTAAATGAAAGCTTATTGCAGACCTTTTTTATTTTGGTTTAATAAAAGGATTGTAAGTAATATAACCAACCAACTTTTGATGGCAATCAGTTAAATATAAAACCACATGAACGTTTACATTTAATGACAGTGGTTAGATATGTGTAAGTGCATTAAATGTCAAGGGTAATTGAGTGGAAGCAAAAACGGCAAGCAAAACATGAAGGGTTAATATTATTTGGCCTCCTTATGGGCGAAAAAAAAACTCGTGGATAAAAAATAAAGTGAGGGCTACAGCTTAGTCCCTGTGATGATTTGAAAAAGAGTCGATTCAAGAGAAATCCAAACACAGGGAACTGATGCAAAAATCACTTAATTTAGTAATTTGAGGTGTAGTGTCTTTCACTAAGTGATTCCCTTTCATAATTCTACATTATTGGGATTACTGATATTTTTTGGATGGCCTACTTATTCCATGATGTATGGAATATAACTTCCTTCAAATGTCCACCATTGTGTCTCTGGGAATGAAAAATGTTGGGGATACATCATACCTCATCGAATGCTTCAGGTTTGAATTGCAATAGATGGACTGTCTTACCTTTACTGGAGTGATAATCTTGTGAGCAGCAACTAAAGAGAATTAAACGCTTAAATATTAATGTCCATTCTTGGATCCTTCTTATACACAAATATAATTAATCTCACTAAATCGTTGGTTTACATGACTACAGATATTGTGAGATGTGACAGAATTCCAGTTTCTGTAAAGGAAAGCTTCCAAAAATTTTGCACTTCAAAATCATTTAGTTAGGCAAAAATAATTCAACTTAAATTTTGTGTACAACAAAGTTAAACATTTTACTGACCATTTTTACTGATGCTTCTTAGTCCAGCTGCCCCTGAATAATAAATTTCTTTTGATAATTTTGGTTACTATTCATGCAAAAATTAGGCCCACCTAAATGACAAACAAGTTGACAGATATAGATTCAACAAAATGGCCGCTATCATCTGTCAATGTTCGGAATTCCCTAATAAAACAACCTCTAGAACAGTTTTCCTTATGATAAATGTATGCTTATTTTTTACGCTCCTGGATCAGCTTCATCAGCATTATCTCGACAACCTGGATCTGGTTCTGGCTTCATTTATTCAACAAGTCTCTCCATTTATCTCAATAGCTAGCAAGATGTTGTCTGCATAAGTCAGTTTCTAAACTGACCTGGTGACGATGGTTTCTCTTATTGGCTTGCCAGAATCACGAATTGGTTGAAAAGGAGGCAGGCCAGATCTTCCTCTTGTCGATGTCCATTGTAGATGTTGACTGAACTGAATAGCAATCCGTCTATAACTTTGCCTGTTATATTGGTCAGTTTATTTGAGATGCTAAATTATCTTATGGCTTTGTATAGTTCTACCCTATTTGTCCTTGAACTTCAATATGTTTTGTAGGGAGTTTCGTTTCAAGTTTCTCCTAATAAAATTATATTCTCCCAAATATCCCAGTTCCTCCTGTTTTAAATATTCCTTTTCTTATTATATATTTTTATTTAATCCCCTTTTTTTAATAAAACCAGAATAAAATTCAAATTTTGTATTTTCTCCTCTCTTCCCATTTCAGGCACAAAATTCCCCTTCATAATGAAACTTTGTTTCTCGTCGTCAAAAAGCATGAATGGCGCATGGAATAATGCGACCAATGAAGGAATCATTGAAAAAGAAAATGACAGTGATATAAAACCGGACGTCTATAATTGAGATTTAATTAAAATTTTATAAAAAAAACACTAATTAATTAATATATAATTATAATTATTAATGAAAAAAAACTACAAAGAATTTTTAACAATAAAATAATAATAATAATAACAACAACAAACCACCATCCCCCCGCATGATAAAACAAAATAGAAATATAAACAACAAGAAAAAAATAAACAGAAACAAAAGGAGAAGAAGGAGATGAAGAAAAATAATAAATATATGAACCCCCGAGAGATTCATCGTTTTAATAAAATTCTTATATAAAATATTTTTTATTAAAATATGAACATTAAAAAATTCAAAAAACAAAAAAAAAATAAGAAATGTTACTATATTATTTTTTATTTGTTTTGTTGTTTTTTTTTCTCCTAAAGAAAAAATACAAATCAACTAATGTTATGTTTATGTTATTATTTTAAATTTGTTTAATTCAATAATTTGTTATGTCGTTTTGTTTATTTTTTTTTTTTAATTAATTTTTGTTTATTTTAAATTTTGTTCAATTTATTATATAATATTTTTCCTTGTAGAGTATTAATGTATTTATAAAATACGTAATTATTATAATAATTGACTTCTTGTTTATTCATTTTTAACATAATATTAGACTAATTCATTCTTTATACATAAAACATACATTTTATTAATATAAATACATATTATATAAAAATTATTTATCAAATTTGTGGCCCAAAAAAAAAATGATTTTATTTATATATTAGATCATATTTTTCTTTCTCATTTTGTTGTTTAGATTAAAATTTTCAACAAAACAAAACAAAAAATTGAAACTAAATAAAATTTATTTAGAAATTAAAAAAGAAATTATAGAAAATTTGTAATTAAATACATATTTAATTTGACAATATTGATGAAAACAAAAAAACATACAAAAAATGTTAAATAAATAATAAAAAAAATTAATAAAATAAAACGAAAATAAAAAAACAAAAACTGAACTACTTAAATGGAATTTATTAATCAATGGAATAAGTTACTTAAATCAATTAAACATAAATAAAAGAAAATTAGACTAGACAGAAATAAATCACATTGGTTAGACTAGTATTATTATTTTTTTAATTTAAAAAATATATATATAAAAAAACAAACAAAAGAAACCTAAGCAACAACACAAGAAGAAAAAAAAACACACACGTTATTAACTTGAACAAAGAGGACTATGACAAAAATAAAATTAAAAAAAAAAGAAAATATTTTATTTTATATAAATTTAAGTAACATATACAAACAAAAAAGACATAATTTTATTAATATTTTCTTCTCTTAAAATACATACTTTAAACTTTCAGTTATCTTTTTGTTATATTTTAATTCTTATTTAAAATTAATCCATTTTTACTTTAAGTAAAAATTTAACATATTAAATTTAAAAAAAGCAAAAATTAGTTAACTAACTAATTCTATTGTTTCTAAGTTTTAAATGAAAGCATGTGTATAAAATAAAAAAACAAAACAAAAATCTACAAGAGAAAGAATATTTTTAAATATTTTTTAATTTATATACAAAAAAGCAAAAACAAAAATAATATGTATACAGAATAATAAAAAAAATGCTAATTTGTTTGTTTAAAAATGGTAAAAAAAGAAAATGTATTCAAACAAGAAATTCAGCAATATATCAGAAACAACCATATCACTGTGAGTAAGTTAATCTAAACAAGAAGAACAACAAAAAGAAAATAATAATAATTAAAAAAAAATAATATTAATTCTATTGCTTTTTTTTGTAATAAATATAATTTAGAATAAATTTTAGATTCAAAGGAAATAAAAATTTAAAAAAACAAAGTAAAAATAGTCTTGGACAGGGAGAAACTAAAATTTAAAAATATTATTTTTTTAGATTATTTTTGTCGGAATTTTATGACAATTCTATGGAGATTCAAATGGCTGAGTTCAGTCGATAAATAGCAAAAGCTTAAAAACCTATCTCTCTCTAAAGTTACACAATAAAAAAAAACTTTACTTATAGTAAGCTGCAGCATTAAAAATAAAAAGAATGAAGAAAAACATAATATCAACGAATATAGATTTATAGTTAAATTTTAAGCATTTTATTTTGTGCAATTTATTTGAAATAAATTAAAATATAATTTTAAAGTAAATAATTATAAATAAGAGAAATAAAAAAAAAAAACAGCACACTGACGGTTATCTCAATAAACAAATATAATTTTTCTAGTAAGTATATATTTGTAAAATTACATACAAATTGTATTTATGAATTCTGACTTTATTTCGAATTTATTTAATTAATAATAGCAATTACAAAAATTGGACTTATAGTGCTGAAATTATAAAATTAAAAAAAAAAACAAACACTTATTCTTAGTTTAGAAAAAATAAAAACAAAAATAAAAAGAGAATTTGATTCATTTGGTTGTTGTCGAATAGTTTTTACTATCAGATTTGTTATATACATAAATATATCGCTAATTTTTATTTTATTTTATTTTATTTTGTTTTGTTTTCATGTAATATAATAGTTTTTAAGAAACTTATTGGTACTTAATTAAATGAATTTTAATATAAAAAATAAACAAAAAAAAACATCGATGCTGTTATCGAATGGTAGCTATGAGTTATGAAATACATAATATTATTTTATTTTCCTTGTTTTTTTTTTTGTATTCAATTTATTTTAATTTTTCTGCTATTATTTATTTTAGTAAGTTTAGTTTTGTAAAACAATTTTTGTTTTCATTTCATTTTGAAAATAAATGACAGTTTTTTTTTTTGTTTCGATTTCATTAATAAATAAAAGAAAAATATTACATTTGGTTTTGTTTTATTTCGTTAAATATTGTTAGAGTTTTGTTATTAAAAAATACAAAAAAAAATTAATTAAATAAAATTTCCTAATAATGGAATTGAAGAAACACGCACGAGGAGAATTGCTTGATTGTTAAGTAGTTATATTTTTTTTTTATTTTAATTTGTTCTCCCTGTTAAATTAATAACAAAATTAATATTAACCCAAAACTATAAATTAAAAAAAAATCCTGAAAAAACGACATATCGAAATTTTTCCATTTCATATAAATTTAATTTAGAAAACTTAATTTAAAAAAAAAATCGAATTATATAAAAGAAATTATGCACACACAGAAAAGTGATTTAATAGTTTAAAAATAAATAAAAAATATTTGTAGTGTTAATTGAATTTTTTTAGTTGTTAGTTTTTTTTTATTAATTCGTTTATTCTTATTTTAAAATTTCATTGTTACATGATTCTTTTATACAGACTTTCAATCATAAATCATTTTTCATGGAATTAAATTGTTACTTTGTAAATGAAAGGTTGTTCTGCTTTAAGGTTTTTTTTTCTTATTTTTTAATTCCTATTGAAATGAAGATAATAAAAATAATACACTTTTATTTAATCTTAAGCTTTTAAAGGTATTGCCAGTTTAAATAATTTTAATAGATAGTTTTGACTATTTCTTATACGAGTTTGATTTTAAGTAGTTTTGACTTTTAAATAATTTAAAATTGACTTAATTTGCATGACACTACAGTTGAATACATGGGAAAAGGAGTGTCCTTGTTTCCGGTTGTGAAAGATTTTGTGGTGAATTTATAAAGTTTAACTGTTAAACAGGAATTATCATGAGATCTTCACATTGAGAACTCAGTTTGAGGGACTTAAATTACAGACAGTTGGGAATAAATATGTGTTTCCTTTATTTTGGGGAATCCTAATTGGACTAAAGTCAGGTATTAGTCATGGTTAAAAATCAGCAGGGCTTGCAAGAGATTTAGTAGATTTGAGAACAGCCACATCGACACTTTACAAAAAAAAAAGTTCTAATAGTTCATAGGAGTTTTCCAAATGATTTTCACTCATAAAGCTTGATTGATTCAAAGCAATAGTCGTGTTTACGATTATTTTTTTAATCTTCCCTATTCGACATGATAAAAGGATAAAATTAAAGCTCTTGTTTGTTTACAAAAATTTAAAAACGGAACAATCATTGAAATACTTTCAAGAAAGTGTAAACTATCAATTAGCGCGAAAAAATGACCTAACAAATCATTCTTGTCATTGATAGGCATAATTGACACAGTTAAAGAAAATGGTAGCGAGATATCTGTCATACAATCCTGTCAAACTGCGACACGATTTCGTGTTTGATTTCTTTCCGTTAAAATACCGCGGAAGCAATTTGAACCTCCGGAAAAGTACACGTTGCGGAATATTATTTCATTTTCATACTTGGTCTGATATTTTGGAAAAAGAAATCCCAACCCAAACTATTTACATACATACAAGTCCTATAAATGTCAAAACTTTTAATATAAAACTAATTTTATTTTATTTTGTATCTTAAATTTTAGAACCGAAAAGGTCGATGTCACAAAAACGCCATTAAGTATACAACGGTCGTAGTAAGAACTTCATACGTTACGTTACATATTTAACAAATAAATTTAAAGACCTAAAAGTATGCAAATATAAACGATCGTGTTCTCGACTGGCCCCGTGCAAATTCAAAAAATATTCAAGCCATTGTAAGATTTTATCTAAAAAAAAACAAAAATGTACCTAAAATTGCAGCAAACTGTCGACTTACGTTACGGTCATCCCTGTCAATTTGAAATTCAAATCAACTTGTTTTTTTTTTTTGTGTCAATGTGTAATACAACTGCCGCTTTTATTCATAAAAAAAAACAGTGATAATTTATCTAAAAAATTATGTAAACAACGAACTACGATTTTGTTTGTTTATATTTCAAAACAAAAAAGAAAACATTATCTTAATAATTCATTTTAAAGGTCTTTCATTTTTGAATTTTTAATTTGTGTACCCTTATTTCAAATACAAAATAAAAAAAAACATGCATACATAAACAAATTAAACCTTCATCATACATTCATACCTACATACATACATATAAACATTACATACATTACATATTATACATTTTAGGAATATAAGAATACATATATTATATTATATTAAAAAAAAAAAGTTTATCTATCTAAATGTCACAATTTTTCTTGACTCTTACTACATTGTACACCGATTAATTAATAACAAAATACAAATACAAAAACAAAAAAAAAACCATACACATACATACATATATGTATAGAGTATTATTATTAGTACATCTTTTAAAGAATAAATTATATAAATGTTAGGCTTAAAAAGGTGTCAATTTAATATAAGAACAAAATAAACAAAAATTAAAAAAAAACACTCATACACAAAGTTACATAGAACATAAATGTATATTAGAAAATTACACAACACACATACACCAGAAACAGACACACACACACATAACCACCACCACCACCAACAACAACAACAACAAACAAAAACATACAAAAAGAACTATAAATGTATTTACTGTGTAGTCGTATTTACTGGTGATAATTTTCAAAAAAAAAAAACTCAAAAACTTTATCGAACTACAATGAAACGAATTATGAGTATAATATTTGCAGACAAAAACAAAAACAGAACTATTCTATTTTATTTTTGGCTAAAAATAGATACAAACCTATTTTGAAAAAAAAAGAAAACAATTTTAATAAAAATTAATTAAATAACTTTTAAAGCAGGCGAAAAATAGAAAGAAAAAAATACATACATATTGTGCAATTTGCGTAAAAAAAAAACAAAAACAAAACAAACTTTTAGAAGTTATTAGTATCTAGATGTTTAAGCTTAAGTTTAAAACAAATAAAACAAAACACTTCAAGCTACAAACCAACAAAAAAACAAAAAATAGTTTAATAAAAAAAAAAAAACATGAATACAAATTACTCACAATATTCAAACAGAAGCAAAAAAATACATTACATACCTACATTTTAAGCATTAAACTTTAAAACTAACAAAAAAAAACATTAACCTTGAAATAAAAACAAAAAAGATATCAATGAATGTGCAACAACAACAACAACAAAAATCTCTTTATAAATAATAGATACAAAAAAATTAGAAAACAACTAATTATCCTTTAATCTATAAATTTGTGGAAAGAAAGAAAAGTATACATATAGTAAAGTTTAATTGATATAAGCATATAATACAAACATGCATCATACACACTTAAACCAACCGGAAGAACAACAAATTGAAATAAAATAAAATTAAAATAAAAAAGAGAAAAGAAAATATTCAATTAAATACAAATATATATATCTATACAACATAAAAAGACTTTGTTTTATTATTTCCTCCCGCTACAAGTCCAGAACAACAGCAAACAACAGTATCAAAATTTTTCCTTCTATAATCTTTTAAAGTTTTTTTTTTGTTTGTTTTTGTTTAAACTTTTTGATTTAAATTTATTTCTATTTTATAATTTAACTTTAACCCCAAACTCTGATGAATACTCTTGAGAAACTTGGATCTAAACTTTTTTTTTTTAATTTTTATTGATTTTTTGTTTAATTTAAACCAAAGGAAAAGACAAAAAAGACATCACAACAGTCAACAACAACAACAAAAAGGTAAACAATACAAAAAACAAACAGAAACAAAGTAACGAATATTATCTACTCGTTAGTTAGTTATAACAGTTAGTTATTTTTGTAGTCGATTTAACTACGTTGGCAACCATCAGCATACTTCACATGTCAGTGTCACTCTGTTCGATCGGTGCTGTTAACGAAACAAACGTCACATTTAATCCAGGTACATACATACATAAAAGGTAATATCATTAGCGTTTTTATTTTCATCTAGCTTATAGCGGATATTTTAATACAGTAAGTTAAATTTTTTTTAGAAATAAGAATTTAATGTTATTTGTAGGAATTCTTATTTATTTTTAAAAAAAGTGACACCTTTAAAATTTATCAAAATATGTCATAGAATCTATGACACTTCAAATTTAAAACAGATTCGGTAACACTGTTGTCGTTAGAAGGGGAATACCATTTTTCTGAAATTGTGTTTGTCGTTGACTTTATGAAAATTCTCATCTGTAATCTGTCATTTTCCTCTCTTCATTGTGGTTCGAGATTAAAATAATACATAACATACACTTATTTCAGAAGTTTTAAAAGAAACTACTACCACTACATAATGCTATAATTCTTTTTGGCTATTACACTACTTTCTAATACATTTTGGGTAACACTGCAACAACGTAAAATACTTTTTTGTAAAAATACATTTAACGTAACGTTATGTAGGTGAAGTAAGCAAGATATTTTTGACATTTGCACAAATAAATTTTTCATTTTCGAATTGTTTGCTTAATATAATTTGGACGAGTTTTATATTAACTAAATTGGCCAACTATTGAGACTCATTCTTGTAGTCGAATTTTTTAGAATAGTTTAAAAAAAAATAATTTATTGTTCATCAAATATTTAAAATACATAATTATAACCAAAAATTTAATTTTTCTCCGTCAACCAAGCATTAACGTTCACAGTATCAATACAGAAAATGTCGAACCATCAAACAAATGCTGTCCCAAAATGCGTTGTTGTGACTTTTAATAATAACTCTCAATGCATTGACTAGCAAAACTTTGACAAGTCAACGTGACATATGAAATGTGTGTCAACGCGATCGTCAATGTACTTGTCAACGCGTTTACAGCATTTCGTTGACAATTACACTACGTGACACCTGTCCTACGGGACAGGTTTTTACGTCGCGTCATTGTCATTTCTACGTCAGAGAGTCAAGACTTACCAAAAACTAGTTTTCGAAATCAAATAATCTTGGATCGATTTTTAAAATATTAAATCAACTAACAGTGAAAAATAGGTAACTGAAATAAATCCCACTTTCGACTCCTGAAAAATAAAAAAAATAATTGTGTTCCAAAAAGTACAATTTAAAAATTAATTGAAAATGTTGTTCTAAGGGAAACTATAGCAGCTTTGATTTAAAGACAAAATATGAGGTGTGGAAAGATTCTCCTGTCTACATTCATGTTGACAGGAATTAATTTTTTTCTTTCTTAAAAAACCCAGACAGTAAAAATCTTTTGAACATTAAAGTGGCAGCACTGTTGGCTAATTTTTAAAAAATTATTTCATGTATCTTTATTTGTTAAACAATTTATGAACAATTAAGTTTTCTAATAACAAAAAATGTTCTCTAAATGAAAAACTCAATAAATATAGATTCAAAGACTTTCGAATTTGGGGGCACTTGGATTAACAAAGGGTCTATCATTTTATCTTTTCACTTAAAAATTTCTTATGCAGTTCGAGTTCGTCTAGCGTTTTCGAGTGGAAATCGTTTTTTTTTTTTAATTATTTTTTCTTTATACATATTGAACAATCTAAATGCAAACAATTTAATCTTTCCATTTCAAACACTTAAATAAATAATAAACTAATTAAAAAAAAAAAAAAACTATATTTATTTTACTAAAATGTGATAATAATATACCACCGCTTTTAATAAAATACAAATCTAGGCTTAAATTTTCGACATATCTTTTGCCTTTTTGATATGTATCTATGTATCTTTAATAAAAAAAAAACTTTATAGTACTACTACTTACTATTTTTAGCATTACCTATAAATGACCAATTTAAATGAAAATTGAAATATTTTTGTTTGCTTTTATAACGTTTTTTTGTTCTTCTCTTTTAAATACAACATCAAAAAACATCACAATGTTCAATACAAATGTTGATGTTGAAACTCGCATTTGTAAACAAGTTCTATAAAAAAAAATATTTTGGACAAATTAAAATAAAGAATAAGAATAAAGTGCTAATTATCTTACTTTAACCATCTTATAATTTAAAGGAAAATTATAATCGTAAAAATCTTTTGAAAAACGCTGATTCTCTATTCAAAAACAACAAATTCCCTTTTCACATAAAGAAACTGAATATTTTTAGCAACTATTACTATTTTTGTCGTAAGAGTTTTTCTAGTGAGGGAAATGAAAGTTATCCACCTTAATAAGAAATTTTATCGGAAAGTCAAACGAAACGTTGACAAATTTTTTTATTACAAAGTGTTTCCTTTTAGAATCTATTCTTGTATTGAAAAAAATCCTAAACAGTATTATATTTTTTATTTGTTCTTATCATAGACTTCTAATAAGCTCTCGAGATGATAGCCTGAAAGATCTGAAAATTTCATAGAATCAAACAAGTCTCGAAAGTAAAGAAGAGAATGTACACAGGGGCGTATATGCAATTTTTTTAATTTTCTGCTTCATTGCATTGGAAATGTTTGTATTTGGTAATCGCCTTAAAGATTTGGTATGAAAACAGCAGGAATTAATTTTTTAGTTCAAATAATTTAAGAACAAAAAATTAAGAGAATAATTTTGTACCATGAACCGATGAAAACTGATAACAACCACTAGAACTGACAATATGAGAAATCAAATAATATATTGAATTGAATTCTTACGGTTTACTATATTTTAAAAATCATATGTTTTATTTTTAAATTTAAAATTTTAAAATTCCAATAATGACATTGTATACACAATTACACATACATACTCGTAGATATCTGTATGTATGGTATTATTCTTTTTCCTCAAAACTTTCAAGGCCTGCATTTAAACCACAATGTTTAGGTTATAAAACACCCTTACATAACCAAAACACATTCACACATATATTATCAATTAAAAAAAATATCAATTATTTTAAGTAAAAGACCATTTATAAAATTCGAAATAATTAAAATAATTTTTTTTAAAGAACATTAATTTGTTCATTTGACAGGAAACGTACGACTTATATTTTTCTGATTAAAAAACGTTTTTCTCGTAATAAATCAAAATACACGAGTTTCCTCAAAACAAATTGCCACCCAGATGGCTATAACATGGTCAATTAATTTTGTTATGAAAGCATTAGAAAAGCCACTACCACCTCGCATCTCACCCCCCTACAAATCCGATTAAAATGCCTATAATTTTTTAACGCCACATAAAATGTTTAAAAAAAAAAAATACCCACAAAGTCATATTGTGCTTTCGGTTCGTTTCATTAATTTTTAAATACATATTTTCTATTCCATTTAAAAATTGCAAATTATTATATTTTATGTTTTTCTGTGGAAAATAATATAATTTGTCATATTATTAATTCTTTAATTGTTATGACAAAGTTTTTGAGGAAATTCGCTAAAAATGGTTTTATGTTGTATTTGTTTTTTTTTCTATTGCTCTTTTAAAACTATATAATGGAACACTAAATTATTACAATTTGTTTATTAAATTATAAATTTAAACCTTTTAAAAAATAAAACGCTGCACAGTCATTTTTAAAATTTTGTATTGCATCCTTCATGACATTAAAATAATGACAATAAGTATAGTGGACATTTTTATACCGTCAAATTATGGCAAAAAATGAGTTGTCATTTTTCCACTTTTTATCCAATGAATGGCAAAACATTCAGAATTCTTATAACCGAGTCATTATTCATATTTAAAAAAAAGGCGCATTAACATCTTAAAGTCAACATCTATGACAGCCTTTTAAAGGGTGATTTATTAGATCAGTTTTTTTTTCGAATACTCAAAGTTTTATTTGCCATTTCCATTTGATTACAATTTTCTTTTTCATTATTTCATCCTTTCAACTAATTGACATTTCAAACAAATGAAACATGAAATAATGTCAAATTATTATTTGAGTTCCAATTTCTTCCTGTTTTTTTGAGAGTTAAAGAAAGGATTGCTTTGAAGTTTGAATGTTGCCTGTCACACGAAATTATGAAATCAAATGTCAATCCTAAATTTTATTCAGTAAAAAGGCTATTAGGATTTTAGGATTAACTTGATTACCTTAGTTCGCCCGGTCTTTTTTTTAAAGACATAATCATGGAAACAAATTGTCGATCATCTGTCAAAAAAAAAAAAAAACACTTCCCAATGAGTCACCCTTTATCCTACTTTTTTTTATACTTTAAACGTACAAAGCTATCCTAGTTGTTGAAAAGTAGAGAACTGGGTATGTACAATGGCTGATACTTCTTACAATCAATGGCAGGTAGAAAAACGAGGGAAGAAAAGTAGGGAATTTCTGATATTGACAGTTTATTGGAAATTGACCCCGAGGACTAAATTAATGGGATGAGCATTCATGACAAGATGATGCAACAACTAAAACTGGTAATTTTATTCAAGTACTTGGGGTTTATAGACAAAGTGATGCAAGCCTTAAACTATTATATTAAATTATTATGATATAGAAATCAGAGAGCTTTCAAATTGTACCTATCTCAGTTATTCATTTTAGTGCTCTTTACTTTGACGTTTAAGGAAGATGAGTGATTGTGACATCCGAACCAGGTATAAGAAACACAAAATTAATGGAATTTTAATTGGCAATTCAAAAGAACGCTTTGGAATGTAGTAAGATTTTTTTATCGTATTTGAAAAGATGTCAAAAAGTATTGTCAATTTTGTTTTAAAAAAAAAAACTTATAAGTACTAACGAATATGGAAATATGATGAATAAATTGTGTTAAAATTTTGAAATCTAGGAAAAAGGGGGAAGGCTTGCATGCATCTCGAATACGAAAAAGACATTTTAAATATTTATCGGAAAAAAAATAGAAATACATTTTAAATCACATTTGAGTGTCAAATATAACGTATCTTAATGTCACTAAACGTCATTTAACTCAGTGGCTCAGTTTTCATTTGTTGAGCATGCCAAATTTTGTTTTTGAAGCAATCAATGGAACAATAACGTATAACTGACAGTTAGACAGCATTTTTTTGAAAAGAAAGTTAAGGGACAAAATTCGAAATATGTTCACATTTATTTTATACTTTTAAGGGTTAATTTTCAATTTTTCAAAAGGGACCACAAAAGTCTCTGTCGAAACGTAAAGAACTTTTAGAAAAATGATGTTTGTTGAGGTTTTTCAAACTTGGTGTCAAATTTAGGACTTTTATTTGGCCCAAACTGAAAAATCATTAAAGATTTTTCTACTTCAAAATTCCAGGAATTCAAAAATATATATAAACATTTAATTAATTTTATTTTTTATATACGTAGTTTTCATCCAGAATCTTATTGATTTTTGAAATGGAAACTTTTTATTACTTTATTACTCTCTCCACAGTCTGAAATTTTTTTTATATATTTTAAATACGAATTTATATTTTAAATTCAGTCTGAGAGCTGTAAACCTTTTTTTTACTGTAGTTAATTTTTTTTAAATGTTGCTCACTAATTAAAAAAAAAACAGCCTCTTCATTTACAAAGAAAATAAATGTATTTAATTTTTGGTTACAATCAAGTTAGAATATTTAAATAAAATCAACTTAATATCAAAATCTTTTGATTTCTAAAATGACTATCATTTACTATTTTTTTTACAAAACTTAGAATCGATAAATAAAACTGCAGCTACACAAACTAATTTAAATATATAAATACAAAGAAATTTTTTCACTTCAATCGAAAGAAAAGACAATGATTTTTTTATTTTAATTGCATTTTTTTACATGCAAAACTTTTTTAATATTTCTCTTATTTTTCTATGTATGTATGTCTAAATCTTATTATTTTCAAACACAATTTTGTAAATACATACTCGTATAATAAAATATTCATAATTTTTATGTAAATTTCCAGTTTATTAAAAGTCAATAGTGTACAAAAGAAAAAAAAATATAATAATAAATGGCCAAATAGTAGTTCTATGCATAATACAATAAAAATAAATTATATAAAAAAAATAATAATCGCGGTTTTATTTTTATTTTTTAAATTAAAATTTATTATTCGGAAAAAAAACTTGTATAGTAAAATCCTATTATAGTACTAGAATGCATTTAAAATCACACACAAGAAAAAAATATTAATTAACATTTAAAAAACAAAAAACAAGAAGTATACAATTAAGCAAAATTTTAGGGAATAATTATAAATACACAAGTTTGACATAAAAAAATAAAATAAAAATTGTACACAAAATCATGGTGCTAAAAATTAAATAAAAAATTATATATACTACACCATGATTTATCACACACTTTATTTTTTTTTGTTTTTAATTCGAAAACAAAAATTATAATTAAAAATATGTTTTCTAGCTCTAAGGCACAAATAATGAAAATTTTGCAATTTTCTAATAATTTTCATCAATTAATTAAAATTGAAATGAAATGAAAAAAAAATCCTAACGTCAATTTAATGCAAATAAAATTAGAAAAAATGCGATAAATGTAGTTAAAAAATATAATTATTATATACATAAGAAAAGAACATTATATATATAATATAATACATAGTTTTATTTATTAGCTACATATATAATATAAGTAAAAAGCATAAATACTTTTTTTTCTTAATTCTTAAATTGAAAAAAGATTTCAAAATATTCTTTGAAATCATACCAAGAGAAGAGAGAAGAAGAAAAACGAAAAATAAATGTTTTCTTATAGATAACAATAAAAATAATATTTAAAAAAAAATTGTGAGACAAAAAATTGTGATTTGCGATAAATTTTAATTAAAAAAAAGTAATAATATTAGACAAGCAGAAAAAAACCAAAATACACAAAACATTTGAAAAAAAAGAAACAAACACACACAACGTAGGTCAATTTTTAATTAAGTTTCAAAAAAACAGTATTTAGCATATTAACAATAAGCTTTCTAATTTTTTTTTTATTAAATAATTAATATTTTTAGTACGAATTATTATTTCTTTTATTATACGTTCATATATAATACACAAACAAAAATAAATACAATATGAAATCCTTGCCAATATAGACAAATTTAAATAAAATAATATTAAACATATTATTAAATATAGAAATAAAAAAATATATATATAAAAAAATTGTTCAAATGAAACTTTGTAAGAATCTTTACAATTTTTTTTTGTAAATAATACAATACACACAAAAACTACATACATATTTAAAGTAGCTCAAAACTTTTCATAAGCTGCGAAAGAGGAGTCCAGTCCAATTCAATGTTTGTTTAACTTTTAATAGTTTGCTCCTTTAAATTGTTTGAAATATTAATTTTGTTCAGACGTGATAAACAATTTCTTTTTATTTAAGAAGGCGGTTGTTTGCATGTCTTGAAAAAGGTATGAAAAATAAAAAAATAGTAAGTATACGCCTAATTGGCCCATAGTGACATTTCCGTTTTCCTGTACCCACAGCACCACCTATTGTCCAACTGCGATGATTTTTTTTACGGTTTAACGGTTTTTGTAGAAAAGAGGTTAGTTGAGATAGCCTTTAGAAAAACCACTCATCTTCCATATTTTCGGACATAAAAACTTAAGTCACAACATTGAACAAAATGACTCTTGACTCTTCTTTTCATGTCAAATTACATAAAAAAATGCTATACAAAATAAAATCCATATAAAGAAAAAACCAAAACACTTTACAAGGAAATTACTACAATGAAACGCATACATTACAATTTATTATTAGCTAATGCAAACAAAAAAAAATTAAATATACAATAAAAAATAAAAATACATACATGCTACTCAAATAATAATAAAAAAAAAACTTTTGGAACACATATACTTTATATATTATTACAACTATATACTGTCTTAATAAACTCTATATACATAATATACCCAAAAACAACAACAAAACAAAAAACATTAAAAATATAAAAAAAAAATAATAAAAAACATACAACTATCTCCTGCTGAACTGTGCATCATCCAAAAAAAAACCACCACCACCAACCGTTATGGTATTACTTTTAACTTAAAACAATAAAAAATATAAACAAATAAATTATATATATTTTATTAATGCAAAAATAAACAAAATAAAAAAACTAAACAATAAACAAAAATATTTACAATATACCTACCTATAGCAACAAAATCGATGTCCGCATTAATTTATTATTTTAAATTAATTTATTTTTAAATATGTAATTTAAATTATAATAAAAAAAATACAGAAATAAACATTTTCTTACATAAAACAGAGACAAAAAAGAATTAAAAAAAGAAAACATAGAAGAGTTTAAAAACAAAAAGAACATCCAATAAAATTGGATTTCAATAATTTTTGCCTTTGAATAAATAAATGAACATAAAAACTAACAAAAAAAAATATTATAAATATGTGTCATGTGTATATTTAAAAAAGAAAATTATTTTAATTCGAATAAACTTTTTTTTTATAAAACAATTCTAAACAAAAAAATATTCTGTGTACAAAAAATAAACAAGAAAAAAAATGATATATAAAATTTGTTGAGAAAATTTAAGAAAAAGAAAAAAAGGAACATTATTTCATTTCCTCGCTTTAAATGGAATTCAAGTAGACAAAAACTAACAAAAGAAAAAAAGAAAGAAAAACAAACAAATCATACATTATAAATAGCGAAACAACAACAGAAAAAAATCGATATTATATTATTATACATAGAATATAAATTCATATTAATTATATTAATTGTTAGTTGCATTATTGAAAAACAAAAAAAAAATTTACGATGAATGAATTAATCCAAAAATAAAAAAATATGGAACAATGTTCTATGGCGGGCCGACAGAATAAATTTTCAAATTTTTAAAATTAAACAAAAAAATATAATTTATTTTAAGTAAAATGCGAAGTAGTAAAACTATTTAAACAAAAAAAAAAACAGAAAAATAAAATGATGATAATGATGATTCCATTGATATGTAATGTGAAACAAAATGCAAATTATACCAGCGATAATATATTATACACAAAAGTGAATATATTAAATTAAATTAAAAAAAAAATAAATAACTATTATTTAAAAAATTAATAAACCAAGCAAACAAATACAAAACAAAAAAAAAACTACTAATTAATAATGTTTTAAACCAAATGGAACAATTGTAAGTGGAGAAAAATATTCTTTAATAAAACAAACAAAAATGAAAGAAAATTATTTAATAAAATCTTAAATAATTAAATAATATTGTGTAAAGTGTTTTACTTTATTTTTCACTGAAAGTTATTACATTTAATAAAAACCCGATTTATCTTGAAAACGATCTTGCTTCAATTATTGCGAACAACACCATCTATGGACCAACAAAGTTGTGGGAGTTATTTTTAAAAACCAAAAGAATTGATTCTTCAAGTTACTAGTGTCACAGTGGTAACCAAATTGTATGCCATAGTTTATTTCAAAAAAAAAAAAAAAATTGTATACGGGAAGGTTACGGATATCTGTGAGAGACAGTAGGAATGAAAAATGTAATTTGTTCTGTCAAATGTGTCACCGTTTTATATGTCAAAAAATGGAGTTTTGTTGTCTACATTTTATTAAGGTGTCACATTTGTAACGACATTTTTTGTTGGGGACATTTTAAATTTTCTGCTTTGGCTCATCACATCTGTCACATTTTTAAGACTTGAGGCTTTTACGTCAAATCGTAGACCATCAAATAAAAATTAGGGTCTTAGAAAGTAAGGAAATGACGTTCGCAAGAAGCACATCCTCTGCGTTGCATTTTATAGGTTGGAATCGAACTTTAATTTCCCTAACCAACTTAAGCTGCAGATCAGTTTCATTATTTTGAATTAAATTAAACCTCTCAAAATATGAATATGTACAAATTTAAAGCACTATAAATAGAACGCGACTTTTAACTTGTTACGCAGCATTCTTGACGTTTGAGTAAA
The DNA here is from genome assembly GCA_905146935.1 of Scaeva pyrastri. NCBI lineage: Eukaryota > Metazoa > Arthropoda > Insecta > Diptera > Syrphidae > Scaeva > Scaeva pyrastri. The sequence continues at coordinate 24,662,693 of LR989927.1, read as the reverse complement.
ATTTTGGATTTAAATTTTATACCAAATTAAAATATTTGTTTCATCTGAAGAAGTTTACATTTTTGACAGCAAGTGCTGGTTTTTTGGTAACAAATTTGTTGACAGCAAATCCTGTTGTTTTTTTGTCAATTAAAAACAACTTAGGGCTTGCAGTAATCTCTCACTTGATTTGTATTCTTGTCTTGATGCTATTGAACTTTTATATTCTTTTGAATTTTGGCTGTTATTCATTTCTTTTTTAATATTTTTTGACAAATCACCATGGGCAGATACAACGTTCAAAAACTCGGTAAATTAATTTGAATTAATTTAAAAAACATCTACACTCTTCGCCCATTTCACACTCGGGAGGTTAAGGTGAACGACCATAGACCACGACGTACATAATTTTCCATGTATCAGAATGGGATCTAGAGATGTTGGAAGCCGACCCTGATGTTAAAATCATCATTTCAGCGATTTTTTGAATTTGGAGGCCTGTGCGACTAATCAACTAACTTAAGTGGCGCCCAACAAAACTCATGCCATCTTCTATTTGACATATGGGATTTACGTCATAAGGTTATATTCCATAATTAAGAGGTCTTTTATAACAGTAATTTTCAGATTAAAAAAACCCTTAGAAAAACCCAAATTCTCCTTTCGATTCTCGGAAATCTACATCAATATCGCATTAGTTATTCTCTCCGAAAGTATGATGCTAAATGTATGTACCTTCTACAATTTCCCGAAATAGATTTAAAAAAAAAAATCCCACCCCCACCTTATGACATCGAATTCGGCATAACCTATATCTGATACCACAAATGCCACACGGTACAAGTAAATGCACTTTTGAAAGTTTAAAAGGATACAAATGTTTACAATACACCTAGCACATGCGTCAGCAGAAAATTTTTCACAAGGGGGGAGTTTGGTCGTGGTTGGATTACGATGGAACTGCATCTTATTCAAGGCCAGGTTGCATCAAGCAAAAGATGCAGATCTACTATGGGGATTTTTAGTACCCCCATTCGCCTGTGCATCAGACGCCCATGACAATAAGCTTGATGACGTATGACATTGTAAATGCACTTCAATGCTATCATCATCTGTCATTTGTCTTCTTATTTTTTAATTTTATTATTCCAAAAAAGCTTTTTGTACAAACAAGGACCCCTCCAGCAACCCACTACCAAGAGTCTCCTTAATCCTTGATATTCCAAATGTCATTAAGAGAAGAATGAGTCGTTTGCAAAGCCCATCACAGAACTTCGGTACATTTCCGATTAAAAGTATATAGATTCCGGATACATTCAAATTTAAGTATACATCTTCCATAATCCTGTCGCCACAAAATGGACAAAATAAACACAACATATATGTGAAATCGATCTGCTTACTGTTGTTGGAACTTGAAAATCCTCTTCGAAGTTCCACCACTCCATAGTATCATTTTGTGGCCTCCATAAATACTTATTGCACATGAGATGTGAACACAGTCAGTGACTTTATATGGGTTCCACCGACCGGAGACTTGAGTGTCCTGTGATACGTAAAACTATATTGTCCTGGTGCGGAGGGACTGCGACTGGGAATGGCACTGGGACTGGGAATTGTAATCACTGCGGAAGTTGTTCCATATACAATTCTACATCGTAAAGCAGAAAAATATAACAAAACTTTCTTATGAAAAAACTTTGAAAAAGTATAAGGACAAGAGCAAGAGCAGGACGAGGACTAGGACCAAGGATAAGATGTATACCTGCAATGTAATGTTGTTGCATAGAGTAGAGCAATATCCACCATGGGATTACTTAAGTTCAATTTAAAACTTAGATATTTAGAAGAGAGCAAATATTTAAGAACTGATTTCAACTACGAGAATGAGTATTCATTTCTTATTGTAGTTTAAGGACACTCTAACTTTACTTCTGCAAAATATGATAGCCCTCAATTTTGTTTTTTTAAATCGCAATGTATTAACTGTCAAAAATCGGTGACCTTTATTTGAAGACCTTTTATGAAATTGGCGTTGACAAATTTTAATCAAATTCTAATTTGTAACTTGCAAGGATTTTTGACATTTCTGTTTGACACATCACGCTACACTATTTTAGACGGGTGACGTTACTACATAGTGCGCTATTTCATTGACGTCCCATTGTGTTCGAGGGTTAAGAAAAACAGGTTCTCCATAATTACTTGCATTAACCTAAGGTCCTTAGCTTTTTGTCTGTCACATGTGAATGGCCCCGTGATTTATAGTGCCCTTCCAAGAAACTGAATTCTTAAGGATTTATTTTCATTGCACAAAAAATCAAACTTCAAAGAAAACAAAATCTCAACCGTTACCAAATTCAAGTTCCGTTGCGTGTTTCCAAAAAACAAAAAAAAAAAAACAGATTCCTTTTGTCATAAATCTTTCCTCTCTATGGTTTTTCCATTCTAATGTGCTTAGGAACAATGAAAAGCCCCCCACCTTTGACAACAAAAGACCGTGTCCTCGTACTCGTTGCACATACAATTTTTGTTTCCCAAAAAGAATTCGAAAATCCTGTGCAACTTCTGTGCTATAATTAAACTTTCAACTTAAATACACACAAAAGATCAAGGAACAAGGACAGTCGTTGTTTTCCTGTCCAATTTGTTTTGCCTTCGTCGTCGACGCCGCGTGCGTCGCGCCACAGCATACATTGTGTTTGGAGATATGAAGCAACCGAGCAACAACAACAAAAAAGTGTGTAAGAGGACCACATCAGGATACGACCATCAGACCTGGACAATTCCCTTGTTTTCTTGTGATACGAGTATAAGAATGCGAAAAAAAGGAAGAAAATGCCCAGAACGGAAACATTGTGAAAAGTAGTGATACAAGGAAACCACATCAGGCAGGACTTCTCATCATCAGGCTTTTGTGTCATGTTTGAGGGGATGGGGGAGCTTGGATCCTTTCACAAAACAACGCATAGTAACCTCGAAAAAATCCCTATTCTATATTGCATTTCGAATGTCCTTTTTCTGATTGTTTTTTATCCTCTTGCTCTTACTCTCTATATATACGAACATCGGTCTCCCTCATTTTGTCTCCATTTGCCATTTGAGCTTTTTTGAGTGTGTTTTTGGAAAATTGTATCGCGAAAACCACAATTTTGAGCTCCGGTTAAACAGAAACAACTAACCAAAAAACTTGTGCCAAAAGAGGACCAGGCGAGGAGCGGTCGGTCGATATGGTGAAAGCCACAGTTAGATGTTGTCGTCCTGTAGTCCTGTGTTTTGCTTTCAAAAGTTATTCTTTTTTCATCTTTTCAAATGCGAAAAAGTGGAAAAATAACAGCTTCCTGTGGTTTAAGCGCACATAAAGATTTCTCCGAGGGAGGTTCATTATGGAACCGGACCCGCACTGTTTTGAGTGGTATTTTCTGTCTGATATATGAAGGTGCACAGTGTGGTCAGGAGATCTCGGTCCTATAGTATTTAGTTTTTGGTAAGATTGGAAAAGGAAAAGCCACTATTTTTTTCAACACACACATAATGTGGTACGAACTCGAAGGAAACGTTGAGATTCAAAGTGGGATACAGGAACTTCTTTTGGTTGTTTGACGAAGTGGAATCAATATTTCGACCAGAGTTTTAACTTTCGAATTGACAAATTTTCATTTTTGTTTTGGAATTTTGAAATTTTGTTCAATAACGAAAACAATTTGTTCTTAGTATGTGTAAAACTTCATAACCCTTAAATGACAGCTAAAAAAATTGTTACATTTTAAGGGCTGTCATAAGATTTCATACAAAGGACCTTTTTCACATTAGCATTGGACCTTATCAATTTTTTTGAGATTTATAAAGGAACTACATTTTTTATTGTTATTATTATTATTATTATATATCTATACTAATATATAAATCTGAAGAGTCTGTTTGAACGCGCTAATCTCAGAAACCACTGGTTCGAATTGAAAAATTCTTTTTGTGTTGGATAGTTTATTTATCGAGGAAGACTTTAAGCTATACAAAATTACGCTATGACCAATAGGCGAAATATAGGTCACTGGTCATTATTGGTCTTTGGTCATAAGTGGTCTTTGGTCATAAATGGTCTTTGGTCATAAATGGTCTTTGGTCATAAATGGTCTTTGGTCATAAATGGTCTTTGGTTATAAATGGTCATTGGTCAATATAGGTCATTGGTCATTGTACATTTGACCTTTGACCTTTGACCTTTGACCTCTGACCTTTGACCTTTCACCAATGACCTGTACAGGCCAATGACCAATAACCTATAATGACCAATGACCTATATTGACCAAACACCATTTATGACCAAACACCATTTATGACCAAAGACTAATAATGACCAATGACCCATATTGACCAATGACCATTTATGACCAAAGACCAATAATGACCAAAGACCAATAATGACCATTCTCCTATAATGATTCATAACCAATGACCAAAGGAGTCTCTCATTTATCCCGATCGTGACGAACGCCATGCCATCGCAAAGGATTCGGACGGTTTGGTCTGCGCCCTCCAAGTAAGGATGGTCTGCCACGCTGTCCCTACCATTAAATGTACTACATAGAACTTTCCGAGGTGGTTCCACTGCTTTCATGCGAGCTAGGTGACCTGCCCGACGGAATCTACCGAGTTAATTTTTTTTCACGACACATCTGAATTCGAGGTAGATTGTGGAATCGTCCTTCCTTACATACGGGGCCATCAATTCTGCTTGCGACTTGCTTTGCGCTTAAGAGGTCAAAGTTTGCTACTATTGACCCAAGGTATTCATGCTCCATTACCTTAATTGTTTGACCAGTTGTTCAGTTGTTCTTCTCGCAGTCGAACGCCACCAAGAACTTTGTTGTTCTTTCACTAATCAGCCAGCGGGATATCGTATTAAAAAGAGAACACAAGGCACGCATTGCATGGGATAGATTTTTGTTTTCAAACGAATCGTGGATTTTGTTTTTGAGGATTATGAGTCATGACCATCTTCACTTTCCAGTATTGTAATTAAAAAACAAAACATTTTAATCAAAATGTGTCGACTCCTTACTTATTAATTTTAATCTGTATTTAAAATACATATCATGATAAATAATATTCAGTACACATAATTTACATATGAACATATGTTTATCTATATCTATACTTTAATATATAAAGCTGAAGAGTTTGTTTGTTTGAACGCGCTAATCTCAGGAACTCCTGGTTCGAATTTTAAAATTCTTTTTGTGTTGAATAGTCCATTTGTCGAGGAAGGCTATAGGCTATATAACATCACGCTGCGAAGAATCAGTGGAAAATGTTGCAAAAGGAAAAAAAATTATTCATCTTAAACGGCTTCTGTTCCATTGTCACAATCGGGTTGCAGAGAAAATCCTTATGTTCTCCAGCCATAATAAAATAAAACCTAAATATCCTTTACGTACTTTAAAATATATATTTTTTAAAACTAAATCTTAATTGCTATATCTACCTAATAATAAATTGAGGCGGACGAAGTCGCGGAGAACAGCTAGTTTATTATATACTGATAATAAGTCACTAATTTTATCTTTTCTTTTTTATTACTTCTCATTCTCACCTGTCACCTCGTTAACGAAGTAATCTGACGTCTCGTATCGTAATAGTTCGAGTATAAGACGTGACAGTTTCGCGAAAACAAAAGAATAAACTGTCAGAACCAGGTAAATGATGTTGCGGATGAATTCGGAACGATTGTTTGACATTTCCACTATGAGAGATATGTCAAAACTGACACAACTCATTAGATTCTGTTATCGGTGTAAATATTTGCTTTATTTTTGTGGGTTTCACTAAATATTCAATGGATTTCTGTTTAAATTAATCACCCGCTTGCTTTCAGCGTCTACTATCAAAAAAATTATTCATTTAAATAATTAACAAAAATAAAATTTTATTCAGCCAACCTGAATACAAATGATTAGCCACACACAATGATTTCATTTTTGATAAAAATCGGAATCGAAATTTGTTTATAGCTCCGATAATAATCATGAGTGAAATAAACTATAAGTTTCGAACCGTTTCATACTTAATGTCATTTATTTTCACAAAATGGCTGATCATTAAAAATATAGTCAATCAAAAATAAACAAATTCTTACTTAACTCACCAGGCAATCAGAAACGAAAGCATAATACTGATACACCACTTGTAGTGAAGCGGGACGGCCGCAGCGCAGGTTGAATAAAAAAATTACAAATTCAAAACAATTAAAAAAAAGTTCACATAGACATACATAACTGGCAAACATTGACCGCCAAATTTTTTTTATAGGGAAATTAGGTGTCATATTATGGGTCGGTCGACTGTGAGTCAGTTCAGTTGGAGACGACGACGACGACGACTGCTGAGAATGCTATTCCTACGATGACGAGTGCCAAATTGTTTGCGATAACGTAGCCGCACCGCTGCCGCCTCACAATGCCATTCGTGATCAACCGTCATTTATGACGCATAGAGTCGGAGCACCGCTGCCGCCGCTACGCCTCCGCACCATGGGCGAGTTGTATTGAACAATCACATACCCCCGCACACAAATAGACCCGTTGTTAGTGTTTGCGTAGTTCTCGTCATCGACTCGTCCGACCGACGGACGACGACACGACGACGATCGTCGCCTATGCATCGCTCCGCTTCATAGTTTCATTGTTATCATTTCGAAATAATGAGGCGGGAAATAAATGACACATTCCCCATTATGGGGGCCTGCAGTCGGACTTCGATGAGTGTACGGTATTCTTTGTATATACATACGAACACTTGAGTGACCCTGTTGTGCGGTTCTGTTGGCCTGGTATTTTGAATGTCCCATCGATCGATTTTTATATTAAGTGTTTGTATTTGTATTTTTTTTTTATTTGAAGACAGATTGATCTTGATCAAAAGTAAAAACCTAACGATAATTTTTTTTTTTTTGAGATCAAATTTGGTTGTGGTTGGATTCTCTATGAGTTGATCTTCGTGCAAGTCGCAGTCATTTGTAGTTTTATTGTGACACTTACGTACTAGGAGAAGAACAAGTCAAGGCGATATGATCAATTTATTTATTGATTTGATTGCGATCATCGATTGAAGAATGGCAACGGTAGTTCCAAAGAAGAGTTATTTCAGTTGTCTTTATTATTTGACAGGTTAACGCTGCTGGCTGGAAAGGCAAGTGACAGATCGTGTGTGATATTAAAGTACTTCGACATTCATTGAAGTTTTTGTGTTATAATAAATTCACCAATCACAATTTAACGATAACAACTGTTTTTAAATTTGTATTTTATGAAGAAAATTAATTTGAAGTCCATAAAATTTCTCATTCTCAAAATATTCGAGAATTTTTACTAATTTTTGGTAGAATATTTTTTTCTTTTTGTAAGGAAACTTTGAATTGTTATTTTTTTGGAAAACTTTATTAGTTGTCGAAAAACGTCATTTTACTAATTATACAAAAATTCTGAGGTTAATTTCATGTTTGACATTTCAAATAGAAAGAATGTACCTATATACTTTTCTTATAAGGCATTTTGAAAATCAGGAATTCCTATGGTTTTGTATCGTAATATCGTAAAAATTCAAGCAAAGTAAAAGTGGATCTATTTTCTATTCGGTTAGGCGTTTAGCTGTCAAACGAAGGACAATTCGTTGTCAGTAATTTTAATTGGATTTTGAAAATTGAAGTAAATTTTTCTTTTTTATACAAAATCAAAAATTGTAATTTGAATCACATTTTTTAAATTAATAGGTCTGTTCCAAGTGTGTGAAATTCGCCGAAAATCACCGAAAAACTGTGAAAAGCTGTTCCAAGTTACACATTATTCGTAGTTTTTCACAGAAGAGAGAGCTCTTGAGAGAGCAAAAAATTTCCCCACCCTGAGAATTTCAGCCACAAAAATGTCTGTGCACAGAAAATTGAAGACTGCCAAACTAAAAATTAACATTTGATATATTAGTTTTGCCGTTAAAATAAAGGAATTTTTTTTAAATTGAATTTTAAATTCTAATTTTCATTATGGAAAACACCAGTATTGAGTTACAAATCGAGTCGTCAGACTCTCTTGAAAACTCTATTAGTTACAATTTTAACAAATCCATTTTTTTATTCATTTTAAACAATTAGAAACTTTCGAATCAAATTGGTTGAAATGATTTTTTGGTAACATTTTTTTTGACGTTTCATAGAATCTGTGATTTTCTGTGAAATGTCGTTCCACTTCGTTGTGCACAGTTTCTCTCTCGCTGAGAAAATTTTACCCCCACTCCTTAAAAAAATGTGTGCTGTGAATTTCTGTGCACAAAACACTTGGAACAGACTTTACCTAATTATTCGAGGTTTCAGAAACGAATTTTATGTTTGGAATTAAAACTCAAAAGTTGGTACGTGCGTTCAGTTTAAAATTGTCAGAAATATTCAAGAATGTGAACTCCGCTTAAAGAAAGGCTCTGATGCACCTTGACAAATAAAACCCGGGCCACCTACTTTTTTCCATTCAAGTAACATAAATTTATCTTACAATGAATAAATTACTTAGATTATTTTAATCACGAAAACCTTCAAATAATTCAGCAATTCCCTTTCTGACCATCAAACCCAAATAATGTACATTAGGCGGGCTCCTATATTAGCCTAATAGCCGCAACCAGCTGTAAGACACCGATAAGGGTCAAAAGGAGGAAACGCCTAAAACAAAGCAATCGCAATCTTCCAACAAGAGAGCCATAACCCATAAAGCACTGCTGCTCCTGTACTATATAGTGCTGCCTGTCCTACTCCATTTGCGTAATGTCCTATGTTTATGGCATATAACTTCCCTATTCCTTGTATACTAATTCCTTATCGTCTTATTGATGAACATCCTGCATATCCCCGGAAATAAGGTCAGTTTAGCAGATCAATCGTCAGATTTTTATAATATATTAAAATGTGCTGTGTCATGCAGGATAATCGCATGGTTTGGAATTTGGTTTCCTCTCAGGACAGGAACTATGCTGGATTCAGAGGATTTAATGTGAGTCGCATTGACCTTTTCCCTCACAATCGACAAGATAGAGAATTTACAGATGAACACATAGAATGAGACTTGGATACGTGCGGGTATCCTTAAGGATAATCAAATAACCTCCCAGGGTGACCAGGATTCTAGTTCCTGTTTAATTCATTTATCTACTTAAAAAAAAAACACACACACTAGGAACAGGAAGTGATGGAGGGAAGGAGCGAGGACAAAGGTTAAAAGCATCCAGGTGGTACAAAACACGCTTGTGTCCTAGTGCTATAAATCTTCTGTCTTCACGAACTTGCTGTGCATACGTTTAAAGATTTATTGTTCATTTGTAAGCCCAAGTCCAAGCCCGGGCGCCAGTCCGAGTCCAGCGTTTTTTTGTTCATTGTCTCGGCGGCGCGGCGGCTTTAAGTTTCATTAATTTTGCACATTTCCTGCGGGAAAAAATAATATACCATTGGCAAATTTTCAACTTAAAATTAAAGAAACAAAAAAAAAAACACCACAAGAAGCCTTAAAAAAAATATAAAAATTATGCACCGAAAAAGGAAAAACGACCAACGAAGAAAAGTTGAATGTAAATCTTTGTGGGAGTAGAAACTCTTTTCGCAATCGGATGCTCATAGCTCATGCTCATGCTTCGTGGCTCGTGCTATAAGCAAGAGGTAACGAGGGGATGGTTGCACTTGGCTCTCTAGAACTACATACCTTATACCTACTGTGGGTTATGAGGTTGGTCGACTGTATATGTATAGGCTATAGGGTGTCGACTGGGAGGGCTATAGATATACAACTGTATAGGGCGAATTTCGCAATTAGACTAATGAAAGTTTGCAGTGTATTGCTGAAGTGGTCAGGAGATACTTAACTACTTTTGGTGCAAACTTTTTCTTTTTAATTAGAGCAGACTTTTTGTACGTTTTTTGAGTTTTTTTTTTTTCTTTTTACTCCTCCTTCACCTTTTTCTAAATCCTCAAAAAAGATTTGAATATGAAGTGTGTGCTGCTTCTCTGTCTCAGGACTTGCAGGATGAACTTTCATTGAGGTTACTAACGCCATCTCTCTGATTTATCTCTAATGAGAATTAAATAAATTTGGTTATTTTATCTCGTTAAAGGTAAGACATTTTTTTGTGTCCTCTAGTCACAAGAACGAACCGATGCAGTCGGTTTATAATAATTTCTTAGACTAATTTTATTTTCATTTTGTGTTTTTTTTTTTTGGCATCTCTTTTAATTTATTAGATTAGAAAAAAAAGTTGATATTGAGAAGAATTATTTTAAGCCAAATTAGTTTCTTGGGAAGTTAGACATTTCGTTTTTTCTTTTAAGAACTTGAATTGAGAATTTAAATCAAACGCAGGAGTCAAATACGTACACAGGTTATTTCTTTGACCGCTACCCGTCTGCTGTCTTTCAATTTGACAGTACAGTACCAATATGTGAGATGTCATCAAAGTTCTTTGCTCGTTTGAAACTTTGAATGTTCCAGCAACTTCTCTCATAAATGTTCAATATTGTCTTGAAAATATGTAAATACAGTTCTAAAAATTAAACAAATAATCTAATGCCACTCAAAATTATCTCCATATTTTGACATTGACAGTTCAATCATATTGGTTTAATGGTGCGTTCACAGTAATCTTTCAAAGTTGTCAAATTTCAATCAGGAAAACAAAAACAACATGTTAAGGATGAAAAGGTAAATAAAGATAATTTAAGCTCGAAACTAATTAAATACAAATAAGTTTTTTCAAATTTGTATCCAAAAAAAAAAAAAAAAAAAAAAAAAAAAAAAACAAACAACATAACCTTAAAGTGATTTATTTTCAAGGAATATTAAGACCCAACACTCACTCAATGTATTTGTCTTTCTTCCAAACTATTTTCCATAAACTCAAAAAAGTTTTCCCCTAATTCACATCTGAACTCAACATTTTAAAACCAAACTTAAAAACTAAATAGGTTTAAGGTGAAGAAGAGAGAAAACCAACAATTCTAAAAGTTTCCATTTTATATTTTTCTTATATTTTTTTTGGTTTTATTTAATACCAATATAATCTTCCTTCTTCATACAAATCCATAGACATACAAGAAGATACTAGTAGATAGCCAAGAAGACTAAACTCGTAGGTATATAAATTCCAACTCAATTAAAATACCCAAAAACTAAGCAAATTCCAAACACTTCCGGTCTATACGTATAATCTGTTTATCCTGTATATCTCAAGGCATTATGGTTTATCCTCTTCCGCTTCTACCAACAACAGCCAACTTTCTCTGCCGCCCCGCACATCACTGCAGTTAACTTTTCTTGTTTACAGAGAAACTTTTACTTACGAATTAAAAGTGGCTTCTAACTGTGACTGTGTTTCCTGTCATCTGTACCTAATACTAACATAAGTACCTATACATTCCCGTAACAGAGGACGAAAGGGACCCTCTTCTGCATTCTGCTGCCGAAAATATTGTAAAACTTTTGCTTCGATTTTTGGTGATATAGACTCGACCTCAACCCTCATAGTTCCGTTAAGTGGAACTTTCCTTTAAGAAAAAAACCAAACAGAGATAGACAAAAAAAATATACCTTAAGGATGGTTGAGAACATGACCAATACTATCACTTGGGAACAGAACTGACACAGCGGGGACAAAGTAATTCCCATCCGGCATCGGCATCATTGCTGCTTCTGTTATCCATTTGACGTTTGGCAGATCAAAGTTATTTGTACCATCTCCATCTCCATCTCCATGTCCATCCACCCAACCGGAACCGAAACTGGAGCTGGAGTGGTTTTTGCTTTGTTGGCAGGTGGCCATTATGGACTATGGAGTATCTTTTCTTAATTTGTTTGCATCAATTAGAAACGGAATTATGATATCAAATGTCACAAATGACAGATGTGTGTGACCATCTGCAATCGATTCGTGTTACCATAATTCATCATTTTGACATTAGCGAAAGTTTGGGAGGGAGTGAAAGCCAGCGCAGCAATGGTCAGGGTGGCTCTTAACTTTGTCCATTTTAGGTATAACAATGGTGTCTTTTGGTGAAACATGAGACCCTCCGGTCACTTTGACACGAGAATATTCATCACTTGGAGCACTGCTCCGGCAAGTCCCATAAGTGAGGCTGATGCCAGTGAAGTGGTATATTCATGATGGCAAGCGAGCCAATTGAAGGGCAGTAAACGCGACTACACTTACCTCTATAGTCCCATCAGGCATCGATAAGGCAAGGTCAATTGCAATGGCAACACTCACCCACATGACCAAATGAACAAGTGTGAGTGTGTGAGTAAGTCGAGTAAACATATTGACCGTTCAATTTATTTGACGTCTAGGGAACGAGATTGATGTGGCTCTTGTTGTAAAGAGGATAATATTTCTTTCAACCGCCACTTATCCTGAAGCTGGTCAAAATCGAAGACTATATGGCAGGAAGCGGGATATACAAAGCTGCCATTCTGACGCATTTGGCCAAAAGTCCAGGCCCCAGGATGAAAGCTTTAAGAGACACATGAAAACTACTCTACATGTGGAACGGAAATGCTCAGCGATATATAACTAATGATTTAGCCAAATGTCATTCTTTAACGGTATATACGAGTACATGTAGGTATACCTATAGTGAAAACTGACAGCGTCGATGTGTGTGGTTTTAGAAGGCACTTTATGTAGAGTGATGGCTGAGGAAATTGCTAAGATTATCCTGTTATAGATGTTAACAACCCTTCAGTGTGCGATTGAGGAGATTTAATAAATCGTTGAATTATTTTAATTTTTTCTCTTTTAACGAGTATCGGAACTTTTTTTTGTTGAATGACATTTCATTTCGTTCCGTTTCTTGGAAACCGAACGAGAATCGAAAAGAATGCGATGTTACATAATGTATTTAGGCGATTAGAAATATCCATCCGAATAATTTGAAACAGTATGAGATGGTTGTTTAGAGTGCAATCAATAAATGTATCACAAAAATGTTTGACATTTATCATTTGACAAAATTGTTTCACATTGAATGGAACGGAAAAAAATGAAACACAAATCAGAGAAATGATTTGTTCTGTTTTCTGCCAAAAAGCAATATTTTGAAAATTGAAATTTCATCTGAAAAAAAAAATAGATCCATTTGAGAGGTACAAAAATACCGAGAATTTAAAGTTTCGTAGTTCTGTAGGATTTGTCAAAAAAACTGATTTAAGAAACTTTTAAAATTAAAAAATAATAAGATATCAGAATGGTATATTTAGTCAAAAACAATGTTATGTTTATTTCTCAAAATTAATTGGTTTTCAGTTACAAAACATACAAATTCGTACAAAAAGAAGTTCTAATAAATGTTTGTATGTCAAAAACGATAACATTCACTCTTTCTTATAAATATGTAGTAGATAATGTACAAACACAAACTTTTGGTAAGTCCAAAACTCGTCTAAACGTCTATGTCTAAGCCAAGTTGTATATACATATGTAACTACTTAAAATTTCAAAAATAATAAATTTAACTATGTAAATTGTTCCGAATTGAATAGAAGAATGAAATGGTGACGTTTCTGAAATCATTGATAATAATATTGGATGTGTTAATTAAAAATATTCAACCTGTCTCAGAAATATTAAACATTGATAACAATAACCTTTAAAAAATGGGATATTTTTGAAAATATAATCTTTTGAATTATAGAATGGCCTTAATATTAAGCTTTGAGTCTATGAAATATATAAAAGTATAAATTCAGCTTTTTAAATGACGAAAAATGGTTAGTTCCGCTGTCATAAATAAAAAATACATGCTTAAGAAATTATTATTCGCACTTTCTACATTTTATAATATTAAAAAATAACAATAATAATTGAACTTAATATTTTAAAATATGATTTACCTTGTATATACATATTTCCAGGGCAGATTAAATATTTAAAAAAACTATTGAACTATTGAAATATAAAATTTAAAGAAAAAAAAACTGACATGCTTTGTGGTGCAAAAATAGAATATGAGCCTCTTTAACACTAAAAAAAGAAATTATCTAATAAAAAAATAAAAAAAAAATGCTTGCAAAAATATAGGTACTTCGTAAATAATTTTAAATTATAAAAGATATTTTAAATTTTGTATTTAAAAAAAATAAAACTGATATTAAAAAAAATATATTTGATTTTCATATACTAAACAAATTATTTTCCAAAGATAAATTTCAATTGTGTATTATATAAAAATGCAGTTTTTTGATCCTATACAAAATTTTTGAAAAATGATGGCAAAAACAAAAACTACATTTCAATTGTTAAAAAATAAAATTAAATAACGAATTATTGTGCTTAATAATAAAATAGATTTTAAAATGTAATTTTTAAAAAATGGAGCAAATCAAAACTTGAATTTGTTAAAAAAAAAATTGTTTTTGGAGATTGATTTTACGGAAATATTACTTTTTTTTATTTTATTATTATAACATATTATTTCATTCAGATTAATATTTGTAGAGATAATTTTTTTTGGAATAATTGTTGAGATTCCCTAAACTAAAAAGAACAGCCACTGTGATATTTGTTTAATTGATAAAAAATACCACAACAACAGTTCCCTTCACTTTTAAAGGAATATTATTTTGAAGATCCCCTGGAATATTTCACACTTATAAAAAAATAAAAAGTATCACAAAAAATCGCTGCTGACATCATCGCCTAAAATAAAAAGAACAGCCACTGTGATATAAATTTTCAATTATAAATACATCCCAGCAACAGTTCTTTTATTTGAAACGATGTTTATTTTTATGAATTTATTATTTTGTGTAAAAATTCATAACTTTAAATTGTTGATTATTTTACACCGAAATATAAAGGAAAATCACTGTGATATGGCTTGTTAAAGTTATCATATCACAACGATCGTTCCTTTGATTTCAATTAAAATCTTCTCGAATACACTGAAAAAAATATGAACTTCAAAATTTTTAGGTTGTGTCCCACAACGAACTTCAATGGTTGTCTAGCTTTATGAGAAACACGATCACTTAAGGCTAGACCACCAAAGAAGTTAATTGCTTTCGTTTTTTTTTTTTCTTTTTTAAATTTAAAAAATCACATTTCAAAATATCAAACTTTGCACGGTTTTTTTAGGTGTGTTTGTTGAATATTTTAAAATTATAGCACGAGTGTTCGGTCTAGTCACTTTGATAGTAAATTAATTGCTTTTTGAAAAGGGACTATCCCAACAGTCGCTGTTTAATTTTAAAATTATTTTTTGAACTCACTTTCACAGTTTTTGTAAAAAATTGCGTTTTTTGATGAATATTTGAATTCAAAATCGGGAGACACACTTTGCCCAGTGATGCGAGAATATAAATTTTTAAACCACCAATTGAACAAATTGTGTCGCTCGATCTTGCAAATTTATTTTTGTATTGATTTTTTTTTTTATCATAACTTGAAAATATCAAAAATGATCACAGCAGATTTTCGAAAAGTTCACGAGACACATTTTACCCAGTGATAAGATCTTTCAACCATCATACTGAACAAACTGTGCCGCAGGATACTTTAAGTTTTTTTTTTTCTTCTAAATTTCACTTTTGCACTTTTGAAAAATTCACGGTTTTTTGAGTTTTGGAAAATTCAGGAGACACATTCAACCCAGTGATGGAATTTGCTTCGAATCATCAATCTGAGCCGATTGCATCTCTAGAAGATTCGATTTTTAGACGTCAAGCACTTTTTCAATGAAGATATGATTCTCAGACCATTTTAAGACAAACTTCACCCAGTGATGATTGCAAGTTCCAAGAATTGCTCTCCAGAAACACCATCTGAACAAAGTTCGTCTTAGAATAGACAAGATGATTCCGATACTTGACTGAAGGATGTGCTGTCTTGCTGTGTGACAAAATGCAACTGATAACTTTCGTCTTCAAGTCTGGGTCTTTTATAGTCCAAAATGCACCTAGATAACCGCATTGCTATGTCCCACTAATTACTTTCTGGTGCACTCGCCTTAATTACCTTCAGCGCGGGTGACTTCTATACCTGCGCAGGTCGAACGCCTAAAATGCCGAGGTACCTTACCTGTGTCGCGATATGGGAAATATGCAGTAAATCTTCTAAGTCCCATAAAATACCCAAATTCCCGGAGGTAATAAAACACATATTAAAAGTGGATACAAATATCCGCGACTAACGGCCGAAGCCGTCGACAACAACGATGGACGGACCGAAGGTACTTCACGATCAGCGGAACAATGGAAAATGTTTTTGAATTGCAAAATTTTATGACGGGCTACGAGGATTAACCGTGCGAGCTCAACTCGAATTTCGCGGAAGGATCATATTCTATTGTTGAAATAGAATTTGAAAATTTCAAATCTTCAATGCAATAGATTTTGCGAATTATTTTATTTAATTTTTGAAAAGGAAAATAAATATTGTTTTTGGAAGATAGATCTTCGTGATTTATTGATCCTTTGTTGGGATCCTTTGGTAACTTTGGGATTTGTCAAAATATGTCTTAAGTCGCGTTTTATGATCAACCGTAGTTAAGAAGTTTTCAAGGATATTGACGTGGATGATTGAGAAGACAGAAGGTACAGTTGAACCATGTTAACAAAGAGTTACTTCAGCCCCTGAAACATTGAATTTAACATCTGACTAAAACATACAAATAATTTTCAAAAGTGACGAAACTGTACCTTAAGCATACTATGAGGTTCCAGAAGTCAGAAAATCAATGTTAAGAAAATAATAATCCTATATTCGATAAAAATGATACTGAATGGAATAATATTTTCTGTTTTGATGTTAAGGCAAAAATCTGTGCCCACAAAGCAAAACCGCTAAAGTCGAGTTTAGACAAAATTGAGATTTTTATGTCGTTAGATTCAGAGTGTCCGACTCTATTTTGTAAATTTTTTTTAACTCCATATTGTAAAAAATGGACCCACAATTTTCAAAAAACAAAACAACTAAAGTCAGTTTCTTACAACGTCATCTAGGAAAAACAACTAAACTTGACTTAAGATTATAATTTCTTCTTGTTTACTCAAGGAATAACAACTAAAACTTAATTTGGTTGTTTTTCCGTATTCAATTTATTGATTTATTTCCGTTCTTATGTTAAGGAAAACGACTAAACTCGAGTTTAGTTGTTCTTCCTCGATGATATTTTTATATATTCTAAGTTTCATGTTGTGGAATAACAACTAAAGTCCAGATTGGCATAGTAAAATCCTAAATTACCACAAGGAAGAAAAGCTAAACTCAACTTTGTGCAATGAAAATTTCGATTTACTTCAAGGAAAAACAGCTAAAGTCGATTTTAGATTTTTTGTAAGAACAATTGCCTCAGCCAAAACAACTAAAGTGTTTATTTTGCCTCCCAGGCTTTTTATTTCAATGTTAAGTGAATTGTTTCATTTTATATTAACAGATATCTAAAATACCTTCAATTTGATACTAGTTTCAAGACGATCAGATTTTTAAATAATATTCTAGAGCTATTTGTAATTTTGCACTTTTTCCAAAAACTTCAAACGTCTCTCCTGAAAAATGTTGAAAAGCGACTTGAGCGGTTTTTCCTTGTGGCCACAGAAATATTCAAACCTCAGAAGCGGTCTTCATTGTTATATAGGAAATTGATACACCTTTCTTCTGATGCATAAATCTATACTTATATATAAAGCTGAAGTCAAATCACACAATTCCGACCCGGCTCCGGTCGAATTTTACCTTTTTGGCGATATTTCCTCAACCAAGCCTCGCACGCAGATGCGGTCTTCGCTGTTCAATAGCAAATTGGTGCACCTTTCCGCTGGTGCATAAATCTTAGTTAAATTCGAAACTTTTGAAAATTGTCATTTTCGAAAAAAATCGTGGACTCCCTTGCCAAAAAAAATCATTTTTTTCAACTTTGTCTCCGATCCCAATGATTTATACACCAAAAGAAAGGTAATTTTAAACCCTTTCCGCATCTGCTGAGCAAACGCCTCTGCGAGGCTTGGGTTCCGAAAAATTTCACTCCAAAGTCAAATCACACAATTCCGACCCGGCTCCGGTCGAATTTTACCTTTTTGGCGATATTTCCTCAACCAAGCCTCGCACGCAGATGCGGTCTTCGCATTTCAATAGAAAATTGGTGCACCTTTCCGCTGGTGCATAAATCTTAGTTAAATTCGAAACTTTTGAAAATTGTCATTTTCGAAAAAAATCGTGGACTCCCTTGCCAAAAAAAATCATTTTTTTCAACTTTGTCTCCGACCCCAATGATTTATACACCAAAAGAAAGGTAATTTTAAACCCTTTCCGCATATGCTGAGCAAACGCCTCTGCGAGGCTTGGGTTCCGAAAAATTTCACTCCAAAGTCAAATCACACAATTCCGACCCGGCTCCGGTCGAATTTTACCTTTTTGGCGATATTTCCTCAACCAAGCCTCGCACGCAGATGCGGTCTTCACTGTTCAATAGCAAATTGATACACCTTTCCGTTGATGCATAAATCTTAGTTAAATTCGAAACTTTTGAAAATTGTCATTTTCGAAAAAATCGTGGATTAGCCCCTTGCCAAAAAAAATCATTTTTTTCAACTTTGTCTCCGATCCCAATGATTTATACACCAAAAGAAAGGTAATTTTAAACCCTTTCCGCATCTGCTGAGCAAACGCCTCTGCGAGGCTTGGGTTCCGAAAAATTTCACTCCAAAGTCAAATCACACAATTCCGACCCGGCTCCGGTCGAATTTTACCTTTTTGGCGATATTTCCTCAACCAAGCCTCGCACGCAGATGCGGTCTTCGCTGTTCAATAGCAAATTAGTGCACCTTTCCGCTGGTGCATAAATCTTAGTTAAATTCGAAACTTTTGAAAATTGTCATTTTCGAAAAAAATCGTGGACTAACCCCTTGCCAAAAAAAATCATTTTTTTCAACTTTGTCTCCGACCCCAATGATTTATACACCAAAAGAAAGGTAATTTTAAACCCTTTCCGCATCTGCTGAGCAAACGCCTCTGCGAGGCTTGGGTTCCGAAAAATTTCACTCCAAAGTCAAATCACACAATTCCGACCCGGCTCCGGTCGAATTTTACCTTTTTGGCGATATTTCCTCAACCAAGCCTCGCACGCAGATGCGGTCTTCACTGTTCAATAGCAAATTGATACACCTTTCCGTGGATGCATAAATCTTAGTTAAATTCGAAACTTTTGAAAATTGTCATTTTCGAAAAAAATCGTGGACTAACCCCTTGCCAAAAAAAATCATTTTTTTCAACTTTGTCTCCGATCCCAATGATTTATACACCAAAAGAAAGGTAATTTTAAACCCTTTCCGCATCTGCTGAGCAAACGCCTCTGCGAGGCTTGGGTTCCGAAAAATTTCACTCCAAAGTCAAATCACACAATTCCGACCCGGCTCCGGTCGAATTTTACCTTTTTGGCGATATTTCCTCAACCAAGCCTCGCACGCAGATGCGGTCTTCGCTGTTCAATAGCAAATTGGTGCACCTTTCCGCTGGTGCATAAATCTTAGTTAAATTCGAAACTTTTGAAAATTGTCATTTTCGAAAAAAATCATTTTTTTCAACTTTGTCGCCGATCCCAATGATTTATACACCAAAAGAAAGGTAATTTTAAACCCTTTCCGCATCTGCTGAGCAAACGCCTCTGCGAGGCTTGGTTTCCGAAAAATTTCACTCCAAAGTCAAATCACACAATTCCGACCCGGCTCCGGTCGAATTTTACCTTTTTGGCGATATTTCCTCAACCAAGCCTCGCACGCAGATGCGGTCTTCACTGTTCAATAGCAAATTGATACACCTTTCCGTTGATGCATAAATCTTAGTTAAATTCGAAACTTTTGAAAATTGTCATTTTCGAAAAAAATCATTTTTTTCAACTTTGTCGCCGATCCCAATGATTTATACACCAAAAGAAAGGTAATTTTAAACCCTTTCCGCATCTGCTGAGCAAACGCCTCTGCGAGGCTTGGGTTCCGAAAAATTTCACTCCAAAGTCAAATCACACAATTCCGACCCGGCTCCGGTCGAATTTTACCTTTTTGGCTATATTTCCTCAACCAAGCCTCGCACGCAGATGCGGTCTTCGCTGTTCAATAGCAAATTGATACACCTTTCTGTTGATGCATAAATCTTAGTTAAATTCGAAACTTTTGAAAATTGTCATTTTCGAAAAAAATCGTGGACTAACCCCTTGCCAAAAAAAATCATTTTTTTCAACTTTGTCTCCGATCCCAATGATTTATACACCAAAAGAAAGGTAATTTTAAACCCTTTCCGCATCTGCTGAGCAAACGCCTCTGCGAGGCTTGGGTTCCGAAAAATTTCACTCCAAAGTCAAATCACACAATTCCGACCCGGCTCCGGTCGAATTTTACCTTTTTGGCGATATTTCCTCAACCAAGCCTCGCACGCAGATGCGGTCTTCGCTGTTCAATAGCAAATTGGTGCACCTTTCCGCTGGTGCATAAATCTTAGTTAAATTCGAAACTTTTGAAAATTGTCATTTTCGAAAAAAATCATTTTTTTCAACTTTGTCGCCGATCCCAATGATTTATACACCAAAAGAAAGGTAATTTTAAACCCTTTCCGCATCTGCTGAGCAAACGCCTCTGCGAGGCTTGGGTTCCGAAAAATTTCACTCCAAAGTCAAATCACACAATTCCGACCCGGCTCCGGTCGAATTTTACCTTTTTGGCGATATTTCCTCAACCAAGCCTCGCACGCAGATGCGGTCTTCACTGTTCAATAGCAAATTGATACACCTTTCCGTTGATGCATAAATCTTAGTTAAATTCGAAACTTTTGAAAATTGTCATTTTCGAAAAAAATCATTTTTTTCAACTTTGTCGCCGATCCCAATGATTTATACACCAAAAGAAAGGTAATTTTAAACCCTTTCCGCATCTGCTGGGCAAACGCCTCTGCGAGGCTTGGGTTCCGAAAAATTTCACTCCAAAGTCAAATCACACAATTCCGACCCGGCTCCGGTCGAATTTTACCTTTTTGGCGATATTTCCTCAACCAAGCCTCGCACGCAGATGCGGTCTTCACTGTTCAATAGCAAATTGATACACCTTTCCGTGGATGCATAAATCTTAGTTAAATTCGAAACTTTTGAAAATTGTCATTTTCGAAAAAAATCGTGGACTAACCCCTTGCCAAAAAAAATCATTTTTTTCAACTTTGTCTCCGATCCCAATGATTTATACACCAAAAGAAAGGTAATTTTAAACCCTTTCCGCATCTGCTGAGCAAACGCCTCTGCGAGGCTTGGGTTCCGAAAAATTTCACTCCAAAGTCAAATCACACAATTCCGACCCGGCTCCGGTCGAATTTTACCTTTTTGGCGATATTTCCTCAACCAAGCCTCGCACGCAGATGCGGTCTTCACTGTTCAATAGCAAATTGATACACCTTTCCGTGGATGCATAAATCTTAGTTAAATTCGAAACTTTTGAAAATTGTCATTTTCGAAAAAAATCGTGGACTAACCTCTTGCCAAAAAAAATCATTTTTTTCAACTTTGTCGCCGATCCCAATGATTTATACACCAAAAGAAAGGTAATTTTAAACCCTTTCCGCATCTGCTGGGCAAACGCCTCTGCGAGGCTTGGGTTCCGAAAAATTTCACTCCAAAGTCAAATCACACAATTCCGACCCGGCTCCGGTCGAATTTTACCTTTTTGGCGATATTTCCTCAACCAAGCCTCGCACGCAGATGCGGTCTTCACTGTTCAATAGCAAATTGATACACCTTTCCGTTGATGCATAAATCTTAGTTAAATTCGAAACTTTTGAAAATTGTCATTTTCGAAAAAAATCGTGGACTAACCTCTTGCCAAAAAAAATCATTTTTTTCAACTTTGTCTCCGATCACAATGATTTATACACCAAAAGAAAGGTAATTTTAAACCCTTTCCGCATCTGCTGGGCAAACGCCTCTGCGAGGCTTGGGTTCCGAAAAATTTCACTCCAAAGTCAAATCACACAATTCCGACCCGGCTCCGGTCGAATTTTACCTTTTTGGCGATATTTCCTCAACCAAGCCTCGCACGCAGATGTGGTCTTCACTGTTCAATAGCAAATTGATACACCTTTCCGTTGATACATAAATCTTAGTTAAATTCGAAACTTTTGAAAATTGTCATTTTCGAAAAAAAATCGTGGACTAACCCCTTGCCAAAAAAAATCATTTTTTTCAACTTTGTCTCCGATCCCAATGATTTATACACCAAAAGAAAGGTAATTTTAAACCCTTTCCGCATCTGCTGAGCAAACGCATCTGCGAGGCTTGGGTTCCTAAAAATTTCACTCCAAAGTCAAATCACACAATTCCGACCCGGCTCCGGTCGAATTTTACCTTTTTGGCGATATTTCCTCAACCAAGCCTCGCACGCAGATGCGGTCTTCGCTGTTCAATAGCAAATTGATACACCTTTCTGTTGATGCATAAATCTTAGTTAAATTCGAAACTTTTGAAAATTGTCATTTTCGAAAAAAATCGTGGACTAACCCCTTGCCAAAAAAAATCATTTTTTTCAACTTTGTCTCCGATCCCAATGATTTATACACCAAAAGAAAGGTAATTTTAAACCCTTTCCGCATCTGCTGAGCAAACGCCTCTGCGAGGCTTGCGTTCCTAAAAATTTCACTCCAAAGTCAAATCACACAATTCCGACCCGGCTCCGGTCGAATTTTACCTTTTTGGCGATATTTCCTCAACCAAGCCTCGCACGCAGATGCGGTCTTCACTGTTCAATAGCAAATTGATACACCTTTCCGTTGATGCATAAATCTTAGTTAAATTCGAAACTTTTGAAAATTGTCATTTTCGAAAAAAATCGTGGACTAACCCCTTGCCAAAAAAAATCATTTTTTTCAACTTTGTCTCCGATCCCAATGATTTATACACCAAAAGAAAGGTAATTTTAAACCCTTTCCGCATCTGCTGAGCAAACGCCTCTGCGAGGCTTGGGTTCCGAAAAATTTCACTCCAAAGTCAAATCACACAATTCCGACCCGGCTCCGGTCGAATTTTACCTTTTTGGCGATATTTCCTCAACCAAGCCTCGCACGCAGATGCGGTCTTCACTGTTCAATAGCAAATTGATACACCTTTCTGTTGATGCATAAATCTTAGTTAAATTCGAAACTTTTGAAAATTGTCATTTTCGAAAAAAATAGTGGACTAACCCCTTGCCAAAAAAAATCATTTTTTTCAACTTTGTCTCCGATCCCAATGATTTATACACCAAAAGAAAGGTAATTTTAAACCCTTTCCGCATCTGCTGAGCAAACGCCTCTGCGAGGCTTGGTTTCCGAAAAATTTCACTCCAAAGTCAAATCACACAATTCCGACCCGGCTCCGGTCGAATTTTACCTTTTTGGCGATATTTCCTCAACCAAGCCTCGCACGCAGATGCGGTCTTCACTGTTCAATAGCAAATTGATACACCTTTCCGTTGATGCATAAATCTTAGTTAAATTCGAAACTTTTGAAAATTGTCATTTTCGAAAAAAATCATTTTTTTCAACTTTGTCGCCGATCCCAATGATTTATACACCAAAAGAAAGGTAATTTTAAACCCTTTCCGCATCTGCTGAGCAAACGCCTCTGCGAGGCTTGGGTTCCGAAAAATTTCACTCCAAAGTCAAATCACACAATTCCGACCCGGCTCCGGTCGAATTTTACCTTTTTGGCTATATTTCCTCAACCAAGCCTCGCACGCAGATGCGGTCTTCGCTGTTCAATAGCAAATTGATACACCTTTCTGTTGATGCATAAATCTTAGTTAAATTCGAAACTTTTGAAAATTGTCATTTTCGAAAAAAATCGTGGACTAACCCCTTGCCAAAAAAAATCATTTTTTTCAACTTTGTCTCCGATCCCAATGATTTATACACCAAAAGAAAGGTAATTTTAAACCCTTTCCGCATCTGCTGAGCAAACGCCTCTGCGAGGCTTGGGTTCCGAAAAATTTCACTCCAAAGTCAAATCACACAATTCCGACCCGGCTCCGGTCGAATTTTACCTTTTTGGCGATATTTCCTCAACCAAGCCTCGCACGCAGATGCGGTCTTCGCTGTTCAATAGCAAATTGGTGCACCTTTCCGCTGGTGCATAAATCTTAGTTAAATTCGAAACTTTTGAAAATTGTCATTTTCGAAAAAAATCATTTTTTTCAACTTTGTCGCCGATCCCAATGATTTATACACCAAAAGAAAGGTAATTTTAAACCCTTTCCGCATCTGCTGAGCAAACGCCTCTGCGAGGCTTGGGTTCCGAAAAATTTCACTCCAAAGTCAAATCACACAATTCCGACCCGGCTCCGGTCGAATTTTACCTTTTTGGCGATATTTCCTCAACCAAGCCTCGCACGCAGATGCGGTCTTCACTGTTCAATAGCAAATTGATACACCTTTCCGTTGATGCATAAATCTTAGTTAAATTCGAAACTTTTGAAAATTGTCATTTTCGAAAAAAATCATTTTTTTCAACTTTGTCGCCGATCCCAATGATTTATACACCAAAAGAAAGGTAATTTTAAACCCTTTCCGCATCTGCTGGGCAAACGCCTCTGCGAGGCTTGGGTTCCGAAAAATTTCACTCCAAAGTCAAATCACACAATTCCGACCCGGCTCCGGTCGAATTTTACCTTTTTGGCGATATTTCCTCAACCAAGCCTCGCACGCAGATGCGGTCTTCACTGTTCAATAGCAAATTGATACACCTTTCCGTGGATGCATAAATCTTAGTTAAATTCGAAACTTTTGAAAATTGTCATTTTCGAAAAAAATCGTGGACTAACCCCTTGCCAAAAAAAATCATTTTTTTCAACTTTGTCTCCGATCCCAATGATTTATACACCAAAAGAAAGGTAATTTTAAACCCTTTCCGCATCTGCTGAGCAAACGCCTCTGCGAGGCTTGGGTTCCGAAAAATTTCACTCCAAAGTCAAATCACACAATTCCGACCCGGCTCCGGTCGAATTTTACCTTTTTGGCGATATTTCCTCAACCAAGCCTCGCACGCAGATGCGGTCTTCACTGTTCAATAGCAAATTGATACACCTTTCCGTGGATGCATAAATCTTAGTTAAATTCGAAACTTTTGAAAATTGTCATTTTCGAAAAAAATCGTGGACTAACCTCTTGCCAAAAAAAATCATTTTTTTCAACTTTGTCGCCGATCCCAATGATTTATACACCAAAAGAAAGGTAATTTTAAACCCTTTCCGCATCTGCTGGGCAAACGCCTCTGCGAGGCTTGGGTTCCGAAAAATTTCACTCCAAAGTCAAATCACACAATTCCGACCCGGCTCCGGTCGAATTTTACCTTTTTGGCGATATTTCCTCAACCAAGCCTCGCACGCAGATGCGGTCTTCACTGTTCAATAGCAAATTGATACACCTTTCCGTTGATGCATAAATCTTAGTTAAATTCGAAACTTTTGAAAATTGTCATTTTCGAAAAAAATCGTGGACTAACCTCTTGCCAAAAAAAATCATTTTTTTCAACTTTGTCTCCGATCACAATGATTTATACACCAAAAGAAAGGTAATTTTAAACCCTTTCCGCATCTGCTGGGCAAACGCCTCTGCGAGGCTTGGGTTCCGAAAAATTTCACTCCAAAGTCAAATCACACAATTCCGACCCGGCTCCGGTCGAATTTTACCTTTTTGGCGATATTTCCTCAACCAAGCCTCGCACGCAGATGTGGTCTTCACTGTTCAATAGCAAATTGATACACCTTTCCGTTGATACATAAATCTTAGTTAAATTCGAAACTTTTGAAAATTGTCATTTTCGAAAAAAAATCGTGGACTAACCCCTTGCCAAAAAAAATCATTTTTTTCAACTTTGTCTCCGATCCCAATGATTTATACACCAAAAGAAAGGTAATTTTAAACCCTTTCCGCATCTGCTGAGCAAACGCATCTGCGAGGCTTGGGTTCCTAAAAATTTCACTCCAAAGTCAAATCACACAATTCCGACCCGGCTCCGGTCGAATTTTACCTTTTTGGCGATATTTCCTCAACCAAGCCTCGCACGCAGATGCGGTCTTCGCTGTTCAATAGCAAATTGATACACCTTTCTGTTGATGCATAAATCTTAGTTAAATTCGAAACTTTTGAAAATTGTCATTTTCGAAAAAAATCGTGGACTAACCCCTTGCCAAAAAAAATCATTTTTTTCAACTTTGTCTCCGATCCCAATGATTTATACACCAAAAGAAAGGTAATTTTAAACCCTTTCCGCATCTGCTGAGCAAACGCCTCTGCGAGGCTTGCGTTCCTAAAAATTTCACTCCAAAGTCAAATCACACAATTCCGACCCGGCTCCGGTCGAATTTTACCTTTTTGGCGATATTTCCTCAACCAAGCCTCGCACGCAGATGCGGTCTTCACTGTTCAATAGCAAATTGATACACCTTTCCGTTGATGCATAAATCTTAGTTAAATTCGAAACTTTTGAAAATTGTCATTTTCGAAAAAAATCGTGGACTAACCCCTTGCCAAAAAAAATCATTTTTTTCAACTTTGTCTCCGATCCCAATGATTTATACACCAAAAGAAAGGTAATTTTAAACCCTTTCCGCATCTGCTGAGCAAACGCCTCTGCGAGGCTTGGGTTCCGAAAAATTTCACTCCAAAGTCAAATCACACAATTCCGACCCGGCTCCGGTCGAATTTTACCTTTTTGGCGATATTTCCTCAACCAAGCCTCGCACGCAGATGCGGTCTTCACTGTTCAATAGCAAATTGATACACCTTTCTGTTGATGCATAAATCTTAGTTAAATTCGAAACTTTTGAAAATTGTCATTTTCGAAAAAAATAGTGGACTAACCCCTTGCCAAAAAAAAACATTTTTTTCAACTTTGTCTCCGATCCCAATGATTTATACACCAAAAGAAAGGTAATTTTAAACCCTTTCCGCATCTGCTGAGCAAACGCCTCTGCGAGGCTTGCGTTCCTAAAAATTTCACTCCAAAGTCAAATCACACAATTCCGACCCGGCTCCGGTCGAATTTTACCTTTTTGGCGATATTTCCTCAACCAAGCCTCGCACGCAGATGTGGTCTTCACTGTTTAATAGCAAATTGATACACCTTTCCGTTGATACATAAATCTTAGTTAAATTCGAAACTTTTGAAAATTGTCATTTTCGAAAAAAATCGTGGACTAACCCCTTGCCAAAAAAAATCATTTTTTTCAACTTTGTCTCCGATCCCAATGATTTATACACCAAAAAAAAGGTAATTTTAAACCCTTTCCGCATCTGCTGAGCAAACGCATCTGCGAGGCTTGGGTTCCTAAAAATTTCACTCCAAAGTCAAATCACACAATTCCGACCCGGCTCCGGTCGAATTTTACCTTTTTGGCGATATTTCCTCAGCCAAGCCTCGCACGCAGATGCGGTCTTCGCTGTTCAATAGCAAATTGATACACCTTTCCGTTGATGCATAAATCTTAGTTAAATTCGAAACTTTTGAAAATTGTCATTTTCGAAAAAAATCGTGGACTAACCCCTTGCCAAAAAAAATCATTTTTTTTAACTTTGTCTCCGATCCCAATGATTTATACACCAAAAGAAAGGTAATTTTAAACCCTTTCCGCATCTGCTGAGCAAACGCATCTGCGAGGCTTGGGTTCCGAAAAATTTCACTCCAAAGTCAAATCACACAATTCCGACCCGGCTCCGGTCGAATTTTACCTTTTTGGCGATATTTCCTCAACCAAGCCTAGCACGCAGATGCGGTCTTCACTGTTCAATAGCAAATTGATACACCTTTCTGTTGATGCATAAATCTTAGTTAAATTCGAAACTTTTGAAAATTGTCATTTTCGAAAAAAATCGTGGATCAACCCCTTGCCAAAAAAAATCATTTTTTTCAACTTTGTCTCCGATCCCAATGATTTATACACCAAAAGAAAGGTAATTTTAAACCCTTTCCGCATCTGCTGAGCAAACGCCTCTGCGAGGCTTGGGTTCCTAAAAATTTCACTCCAAAGTCAAATCACACAGTTCCGACCCGGCTCCGGTCGAATTTTACCTTTTTGGCGATATTTCCTCAACCAAGCCTCGCACGCAGATGCGGTCTTCACTGTTCAATAGCAAATTGATACACCTTTCCGTTGATGCATAAATCTTAGTTAAATTCGAAACTTTTGAAAATTGTCATTTTCGAAAAAAATCGTGGACTAACCCCTTGCCAAAAAAAATCATTTTTTTCAACTTTGTCTCCGATCCCAATGATTTATACACCAAAAGAAAGGTAATTTTAAACCCTTTCCGCATCTGCTGAGCAAACGCATCTGCGAGGCTTGGGTTCCTAAAAATTTCACTCCAAAGTCAAATCACACAATTCCGACCCGGCTCCGGTCGAATTTTACCTTTTTGGCGATATTTCCTCAACCAAGCCTCGCACGCAGATGTGGTCTTCACTGTTCAATAGCAAATTGATACACCTTTCCGTTGATGCATAAATCTTAGTTAAATTCGAAACTTTTGAAAGTTGTCATTTTCGAAAAAAATCGTGGACTAACCCCTTGCCAAAAAAAATCATTTTTTTCAACTTTGTCTCCGATCGCAATGATTTATACACCAAAAGAAAGGTAATTTTAAACCCTTTCCGCATCTGCTGAGCAAACGCCTCTGCGAGGCTTGGGTTCCGAAAAATTTCACTCCAAAGTCAAATCACACAATTCCGACCCGGCTCCGGTCGAATTTTACCTTTTTGGCGATATTTCCTCAACCAAGCCTCGCACGCAGATGTGGTCTTCACTGTTCAATAGCAAATTGATACACCTTTCCGTTGATGCATAAATCTTAGTTAAATTCGAAACTTTTGAAAGTTGTCATTTTCGAAAAAAATCGTGGACTAACCCCTTGCCAAAAAAAATCATTTTTTTCAACTTTGTCTCCGATCGCAATGATTTATACACCAAAAGAAAGGTAATTTTAAACCCTTTCCGCATCTGCTGAGCAAACGCCTCTGCGAGGCTTGGGTTCCGAAAAATTTCACTCCAAAGTCAAATCACACAATTCCGACCAGGCTCCGGTCGAATTTTACCTTTTTGGCGATATTTCCTCAACCAAGCCTCGCACGCAGATGCGGTCTTCACTGTTCAATAGCAAATTGATACACCTTTCCGTTGATGCATAAATCTTAGTTAAATTCGAAACTTTTGAAAATTGTCATTTTCGAAAAAAATCGTGGACTAACCCCTTGCCAAAAAAAATCATTTTTTTCAACTTTGTCTCCGATCGCAATGATTTATACACCAAAAGAAAGGTAATTTTAAACCCTTTCCGCATCTGCTGAGCAAACGCCTCTGCGAGGCTTGGGTTCCGAAAAATTTCACTCCAAAGTCAAATCACACAATTCCGACCCGGCTCCGGTCGAATTTTACCTTTTTGGCGATATTTCCTCAACCAAGCCTCGCACGCAGATGCGGTCTTCGCTGTTCAATAGCAAATTGATACACCTTTCTGTTGATGCATAAATCTTAGTTAAATTCGAAACTTTTGAAAATTGTCATTTTCGAAAAAAATCATTTTTTTTAACTTTGTCTCCGATCCCAATGATTTATACACCAAAAGAAAGGTAATTTTAAACCCTTTCCGCATCTGCTGAGCAAACGCCTCTGCGAGGCTTGGGTTCCGAAAAATTTCACTCCAAAGTCAAATCACACAATTCCGACCAGGCTCCGGTCGAATTTTACCTTTTTGGCGATATTTCCTCAACCAAGCCTCGCACGCAGATGCGGTCTTCGCTGTTCAATAGCAAATTGATACACCTTTCTGTTGATGCATAAATCTTAGTTAAATTCGAAACTTTTGAAAATTGTCATTTTCGAAAAAAATCGTGGACTAACCCCTTGCCAAAAAAAATCATTTTTTTCAACTTTGTCTCCGATCCCAATGATTTATACACCAAAAGAAAGGTAATTTTAAACCCTTTCCGCATCTGCTGGGCAAACGCCTCTGCGAGGCTTGGGTTCCTAAAAATTTCACTCCAAAGTCAAATCACACAATTCCGACCCGGCTCCGGTCGAATTTTACCTTTTTGGCGATATTTCCTCAACCAAGCCTCGCACGCAGATGTGGTCTTCACTGTTTAATAGCAAATCGATACACCTTTCCGTTGATACATAAATCTTAGTTAAATTCGAAACTTTTGAAAATTGTCATTTTCGAAAAAAATCGTGGACTAACCCCTTGCCAAAAAAAATCATTTTTTTCAACTTTGTCTCCGATCCCAATGATTTATACACCAAAAGAAAGGTAATTTTAAACCCTTTCCGCATCTGCTGAGCAAACGCCTCTGCGAGGCTTGGGTTCCTAAAAATTTCACTCCAAAGTCAAATCACACAATTCCGACCCGGCTCCGGTCGAATTTTACCTTTTTGGCGATATTTCCTCAACCAAGCCTCGCACGCAGATGTGGTCTTCACTGTTCAATAGCAAATTGATACACCTTTCCGTTGATGCATAAATCTTAGTTAAATTCGAAACTTTTGAAAGTTGTCATTTTCGAAAAAAATCGTGGACTAACCCCTTGCCAAAAAAAATCATTTTTTTCAACTTTGTCTCCGATCCCAATGATTTATACACCAAAAGAAAGGTAATTTTAAACCCTTTCCGCATCTGCTGAGCAAACGCCTCTCCGAGGCTTGGGTTCCGAAAAATTTCACTCCAAAGTCAAATCACACAATTCCGACCCGGCTCCGGTCGAATTTTACCTTTTTGGCGATATTTCCTCAACCAAGCCTCGCACGCAGATGTGGTCTTCACTGTTCAATAGCAAATTGATACACCTTTCCGTTGATGCATAAATCTTAGTTAAATTCGAAACTTTTGAAAGTTGTCATTTTCGAAAAAAATCGTGGACTAACCCCTTGCCAAAAAAAATCATTTTTTTCAACTTTGTCTCCGATCCCAATGATTTATACACCAAAAGAAAGGTAATTTTAAACCCTTTCCGCATCTGCTGAGCAAACGCCTCTGCGAGGCTTGGGTTCCTAAAAATTTCACTCCATAGTCAAATCACACAATTCCGACCCGGCTCCGGTCGAATTTTACCTTTTTGGCGATATTTCCTCAACCAAGCCTCGCACGCAGATGCGGTCTTCGCTGTTCAATAGCAAATTGATACACCTTTCTGTTGATGCATAAATCTTAGTTAAATTCGAAACTTTTGAAAATTGTCATTTTCGAAAAAAATCATTTTTTTTAACTTTGTCTCCGATCCCAATGATTTATACACCAAAAGAAAGGTAATTTTAAACCCTTTCCGCATCTGCTGGGCAAACGCCTCTGCGAGGCTTGGGTTCCTAAAAATTTCACTCCAAAGTCAAATCACACAATTCCGACCCGGCTCCGGTCGAATTTTACCTTTTTGGCGATATTTCCTCAACCAAGCCTCGCACGCAGATGTGGTCTTCACTGTTTAATAGCAAATTGATACACCTTTCCGTTGATACATAAATCTTAGTTAAATTCGAAACTTTTGAAAATTGTCATTTTCGAAAAAAATCGTGGACTAACCCCTTGCCAAAAAAAATCATTTTTTTCAACTTTGTCTCCGATCCCAATGATTTATACACCAAAAGAAAGGTAATTTTAAACCCTTTCCGCATCTGCTGGGCAAACGCCTCTGCGAGGCTTGGGTTCCTAAAAATTTCACTCCAAAGTCAAATCACACAATTCCGACCCGGCTCCGGTCGAATTTTACCTTTTTGGCGATATTTCCTCAACCAAGCCTCGCACGCAGATGTGGTCTTCACTGTTTAATAGCAAATTGATACACCTTTCCGTTGATACATAAATCTTAGTTAAATTCGAAACTTTTGAAAATTGTCATTTTCGAAAAAAATCGTGGACTAACCCCTTGCCAAAAAAAATCACTTTTTTCAACTTTGTCTCCGATCCCAATGATTTATACACCAAAAGAAAGGTAATTTTAAACCCTTTCCGCATCTGCTGAGCAAACGCCTCTGCGAGGCTTGGGTTCCTAAAAATTTCACTCCAAAGTCAAATCACACAATTCCGACCCGGCTCCGGTCGAATTTTACCTTTTTGGCGATATTTCCTCAACCAAGCCTCGCACGCAGATGCGGTCTTCACTGTTCAATAGCAAATTGATACACCTTTCCGTTGATGCATAAATCTTAGTTAAATTCGAAACTTTTGAAAATTGTCATTTTCGAAAAAAATCGTGGACTAACCCCTTGCCAAAAAAAATCATTTTTTTCAACTTTGTCTCCGATCCCAATGATTTATACACCAAAAGAAAGGTAATTTTAAACCCTTTCCGCATCTGCTGAGCAAACGCATCTGCGAGGCTTGGGTTCCTAAAAATTTCACTCCAAAGTCAAATCACACAATTCCGACCCGGCTCCGGTCGAATTTTACCTTTTTGGCGATATTTCCTCAACCAAGCCTCGCACGCAGATGTGGTCTTCACTGTTCAATAGCAAATTGATACACCTTTCCGTTGATGCATAAATCTTAGTTCAATTCGAAACTTTTGAAAGTTGTCATTTTCGAAAAAAATCGTGGACTAACCCCTTGCCAAAAAAAATCATTTTTTTCAACTTTGTCTCCGATCCCAATGATTTATACACCAAAAGAAAGGTAATTTTAAACCCTTTCCGCATCTGCTGAGCAAACGCCTCTGCGAGGCTTGGGTTCCTAAAAATTTCACTCCAAAGTCAAATCACACAATTCCGACCCGGCTCCGGTCGAATTTTACCTTTTTGGCGATATTTCCTCAACCAAGCCTCGCACGCAGATGCGGTCTTCGCTGTTCAATAGCAAATTGATACACCTTTCTGTTGATGCATAAATCTTAGTTAAATTCGAAACTTTTGAAAATTGTCATTTTCGAAAAAAATCATTTTTTTTAACTTTGTCTCCGATCCCAATGATTTATACACCAAAAGAAAGGTAATTTTAAACCCTTTCCGCATCTGCTGAGCAAACGCCTCTGCGAGGCTTGGGTTCCGAAAAATTTCACTCCAAAGTCAAATCACACAATTCCGACCCGGCTCCGGTCGAATTTTACCTTTTTGGCGATATTTCCTCAACCAAGCCTCGCACGCAGATGTGGTCTTCACTGTTTAATAGCAAATTGATACACCTTTCCGTTGATACATAAATCTTAGTTAAATTCGAAACTTTTGAAAATTGTCATTTTCGAAAAAAATCGTGGACTAACCCCTTGCCAAAAAAAATCATTTTTTTCAACTTTGTCTCCGATCCCAATGATTTATACACCAAAAGAAAGGTAATTTTAAACCCTTTCCGCATCTGCTGGGCAAACGCCTCTGCGAGGCTTGGGTTCCTAAAAATTTCACTCCAAAGTCAAATCACACAATTCCGACCCGGCTCCGGTCGAATTTTACCTTTTTGGCGATATTTCCTCAACCAAGCCTCGCACGCAGATGTGGTCTTCACTGTTTAATAGCAAATTGATACACCTTTCCGTTGATACATAAATCTTAGTTAAATTCGAAACTTTTGAAAATTGTCATTTTCGAAAAAAATCATTTTTTTTAACTTTGTCTCCGATCCCAATGATTTATACACCAAAAGAAAGGTAATTTTAAACCCTTTCCGCATCTGCTGAGCAAACGCCTCTGCGAGGCTTGGGTTCCGAAAAATTTCACTCCAAAGTCAAATCACACAATTCCGACCCGGCTCCGGTCGAATTTTACCTTTTTGGCGATATTTCCTCAACCAAGCCTCGCACGCAGATGCGGTCTTCGCTGTTCAATAGCAAATTGATACACCTTTCTGTTGATGCATAAATCTTAGTTAAATTCGAAACTTTTGAAAATTGTCATTTTCGAAAAAATCGTGGACTAACCCCTTGCCAAAAAAAATCATTTTTTTCAACTTTGTCTCCGATCCCAATGATTTATACACCAAAAGAAAGGTAATTTTAAACCCTTTCCGCATCTGCTGAGCAAACGCCTCTGCGAGGCTTGGGTTCCGAAAAATTTCACTCCAAAGTCAAATCACACAATTCCGACCCGGCTCCGGTCGAATTTTACCTTTTTGGCGATATTTCCTCAACCAAGCCTCGCACGCAGATGCGGTCTTCACTGTTCAATAGCAAATTGATACACCTTTCCGTTGATGCATAAATCTTAGTTAAATTCGAAACTTTTGAAAATTGTCATTTTCGAAAAAAATCGTGGACTAACCCCTTGCCAAAAAAAATCATTTTTTTCAACTTTGTCTCCGATCCCAATGATTTATACACCAAAAGAAAGGTAATTTTAAACCCTTTCCGCATCTGCTGAGCAAACGCATCTGCGAGGCTTGGGTTCCTAAAAATTTCACTCCAAAGTCAAATCACACAATTCCGACCCGGCTCCGGTCGAATTTTACCTTTTTGGCGATATTTCCTCAACCAAGCCTCGCACGCAGATGTGGTCTTCACTGTTCAATAGCAAATTGATACACCTTTCCGTTGATGCATAAATCTTAGTTAAATTCGAAACTTTTGAAAGTTGTCATTTTCGAAAAAAATCGTGGACTAACCCCTTGCCAAAAAAAATCATTTTTTTCAACTTTGTCTCCGATCCCAATGATTTATACACCAAAAGAAAGGTAATATTAAACCCTTTCCGCATCTGCTGAGCAAACGCATCTGCGAGGCTTGGGTTCCTAAAAATTTCACTCCAAAGTCAAATCACACAATTCCGACCCGGCTCCGGTCGAATTTTACCTTTTTGGCGATATTTCCTCAACCAAGCCTCGCACGCAGATGTGGTCTTCACTGTTCAATAGCAAATTGATACACCTTTCCGTTGATGCATAAATCTTAGTTAAATTCGAAACTTTTGAAAGTTGTCATTTTCGAAAAAAATCGTGGACTAACCCCTTGCCAAAAAAAATCATTTTTTTCAACTTTGTCTCCGATCCCAATGATTTATACACCAAAAGAAAGGTAATTTTAAACCCTTTCCGCATCTGCTGAGCAAACGCCTCTGCGAGGCTTGGGTTCCGAAAAATTTCACTCCAAAGTCAAATCACACAATTCCGACCCGGCTCCGGTCGAATTTTACCTTTTTGGCGATATTTCCTCAACCAAGCCTCGCACGCAGATGCGGTCTTCACTGTTCAATAGCAAATTGATACACCTTTCCGTTGATGCATAAATCTTAGTTAAATTCGAAACTTTTGAAAATTGTCATTTTCGAAAAAAATCGTGGACTAACCCCTTGCCAAAAAAAATCACTTTTTTCAACTTTGTCTCCGATCCCAATGATTTATACACCAAAAGAAAGGTAATTTTAAACCCTTTCCGCATCTGCTGAGCAAACGCATCTGCGAGGCTTGGGTTCCTAAAAATTTCACTCCAAAGTCAAATCACACAATTCCGACCCGGCTCCGGTCGAATTTTACCTTTTTGGCGATATTTCCTCAACCAAGCCTCGCACGCAGATGTGGTCTTCACTGTTCAATAGCAAATTGATACACCTTTCCGTTGATGCATAAATCTTAGTTAAATTCGAAACTTTTGAAAGTTGTCATTTTCGAAAAAAATCGTGGACTAACCCCTTGCCAAAAAAAATCATTTTTTTCAACTTTGTCTCCGATCCCAATGATTTATACACCAAAAGAAAGGTAATTTTAAACCCTTTCCGCATCTGCTGAGCAAACGCATCTGCGAGGCTTGGGTTCCTAAAAATTTCACTCCAAAGTCAAATCACACAATTCCGACCCGGCTCCGGTCGAATTTTACCTTTTTGGCGATATTTCCTCAACCAAGCCTCGCACGCAGATGTGGTCTTCACTGTTCAATAGCAAATTGATACACCTTTCCGTTGATGCATAAATCTTAGTTAAATTCGAAACTTTTGAAAGTTGTCATTTTCGAAAAAAATCGTGGACTAACCCCTTGCCAAAAAAAATCATTTTTTTCAACTTTGTCTCCGATCCCAATGATTTATACACCAAAAGAAAGGTAATTTTAAACCCTTTCCGCATCTGCTGAGCAAACGCCTCTGCGAGGCTTGGGTTCCGAAAAATTTCACTCCAAAGTCAAATCACACAATTCCGACCCGGCTCCGGTCGAATTTTACCTTTTTGGCGATATTTCCTCAACCAAGCCTCGCACGCAGATGCGGTCTTCACTGTTCAATAGCAAATTGATACACCTTTCCGTTGATGCATAAATCTTAGTTAAATTCGAAACTTTTGAAAATTGTCATTTTCGAAAAAAATCGTGGACTAACCCCTTGCCAAAAAAAATCATTTTTTTGAACTTTGTCTCCGATCCCAATGATTTATACACCAAAAGAAAGGTAATTTTAAACCCTTTCCGCATCTGCTGAGCAAACGCCTCTGCGAGGCTTGGGTTCCTAAAAATTTCACTCCAAAGTCAAATCACACAATTCCGACCCGGCTCCGGTCGAATTTTACCTTTTTGGCGATATTTCCTCAACCAAGCCTCGCACGCAGATGCGGTCTTCACTGTTCAATAGCAAATTGATACACCTTTCTGTTGATGCATAAATCTTAGTTAAATTCGAAACTTTTGAAAATTGTCATTTTCGAAAAAAATCGTGGACTAACTAACCCCTTGCCAAAAAAAATCATTTTTTTCAACTTTGTCTCCGATCCCAATGATTTATACACCAAAAGAAAGGTAATTTTAAACCCTTTCCGCATCTGCTGGGCAAACGCCTCTGCGAGGCTTGGGTTCCTAAAAATTTCACTCCAAAGTCAAATCACACAATTCCGACCCGGCTCCGGTCGAATTTTACCTTTTTGGCGATATTTCCTCAACCAAGCCTCGCACGCAGATGTGGTCTTCACTGTTTAATAGCAAATTGATACACCTTTCCGTTGATACATAAATCTTAGTTAAATTCGAAACTTTTGAAAATTGTCATTTTCGAAAAAAATCGTGGACTAACCCCTTGCCAAAAAAAATCACTTTTTTCAACTTTGTCTCCGATCCCAATGATTTATACACCAAAAGAAAGGTAATTTTAAACCCTTTCCGCATCTGCTGAGCAAACGCCTCTGCGAGGCTTGGGTTCCGAAAAATTTCACTCCAAAGTCAAATCACACAATTCCGACCCGGCTCCGGTCGAATTTTACCTTTTTGGCGATATTTCCTCAACCAAGCCTCGCACGCAGATGCGGTCTTCGCTGTTCAATAGCAAATTGATACACCTTTCTGTTGATGCATAAATCTTAGTTAAATTCGAAACTTTTGAAAATTGTCATTTTCGAAAAAAATCATTTTTTTTAACTTTGTCTCCGATCCCAATGATTTATACACCAAAAGAAAGGTAATTTTAAACCCTTTCCGCATCTGCTGAGCAAACGCCTCTGCGAGGCTTGGGTTCCTAAAAATTTCACTCCAAAGTCAAATCACACAATTCCGACCCGGCTCCGGTCGAATTTTACCTTTTTGGCGATATTTCCTCAACCAAGCCTCGCACGCAGATGCGGTCTTCGCTGTTCAATAGCAAATTGATACACCTTTCTGTTGATGCATAAATCTTAGTTAAATTCGAAACTTTTGAAAGTTGTCATTTTCGAAAAAAATCGTGGACTAACCCTTTACCTTTTTGGCGATATTTCCTCAACCAAGCCTCGCACGCAGATGTGGTCTTCACTGTTTAATAGCAAATTGATACACCTTTCCGTTGATACATAAATCTTAGTTAAATTCGAAACTTTTGAAAATTGTCATTTTCGAAAAAAATCGTGGACTAACCCCTTGCCAAAAAAAATCACTTTTTTCAACTTTGTCTCCGATCCCAATGATTTATACACCAAAAGAAAGGTAATTTTAAACCCTTTCCGCATCTGCTGAGCAAACGCCTCTGCGAGGCTTGGGTTCCTAAAAATTTCACTCCAAAGTCAAATCACACAATTCCGACCCGGCTCCGGTCGAATTTTACCTTTTTGGCGATATTTCCTCAACCAAGCCTCGCACGCAGATGTGGTCTTCACTGTTTAATAGCAAATTGATACACCTTTCCGTTGATACATAAATCTTAGTTAAATTCGAAACTTTTGAAAATTGTCATTTTCGAAAAAAATCGTGGACTAACCCCTTGCCAAAAAAAATCACTTTTTTCAACTTTGTCTCCGATCCCAATGATTTATACACCAAAAGAAAGGTAATTTTAAACCCTTTCCGCATCTGCTGAGCAAACGCCTCTGCGAGGCTTGGGTTCCGAAAAATTTCACTCCAAAGTCAAATCACACAATTCCGACCCGGCTCCGGTCGAATTTTACCTTTTTGGCGATATTTCCTCAACCAAGCCTCGCACGCAGATGTGGTCTTCACTGTTCAATAGCAAATTGATACACCTTTCCGTTGATGCATAAATCTTAGTTAAATTCGAAACTTTTGAAAGTTGTCATTTTCGAAAAAAATCGTGGACTAACCCCTTGCCAAAAAAAATCATTTTTTTGAACTTTGTCTCCGATCCCAATGATTTATACACCAAAAGAAAGGTAATTTTAAACCCTTTCCGCATCTGCTGAGCAAACGCCTCTGCGAGGCTTGGGTTCCGAAAAATTTCACTCCAAAGTCAAATCACACAATTCTGACCCGGCTCCGGTCGAATTTTACCTTTTTGGCGATATTTCCTCAACCAAGCCTCGCACGCAGATGCGGTCTTCGCTGTTCAATAGCAAATTGATACACCTTTCTGTTGATGCATAAATCTTAGTTAAATTCGAAACTTTTGAAAATTGTCATTTTCGAAAAAAATCATTTTTTTTAACTTTGTCTCCGATCCCAATGATTTATACACCAAAAGAAAGGTAATTTTAAACCCTTTCCGCATCTGCTGAGCAAACGCCTCTGCGAGGCTTGGGTTCCTAAAAATTTCACTCCAAAGTCAAATCACACAATTCCGACCCGGCTCCGGTCGAATTTTACCTTTTTGGCGATATTTCCTCAACCAAGCCTCGCACGCAGATGTGGTCTTCACTGTTTAATAGCAAATTGATACACCTTTCCGTTGATACATAAATCTTAGTTAAATTCGAAACTTTTGAAAATTGTCATTTTCGAAAAAAATCGTGGACTAACCCCTTGCCAAAAAAAATCATTTTTTTCAACTTTGTCTCCGATCCCAATGATTTATACACCAAAAGAAAGGTAATTTTAAACCCTTTCCGCATCTGCTGGGCAAACGCCTCTGCGAGGCTTGGGTTCCTAAAAATTTCACTCCAAAGTCAAATCACACAATTCCGACCCGGCTCCGGTCGAATTTTACCTTTTTGGCGATATTTCCTCAACCAAGCCTCGCATGCAAATGTGGTCTTCACTGTTTAATAGCAAATTGATACACCTTTCCGTTGATACATAAATCTTAGTTAAATTCGAAACTTTTGAAAATTGTCATTTTCGAAAAAAATCGTGGACTAACCCCTTGCCAAAAAAAATCATTTTTTTCAACTTTGTCTCCGATCCCAATGATTTATACACCAAAAGAAAGGTAATTTTAAACCCTTTCCGCATCTGCTGAGCAAACGCCTCTGCGAGGCTTGGGTTCCGAAAAATTTCACTCCAAAGTCAAATCACACAATTCCGACCCGGCTCCGGTCGAATTTTACCTTTTTGGCGATATTTCCTCAACCAAGCCTCGCACGCAGATGTGGTCTTCACTGTTCAATAGCAAATTGATACACCTTTCCGTTGATGCATAAATCTTAGTTAAATTCGAAACTTTTGAAAGTTGTCATTTTCGAAAAAAATTGTGGACTAACCCCTTGCCAAAAAAAATCATTTTTTTGAACTTTGTCTCCGATCCCAATGATTTATACACCAAAAGAAAGGTAATTTTAAACCCTTTCCGCATCTGCTGAGCAAACGCCTCTGCGAGGCTTGGGTTCCGAAAAATTTCACTCCAAAGTCAAATCACACAATTCCGACCCGGCTCCGGTCGAATTTTACCTTTTTGGCGATATTTCCTCAACCAAGCCTCGCACGCAGATGCGGTCTTCGCTGTTCAATAGCAAATTGATACACCTTTCTGTTGATGCATAAATCTTAGTTAAATTCGAAACTTTTGAAAATTGTCATTTTCGAAA
Source organism: Scaeva pyrastri (assembly GCA_905146935.1). Classification (NCBI taxonomy): domain Eukaryota; kingdom Metazoa; phylum Arthropoda; class Insecta; order Diptera; family Syrphidae; genus Scaeva; species Scaeva pyrastri. The sequence goes on along the minus strand of LR989927.1, from coordinate 24,622,592 downwards.
AAAATCGTGGACTAACCCCTTGCCAAAAAAAATCATTTTTTTCAACTTTGTCTCCGATCCCAATGATTTATACACCAAAAGAAAGGTAATTTTAAACCCTTTCCGCATCTGCTGGGCAAACGCCTCTGCGAGGCTTGGGTTCCTAAAAATTTCACTCCAAAGTCAAATCACACAATTCCGACCCGGCTCCGGTCGAATTTTACCTTTTTGGCGATATTTCCTCAACCAAGCCTCGCACGCAGATGTGGTCTTCACTGTTTAATAGCAAATTGATACACCTTTCCGTTGATACATAAATCTTAGTTAAATTCGAAACTTTTGAAAATTGTCATTTTCGAAAAAAATCGTGGACTAACCCCTTGCCAAAAAAAATCACTTTTTTCAACTTTGTCTCCGATCCCAATGATTTATACACCAAAAGAAAGGTAATTTTAAACCCTTTCCGCATCTGCTGAGCAAACGCCTCTGCGAGGCTTGGGTTCCTAAAAATTTCACTCCAAAGTCAAATCACACAATTCCGACCAGGCTCCGGTCGAATTTTACCTTTTTGGCGATATTTCCTCAACCAAGCCTCGCACGCAGATGCGGTCTTCGCTGTTCAATAGCAAATTGATACACCTTTCTGTTGATGCATAAATCTTAGTTAAATTCGAAACTTTTGAAAATTGTCATTTTCGAAAAAAATCGTGGACTAACCCCTTGCCAAAAAAAATCATTTTTTTCAACTTTGTCTCCGATCCCAATGATTTATACACCAAAAGAAAGGTAATTTTAAACCCTTTCCGCATCTGCTGAGCAAACGCATCTGCGAGGCTTGGGTTCCTAAAAATTTCACTCCAAAGTCAAATCACACAATTCCGACCCGGCTCCGGTCGAATTTTACCTTTTTGGCGATATTTCCTCAACCAAGCCTCGCACGCAGATGTGGTCTTCACTGTTTAATAGCAAATTGATACACCTTTCCGTTGATACATAAATCTTAGTTAAATTCGAAACTTTTGAAAATTGTCATTTTCGAAAAAAATCGTGGACTAACCCCTTGCCAAAAAAAATCATTTTTTTCAACTTTGTCTCCGATCCCAATGATTTATACACCAAAAGAAAGGTAATTTTAAACCCTTTCCGCATCTGCTGAGCAAACGCATCTGCGAGGCTTGGGTTCCTAAAATTTTCACTCCAAAGTCAAATCACACAATTCCGACCCGGCTCCGGTCGAATTTTACCTTTTTGGCGATATTTCCTCAACCAAGCCTCGCACGCAGATGTGGTCTTCACTGTTCAATAGCAAATTGATACACCTTTCCGTTGATGCATAAATCTTAGTTAAATTCGAAACTTTTGAAAGTTGTCATTTTCGAAAAAAATCGTGGACTAACCCCTTGCCAAAAAAAATCATTTTTTTGAACTTTGTCTCCGATCCCAATGATTTATACACCAAAAGAAAGGTAATTTTAAACCCTTTCCGCATCTGCTGAGCAAACGCCTCTGCGAGGCTTGGGTTCCGAAAAATTTCACTCCAAAGTCAAATCACACAATTCCGACCAGGCTCCGGTCGAATTTTACCTTTTTGGCGATATTTCCTCAACCAAGCCTCGCACGCAGATGCGGTCTTCGCTGTTCAATAGCAAATTGATACACCTTTCTGTTGATGCATAAATCTTAGTTAAATTCGAAACTTTTGAAAATTGTCATTTTCGAAAAAAATCGTGGACTAACCCCTTGCCAAAAAAAAATCATTTTTTTCAACTTTGTCTCCGATCCCAATGATTTATACACCAAAAGAAAGGTAATTTTAAACCCTTTCCGCATCTGCTGAGCAAACGCCTCTGCGAGGCTTGGGTTCCGAAAAATTTCACTCCAAAGTCAAATCACACAATTCCGACCCGGCTCCGGTCGAATTTTACCTTTTTGGCGATATTTCCTCAACCAAGCCTCGCACGCAGATGCGGTCTTCGCTGTTCAATAGCAAATTGATACACCTTTCTGTTGATGCATAAATCTTAGTTAAATTCGAAACTTTTGAAAATTGTCATTTTCGAAAAAAATCATTTTTTTTAACTTTGTCTCCGATCCCAATGATTTATACACCAAAAGAAAGGTAATTTTAAACCCTTTCCGCATCTGCTGAGCAAACGCCTCTGCGAGGCTTGGGTTCCGAAAAATTTCACTCCAAAGTCAAATCACACAATTCCGACCCGGCTCCGGTCGAATTTTACCTTTTTGGCGATATTTCCTCAACCAAGCCTCGCACGCAGATGTGGTCTTCACTGTTTAATAGCAAATTGATACACCTTTCCGTTGATACATAAATCTTAGTTAAATTCGAAACTTTTGAAAATTGTCATTTTCGAAAAAAATCGTGGACTAACCCCTTGCCAAAAAAAATCACTTTTTTCAACTTTGTCTCCGATCCCAATGATTTATACACCAAAAGAAAGGTAATTTTAAACCCTTTCCGCATCTGCTGAGCAAACGCATCTGCGAGGCTTGGGTTCCTAAAATTTTCACTCCAAAGTCAAATCACACAATTCCGACCCGGCTCCGGTCGAATTTTACCTTTTTGGCGATATTTCCTCAACCAAGCCTCGCACGCAGATGTGGTCTTCACTGTTCAATAGCAAATTGATACACCTTTCCGTTGATGCATAAATCTTAGTTAAATTCGAAACTTTTGAAAGTTGTCATTTTCGAAAAAAATCGTGGACTAACCCCTTGCCAAAAAAAATCATTTTTTTGAACTTTGTCTCCGATCCCAATGATTTATACACCAAAAGAAAGGTAATTTTAAACCCTTTCCGCATCTGCTGAGCAAACGCCTCTGCGAGGCTTGGGTTCCGAAAAATTTCACTCCAAAGTCAAATCACACAATTCCGACCAGGCTCCGGTCGAATTTTACCTTTTTGGCGATATTTCCTCAACCAAGCCTCGCACGCAGATGCGGTCTTCGCTGTTCAATAGAAAATTGATACACCTTTCTGTTGATGCATAAATCTTAGTTAAATTCGAAACTTTTGAAAATTGTCATTTTCGAAAAAAATCGTGGACTAACCCCTTGCCAAAAAAAATCATTTTTTTCAACTTTGTCTCCGATCCCAATGATTTATACACCAAAAGAAAGGTAATTTTAAACCCTTTCCGCATCTGCTGAGCAAACGCATCTGCGAGGCTTGGGTTCCTAAAAATTTCACTCCAAAGTCAAATCACACAATTCCGACCCGGCTCCGGTCGAATTTTACCTTTTTGGCGATATTTCCTCAACCAAGCCTCGCACGCAGATGTGGTCTTCACTGTTTAATAGCAAATTGATACACCTTTCCGTTGATACATAAATCTTAGTTAAATTCGAAACTTTTGAAAATTGTCATTTTCGAAAAAAATCGTGGACTAACCCCTTGCCAAAAAAAAATCATTTTTTTCAACTTTGTCTCCGATCCCAATGATTTATACACCAAAAGAAAGGTAATTTTAAACCCTTTCCGCATCTGCTGAGCAAACGCCTCTGCGAGGCTTGGGTTCCGAAAAATTTCACTCCAAAGTCAAATCACACAATTCCGACCCGGCTCCGGTCGAATTTTACCTTTTTGGCGATATTTCCTCAACCAAGCCTCGCACGCAGATGCGGTCTTCGCTGTTCAATAGCAAATTGATACACCTTTCTGTTGATGCATAAATCTTAGTTAAATTCGAAACTTTTGAAAATTGTCATTTTCGAAAAAAATCGTGGACTAACCCCTTGCCAAAAAAATCATTTTTTTCAACTTTGTCTCCGATCCCAATGATTTATACACCAAAAGAAAGGTAATTTTAAACCCTTTCCGCATCTGCTGGGCAAACGCCTCTGCGAGGCTTGGGTTCCTAAAAATTTCACTCCAAAGTCAAATCACACAATTCCGACCCGGCTCCGGTCGAATTTTACCTTTTTGGCGATATTTCCTCAACCAAGCCTCGCACGCAGATGTGGTCTTCACTGTTTAATAGCAAATTGATACACCTTTCCGTTGATACATAAATCTTAGTTAAATTCGAAACTTTTGAAAATTGTCATTTTCGAAAAAAATCGTGGACTAACCCCTTGCCAAAAAAAATCACTTTTTTCAACTTTGTCTCCGATCCCAATGATTTATACACCAAAAGAAAGGTAATTTTAAACCCTTTCCGCATCTGCTGAGCAAACGCATCTGCGAGGCTTGGGTTCCTAAAATTTTCACTCCAAAGTCAAATCACACAATTCCGACCCGGCTCCGGTCGAATTTTACCTTTTTGGCGATATTTCCTCAACCAAGCCTCGCACGCAGATGTGGTCTTCACTGTTCAATAGCAAATTGATACACCTTTCCGTTGATGCATAAATCTTAGTTAAATTCGAAACTTTTGAAAGTTGTCATTTTCGAAAAAAATCGTGGACTAACCCCTTGCCAAAAAAAAATCATTTTTTTGAACTTTGTCTCCGATCCCAATGATTTATACACCAAAAGAAAGGTAATTTTAAACCCTTTCCGCATCTGCTGAGCAAACGCCTCTGCGAGGCTTGGGTTCCGAAAAATTTCACTCCAAAGTCAAATCACACAATTCCGACCCGGCTCCGGTCGAATTTTACCTTTTTGGCGATATTTCCTCAACCAAGCCTCGCACGCAGATGCGGTCTTCGCTGTTCAATAGCAAATTGATACACCTTTCTGTTGATGCATAAATCTTAGTTAAATTCGAAACTTTTGAAAATTGTCATTTTCGAAAAAAATCATTTTTTTTAACTTTGTCTCCGATCCCAATGATTTATACACCAAAAGAAAGGTAATTTTAAACCCTTTCCGCATCTGCTGAGCAAACGCCTCTGCGAGGCTTGGGTTCCGAAAAATTTCACTCCAAAGTCAAATCACACAATTCCGACCAGGCTCCGGTCGAATTTTACCTTTTTGGCGATATTTCCTCAACCAAGCCTCGCACGCAGATGCGGTCTTCGCTGTTCAATAGCAAATTGATACACCTTTCTGTTGATGCATAAATCTTAGTTAAATTCGAAACTTTTGAAAATTGTCATTTTCGAAAAAAATCGTGGACTAACCCCTTGCCAAAAAAAATCATTTTTTTCAACTTTGTCTCCGATCCCAATGATTTATACACCAAAAGAAAGGTAATTTTAAACCCTTTCCGCATCTGCTGGGCAAACGCCTCTGCGAGGCTTGGGTTCCTAAAAATTTCACTCCAAAGTCAAATCACACAATTCCGACCCGGCTCCGGTCGAATTTTACCTTTTTGGCGATATTTCCTCAACCAAGCCTCGCACGCAGATGTGGTCTTCACTGTTTAATAGCAAATTGATACACCTTTCCGTTGATACATAAATCTTAGTTAAATTCGAAACTTTTGAAAATTGTCATTTTCGAAAAAAATCGTGGACTAACCCCTTGCCAAAAAAAATCATTTTTTTCAACTTTGTCTCCGATCCCAATGATTTATACACCAAAAGAAAGGTAATTTTAAACCCTTTCCGCATCTGCTGGGCAAACGCCTCTGCGAGGCTTGGGTTCCTAAAAATTTCACTCCAAAGTCAAATCACACAATTCCGACCCGGCTCCGGTCGAATTTTACCTTTTTGGCGATATTTCCTCAACCAAGCCTCGCACGCAGATGTGGTCTTCACTGTTCAATAGCAAATTGATACACCTTTCCGTTGATGCATAAATCTTAGTTAAATTCGAAACTTTTGAAAGTTGTCATTTTCGAAAAAAATCGTGGACTAACCCCTTGCCAAAAAAAATCATTTTTTTGAACTTTGTCTCCGATCCCAATGATTTATACACCAAAAGAAAGGTAATTTTAAACCCTTTCCGCATCTGCTGAGCAAACGCCTCTGCGAGGCTTGGGTTCCGAAAAATTTCACTCCAAAGTCAAATCACACAATTCTGACCCGGCTCCGGTCGAATTTTACCTTTTTGGCGATATTTCCTCAACCAAGCCTCGCACGCAGATGCGGTCTTCGCTGTTCAATAGCAAATTGATACACCTTTCTGTTGATGCATAAATCTTAGTTAAATTCGAAACTTTTGAAAATTGTCATTTTCGAAAAAAATCATTTTTTTTAACTTTGTCTCCGATCCCAATGATTTATACACCAAAAGAAAGGTAATTTTAAACCCTTTCCGCATCTGCTGAGCAAACGCCTCTGCGAGGCTTGGGTTCCGAAAAATTTCACTCCAAAGTCAAATCACACAATTCCGACCCGGCTCCGGTCGAATTTTACCTTTTTGGCGATATTTCCTCAACCAAGCCTCGCACGCAGATGCGGTCTTCGCTGTTCAATAGCAAATTGATACACCTTTCTGTTGATGCATAAATCTTAGTTAAATTCGAAACTTTTGAAAATTGTCATTTTCGAAAAAAATCATTTTTTTTAACTTTGTCTCCGATCCCAATGATTTATACACCAAAAGAAAGGTAATTTTAAACCCTTTCCGCATCTGCTGAGCAAACGCCTCTGCGAGGCTTGGGTTCCGAAAAATTTCACTCCAAAGTCAAATCACACAATTCCGACCCGGCTCCGGTCGAATTTTACCTTTTTGGCGATATTTCCTCAACCAAGCCTCGCACGCAGATGTGGTCTTCACTGTTTAATAGCAAATTGATACACCTTTCCGTTGATACATAAATCTTAGTTAAATTCGAAACTTTTGAAAATTGTCATTTTCGAAAAAAATCGTGGACTTAACCCCTTGCCAAAAAAAATCACTTTTTTCAACTTTGTCTCCGATCCCAATGATTTATACACCAAAAGAAAGGTAATTTTAAACCCTTTCCGCATCTGCTGAGCAAACGCCTCTGCGAGGCTTGGGTTCCGAAAAATTGCACTCCAAAGTCAAATCACACAATTCCGACCAGGCTCCGGTCGAATTTTACCTTTTTGGCGATATTTCCTCAACCAAGCCTCGCACGCAGATGCGGTCTTCGCTGTTCAATAGCAAATTGATACACCTTTCTGTTGATGCATAAATCTTAGTTAAATTCGAAACTTTTGAAAATTGTCATTTTCGAAAAAAATCGTGGACTAACCCCTTGCCAAAAAAAAATCATTTTTTTCAACTTTGTCTCCGATCCCAATGATTTATACACCAAAAGAAAGGTAATTTTAAACCCTTTCCGCATCTGCTGAGCAAACGCCTCTGCGAGGCTTGGGTTCCGAAAAATTTCACTCCAAAGTCAAATCACACAATTCCGACCAGGCTCCGGTCGAATTTTACCTTTTTGGCGATATTTCCTCAACCAAGCCTCGCACGCAGATGCGGTCTTCGCTGTTCAATAGCAAATTGATACACCTTTCTGTTGATGCATAAATCTTAGTTAAATTCGAAACTTTTGAAAATTGTCATTTTCGAAAAAAATCGTGGACTAACCCCTTGCCAAAAAAAATCATTTTTTTCAACTTTGTCTCCGATCCCAATGATTTATACACCAAAAGAAAGGTAATTTTAAACCCTTTCCGCATCTGCTGAGCAAACGCCTCTGCGAGGCTTGGGTTCCGAAAAATTTCACTCCAAAGTCAAATCACACAATTCCGACCAGGCTCCGGTCGAATTTTACCTTTTTGGCGATATTTCCTCAACCAAGCCTCGCACGCAGATGTGGTCTTCACTGTTTAATAGCAAATTGATACACCTTTCCGTTGATACATAAATCTTAGTTAAATTCGAAACTTTTGAAAATTGTCATTTTCGAAAAAAATCGTGGACTAACCCCTTGCCAAAAAAAATCATTTTTTTCAACTTTGTCTCCGATCCCAATGATTTATACACCAAAAGAAAGGTAATTTTAAACCCTTTCCGCATCTGCTGAGCAAACGCCTCTGCGAGGCTTGGGTTCCGAAAAATTTCACTCCAAAGTCAAATCACACAATTCCGACCAGGCTCCGGTCGAATTTTACCTTTTTGGCGATATTTCCTCAACCAAGCCTCGCACGCAGATGCGGTCTTCACTGTTCCATAGCAAATTGATACACCTTTCCGTTGATGCATAAATCTTAGTTAAATTCGAAACTTTTGAAAGTTGTCATTTTCGAAAAAAATCGTGGACTAACCCCTTGCCAAAAAAAATCATTTTTTTCAACTTTGTCTCCGATCCCAATGATTTATACACCAAAAGAAAGGTAATTTTAAACCCTTTCCGCATCTGCTGAGCAAACGCCTCTGCGAGGCTTGGGTTCCGAAAAATTTCACTCCAAAGTCAAATCACACAATTCCGACCCGGCTCCGGTCGAATTTTACCTTTTTGGCGATATTTCCTCAACCAAGCCTCGCACGCAGATGCGGTCTTCACTGTTCAATAGCAAATTGATACACCTTTCCGTTGATGCATAAATCTTAGTTAAATTCGAAACTTTTGAAAATTGTCATTTTCGAAAAAAATCGTGGACTAACCCCTTGCCAAAAAAAATCATTTTTTTCAACTTTGTCTCCGATCCCAATGATTTATACACCAAAAGAAAGGTAATTTTAAACCCTTTCCGCATCTGCTGAGCAAACGCCTCTGCGAGGCTTGGGTTCCGAAAAATTTCACTCCAAAGTCAAATCACACAATTCCGACCCGGCTCCGGTCGAATTTTACCTTTTTGGCGATATTTCCTCAACCAAGCCTCGCACGCAGATGCGGTCTTCACTGTTCAATAGCAAATTGATACACCTTTCCGTTGATGCATAAATCTTAGTTAAATTCGAAACTTTTGAAAATTGTCATTTTCGAAAAAAATCGTGGACTAACCCCTTGCCAAAAAAAATCATTTTTTTCAACTTTGTCTCCGATCCCAATGATTTATACACCAAAAGAAAGGTAATTTTAAACCCTTTCCGCATCTGCTGAGCAAACGCCTCTGCGAGGCTTGGGTTCCGAAAAATTTCACTCCAAAGTCAAATCACACAATTCCGACCCGGCTCCGGTCGAATTTTACCTTTTTGGCGATATTTCCTCAACCAAGCCTCGCACGCAGATGCGGTCTTCACTGTTCAATAGCAAATTGATACACCTTTCCGTTGATGCATAAATCTTAGTTAAATTCGAAACTTTTGAAAATTGTCATTTTCGAAAAAAATCGTGGACTAACCCCTTGCCAAAAAAAATCTTTTTTTTCAACTTTGTCTCCGATCCCAATGATTTATACACCAAAAGAAAGGTAATTTTAAACCCTTTCCGCATCTGCTGAGCAAACGCCTCTGCGAGGCTTGGGTTCCGAAAAATTTCACTCCAAAGTCAAATCACACAATTCCGACCCGGCTCCGGTCGAATTTTACCTTTTTGGCGATATTTCCTCAACCAAGCCTCGCACGCAGATGCGGTCTTCACTGTTCAATAGCAAATTGATACACCTTTCCGTTGATGCATAAATCTTAGTTAAATTCGAAACTTTTGAAAATTGTCATTTTCGAAAAAAATCGTGGACTAACCCCTTGCCAAAAAAAATCTTTTTTTTCAACTTTGTCTCCGATCCCAATGATTTATACACCAAAAGAAAGGTAATTTTAAACCCTTTCCGCATCTGCTGAGCAAACGCCTCTGCGAGGCTTGGGTTCCGAAAAATTTCACTCCAAAGTCAAATCACACAATTCCGACCCGGCTCCGGTCGAATTTTACCTTTTTGGCGATATTTCCTCAACCAAGCCTCGCACGCAGATGCGGTCTTCACTGTTCAATAGCAAATTGATACACCTTTCCGTTGATGCATAAATCTTAGTTAAATTCGAAACTTTTGAAAATTGTCATTTTCGAAAAAAATCGTGGACTAACCCCTTGCCAAAAAAAATCATTTTTTTCAACTTTGTCTCCGATCCCAATGATTTATACACCAAAAGAAAGGTAATTTTAAACCCTTTCCGCATCTGCTGAGCAAACGCCTCTGCGAGGCTTGGGTTCCGAAAAATTTCACTCCAAAGTCAAATCACACAATTCCGACCCGGCTCCGGTCGAATTTTACCTTTTTGGCGATATTTCCTCAACCAAGCCTCGCACGCAGATGCAGTCTTCACTGTTCAATAGCAAATTGATACACCTTTCCGTTGATGCATAAATCTTAGTTAAATTCGAAACTTTTGAAAATTGTCATTTTCGAAAAAAATCGTGGACTAACCCCTTGCCAAAAAAAATCATTTTTTTCAACTTTGTCTCCGATCCCAATGATTTATACACCAAAAGAAAGGTAATTTTAAACCCTTTCCGCATCTGCTGAGCAAACGCATCTGCGAGGCTTGGGTTCCGAAAAATTTCACTCCAAAGTCAAATCACACAATTCCGACCCGGCTCCGGTCGAATTTTACCTTTTTGGCGATATTTCCTCAACCAAGCCTCGCACGCAGATGCGGTCTTCACTGTTCCATAGCAAATTGATACACCTTTCCGTTGATGCATAAATCTTAGTTAAATTCGAAACTTTTGAAAGTTGTCATTTTCGAAAAAAATCGTGGACTAACCCCTTGCCAAAAAAAATCATTTTTTTCAACTTTGTCTCCGATCCCAATGATTTATACACCAAAAGAAAGGTAATTTTAAACCCTTGCCGTATCTGCTGAGCAAACGCCTCTGCGAGGCTTGGGTTCCGAAAAATTTCACTCCAAAGTCAAATCACACAATTCCGACCCGGCTCCGGTCGAATTTTACCTTTTTGGCGATATTTCCTCAACCAAGCCTCGCACGCAGATGCGGTCTTCACTGTTCAATAGCAAATTGATACACCTTTCCGTTGATGCATAAATCTTAGTTAAATTCGAAACTTTTGAAAATTGTCATTTTCGAAAAAAATCGTGGACTAACCCCTTGCCAAAAAAAATCATTTTTTTCAACTTTGTCTCCGATCCCAATGATTTATACACCAAAAGAAAGGTAATTTTAAACCCTTTCCGCATCTGCTGAGCAAACGCCTCTGCGAGGCTTGGGTTCCGAAAAATTTCACTCCAAAGTCAAATCACACAATTCCGACCAGGCTCCGGTCGAATTTTACCTTTTTGGCGATATTTCCTCAACCAAGCCTCGCACGCAGATGCGGTCTTCACTGTTCAATAGCAAATTGATACACCTTTCTGTTGATGCATAAATCTTAGTTAAATTCGAAACTTTTGAAAATTGTCATTTTCGAAAAAAATCGTGGACTAACCCCTTGCCAAAAAAAATCATTTTTTTCAACTTTGTCTCCGATCCCAATGATTTATACACCAAAAGAAAGGTAATTTTAAACCCTTTCCGCATCTGCTGAGCAAACGCATCTGCGAGGCTTGGGTTCCGAAAAATTTCACTCCAAAGTCAAATCACACAATTCCGACCCGGCTCCGGTCGAATTTTACCTTTTTGGCGATATTTCCTCAACCAAGCCTCGCACGCAGATGCGGTCTTCACTGTTCCATAGCAAATTGATACACCTTTCCGTTGATGCATAAATCTTAGTTAAATTCGAAACTTTTGAAAGTTGTCATTTTCGAAAAAAATCGTGGACTAACCCCTTGCCAAAAAAAATCATTTTTTTCAACTTTGTCTCCGATCCCAATGATTTATACACCAAAAGAAAGGTAATTTTAAACCCTTTCCGTATCTGCTGAGCAAACGCCTCTGCGAGGCTTGGGTTCCGAAAAATTTCACTCCAAAGTCAAATCACACAATTCCGACCCGGCTCCGGTCGAATTTTACCTTTTTGGCGATATTTCCTCAACCAAGCCTCGCACGCAGATGCGGTCTTCACTGTTCAATAGCAAATTGATACACCTTTCCGTTGATGCATAAATCTTAGTTAAATTCGAAACTTTTGAAAATTGTCATTTTCGAAAAAAATCGTGGACTAACCCCTTGCCAAAAAAAATCATTTTTTTCAACTTTGTCTCCGATCCCAATGATTTATACACCAAAAGAAAGGTAATTTTAAACCCTTTCCGCATCTGCTGAGCAAACGCCTCTGCGAGGCTTGGGTTCCGAAAAATTTCACTCCAAAGTCAAATCACACAATTCCGACCCGGCTCCGGTCGAATTTTACCTTTTTGGCGATATTTCCTCAACCAAGCCTCGCACGCAGATGCGGTCTTCACTGTTCAATAGCAAATTGATACACCTTTCCGTTGATGCATAAATCTTAGTTAAATTCGAAACTTTTGAAAATTGTCATTTTCGAAAAAAATCGTGGACTAACCCCTTGCCAAAAAAAATCATTTTTTTCAACTTTGTCTCCGATCCCAATGATTTATACACCAAAAGAAAGGTAATTTTAAACCCTTTCCGCATCTGCTGAGCAAACGCCTCTGCGAGGCTTGGGTTCCGAAAAATTTCACTCCAAAGTCAAATCACACAATTCCGACCCGGCTCCGGTCGAATTTTACCTTTTTGGCGATATTTCCTCAACCAAGCCTCGCACGCAGATGCGGTCTTCACTGTTCAATAGCAAATTGATACACCTTTCCGTTGATGCATAAATCTTAGTTAAATTCGAAACTTTTGAAAATTGTCATTTTCGAAAAAAATCGTGGACTAACCCCTTGCCAAAAAAAATCTTTTTTTTCAACTTTGTCTCCGATCCCAATGATTTATACACCAAAAGAAAGGTAATTTTAAACCCTTTCCGCATCTGCTGAGCAAACGCCTCTGCGAGGCTTGGGTTCCGAAAAATTTCACTCCAAAGTCAAATCACACAATTCCGACCCGGCTCCGGTCGAATTTTACCTTTTTGGCGATATTTCCTCAACCAAGCCTCGCACGCAGATGCGGTCTTCACTGTTCAATAGCAAATTGATACACCTTTCCGTTGATGCATAAATCTTAGTTAAATTCGAAACTTTTGAAAATTGTCATTTTCGAAAAAAATCGTGGACTAACCCCTTGCCAAAAAAAATCTTTTTTTTCAACTTTGTCTCCGATCCCAATGATTTATACACCAAAAGAAAGGTAATTTTAAACCCTTTCCGCATCTGCTGAGCAAACGCCTCTGCGAGGCTTGGGTTCCGAAAAATTTCACTCCAAAGTCAAATCACACAATTCCGACCCGGCTCCGGTCGAATTTTACCTTTTTGGCGATATTTCCTCAACCAAGCCTCGCACGCAGATGCAGTCTTCACTGTTCAATAGCAAATTGATACACCTTTCCGTTGATGCATAAATCTTAGTTAAATTCGAAACTTTTGAAAATTGTCATTTTCGAAAAAAATCGTGGACTAACCCCTTGCCAAAAAAAATCATTTTTTTCAACTTTGTCTCCGATCCCAATGATTTATACACCAAAAGAAAGGTAATTTTAAACCCTTTCCGCATCTGCTGAGCAAACGCATCTGCGAGGCTTGGGTTCCGAAAAATTTCACTCCAAAGTCAAATCACACAATTCCGACCCGGCTCCGGTCGAATTTTACCTTTTTGGCGATATTTCCTCAACCAAGCCTCGCACGCAGATGCGGTCTTCACTGTTCCATAGCAAATTGATACACCTTTCCGTTGATGCATAAATCTTAGTTAAATTCGAAACTTTTGAAAGTTGTCATTTTCGAAAAAAATCGTGGACTAACCCCTTGCCAAAAAAAATCATTTTTTTCAACTTTGTCTCCGATCCCAATGATTTATACACCAAAAGAAAGGTAATTTTAAACCCTTGCCGTATCTGCTGAGCAAACGCCTCTGCGAGGCTTGGGTTCCGAAAAATTTCACTCCAAAGTCAAATCACACAATTCCGACCCGGCTCCGGTCGAATTTTACCTTTTTGGCGATATTTCCTCAACCAAGCCTCGCACGCAGATGCGGTCTTCACTGTTCAATAGCAAATTGATACACCTTTCCGTTGATGCATAAATCTTAGTTAAATTCGAAACTTTTGAAAATTGTCATTTTCGAAAAAAATCGTGGACTAACCCCTTGCCAAAAAAAATCATTTTTTTCAACTTTGTCTCCGATCCCAATGATTTATACACCAAAAGAAAGGTAATTTTAAACCCTTTCCGCATCTGCTGAGCAAACGCCTCTGCGAGGCTTGGGTTCCGAAAAATTTCACTCCAAAGTCAAATCACACAATTCCGACCCGGCTCCGGTCGAATTTTACCTTTTTGGCGATATTTCCTCAACCAAGCCTCGCACGCAGATGTGGTCTTCACTGTTTAATAGCAAATTGATACACCTTTCCGTTGATACATAAATCTTAGTTAAATTCGAAACTTTTGAAAATTGTCATTTTCGAAAAAAATCGTGGACTAACCCCTTGCCAAAAAAAATCATTTTTTTCAACTTTGTCTCCGATCCCAATGATTTATACACCAAAAGAAAGGTAATTTTAAACCCTTTCCGCATCTGCTGAGCAAACGCCTCTGCGAGGCTTGGGTTCCGAAAAATTTCACTCCAAAGTCAAATCACACAATTCCGACCAGGCTCCGGTCGAATTTTACCTTTTTGGCGATATTTCCTCAACCAAGCCTCGCACGCAGATGCGGTCTTCGCTGTTCAATAGCAAATTGATACACCTTTCTGTTGATGCATAAATCTTAGTTAAATTCGAAACTTTTGAAAATTGTCATTTTCGAAAAAAATCGTGGACTAACCCCTTGCCAAAAAAAATCATTTTTTTCAACTTTGTCTCCGATCCCAATGATTTATACACCAAAAGAAAGGTAATTTTAAACCCTTTCCGCATCTGCTGAGCAAACGCCTCTGCGAGGCTTGGGTTCCGAAAAATTTCACTCCAAAGTCAAATCACACAATTCCGACCCGGCTCCGGTCGAATTTTACCTTTTTGGCGATATTTCCTCAACCAAGCCTCGCACGCAGATGCGGTCTTCGCTGTTCAATAGCAAATTGATACACCTTTCTGTTGATGCATAAATCTTAGTTAAATTCGAAACTTTTGAAAATTGTCATTTTCGAAAAAAATCGTGGACTAACCCCTTGCCAAAAAAAATCATTTTTTTCAACTTTGTCTCCGATCCCAATGATTTATACACCAAAAGAAAGGTAATTTTAAACCCTTTCCGCATCTGCTGAGCAAACGCATCTGCGAGGCTTGGGTTCCGAAAAATTTCACTCCAAAGTCAAATCACACAATTCCGACCCGGCTCCGGTCGAATTTTACCT
Organism: Scaeva pyrastri; assembly: GCA_905146935.1. NCBI lineage: Eukaryota > Metazoa > Arthropoda > Insecta > Diptera > Syrphidae > Scaeva > Scaeva pyrastri. Next base: position 24,607,535 of record LR989927.1, on the reverse strand, counting down.
TTTTGGCGATATTTCCTCAACCAAGCCTCGCACGCAGATGCGGTCTTCACTGTTCCATAGCAAATTGATACACCTTTCCGTTGATGCATAAATCTTAGTTAAATTCGAAACTTTTGAAAGTTGTCATTTTCGAAAAAAATCGTGGACTAACCCCTTGCCAAAAAAAATCATTTTTTTCAACTTTGTCTCCGATCCCAATGATTTATACACCAAAAGAAAGGTAATTTTAAACCCTTTCCGTATCTGCTGAGCAAACGCCTCTGCGAGGCTTGGGTTCCGAAAAATTTCACTCCAAAGTCAAATCACACAATTCCGACCCGGCTCCGGTCGAATTTTACCTTTTTGGCGATATTTCCTCAACCAAGCCTCGCACGCAGATGCGGTCTTCACTGTTCAATAGCAAATTGATACACCTTTCCGTTGATGCATAAATCTTAGTTAAATTCGAAACTTTTGAAAATTGTCATTTTCGAAAAAAATCGTGGACTAACCCCTTGCCAAAAAAAATCATTTTTTTCAACTTTGTCTCCGATCCCAATGATTTATACACCAAAAGAAAGGTAATTTTAAACCCTTTCCGCATCTGCTGAGCAAACGCCTCTGCGAGGCTTGGGTTCCGAAAAATTTCACTCCAAAGTCAAATCACACAATTCCGACCCGGCTCCGGTCGAATTTTACCTTTTTGGCGATATTTCCTCAACCAAGCCTCGCACGCAGATGCGGTCTTCACTGTTCAATAGCAAATTGATACACCTTTCCGTTGATGCATAAATCTTAGTTAAATTCGAAACTTTTGAAAATTGTCATTTTCGAAAAAAATCGTGGACTAACCCCTTGCCAAAAAAAATCATTTTTTTCAACTTTGTCTCCGATCCCAATGATTTATACACCAAAAGAAAGGTAATTTTAAACCCTTTCCGCATCTGCTGAGCAAACGCCTCTGCGAGGCTTGGGTTCCGAAAAATTTCACTCCAAAGTCAAATCACACAATTCCGACCCGGCTCCGGTCGAATTTTACCTTTTTGGCGATATTTCCTCAACCAAGCCTCGCACGCAGATGCGGTCTTCACTGTTCCATAGCAAATTGATACACCTTTCCGTTGATGCATAAATCTTAGTTAAATTCGAAACTTTTGAAAGTTGTCATTTTCGAAAAAAATCGTGGACTAACCCCTTGCCAAAAAAAATCATTTTTTTCAACTTTGTCTCCGATCCCAATGATTTATACACCAAAAGAAAGGTAATTTTAAACCCTTTCCGTATCTGCTGAGCAAACGCCTCTGCGAGGCTTGGGTTCCGAAAAATTTCACTCCAAAGTCAAATCACACAATTCCGACCCGGCTCCGGTCGAATTTTACCTTTTTGGCGATATTTCCTCAACCAAGCCTCGCACGCAGATGCGGTCTTCACTGTTCAATAGCAAATTGATACACCTTTCCGTTGATGCATAAATCTTAGTTAAATTCGAAACTTTTGAAAATTGTCATTTTCGAAAAAAATCGTGGACTAACCCCTTGCCAAAAAAAATCATTTTTTTCAACTTTGTCTCCGATCCCAATGATTTATACACCAAAAGAAAGGTAATTTTAAACCCTTTCCGCATCTGCTGAGCAAACGCCTCTGCGAGGCTTGGGTTCCGAAAAATTTCACTCCAAAGTCAAATCACACAATTCCGACCCGGCTCCGGTCGAATTTTACCTTTTTGGCGATATTTCCTCAACCAAGCCTCGCACGCAGATGCGGTCTTCACTGTTCAATAGCAAATTGATACACCTTTCCGTTGATGCATAAATCTTAGTTAAATTCGAAACTTTTGAAAATTGTCATTTTCGAAAAAAATCGTGGACTAACCCCTTGCCAAAAAAAATCTTTTTTTTCAACTTTGTCTCCGATCCCAATGATTTATACACCAAAAGAAAGGTAATTTTAAACCCTTTCCGCATCTGCTGAGCAAACGCCTCTGCGAGGCTTGGGTTCCGAAAAATTTCACTCCAAAGTCAAATCACACAATTCCGACCCGGCTCCGGTCGAATTTTACCTTTTTGGCGATATTTCCTCAACCAAGCCTCGCACGCAGATGCGGTCTTCACTGTTCAATAGCAAATTGATACACCTTTCCGTTGATGCATAAATCTTAGTTAAATTCGAAACTTTTGAAAATTGTCATTTTCGAAAAAAATCGTGGACTAACCCCTTGCCAAAAAAAATCATTTTTTTCAACTTTGTCTCCGATCCCAATGATTTATACACCAAAAGAAAGGTAATTTTAAACCCTTTCCGCATCTGCTGAGCAAACGCCTCTGCGAGGCTTGGGTTCCGAAAAATTTCACTCCAAAGTCAAATCACACAATTCCGACCCGGCTCCGGTCGAATTTTACCTTTTTGGCGATATTTCCTCAACCAAGCCTCGCACGCAGATGCAGTCTTCACTGTTCAATAGCAAATTGATACACCTTTCCGTTGATGCATAAATCTTAGTTAAATTCGAAACTTTTGAAAATTGTCATTTTCGAAAAAAATCGTGGACTAACCCCTTGCCAAAAAAAATCTTTTTTTTCAACTTTGTCTCCGATCCCAATGATTTATACACCAAAAGAAAGGTAATTTTAAACCCTTTCCGCATCTGCTGAGCAAACGCCTCTGCGAGGCTTGGGTTCCGAAAAATTTCACTCCAAAGTCAAATCACACAATTCCGACCCGGCTCCGGTCGAATTTTACCTTTTTGGCGATATTTCCTCAACCAAGCCTCGCACGCAGATGCGGTCTTCACTGTTCAATAGCAAATTGATACACCTTTCCGTTGATGCATAAATCTTAGTTAAATTCGAAACTTTTGAAAATTGTCATTTTCGAAAAAAATCGTGGACTAACCCCTTGCCAAAAAAAATCATTTTTTTCAACTTTGTCTCCGATCCCAATGATTTATACACCAAAAGAAAGGTAATTTTAAACCCTTTCCGCATCTGCTGAGCAAACGCCTCTGCGAGGCTTGGGTTCCGAAAAATTTCACTCCAAAGTCAAATCACACAATTCCGACCCGGCTCCGGTCGAATTTTACCTTTTTGGCGATATTTCCTCAACCAAGCCTCGCACGCAGATGCAGTCTTCACTGTTCAATAGCAAATTGATACACCTTTCCGTTGATGCATAAATCTTAGTTAAATTCGAAACTTTTGAAAATTGTCATTTTCGAAAAAAATCGTGGACTAACCCCTTGCCAAAAAAAATCATTTTTTTCAACTTTGTCTCCGATCCCAATGATTTATACACCAAAAGAAAGGTAATTTTAAACCCTTTCCGCATCTGCTGAGCAAACGCCTCTGCGAGGCTTGGGTTCCGAAAAATTTCACTCCAAAGTCAAATCACACAATTCCGACCCGGCTCCGGTCGAATTTTACCTTTTTGGCGATATTTCCTCAACCAAGCCTCGCACGCAGATGCGGTCTTCACTGTTCAATAGCAAATTGATACACCTTTCCGTTGATGCATAAATCTTAGTTAAATTCGAAACTTTTGAAAATTGTCATTTTCGAAAAAAATCGTGGACTAACCCCTTGCCAAAAAAAATCATTTTTTTCAACTTTGTCTCCGATCCCAATGATTTATACACCAAAAGAAAGGTAATTTTAAACCCTTTCCGCATCTGCTGAGCAAACGCCTCTGCGAGGCTTGGGTTCCGAAAAATTTCACTCCAAAGTCAAATCACACAATTCCGACCCGGCTCCGGTCGAATTTTACCTTTTTGGCGATATTTCCTCAACCAAGCCTCGCACGCAGATGCAGTCTTCACTGTTCAATAGCAAATTGATACACCTTTCCGTTGATGCATAAATCTTAGTTAAATTCGAAACTTTTGAAAATTGTCATTTTCGAAAAAAATCGTGGACTAACCCCTTGCCAAAAAAAATCTTTTTTTTCAACTTTGTCTCCGATCCCAATGATTTATACACCAAAAGAAAGGTAATTTTAAACCCTTTCCGCATCTGCTGAGCAAACGCCTCTGCGAGGCTTGGGTTCCGAAAAATTTCACTCCAAAGTCAAATCACACAATTCCGACCCGGCTCCGGTCGAATTTTACCTTTTTGGCGATATTTCCTCAACCAAGCCTCGCACGCAGATGCGGTCTTCACTGTTCAATAGCAAATTGATACACCTTTCCGTTGATGCATAAATCTTAGTTAAATTCGAAACTTTTGAAAATTGTCATTTTCGAAAAAAATCGTGGACTAACCCCTTGCCAAAAAAAATCATTTTTTTCAACTTTGTCTCCGATCCCAATGATTTATACACCAAAAGAAAGGTAATTTTAAACCCTTTCCGCATCTGCTGAGCAAACGCCTCTGCGAGGCTTGGGTTCCGAAAAATTTCACTCCAAAGTCAAATCACACAATTCCGACCCGGCTCCGGTCGAATTTTACCTTTTTGGCGATATTTCCTCAACCAAGCCTCGCACGCAGATGCAGTCTTCACTGTTCAATAGCAAATTGATACACCTTTCCGTTGATGCATAAATCTTAGTTAAATTCGAAACTTTTGAAAATTGTCATTTTCGAAAAAAATCGTGGACTAACCCCTTGCCAAAAAAAATCATTTTTTTCAACTTTGTCTCCGATCCCAATGATTTATACACCAAAAGAAAGGTAATTTTAAACCCTTTCCGCATCTGCTGAGCAAACGCATCTGCGAGGCTTGGGTTCCGAAAAATTTCACTCCAAAGTCAAATCACACAATTCCGACCCGGCTCCGGTCGAATTTTACCTTTTTGGCGATATTTCCTCAACCAAGCCTCGCACGCAGATGCGGTCTTCACTGTTCCATAGCAAATTGATACACCTTTCCGTTGATGCATAAATCTTAGTTAAATTCGAAACTTTTGAAAGTTGTCATTTTCGAAAAAAATCGTGGACTAACCCCTTGCCAAAAAAAATCATTTTTTTCAACTTTGTCTCCGATCCCAATGATTTATACACCAAAAGAAAGGTAATTTTAAACCCTTGCCGTATCTGCTGAGCAAACGCCTCTGCGAGGCTTGGGTTCCGAAAAATTTCACTCCAAAGTCAAATCACACAATTCCGACCCGGCTCCGGTCGAATTTTACCTTTTTGGCGATATTTCCTCAACCAAGCCTCGCACGCAGATGCGGTCTTCACTGTTCAATAGCAAATTGATACACCTTTCCGTTGATGCATAAATCTTAGTTAAATTCGAAACTTTTGAAAATTGTCATTTTCGAAAAAAATCGTGGACTAACCCCTTGCCAAAAAAAATCATTTTTTTCAACTTTGTCTCCGATCCCAATGATTTATACACCAAAAGAAAGGTAATTTTAAACCCTTTCCGCATCTGCTGAGCAAACGCCTCTGCGAGGCTTGGGTTCCGAAAAATTTCACTCCAAAGTCAAATCACACAATTCCGACCAGGCTCCGGTCGAATTTTACCTTTTTGGCGATATTTCCTCAACCAAGCCTCGCACGCAGATGCGGTCTTCGCTGTTCAATAGCAAATTGATACACCTTTCTGTTGATGCATAAATCTTAGTTAAATTCGAAACTTTTGAAAATTGTCATTTTCGAAAAAAATCGTGGACTAACCCCTTGCCAAAAAAAATCATTTTTTTCAACTTTGTCTCCGATCCCAATGATTTATACACCAAAAGAAAGGTAATTTTAAACCCTTTCCGCATCTGCTGAGCAAACGCATCTGCGAGGCTTGGGTTCCGAAAAATTTCACTCCAAAGTCAAATCACACAATTCCGACCCGGCTCCGGTCGAATTTTACCTTTTTGGCGATATTTCCTCAACCAAGCCTCGCACGCAGATGCGGTCTTCACTGTTCCATAGCAAATTGATACACCTTTCCGTTGATGCATAAATCTTAGTTAAATTCGAAACTTTTGAAAGTTGTCATTTTCGAAAAAAATCGTGGACTAACCCCTTGCCAAAAAAAATCATTTTTTTCAACTTTGTCTCCGATCCCAATGATTTATACACCAAAAGAAAGGTAATTTTAAACCCTTTCCGTATCTGCTGAGCAAACGCCTCTGCGAGGCTTGGGTTCCGAAAAATTTCACTCCAAAGTCAAATCACACAATTCCGACCCGGCTCCGGTCGAATTTTACCTTTTTGGCGATATTTCCTCAACCAAGCCTCGCACGCAGATGCGGTCTTCACTGTTCAATAGCAAATTGATACACCTTTCTGTTGATGCATAAATCTTAGTTAAATTCGAAACTTTTGAAAATTGTCATTTTCGAAAAAAATCGTGGACTAACCCCTTGCCAAAAAAAATCATTTTTTTCAACTTTGTCTCCGATCCCAATGATTTATACACCAAAAGAAAGGTAATTTTAAACCCTTTCCGCATCTGCTGAGCAAACGCCTCTGCGAGGCTTGGGTTCCGAAAAATTTCACTCCAAAGTCAAATCACACAATTCCGACCCGGCTCCGGTCGAATTTTACCTTTTTGGCGATATTTCCTCAACCAAGCCTCGCACGCAGATGCGGTCTTCACTGTTCAATAGCAAATTGATACACCTTTCCGTTGATGCATAAATCTTAGTTAAATTCGAAACTTTTGAAAATTGTCATTTTCGAAAAAAATCGTGGACTAACCCCTTGCCAAAAAAAATCATTTTTTTCAACTTTGTCTCCGATCCCAATGATTTATACACCAAAAGAAAGGTAATTTTAAACCCTTTCCGCATCTGCTGAGCAAACGCCTCTGCGAGGCTTGGGTTCCGAAAAATTTCACTCCAAAGTCAAATCACACAATTCCGACCCGGCTCCGGTCGAATTTTACCTTTTTGGCGATATTTCCTCAACCAAGCCTCGCACGCAGATGCGGTCTTCACTGTTCAATAGCAAATTGATACACCTTTCCGTTGATGCATAAATCTTAGTTAAATTCGAAACTTTTGAAAATTGTCATTTTCGAAAAAAATCGTGGACTAACCCCTTGCCAAAAAAAATCTTTTTTTTCAACTTTGTCTCCGATCCCAATGATTTATACACCAAAAGAAAGGTAATTTTAAACCCTTTCCGCATCTGCTGAGCAAACGCCTCTGCGAGGCTTGGGTTCCGAAAAATTTCACTCCAAAGTCAAATCACACAATTCCGACCCGGCTCCGGTCGAATTTTACCTTTTTGGCGATATTTCCTCAACCAAGCCTCGCACGCAGATGCGGTCTTCACTGTTCAATAGCAAATTGATACACCTTTCCGTTGATGCATAAATCTTAGTTAAATTCGAAACTTTTGAAAATTGTCATTTTCGAAAAAAATCGTGGACTAACCCCTTGCCAAAAAAAATCTTTTTTTTCAACTTTGTCTCCGATCCCAATGATTTATACACCAAAAGAAAGGTAATTTTAAACCCTTTCCGCATCTGCTGAGCAAACGCCTCTGCGAGGCTTGGGTTCCGAAAAATTTCACTCCAAAGTCAAATCACACAATTCCGACCCGGCTCCGGTCGAATTTTACCTTTTTGGCGATATTTCCTCAACCAAGCCTCGCACGCAGATGCAGTCTTCACTGTTCAATAGCAAATTGATACACCTTTCCGTTGATGCATAAATCTTAGTTAAATTCGAAACTTTTGAAAATTGTCATTTTCGAAAAAAATCGTGGACTAACCCCTTGCCAAAAAAAATCATTTTTTTCAACTTTGTCTCCGATCCCAATGATTTATACACCAAAAGAAAGGTAATTTTAAACCCTTTCCGCATCTGCTGAGCAAACGCATCTGCGAGGCTTGGGTTCCGAAAAATTTCACTCCAAAGTCAAATCACACAATTCCGACCCGGCTCCGGTCGAATTTTACCTTTTTGGCGATATTTCCTCAACCAAGCCTCGCACGCAGATGCGGTCTTCACTGTTCCATAGCAAATTGATACACCTTTCCGTTGATGCATAAATCTTAGTTAAATTCGAAACTTTTGAAAGTTGTCATTTTCGAAAAAAATCGTGGACTAACCCCTTGCCAAAAAAAATCATTTTTTTCAACTTTGTCTCCGATCCCAATGATTTATACACCAAAAGAAAGGTAATTTTAAACCCTTGCCGTATCTGCTGAGCAAACGCCTCTGCGAGGCTTGGGTTCCGAAAAATTTCACTCCAAAGTCAAATCACACAATTCCGACCCGGCTCCGGTCGAATTTTACCTTTTTGGCGATATTTCCTCAACCAAGCCTCGCACGCAGATGCGGTCTTCACTGTTCAATAGCAAATTGATACACCTTTCCGTTGATGCATAAATCTTAGTTAAATTCGAAACTTTTGAAAATTGTCATTTTCGAAAAAAATCGTGGACTAACCCCTTGCCAAAAAAAATCATTTTTTTCAACTTTGTCTCCGATCCCAATGATTTATACACCAAAAGAAAGGTAATTTTAAACCCTTTCCGCATCTGCTGAGCAAACGCCTCTGCGAGGCTTGGGTTCCGAAAAATTTCACTCCAAAGTCAAATCACACAATTCCGACCAGGCTCCGGTCGAATTTTACCTTTTTGGCGATATTTCCTCAACCAAGCCTCGCACGCAGATGTGGTCTTCACTGTTTAATAGCAAATTGATACACCTTTCCGTTGATACATAAATCTTAGTTAAATTCGAAACTTTTGAAAATTGTCATTTTCGAAAAAAATCGTGGACTAACCCCTTGCCAAAAAAAATCATTTTTTTCAACTTTGTCTCCGATCCCAATGATTTATACACCAAAAGAAAGGTAATTTTAAACCCTTTCCGCATCTGCTGAGCAAACGCCTCTGCGAGGCTTGGGTTCCGAAAAATTTCACTCCAAAGTCAAATCACACAATTCCGACCAGGCTCCGGTCGAATTTTACCTTTTTGGCGATATTTCCTCAACCAAGCCTCGCACGCAGATGCGGTCTTCGCTGTTCAATAGCAAATTGATACACCTTTCTGTTGATGCATAAATCTTAGTTAAATTCGAAACTTTTGAAAATTGTCATTTTCGAAAAAAATCGTGGACTAACCCCTTGCCAAAAAAAATCATTTTTTTCAACTTTGTCTCCGATCCCAATGATTTATACACCAAAAGAAAGGTAATTTTAAACCCTTTCCGCATCTGCTGAGCAAACGCCTCTGCGAGGCTTGGGTTCCGAAAAATTTCACTCCAAAGTCAAATCACACAATTCCGACCCGGCTCCGGTCGAATTTTACCTTTTTGGCGATATTTCCTCAACCAAGCCTCGCACGCAGATGCGGTCTTCGCTGTTCAATAGCAAATTGATACACCTTTCTGTTGATGCATAAATCTTAGTTAAATTCGAAACTTTTGAAAATTGTCATTTTCGAAAAAAATCGTGGACTAACCCCTTGCCAAAAAAAATCATTTTTTTCAACTTTGTCTCCGATCCCAATGATTTATACACCAAAAGAAAGGTAATTTTAAACCCTTTCCGCATCTGCTGAGCAAACGCATCTGCGAGGCTTGGGTTCCGAAAAATTTCACTCCAAAGTCAAATCACACAATTCCGACCCGGCTCCGGTCGAATTTTACCTTTTTGGCGATATTTCCTCAACCAAGCCTCGCACGCAGATGCGGTCTTCACTGTTCCATAGCAAATTGATACACCTTTCCGTTGATGCATAAATCTTAGTTAAATTCGAAACTTTTGAAAGTTGTCATTTTCGAAAAAAATCGTGGACTAACCCCTTGCCAAAAAAAATCATTTTTTTCAACTTTGTCTCCGATCCCAATGATTTATACACCAAAAGAAAGGTAATTTTAAACCCTTTCCGTATCTGCTGAGCAAACGCCTCTGCGAGGCTTGGGTTCCGAAAAATTTCACTCCAAAGTCAAATCACACAATTCCGACCCGGCTCCGGTCGAATTTTACCTTTTTGGCGATATTTCCTCAACCAAGCCTCGCACGCAGATGCGGTCTTCACTGTTTAATAGCAAATTGATACACCTTTCCGTTGATGCATAAATCTTAGTTAAATTCGAAACTTTTGAAAATTGTCATTTTCGAAAAAAATCGTGGACTAACCCCTTGCCAAAAAAAATCATTTTTTTCAACTTTGTCTCCGATCCCAATGATTTATACACCAAAAGAAAGGTAATTTTAAACCCTTTCCGCATCTGCTGAGCAAACGCCTCTGCGAGGCTTGGGTTCCGAAAAATTTCACTCCAAAGTCAAATCACACAATTCCGACCCGGCTCCGGTCGAATTTTACCTTTTTGGCGATATTTCCTCAACCAAGCCTCGCACGCAGATGCGGTCTTCACTGTTCAATAGCAAATTGATACACCTTTCCGTTGATGCATAAATCTTAGTTAAATTCGAAACTTTTGAAAATTGTCATTTTCGAAAAAAATCGTGGACTAACCCCTTGCCAAAAAAAATCATTTTTTTCAACTTTGTCTCCGATCCCAATGATTTATACACCAAAAGAAAGGTAATTTTAAACCCTTTCCGCATCTGCTGAGCAAACGCCTCTGCGAGGCTTGGGTTCCGAAAAATTTCACTCCAAAGTCAAATCACACAATTCCGACCCGGCTCCGGTCGAATTTTACCTTTTTGGCGATATTTCCTCAACCAAGCCTCGCACGCAGATGCGGTCTTCACTGTTCAATAGCAAATTGATACACCTTTCCGTTGATGCATAAATCTTAGTTAAATTCGAAACTTTTGAAAATTGTCATTTTCGAAAAAAATCGTGGACTAACCCCTTGCCAAAAAAAATCATTTTTTTCAACTTTGTCTCCGATCCCAATGATTTATACACCAAAAGAAAGGTAATTTTAAACCCTTTCCGCATCTGCTGAGCAAACGCATCTGCGAGGTTTGGGTTCCTAAAAATTTCACTCCAAAGTCAAATCACACAATTCCGACCCGGCTCCGGTCGAATTTTACCTTTTTGGCGATATTTCCTCAACCAAGCCTCGCACGCAGATGCGGTCTTCACTGTTCAATAGCAAATTGATACACCTTTCCGTTGATGCATAAATCTTAGTTAAATTCGAAACTTTTGAAAATTGTCATTTTCGAAAAAAATCGTGGACTAACCCCTTGCCAAAAAAAATCTTTTTTTTCAACTTTGTCTCCGATCCCAATGATTTATACACCAAAAGAAAGGTAATTTTAAACCCTTTCCGCATCTGCTGAGCAAACGCCTCTGCGAGGCTTGGGTTCCGAAAAATTTCACTCCAAAGTCAAATCACACAATTCCGACCCGGCTCCGGTCGAATTTTACCTTTTTGGCGATATTTCCTCAACCAAGCCTCGCACGCAGATGCGGTCTTCACTGTTCAATAGCAAATTGATACACCTTTCCGTTGATGCATAAATCTTAGTTAAATTCGAAACTTTTGAAAATTGTCATTTTCGAAAAAAATCGTGGACTAACCCCTTGCCAAAAAAAATCATTTTTTTCAACTTTGTCTCCGATCCCAATGATTTATACACCAAAAGAAAGGTAATTTTAAACCCTTTCCGCATCTGCTGAGCAAACGCCTCTGCGAGGCTTGGGTTCCGAAAAATTTCACTCCAAAGTCAAATCACACAATTCCGACCCGGCTCCGGTCGAATTTTACCTTTTTGGCGATATTTCCTCAACCAAGCCTCGCACGCAGATGCAGTCTTCACTGTTCAATAGCAAATTGATACACCTTTCCGTTGATGCATAAATCTTAGTTAAATTCGAAACTTTTGAAAATTGTCATTTTCGAAAAAAATCGTGGACTAACCCCTTGCCAAAAAAAATCATTTTTTTCAACTTTGTCTCCGATCCCAATGATTTATACACCAAAAGAAAGGTAATTTTAAACCCTTTCCGCATCTGCTGAGCAAACGCCTCTGCGAGGCTTGGGTTCCTAAAAATTTCACTCCAAAGTCAAATCACACAATTCCGACCAGGCTCCGGTCGAATTTTACCTTTTTGGCGATATTTCCTCAACCAAGCCTCGCACGCAGATGCGGTCTTCACTGTTCAATAGCAAATTGATACACCTTTCCGTTGATGCATAAATCTTAGTTAAATTCGAAACTTTTGAAAATTGTCATTTTCGAAAAAAATCGTGGACTAACCCCTTGCCAAAAAAAATCATTTTTTTCAACTTTGTCTCCGATCCCAATGATTTATACACCAAAAGAAAGGTAATTTTAAACCCTTTCCGCATCTGCTGAGCAAACGCCTCTGCGAGGCTTGGGTTCCGAAAAATTTCACTCCAAAGTCAAATCACACAATTCCGACCCGGCTCCGGTCGAATTTTACCTTTTTGGCGATATTTCCTCAACCAAGCCTCGCACGCAGATGCGGTCTTCACTGTTCAATAGCAAATTGATACACCTTTCCGTTGATGCATAAATCTTAGTTAAATTCGAAACTTTTGAAAATTGTCATTTTCGAAAAAAATCGTGGACTAACCCCTTGCCAAAAAAAATCATTTTTTTCAACTTTGTCTCCGATCCCAATGATTTATACACCAAAAGAAAGGTAATTTTAAACCCTTTCCGCATCTGCTGAGCAAACGCCTCTGCGAGGCTTGGGTTCCGAAAAATTTCACTCCAAAGTCAAATCACACAATTCCGACCCGGCTCCGGTCGAATTTTACCTTTTTGGCGATATTTCCTCAACCAAGCCTCGCACGCAGATGCAGTCTTCACTGTTCAATAGCAAATTGATACACCTTTCCGTTGATGCATAAATCTTAGTTAAATTCGAAACTTTTGAAAATTGTCATTTTCGAAAAAAATCGTGGACTAACCCCTTGCCAAAAAAAATCATTTTTTTCAACTTTGTCTCCGATCCCAATGATTTATACACCAAAAGAAAGGTAATTTTAAACCCTTTCCGCATCTGCTGAGCAAACGCCTCTGCGAGGCTTGGGTTCCGAAAAATTTCACTCCAAAGTCAAATCACACAATTCCGACCCGGCTCCGGTCGAATTTTACCTTTTTGGCGATATTTCCTCAACCAAGCCTCGCACGCAGATGCAGTCTTCACTGTTCAATAGCAAATTGATACACCTTTCCGTTGATGCATAAATCTTAGTTAAATTCGAAACTTTTGAAAATTGTCATTTTCGAAAAAAATCGTGGACTAACCCCTTGCCAAAAAAAATCATTTTTTTCAACTTTGTCTCCGATCCCAATGATTTATACACCAAAAGAAAGGTAATTTTAAACCCTTTCCGCATCTGCTGAGCAAACGCCTCTGCGAGGCTTGGGTTCCTAAAAATTTCACTCCAAAGTCAAATCACACAATTCCGACCAGGCTCCGGTCGAATTTTACCTTTTTGGCGATATTTCCTCAACCAAGCCTCGCACGCAGATGCGGTCTTCACTGTTCAATAGCAAATTGATACACCTTTCCGTTGATGCATAAATCTTAGTTAAATTCGAAACTTTTGAAAATTGTCATTTTCGAAAAAAATCGTGGACTAACCCCTTGCCAAAAAAAATCATTTTTTTCAACTTTGTCTCCGATCCCAATGATTTATACACCAAAAGAAAGGTAATTTTAAACCCTTTCCGCATCTGCTGAGCAAACGCCTCTGCGAGGCTTGGGTTCCGAAAAATTTCACTCCAAAGTCAAATCACACAATTCCGACCCGGCTCCGGTCGAATTTTACCTTTTTGGCGATATTTCCTCAACCAAGCCTCGCACGCAGATGCGGTCTTCACTGTTCAATAGCAAATTGATACACCTTTCCGTTGATGCATAAATCTTAGTTAAATTCGAAACTTTTGAAAATTGTCATTTTCGAAAAAAATCGTGGACTAACCCCTTGCCAAAAAAAATCATTTTTTTCAACTTTGTCTCCGATCCCAATGATTTATACACCAAAAGAAAGGTAATTTTAAACCCTTTCCGCATCTGCTGAGCAAACGCCTCTGCGAGGCTTGGGTTCCGAAAAATTTCACTCCAAAGTCAAATCACACAATTCCGACCCGGCTCCGGTCGAATTTTACCTTTTTGGCGATATTTCCTCAACCAAGCCTCGCACGCAGATGCGGTCTTCACTGTTCAATAGCAAATTGATACACCTTTCCGTTGATGCATAAATCTTAGTTAAATTCGAAACTTTTGAAAATTGTCATTTTCGAAAAAAATCGTGGACTAACCCCTTGCCAAAAAAAATCATTTTTTTCAACTTTGTCTCCGATCCCAATGATTTATACACCAAAAGAAAGGTAATTTTAAACCCTTTCCGCATCTGCTGAGCAAACGCCTCTGCGAGGCTTGGGTTCCGAAAAATTTCACTCCAAAGTCAAATCACACAATTCCGACCCGGCTCCGGTCGAATTTTACCTTTTTGGCGATATTTCCTCAACCAAGCCTCGCACGCAGATGCAGTCTTCACTGTTCAATAGCAAATTGATACACCTTTCCGTTGATGCATAAATCTTAGTTAAATTCGAAACTTTTGAAAATTGTCATTTTCGAAAAAAATCGTGGACTAACCCCTTGCCAAAAAAAATCATTTTTTTCAACTTTGTCTCCGATCCCAATGATTTATACACCAAAAGAAAGGTAATTTTAAACCCTTTCCGCATCTGCTGAGCAAACGCCTCTGCGAGGCTTGGGTTCCTAAAAATTTCACTCCAAAGTCAAATCACACAATTCCGACCAGGCTCCGGTCGAATTTTACCTTTTTGGCGATATTTCCTCAACCAAGCCTCGCACGCAGATGCGGTCTTCACTGTTCAATAGCAAATTGATACACCTTTCCGTTGATGCATAAATCTTAGTTAAATTCGAAACTTTTGAAAATTGTCATTTTCGAAAAAAATCGTGGACTAACCCCTTGCAAAAAAAAATCATTTTTTTCAACTTTGTCTCCGATCCCAATGATTTATACACCAAAAGAAAGGTAATTTTAAACCCTTTCCGCATCTGCTGAGCAAACGCCTCTGCGAGGCTTGGGTTCCGAAAAATTTCACTCCAAAGTCAAATCACACAATTCCGACCCGGCTCCGGTCGAATTTTACCTTTTTGGCGATATTTCCTCAACCAAGCCTCGCACGCAGATGCGGTCTTCACTGTTCAATAGCAAATTGATACACCTTTCCGTTGATGCATAAATCTTAGTTAAATTCGAAACTTTTGAAAATTGTCATTTTCGAAAAAAATCGTGGACTAACCCCTTGCCAAAAAAAATCATTTTTTTCAACTTTGTCTCCGATCCCAATGATTTATACACCAAAAGAAAGGTAATTTTAAACCCTTTCCGCATCTGCTGAGCAAACGCCTCTGCGAGGCTTGGGTTCCGAAAAATTTCACTCCAAAGTCAAATCACACAATTCCGACCCGGCTCCGGTCGAATTTTACCTTTTTGGCGATATTTCCTCAACCAAGCCTCGCACGCAGATGCAGTCTTCACTGTTCAATAGCAAATTGATACACCTTTCCGTTGATGCATAAATCTTAGTTAAATTCGAAACTTTTGAAAATTGTCATTTTCGAAAAAAATCGTGGACTAACCCCTTGCCAAAAAAAATCATTTTTTTCAACTTTGTCTCCGATCCCAATGATTTATACACCAAAAGAAAGGTAATTTTAAACCCTTTCCGCATCTGCTGAGCAAACGCCTCTGCGAGGCTTGGGTTCCGAAAAATTTCACTCCAAAGTCAAATCACACAATTCCGACCCGGCTCCGGTCGAATTTTACCTTTTTGGCGATATTTCCTCAACCAAGCCTCGCACGCAGATGCGGTCTTCACTGTTCAATAGCAAATTGATACACCTTTCCGTTGATGCATAAATCTTAGTTAAATTCGAAACTTTTGAAAATTGTCATTTTCGAAAAAAATCGTGGACTAACCCCTTGCCAAAAAAAATCATTTTTTTCAACTTTGTCTCCGATCCCAATGATTTATACACCAAAAGAAAGGTAATTTTAAACCCTTTCCGCATCTGCTGAGCAAACGCCTCTGCGAGGCTTGGGTTCCGAAAAATTTCACTCCAAAGTCAAATCACACAATTCCGACCCGGCTCCGGTCGAATTTTACCTTTTTGGCGATATTTCCTCAACCAAGCCTCGCACGCAGATGCAGTCTTCACTGTTCAATAGCAAATTGATACACCTTTCCGTTGATGCATAAATCTTAGTTAAATTCGAAACTTTTGAAAATTGTCATTTTCGAAAAAAATCGTGGACTAACCCCTTGCCAAAAAAAATCATTTTTTTCAACTTTGTCTCCGATCCCAATGATTTATACACCAAAAGAAAGGTAATTTTAAACCCTTTCCGCATCTGCTGAGCAAACGCCTCTGCGAGGCTTGGGTTCCGAAAAATTTCACTCCAAAGTCAAATCACACAATTCCGACCAGGCTCCGGTCGAATTTTACCTTTTTGGCGATATTTCCTCAACCAAGCCTCGCACGCAGATGCGGTCTTCGCTGTTCAATAGCAAATTGATACACCTTTCTGTTGATGCATAAATCTTAGTTAAATTCGAAACTTTTGAAAATTGTCATTTTCGAAAAAAATCGTGGACTAACCCCTTGCCAAAAAAAATCATTTTTTTCAACTTTGTCTCCGATCCCAATGATTTATACACCAAAAGAAAGGTAATTTTAAACCCTTTCCGCATCTGCTGAGCAAACGCCTCTGCGAGGCTTGGGTTCCGAAAAATTTCACTCCAAAGTCAAATCACACAATTCCGACCCGGCTCCGGTCGAATTTTACCTTTTTGGCGATATTTCCTCAACCAAGCCTCGCACGCAGATGCGGTCTTCACTGTTCAATAGCAAATTGATACACCTTTCCGTTGATGCATAAATCTTAGTTAAATTCGAAACTTTTGAAAATTGTCATTTTCGAAAAAAATCGTGGACTAACCCCTTGCCAAAAAAAATCATTTTTTTCAACTTTGTCTCCGATCCCAATGATTTATACACCAAAAGAAAGGTAATTTTAAACCCTTTCCGCATCTGCTGAGCAAACGCCTCTGCGAGGCTTGGGTTCCGAAAAATTTCACTCCAAAGTCAAATCACACAATTCCGACCCGGCTCCGGTCGAATTTTACCTTTTTGGCGATATTTCCTCAACCAAGCCTCGCACGCAGATGCAGTCTTCACTGTTCAATAGCAAATTGATACACCTTTCCGTTGATGCATAAATCTTAGTTAAATTCGAAACTTTTGAAAATTGTCATTTTCGAAAAAAATCGTGGACTAACCCCTTGCCAAAAAAAATCATTTTTTTCAACTTTGTCTCCGATCCCAATGATTTATACACCAAAAGAAAGGTAATTTTAAACCCTTTCCGCATCTGCTGAGCAAACGCCTCTGCGAGGCTTGGGTTCCGAAAAATTTCACTCCAAAGTCAAATCACACAATTCCGACCAGGCTCCGGTCGAATTTTACCTTTTTGGCGATATTTCCTCAACCAAGCCTCGCACGCAGATGCGGTCTTCGCTGTTCAATAGCAAATTGATACACCTTTCTGTTGATGCATAAATCTTAGTTAAATTCGAAACTTTTGAAAATTGTCATTTTCGAAAAAAATCGTGGACTAACCCCTTGCCAAAAAAAATCATTTTTTTCAACTTTGTCTCCGATCCCAATGATTTATACACCAAAAGAAAGGTAATTTTAAACCCTTTCCGCATCTGCTGAGCAAACGCCTCTGCGAGGCTTGGGTTCCGAAAAATTTCACTCCAAAGTCAAATCACACAATTCCGACCCGGCTCCGGTCGAATTTTACCTTTTTGGCGATATTTCCTCAACCAAGCCTCGCACGCAGATGCGGTCTTCACTGTTCAATAGCAAATTGATACACCTTTCCGTTGATGCATAAATCTTAGTTAAATTCGAAACTTTTGAAAATTGTCATTTTCGAAAAAAATCGTGGACTAACCCCTTGCCAAAAAAAATCATTTTTTTCAACTTTGTCTCCGATCCCAATGATTTATACACCAAAAGAAAGGTAATTTTAAACCCTTTCCGCATCTGCTGAGCAAACGCCTCTGCGAGGCTTGGGTTCCGAAAAATTTCACTCCAAAGTCAAATCACACAATTCCGACCCGGCTCCGGTCGAATTTTACCTTTTTGGCGATATTTCCTCAACCAAGCCTCGCACGCAGATGCGGTCTTCGCTGTTCAATAGCAAATTGATACACCTTTCTGTTGATGCATAAATCTTAGTTAAATTCGAAACTTTTGAAAATTGTCATTTTCGAAAAAAATCGTGGACTAACCCCTTGCCAAAAAAAATCATTTTTTTCAACTTTGTCTCCGATCCCAATGATTTATACACCAAAAGAAAGGTAATTTTAAACCCTTTCCGCATCTGCTGAGCAAACGCCTCTGCGAGGCTTGGGTTCCGAAAAATTTCACTCCAAAGTCAAATCACACAATTCCGACCAGGCTCCGGTCGAATTTTACCTTTTTGGCGATATTTCCTCAACCAAGCCTCGCACGCAGATGCGGTCTTCGCTGTTCAATAGCAAATTGATACACCTTTCTGTTGATGCATAAATCTTAGTTAAATTCGAAACTTTTGAAAATTGTCATTTTCGAAAAAAATCGTGGACTAACCCCTTGCCAAAAAAAATCATTTTTTTCAACTTTGTCTCCGATCCCAATGATTTATACACCAAAAGAAAGGTAATTTTAAACCCTTTCCGCATCTGCTGAGCAAACGCCTCTGCGAGGCTTGGGTTCCGAAAAATTTCACTCCAAAGTCAAATCACACAATTCCGACCCGGCTCCGGTCGAATTTTACCTTTTTGGCGATATTTCCTCAACCAAGCCTCGCACGCAGATGCGGTCTTCACTGTTCAATAGCAAATTGATACACCTTTCCGTTGATGCATAAATCTTAGTTAAATTCGAAACTTTTGAAAATTGTCATTTTCGAAAAAAATCGTGGACTAACCCCTTGCCAAAAAAAATCATTTTTTTCAACTTTGTCTCCGATCCCAATGATTTATACACCAAAAGAAAGGTAATTTTAAACCCTTTCCGCATCTGCTGAGCAAACGCCTCTGCGAGGCTTGGGTTCCGAAAAATTTCACTCCAAAGTCAAATCACACAATTCCGACCCGGCTCCGGTCGAATTTTACCTTTTTGGCGATATTTCCTCAACCAAGCCTCGCACGCAGATGCGGTCTTCACTGTTCAATAGCAAATTGATACACCTTTCCGTTGATGCATAAATCTTAGTTAAATTCGAAACTTTTGAAAATTGTCATTTTCGAAAAAAATCGTGGACTAACCCCTTGCCAAAAAAAATCATTTTTTTCAACTTTGTCTCCGATCCCAATGATTTATACACCAAAAGAAAGGTAATTTTAAACCCTTTCCGCATCTGCTGAGCAAACGCCTCTGCGAGGCTTGGGTTCCGAAAAATTTCACTCCAAAGTCAAATCACACAATTCCGACCAGGCTCCGGTCGAATTTTACCTTTTTGGCGATATTTCCTCAACCAAGCCTCGCACGCAGATGCGGTCTTCGCTGTTCAATAGCAAATTGATACACCTTTCTGTTGATGCATAAATCTTAGTTAAATTCGAAACTTTTGAAAATTGTCATTTTCGAAAAAAATCGTGGACTAACCCCTTGCCAAAAAAAATCATTTTTTTCAACTTTGTCTCCGATCCCAATGATTTATACACCAAAAGAAAGGTAATTTTAAACCCTTTCCGCATCTGCTGAGCAAACGCCTCTGCGAGGCTTGGGTTCCGAAAAATTTCACTCCAAAGTCAAATCACACAATTCCGACCCGGCTCCGGTCGAATTTTACCTTTTTGGCGATATTTCCTCAACCAAGCCTCGCACGCAGATGCGGTCTTCACTGTTCAATAGCAAATTGATACACCTTTCCGTTGATGCATAAATCTTAGTTAAATTCGAAACTTTTGAAAATTGTCATTTTCGAAAAAAATCGTGGACTAACCCCTTGCCAAAAAAAATCATTTTTTTCAACTTTGTCTCCGATCCCAATGATTTATACACCAAAAGAAAGGTAATTTTAAACCCTTTCCGCATCTGCTGAGCAAACGCCTCTGCGAGGCTTGGGTTCCGAAAAATTTCACTCCAAAGTCAAATCACACAATTCCGACCCGGCTCCGGTCGAATTTTACCTTTTTGGCGATATTTCCTCAACCAAGCCTCGCACGCAGATGCGGTCTTCACTGTTCAATAGCAAATTGATACACCTTTCCGTTGATGCATAAATCTTAGTTAAATTCGAAACTTTTGAAAATTGTCATTTTCGAAAAAAATCGTGGACTAACCCCTTGCCAAAAAAAATCATTTTTTTCAACTTTGTCTCCGATCCCAATGATTTATACACCAAAAGAAAGGTAATTTTAAACCCTTTCCGCATCTGCTGAGCAAACGCCTCTGCGAGGCTTGGGTTCCGAAAAATTTCACTCCAAAGTCAAATCACACAATTCCGACCCGGCTCCGGTCGAATTTTACCTTTTTGGCGATATTTCCTCAACCAAGCCTCGCACGCAGATGCGGTCTTCGCTGTTCAATAGCAAATTGATACACCTTTCTGTTGATGCATAAATCTTAGTTAAATTCGAAACTTTTGAAAATTGTCATTTTCGAAAAAAATCGTGGACTAACCCCTTGCCAAAAAAAATCATTTTTTTTAACTTTGTCTCCGATCCCAATGATTTATACACCAAAAGAAAGGTAATTTTAAACCCTTTCCGCATCTGCTGAGCAAACGCCTCTGCGAGGCTTGGGTTCCGAAAAATTTCACTCCAAAGTCAAATCACACAATTCCGACCCGGCTCCGGTCGAATTTTACCTTTTTGGCGATATTTCCTCAACCAAGCCTCGCACGCAGATGTGGTCTTCACTGTTCAATAGCAAATTGATACACCTTTCCGTTGATGCATAAATCTTAGTTAAATTCGAAACTTTTGAAAATTGTCATTTTCGAAAAAAATCGTGGACTAACCCCTTGCCAAAAAAAATCTTTTTTTTCAACTTTGTCTCCGATCCCAATGATTTATACACCAAAAGAAAGGTAATTTTAAACCCTTTCCGCATCTGCTGAGCAAACGCCTCTGCGAGGCTTGGGTTCCGAAAAATGTCACTCCAAAGTCAAATCACACAATTCCGACCCGGCTCCGGTCGAATTTTACCTTTTTGGCGATATTTCCTCAACCAAGCCTCGCACGCAGATGCGGTCTTCACTGTTCAATAGCAAATTGATACACCTTTCCGTTGATGCATAAATCTTAGTTAAATTCGAAACTTTTGAAAATTGTCATTTTCGAAAAAAATCGTGGACTAACCCCTTGCCAAAAAAAATCTTTTTTTTCAACTTTGTCTCCGATCCCAATGATTTATACACCAAAAGAAAGGTAATTTTAAACCCTTTCCGCATCTGCTGAGCAAACGCCTCTGCGAGGCTTGGGTTCCGAAAAATTTCACTCCAAAGTCAAATCACACAATTCCGACCCGGCTCCGGTCGAATTTTACCTTTTTGGCGATATTTCCTCAACCAAGCCTCGCACGCAGATGCAGTCTTCACTGTTCAATAGCAAATTGATACACCTTTCCGTTGATGCATAAATCTTAGTTAAATTCGAAACTTTTGAAAATTGTCATTTTCGAAAAAAATCGTGGACTAACCCCTTGCCAAAAAAAATCATTTTTTTCAACTTTGTCTCCGATCCCAATGATTTATACACCAAAAGAAAGGTAATTTTAAACCCTTTCCGCATCTGCTGAGCAAACGCCTCTGCGAGGCTTGGGTTCCGAAAAATTTCACTCCAAAGTCAAATCACACAATTCCGACCAGGCTCCGGTCGAATTTTACCTTTTTGGCGATATTTCCTCAACCAAGCCTCGCACGCAGATGCGGTCTTCGCTGTTCAATAGCAAATTGATACACCTTTCTGTTGATGCATAAATCTTAGTTAAATTCGAAACTTTTGAAAATTGTCATTTTCGAAAAAAATCGTGGACTAACCCCTTGCCAAAAAAAATCATTTTTTTCAACTTTGTCTCCGATCCCAATGATTTATACACCAAAAGAAAGGTAATTTTAAACCCTTTCCGCATCTGCTGAGCAAACGCCTCTGCGAGGCTTGGGTTCCGAAAAATTTCACTCCAAAGTCAAATCACACAATTCCGACCCGGCTCCGGTCGAATTTTACCTTTTTGGCGATATTTCCTCAACCAAGCCTCGCACGCAGATGCGGTCTTCACTGTTCAATAGCAAATTGATACACCTTTCCGTTGATGCATAAATCTTAGTTAAATTCGAAACTTTTGAAAATTGTCATTTTCGAAAAAAATCGTGGACTAACCCCTTGCCAAAAAAAATCATTTTTTTCAACTTTGTCTCCGATCCCAATGATTTATACACCAAAAGAAAGGTAATTTTAAACCCTTTCCGCATCTGCTGAGCAAACGCCTCTGCGAGGCTTGGGTTCCGAAAAATTTCACTCCAAAGTCAAATCACACAATTCCGACCCGGCTCCGGTCGAATTTTACCTTTTTGGCGATATTTCCTCAACCAAGCCTCGCACGCAGATGCGGTCTTCGCTGTTCAATAGCAAATTGATACACCTTTCTGTTGATGCATAAATCTTAGTTAAATTCGAAACTTTTGAAAATTGTCATTTTCGAAAAAAATCGTGGACTAACCCCTTGCCAAAAAAAATCATTTTTTTTAACTTTGTCTCCGATCCCAATGATTTATACACCAAAAGAAAGGTAATTTTAAACCCTTTCCGCATCTGCTGAGCAAACGCCTCTGCGAGGCTTGGGTTCCGAAAAATTTCACTCCAAAGTCAAATCACACAATTCCGACCCGGCTCCGGTCGAATTTTACCTTTTTGGCGATATTTCCTCAACCAAGCCTCGCACGCAGATGTGGTCTTCACTGTTCAATAGCAAATTGATACACCTTTCCGTTGATGCATAAATCTTAGTTAAATTCGAAACTTTTGAAAATTGTCATTTTCGAAAAAAATCGTGGACTAACCCCTTGCCAAAAAAAATCTTTTTTTTCAACTTTGTCTCCGATCCCAATGATTTATACACCAAAAGAAAGGTAATTTTAAACCCTTTCCGCATCTGCTGAGCAAACGCCTCTGCGAGGCTTGGGTTCCGAAAAATGTCACTCCAAAGTCAAATCACACAATTCCGACCCGGCTCCGGTCGAATTTTACCTTTTTGGCGATATTTCCTCAACCAAGCCTCGCACGCAGATGCGGTCTTCACTGTTCAATAGCAAATTGATACACCTTTCCGTTGATGCATAAATCTTAGTTAAATTCGAAACTTTTGAAAATTGTCATTTTCGAAAAAAATCGTGGACTAACCCCTTGCCAAAAAAAATCTTTTTTTTCAACTTTGTCTCCGATCCCAATGATTTATACACCAAAAGAAAGGTAATTTTAAACCCTTTCCGCATCTGCTGAGCAAACGCCTCTGCGAGGCTTGGGTTCCGAAAAATTTCACTCCAAAGTCAAATCACACAATTCCGACCCGGCTCCGGTCGAATTTTACCTTTTTGGCGATATTTCCTCAACCAAGCCTCGCACGCAGATGCGGTCTTCACTGTTCAATAGCAAATTGATACACCTTTCCGTTGATGCATAAATCTTAGTTAAATTCGAAACTTTTGAAAATTGTCATTTTCGAAAAAAATCGTGGACTAACCCCTTGCCAAAAAAAATCTTTTTTTTCAACTTTGTCTCCGATCCCAATGATTTATACACCAAAAGAAAGGTAATTTTAAACCCTTTCCGCATCTGCTGAGCAAACGCCTCTGCGAGGCTTGGGTTCCGAAAAATTTCACTCCAAAGTCAAATCACACAATTCCGACCCGGCTCCGGTCGAATTTTACCTTTTTGGCGATATTTCCTCAACCAAGCCTCGCACGCAGATGCGGTCTTCGCTGTTCAATAGCAAATTGATACACCTTTCTGTTGATGCATAAATCTTAGTTAAATTCGAAACTTTTGAAAATTGTCATTTTCGAAAAAAATCGTGGACTAACCCCTTGCCAAAAAAAATCATTTTTTTCAACTTTGTCTCCGATCCCAATGATTTATACACCAAAAGAAAGGTAATTTTAAACCCTTTCCGCATCTGCTGAGCAAACGCCTCTGCGAGGCTTGGGTTCCGAAAAATTTCACTCCAAAGTCAAATCACACAATTCCGACCCGGCTCCGGTCGAATTTTACCTTTTTGGCGATATTTCCTCAACCAAGCCTCGCACGCAGATGTGGTCTTCACTATTTAATAGCAAATTGATACACCTTTCCGTTGATACATAAATCTTAGTTAAATTCGAAACTTTTGAAAATTGTCATTTTCGAAAAAAATCGTGGACTAACCCCTTGCCAAAAAAAATCATTTTTTTCAACTTTGTCTCCGATCCCAATGATTTATACACCAAAAGAAAGGTAATTTTAAACCCTTTCCGCATCTGCTGAGCAAACGCCTCTGCGAGGCTTGGGTTCCTAAAAATTTCACTCCAAAGTCAAATCACACAATTCCGACCAGGCTCCGGTCGAATTTTACCTTTTTGGCGATATTTCCTCAACCAAGCCTCGCACGCAGATGCGGTCTTCGCTGTTCAATAGCAAATTGATACACCTTTCTGTTGATGCATAAATCTTAGTTAAATTCGAAACTTTTGAAAATTGTCATTTTCGAAAAAAATCGTGGACTAACCCCTTGCCAAAAAAAATCATTTTTTTCAACTTTGTCTCCGATCCCAATGATTTATACACCAAAAGAAAGGTAATTTTAAACCCTTTCCGCATCTGCTGAGCAAACGCCTCTGCGAGGCTTGGGTTCCGAAAAATTTCACTCCAAAGTCAAATCACACAATTCCGACCCGGCTCCGGTCGAATTTTACCTTTTTGGCGATATTTCCTCAACCAAGCCTCGCACGCAGATGTGGTCTTCACTATTTAATAGCAAATTGATACACCTTTCCGTTGATACATAAATCTTAGTTAAATTCGAAACTTATGAAAATTGTCATTTTCGAAAAAAATCGTGGACTAACCCCTTGCCAAAAAAAATCATTTTTTTCAACTTTGTCTCCGATCCCAATGATTTATACACCAAAAGAAAGGTAATTTTAAACCCTTTCCGCATCTGCTGAGCAAACGCCTCTGCGAGGCTTGGGTTCCGAAAAATTTCACTCCAAAGTCAAATCACACAATTCCGACCCGGCTCCGGTCGAATTTTACCTTTTTGGCGATATTTCCTCAACCAAGCCTCGCACGCAGATGCGGTCTTCACTGTTCAATAGCAAATTGATACACCTTTCCGTTGATACATAAATCTTAGTTAAATTCGAAACTTATGAAAATTGTCATTTTCGAAAAAAATCGTGGACTAACCCCTTGCCAAAAAAAATCATTTTTTTCAACTTTGTCTCCGATCCCAATGATTTATACACCAAAAGAAAGGTAATTTTAAACCCTTTCCGCATCTGCTGAGCAAACGCCTCTGCGAGGCTTGGGTTCCGAAAAATTTCACTCCAAAGTCAAATCACACAATTCCGACCCGGCTCCGGTCGAATTTTACCTTTTTGGCGATATTTCCTCAACCAAGCCTCGCACGCAGATGCGGTCTTCACTGTTCAATAGCAAATTGATACACCTTTCCGTTGATGCATAAATCTTAGTTAAATTCGAAACTTTTGAAAATTGTCATTTTCGAAAAAAATCGTGGACTAACCCCTTGCCAAAAAAAATCTTTTTTTTCAACTTTGTCTCCGATCCCAATGATTTATACACCAAAAGAAAGGTAATTTTAAACCCTTTCCGCATCTGCTGAGCAAACGCCTCTGCGAGGCTTGGGTTCCGAAAAATTTCACTCCAAAGTCAAATCACACAATTCCGACCCGGCTCCGGTCGAATTTTACCTTTTTGGCGATATTTCCTCAACCAAGCCTCGCACGCAGATGCGGTCTTCGCTGTTCAATAGCAAATTGATACACCTTTCCGTTGATGCATAAATCTTAGTTAAATTCGAAACTTTTGAAAATTGTCATTTTCGAAAAAAATCGTGGACTAACCCCTTGCCAAAAAAAATCATTTTTTTCAACTTTGTCTCCGATCCCAATGATTTATACACCAAAAGAAAGGTAATTTTAAACCCTTTCCGCATCTGCTGAGCAAACGCCTCTGCGAGGCTTGGGTTCCGAAAAATTTCACTCCAAAGTCAAATCACACAATTCCGACCCGGCTCCGGTCGAATTTTACCTTTTTGGCGATATTTCCTCAACCAAGCCTCGCACGCAGATGTGGTCTTCACTATTTAATAGCAAATTGATACACCTTTCCGTTGATACATAAATCTTAGTTAAATTCGAAACTTTTGAAAATTGTCATTTTCGAAAAAAATCGTGGACTAACCCCTTGCCAAAAAAAATCATTTTTTTCAACTTTGTCTCCGATCCCAATGATTTATACACCAAAAGAAAGGTAATTTTAAACCCTTTCCGCATCTGCTGAGCAAACGCCTCTGCGAGGCTTGGGTTCCTAAAAATTTCACTCCAAAGTCAAATCACACAATTCCGACCAGGCTCCGGTCGAATTTTACCTTTTTGGCGATATTTCCTCAACCAAGCCTCGCACGCAGATGCGGTCTTCGCTGTTCAATAGCAAATTGATACACCTTTCTGTTGATGCATAAATCTTAGTTAAATTCGAAACTTTTGAAAATTGTCATTTTCGAAAAAAATCGTGGACTAACCCCTTGCCAAAAAAAATCATTTTTTTCAACTTTGTCTCCGATCCCAATGATTTATACACCAAAAGAAAGGTAATTTTAAACCCTTTCCGCATCTGCTGAGCAAACGCCTCTGCGAGGCTTGGGTTCCGAAAAATTTCACTCCAAAGTCAAATCACACAATTCCGACCCGGCTCCGGTCGAATTTTACCTTTTTGGCGATATTTCCTCAACCAAGCCTCGCACGCAGATGTGGTCTTCACTATTTAATAGCAAATTGATACACCTTTCCGTTGATACATAAATCTTAGTTAAATTCGAAACTTTTGAAAATTGTCATTTTCGAAAAAAATCGTGGACTAACCCCTTGCCAAAAAAAATCATTTTTTTCAACTTTGTCTCCGATCCCAATGATTTATACACCAAAAGAAAGGTAATTTTAAACCCTTTCCGCATCTGCTGAGCAAACGCCTCTGCGAGGCTTGGGTTCCGAAAAATTTCACTCCAAAGTCAAATCACACAATTCCGACCCGGCTCCGGTCGAATTTTACCTTTTTGGCGATATTTCCTCAACCAAGCCTCGCACGCAGATGCGGTCTTCACTGTTCAATAGCAAATTGATACACCTTTCCGTTGATGCATAAATCTTAGTTAAATTCGAAACTTTTGAAAATTGTCATTTTCGAAAAAAATCGTGGACTAACCCCTTGCCAAAAAAAATCATTTTTTTCAACTTTGTCTCCGATCCCAATGATTTATACACCAAAAGAAAGGTAATTTTAAACCCTTTCCGCATCTGCTGAGCAAACGCCTCTGCGAGGCTTGGGTTCCGAAAAATTTCACTCCAAAGTCAAATCACACAATTCCGACCCGGCTCCGGTCGAATTTTACCTTTTTGGCGATATTTCCTCAACCAAGCCTCGCACGCAGATGCGGTCTTCGCTGTTCAATAGCAAATTGATACACCTTTCTGTTGATGCATAAATCTTAGTTAAATTCGAAACTTTTGAAAATTGTCATTTTCGAAAAAAATCGTGGACTAACCCCTTGCCAAAAAAAATCATTTTTTCAACTTTGTCTCCGATCCCAATGATTTATACACCAAAAGAAAGGTAATTTTAAACCCTTTCCGCATCTGCTGAGCAAACGCCTCTGCGAGGCTTGGGTTCCGAAAAATTTCACTCCAAAGTCAAATCACACAATTCCGACCCGGCTCCGGTCGAATTTTACCTTTTTGGCGATATTTCCTCAACCAAGCCTCGCACGCAGATGTGGTCTTCACTATTTAATAGCAAATTGATACACCTTTCCGTTGATACATAAATCTTAGTTAAATTCGAAACTTTTGAAAATTGTCATTTTCGAAAAAAATCGTGGACTAACCCCTTGCCAAAAAAAATCATTTTTTTCAACTTTGTCTCCGATCCCAATGATTTATACACCAAAAGAAAGGTAATTTTAAACCCTTTCCGCATCTGCTGAGCAAACGCCTCTGCGAGGCTTGGGTTCCGAAAAATTTCACTCCAAAGTCAAATCACACAATTCCGACCCGGCTCCGGTCGAATTTTACCTTTTTGGCGATATTTCCTCAACCAAGCCTCGCACGCAGATGTGGTCTTCACTGTTCAATAGCAAATTGATACACCTTTCCGTTGATGCATAAATCTTAGTTAAATTCGAAACTTTTGAAAATTGTCATTTTCGAAAAAAATCGTGGACTAACCCCTTGCCAAAAAAAATCTTTTTTTTCAACTTTGTCTCCGATCCCAATGATTTATACACCAAAAGAAAGGTAATTTTAAACCCTTTCCGCATCTGCTGAGCAAACGCCTCTGCGAGGCTTGGGTTCCGAAAAATTTCACTCCAAAGTCAAATCACAAAATTCCGACCCGGCTCCGGTCGAATTTTACCTTTTTGGCGATATTTCCTCAACCAAGCCTCGCACGCAGATGCGGTCTTCACTGTTCAATAGCAAATTGATACACCTTTCCGTTGATGCATAAATCTTAGTTAAATTCGAAACTTTTGAAAATTGTCATTTTCGAAAAAAATCGTGGACTAACCCCTTGCCAAAAAAAATCTTTTTTTTCAACTTTGTCTCCGATCCCAATGATTTATACACCAAAAGAAAGGTAATTTTAAACCCTTTCCGCATCTGCTGAGCAAACGCCTCTGCGAGGCTTGGGTTCCGAAAAATTTCACTCCAAAGTCAAATCACACAATTCCGACCCGGCTCCGGTCGAATTTTACCTTTTTGGCGATATTTCCTCAACCAAGCCTCGCACGCAGATGCGGTCTTGACTGTTCAATAGCAAATTGATACACCTTTCCGTTGATGCATAAATCTTAGTTAAATTCGAAACTTTTGAAAATTGTCATTTTCGAAAAAAATCGTGGACTAACCCCTTGCCAAAAAAAATCTTTTTTTTCAACTTTGTCTCCGATCCCAATGATTTATACACCAAAAGAAAGGTAATTTTAAACCCTTTCCGCATCTGCTGAGCAAACGCCTCTGCGAGGCTTGGGTTCCGAAAAATTTCACTCCAAAGTCAAATCACACAATTCCGACCCGGCTCCGGTCGAATTTTACCTTTTTGGCGATATTTCCTCAACCAAGCCTCGCACGCAGATGCGGTCTTCACTGTTCAATAGCAAATTGATACACCTTTCCGTTGATGCATAAATCTTAGTTAAATTCGAAACTTTTGAAAATTGTCATTTTCGAAAAAAATCGTGGACTAACCCCTTGCCAAAAAAAATCTTTTTTTTCAACTTTGTCTCCGATCCCAATGATTTATACACCAAAAGAAAGGTAATTTTAAACCCTTTCCGCATCTGCTGAGCAAACGCCTCTGCGAGGCTTGGGTTCCGAAAAATTTCACTCCAAAGTCAAATCACACAATTCCGACCCGGCTCCGGTCGAATTTTACCTTTTTGGCGATATTTCCTCAACCAAGCCTCGCACGCAGATGCGGTCTTCACTGTTCAATAGCAAATTGATACACCTTTCCGTTGATGCATAAATCTTAGTTAAATTCGAAACTTTTGAAAATTGTCATTTTCGAAAAAAATCGTGGACTAACCCCTTGCCAAAAAAAATCTTTTTTTTCAACTTTGTCTCCGATCCCAATGATTTATACACCAAAAGAAAGGTAATTTTAAACCCTTTCCGCATCTGCTGAGCAAACGCCTCTGCGAGGCTTGGGTTCCGAAAAATTTCACTCCAAAGTCAAATCACACAATTCCGACCCGGCTCCGGTCGAATTTTACCTTTTTGGCGATATTTCCTCAACCAAGCCTCGCACGCAGATGCGGTCTTCACTGTTCAATAGCAAATTGATACACCTTTCCGTTGATGCATAAATCTTAGTTAAATTCGAAACTTTTGAAAATTGTCATTTTCGAAAAAAATCGTGGACTAACCCCTTGCCAAAAAAAATCTTTTTTTTCAACTTTGTCTCCGATCCCAATGATTTATACACCAAAAGAAAGGTAATTTTAAACCCTTTCCGCATCTGCTGAGCAAACGCCTCTGCGAGGCTTGGGTTCCTAAAAATTTCACTCCAAAGTCAAATCACACAATTCCGACCAGGCTCCGGTCGAATTTTACCTTTTTGGCGATATTTCCTCAACCAAGCCTCGCACGCAGATGCGGTCTTCGCTGTTCAATAGCAAATTGATACACCTTTCTGTTGATGCATAAATCTTAGTTAAATTCGAAACTTTTGAAAATTGTCATTTTCGAAAAAAATCGTGGACTAACCCCTTGCCAAAAAAAATCATTTTTTTCAACTTTGTCTCCGATCCCAATGATTTATACACCAAAAGAAAGGTAATTTTAAACCCTTTCCGCATCTGCTGAGCAAACGCCTCTGCGAGGCTTGGGTTCCGAAAAATTTCACTCCAAAGTCAAATCACACAATTCCGACCCGGCTCCGGTCGAATTTTACCTTTTTGGCGATATTTCCTCAACCAAGCCTCGCACGCAGATGCGGTCTTCGCTGTTCAATAGCAAATTGATACACCTTTCTGTTGATGCATAAATCTTAGTTAAATTCGAAACTTTTGAAAATTGTCATTTTCGAAAAAAATCGTGGACTAACCCCTTGCCAAAAAAAATCATTTTTTTCAACTTTGTCTCCGATCCCAATGATTTATACACCAAAAGAAAGGTAATTTTAAACCCTTTCCGCATCTGCTGAGCAAACGCCTCTGCGAGGCTTGGGTTCCGAAAAATTTCACTCCAAAGTCAAATCACACAATTCCGACCCGGCTCCGGTCGAATTTTACCTTTTTGGCGATATTTCCTCAACCAAGCCTCGCACGCAGATGTGGTCTTCACTATTTAATAGCAAATTGATACACCTTTCCGTTGATACATAAATCTTAGTTAAATTCGAAACTTTTGAAAATTGTCATTTTCGAAAAAAATCGTGGACTAACCCCTTGCCAAAAAAAATCTTTTTTTTCAACTTTGTCTCCGATCCCAATGATTTATACACCAAAAGAAAGGTAATTTTAAACCCTTTCCGCATCTGCTGAGCAAACGCCTCTGCGAGGCTTGGGTTCCGAAAAATTTCACTCCAAAGTCAAATCACACAATTCCGACCCGGCTCCGGTCGAATTTTACCTTTTTGGCGATATTTCCTCAACCAAGCCTCGCACGCAGATGCGGTCTTCACTGTTCAATAGCAAATTGATACACCTTTCCGTTGATGCATAAATCTTAGTTAAATTCGAAACTTTTGAAAATTGTCATTTTCGAAAAAAATCGTGGACTAACCCCTTGCCAAAAAAAATCTTTTTTTTCAACTTTGTCTCCGATCCCAATGATTTATACACCAAAAGAAAGGTAATTTTAAACCCTTTCCGCATCTGCTGAGCAAACGCCTCTGCGAGGCTTGGGTTCCGAAAAATTTCACTCCAAAGTCAAATCACACAATTCCGACCCGGCTCCGGTCGAATTTTACCTTTTTGGCGATATTTCCTCAACCAAGCCTCGCACGCAGATGTGGTCTTCACTATTTAATAGCAAATTGATACACCTTTCCGTTGATACATAAATCTTAGTTAAATTCGAAACTTTTGAAAATTGTCATTTTCGAAAAAAATCGTGGACTAACCCCTTGCCAAAAAAAATCTTTTTTTTCAACTTTGTCTCCGATCCCAATGATTTATACACCAAAAGAAAGGTAATTTTAAACCCTTTCCGCATCTGCTGAGCAAACGCCTCTGCGAGGCTTGGGTTCCGAAAAATTTCACTCCAAAGTCAAATCACACAATTCCGACCCGGCTCCGGTCGAATTTTACCTTTTTGGCGATATTTCCTCAACCAAGCCTCGCACGCAGATGCGGTCTTCGCTGTTCAATAGCAAATTGATACACCTTTCTGTTGATGCATAAATCTTAGTTAAATTCGAAACTTTTGAAAATTGTCATTTTCGAAAAAAATCGTGGACTAACCCCTTGCCAAAAAAAATCATTTTTTTCAACTTTGTCTCCGATCCCAATGATTTATACACCAAAAGAAAGGTAATTTTAAACCCTTTCCGCATCTGCTGAGCAAACGCCTCTGCGAGGCTTGGGTTCCGAAAAATTTCACTCCAAAGTCAAATCACACAATTCCGACCCGGCTCCGGTCGAATTTTACCTTTTTGGCGATATTTCCTCAACCAAGCCTCGCACGCAGATGTGGTCTTCACTATTTAATAGCAAATTGATACACCTTTCCGTTGATACATAAATCTTAGTTAAATTCGAAACTTTTGAAAATTGTCATTTTCGAAAAAAATCGTGGACTAACCCCTTGCCAAAAAAAATCATTTTTTTCAACTTTGTCTCCGATCCCAATGATTTATACACCAAAAGAAAGGTAATTTTAAACCCTTTCCGCATCTGCTGAGCAAACGCCTCTGCGAGGCTTGGGTTCCTAAAAATTTCACTCCAAAGTCAAATCACACAATTCCGACCAGGCTCCGGTCGAATTTTACCTTTTTGGCGATATTTCCTCAACCAAGCCTCGCACGCAGATGCGGTCTTCGCTGTTCAATAGCAAATTGATACACCTTTCTGTTGATGCATAAATCTTAGTTAAATTCGAAACTTTTGAAAATTGTCATTTTCGAAAAAAATCGTGGACTAACCCCTTGCCAAAAAAAATCATTTTTTTCAACTTTGTCTCCGATCCCAATGATTTATACACCAAAAGAAAGGTAATTTTAAACCCTTTCCGCATCTGCTGAGCAAACGCCTCTGCGAGGCTTGGGTTCCGAAAAATTTCACTCCAAAGTCAAATCACACAATTCCGACCCGGCTCCGGTCGAATTTTACCTTTTTGGCGATATTTCCTCAACCAAGCCTCGCACGCAGATGCGGTCTTCACTGTTCAATAGCAAATAGATACACCTTTCCGTTGATGCATAAATCTTAGTTAAATTCGAAACTTTTGAAAATTGTCATTTTCGAAAAAAATCGTGGACTAACCCCTTGCCAAAAAAAATCATTTTTTTCAACTTTGTCTCCGATCCCAATGATTTATACACCAAAAGAAAGGTAATTTTAAACCCTTTCCGCATCTGCTGAGCAAACGCCTCTGCGAGGCTTGGGTTCCGAAAAATTTCACTCCAAAGTCAAATCACACAATTCCGACCCGGCTCCGGTCGAATTTTACCTTTTTGGCGATATTTCCTCAACCAAGCCTCGCACGCAGATGCGGTCTTCGCTGTTCAATAGCAAATTGATACACCTTTCTGTTGATGCATAAATCTTAGTTAAATTCGAAACTTTTGAAAATTGTCATTTTCGAAAAAAATCGTGGACTAACCCCTTGCCAAAAAAAATCATTTTTTTCAACTTTGTCTCCGATCCCAATGATTTATACACCAAAAGAAAGGTAATTTTAAACCCTTTCCGCATCTGCTGAGCAAACGCCTCTGCGAGGCTTGGGTTCCGAAAAATTTCACTCCAAAGTCAAATCACACAATTCCGACCCGACTCCGGTCGAATTTTACCTTTTTGGCGATATTTCCTCAACCAAGCCTCGCACGCAGATGTGGTCTTCACTATTTAATAGCAAATTGATACACCTTTCCGTTGATACATAAATCTTAGTTAAATTCGAAACTTTTGAAAATTGTCATTTTCGAAAAAAATCGTGGACTAACCCCTTGCCAAAAAAAATCATTTTTTTCAACTTTGTCTCCGATCCCAATGATTTATACACCAAAAGAAAGGTAATTTTAAACCCTTTCCGCATCTGCTGAGCAAACGCCTCTGCGAGGCTTGGGTTCCGAAAAATTTCACTCCAAAGTCAAATCACACAATTCCGACCCGGCTCCGGTCGAATTTTACCTTTTTGGCGATATTTCCTCAACCAAGCCTCGCACGCAGATGTGGTCTTCACTGTTCAATAGCAAATTGATACACCTTTCCGTTGATGCATAAATCTTAGTTAAATTCGAAACTTTTGAAAATTGTCATTTTCGAAAAAAATCGTGGACTAACCCCTTGCCAAAAAAAATCTTTTTTTTCAACTTTGTCTCCGATCCCAATGATTTATACACCAAAAGAAAGGTAATTTTAAACCCTTTCCGCATCTGCTGAGCAAACGCCTCTGCGAGGCTTGGGTTCCGAAAAATTTCACTCCAAAGTCAAATCACACAATTCCGACCCGGCTCCGGTCGAATTTTACCTTTTTGGCGATATTTCCTCAACCAAGCCTCGCACGCAGATGCGGTCTTCACTGTTCAATAGCAAATTGATACACCTTTCCGTTGATGCATAAATCTTAGTTAAATTCGAAACTTTTGAAAATTGTCATTTTCGAAAAAAATCGTGGACTAACCCCTTGCCAAAAAAAATCTTTTTTTTCAACTTTGTCTCCGATCCCAATGATTTATACACCAAAAGAAAGGTAATTTTAAACCCTTTCCGCATCTGCTGAGCAAACGCCTCTGCGAGGCTTGGGTTCCGAAAAATTTCACTCCAAAGTCAAATCACACAATTCCGACCCGGCTCCGGTCGAATTTTACCTTTTTGGCGATATTTCCTCAACCAAGCCTCGCACGCAGATGCGGTCTTCACTGTTCAATAGCAAATTGATACACCTTTCCGTTGATGCATAAATCTTAGTTAAATTCGAAACTTTTGAAAATTGTCATTTTCGAAAAAAATCGTGGACTAACCCCTTGCCAAAAAAAATCTTTTTTTTCAACTTTGTCTCCGATCCCAATGATTTATACACCAAAAGAAAGGTAATTTTAAACCCTTTCCGCATCTGCTGAGCAAACGCCTCTGCGAGGCTTGGGTTCCGAAAAATTTCACTCCAAAGTCAAATCACACAATTCCGACCCGGCTCCGGTCGAATTTTACCTTTTTGGCGATATTTCCTCAACCAAGCCTCGCACGCAGATGCGGTCTTCGCTGTTCAATAGCAAATTGATACACCTTTCTGTTGATGCATAAATCTTAGTTAAATTCGAAACTTTTGAAAATTGTCATTTTCGAAAAAAATCGTGGACTAACCCCTTGCCAAAAAAAATCATTTTTTTCAACTTTGTCTCCGATCCCAATGATTTATACACCAAAAGAAAGGTAATTTTAAACCCTTTCCGCATCTGCTGAGCAAACGCCTCTGCGAGGCTTGGGTTCCGAAAAATTTCACTCCAAAGTCAAATCACACAATTCCGACCCGGCTCCGGTCGAATTTTACCTTTTTGGCGAAATTTCCTCAACCAAGCCTCGCACGCAGATGTGGTCTTCACTATTTAATAGCAAATTGATACACCTTTCCGTTGATACATAAATCTTAGTTAAATTCGAAACTTTTGAAAATTGTCATTTTCGAAAAAAATCGTGGACTAACCCCTTGCCAAAAAAAATCATTTTTTTCAACTTTGTCTCCGATCCCAATGATTTATACACCAAAAGAAAAGTAATTTTAAACCCTTTCCGCATCTGCTGAGCAAACGCCTCTGCGAGGCTTGGGTTCCTAAAAATTTCACTCCAAAGTCAAATCACACAATTCCGACCAGGCTCCGGTCGAATTTTACCTTTTTGGCGATATTTCCTCAACCAAGCCTCGCACGCAGATGCGGTCTTCACTGTTCAATAGCAAATTGATACACCTTTCCGTTGATGCATAAATCTTAGTTAAATTCGAAACTTTTGAAAATTGTCATTTTCGAAAAAAATCGTGGACTAACCCCTTGCCAAAAAAATCATTTTTTTCAACTTTGTCTCCGATCCCAATGATTTATACACCAAAAGAAAGGTAATTTTAAACCCTTTCCGCATCTGCTGAGCAAACGCCTCTGCGAGGCTTGGGTTCCGAAAAATTTCACTCCAAAGTCAAATCACACAATTCCGACCCGGCTCCGGTCGAATTTTACCTTTTTGGCGATATTTCCTCAACCAAGCCTCGCACGCAGATGCGGTCTTCGCTGTTCAATAGCAAATTGATACACCTTTCTGTTGATGCATAAATCTTAGTTAAATTCGAAACTTTTGAAAATTGTCATTTTCGAAAAAAATCGTGGACTAACCCCTTGCCAAAAAAAATCATTTTTTTCAACTTTGTCTCCGATCCCAATGATTTATACACCAAAAGAAAGGTAATTTTAAACCCTTTCCGCATCTGCTGAGCAAACGCCTCTGCGAGGCTTGGGTTCCGAAAAATTTCACTCCAAAGTCAAATCACACAATTCCGACCCGGCTCCGGTCGGAATTTTTGGCGATATTTCCTCAACCAAGCCTCGCACGCAGATGCGGTCTTCGCTGTTCAATAGCAAATTGATACACCTTTCTGTTGATGCATAAATCTTAGTTAAATTCGAAACTTTTGAAAATTGTCATTTTCGAAAAAAATCGTGGACTAACCCCTTGCCAAAAAAAATCATTTTTTTCAACTTTGTCTCCGATCCCAATGATTTATACACCAAAAGAAAGGTAATTTTAAACCCTTTCCGCATCTGCTGAGCAAACGCCTCTGCGAGGCTTGGGTTCCGAAAAATTTCACTCCAAAGTCAAATCACACAATTCCGACCCGGCTCCGGTCGAATTTTACCTTTTTGGCGATATTTCCTCAACCAAGCCTCGCACGCAGATGCGGTCTTCGCTGTTCAATAGCAAATTGATACACCTTTCTGTTGATGCATAAATCTTAGTTAAATTCGAAACTTTTGAAAATTGTCATTTTCGAAAAAAATCGTGGACTAACCCCTTGCCAAAAAAAATCATTTTTTTCAACTTTGTCTCCGATCCCAATGATTTATACACCAAAAGAAAGGTAATTTTAAACCCTTTCCGCATCTGCTGAGCAAACGCCTCTGCGAGGCTTGGGTTCCGAAAAATTTCACTCCAAAGTCAAATCACACAATTCCGACCCGGCTCCGGTCGAATTTTACCTTTTTGGCGATATTTCCTCAACCAAGCCTCGCACGCAGATGCGGTCTTCGCTGTTCAATAGCAAATTGATACACCTTTCTGTTGATGCATAAATCTTAGTTAAATTCGAAACTTTTGAAAATTGTCATTTTCGAAAAAAATCGTGGACTAACCCCTTGCCAAAAAAAATCATTTTTTTCAACTTTGTCTCCGATCCCAATGATTTATACACCAAAAGAAAGGTAATTTTAAACCCTTTCCGCATCTGCTGAGCAAACGCCTCTGCGAGGCTTGGGTTCCGAAAAATTTCACTCCAAAGTCAAATCACACAATTCCGACCCGGCTCCGGTCGAATTTTACCTTTTTGGCGATATTTCCTCAACCAAGCCTCGCACGCAGATGTGGTCTTCACTATTTAATAGCAAATTGATACACCTTTCCGTTGATACATAAATCTTAGTTAAATTCGAAACTTTTGAAAATTGTCATTTTCGAAAAAAATCGTGGACTAACCCCTTGCCAAAAAAAATCATTTTTTTCAACTTTGTCTCCGATCCCAATGATTTATACACCAAAAGAAAGGTAATTTTAAACCCTTTCCGCATCTGCTGAGCAAA
Source organism: Scaeva pyrastri (assembly GCA_905146935.1). NCBI lineage: Eukaryota > Metazoa > Arthropoda > Insecta > Diptera > Syrphidae > Scaeva > Scaeva pyrastri. The sequence continues at coordinate 24,569,888 of LR989927.1, read as the reverse complement.
CGCCTCTGCGAGGCTTGGGTTCCTAAAAATTTCACTCCAAAGTCAAATCACACAATTCCGACCAGGCTCCGGTCGAATTTTACCTTTTTGGCGATATTTCCTCAACCAAGCCTCGCACGCAGATGCGGTCTTCACTGTTCAATAGCAAATTGATACACCTTTCCGTTGATGCATAAATCTTAGTTAAATTCGAAACTTTTGAAAATTGTCATTTTCGAAAAAAATCGTGGACTAACCCCTTGCCAAAAAAAATCATTTTTTTCAACTTTGTCTCCGATCCCAATGATTTATACACCAAAAGAAAGGTAATTTTAAACCCTTTCCGCATCTGCTGAGCAAACGCCTCTGCGAGGCTTGGGTTCCGAAAAATTTCACTCCAAAGTCAAATCACACAATTCCGACCCGGCTCCGGTCGAATTTTACCTTTTTGGCGATATTTCCTCAACCAAGCCTCGCACGCAGATGCGGTCTTCGCTGTTCAATAGCAAATTGATACACCTTTCTGTTGATGCATAAATCTTAGTTAAATTCGAAACTTTTGAAAATTGTCATTTTCGAAAAAAATCGTGGACTAACCCCTTGCCAAAAAAAATCATTTTTTTCAACTTTGTCTCCGATCCCAATGATTTATACACCAAAAGAAAGGTAATTTTAAACCCTTTCCGCATCTGCTGAGCAAACGCCTCTGCGAGGCTTGGGTTCCGAAAAATTTCACTCCAAAGTCAAATCACACAATTCCGACCCGGCTCCGGTCGAATTTTACCTTTTTGGCGATATTTCCTCAACCAAGCCTCGCACGCAGATGTGGTCTTCACTATTTAATAGCAAATTGATACACCTTTCCGTTGATACATAAATCTTAGTTAAATTCGAAACTTTTGAAAATTGTCATTTTCGAAAAAAATCGTGGACTAACCCCTTGCCAAAAAAAATCATTTTTTTCAACTTTGTCTCCGATCCCAATGATTTATACACCAAAAGAAAGGTAATTTTAAACCCTTTCCGCATCTGCTGAGCAAACGCCTCTGCGAGGCTTGGGTTCCGAAAAATTTCACTCCAAAGTCAAATCACACAATTCCGACCAGGCTCCGGTCGAATTTTACCTTTTTGGCGATATTTCCTCAACCAAGCCTCGCACGCAGATGCGGTCTTCGCTGTTCAATAGCAAATTGATACACCTTTCTGTTGATGCATAAATCTTAGTTAAATTCGAAACTTTTGAAAATTGTCATTTTCGAAAAAAATCGTGGACTAACCCCTTGCCAAAAAAAATCATTTTTTTTAACTTTGTCTCCGATCCCAATGATTTATACACCAAAAGAAAGGTAATTTTAAACCCTTTCCGCATCTGCTGAGCAAACGCCTCTGCGAGGCTTGGGTTCCGAAAAATTTCACTCCAAAGTCAAATCACACAATTCCGACCCGGCTCCGGTCGAATTTTACCTTTTTGGCGATATTTCCTCAACCAAGCCTCGCACGCAGATGTGGTCTTCACTGTTCAATAGCAAATTGATACACCTTTCCGTTGATGCATAAATCTTAGTTAAATTCGAAACTTTTGAAAATTGTCATTTTCGAAAAAAATCGTGGACTAACCCCTTGCCAAAAAAAATCATTTTTTTTAACTTTGTCTCCGATCCCAATGATTTATACACCAAAAGAAAGGTAATTTTAAACCCTTTCCGCATCTGCTGAGCAAACGCCTCTGCGAGGCTTGGGTTCCGAAAAATTTCACTCCAAAGTCAAATCACACAATTCCGACCCGGCTCCGGTCGAATTTTACCTTTTTGGCGATATTTCCTCAACCAAGCCTCGCACGCAGATGTGGTCTTCACTATTTAATAGCAAATTGATACACCTTTCCGTTGATACATAAATCTTAGTTAAATTCGAAACTTTTGAAAATTGTCATTTTCGAAAAAAATCGTGGACTAACCCCTTGCCAAAAAAAATCATTTTTTTCAACTTTGTCTCCGATCCCAATGATTTATACACCAAAAGAAAGGTAATTTTAAACCCTTTCCGCATCTGCTGAGCAAACGCCTCTGCGAGGCTTGGGTTCCGAAAAATTTCACTCCAAAGTCAAATCACACAATTCCGACCCGGCTCCGGTCGAATTTTACCTTTTTGGCGATATTTCCTCAACCAAGCCTCGCACGCAGATGCGGTCTTCGCTGTTCAATAGCAAATTGATACACCTTTCTGTTGATGCATAAATCTTAGTTAAATTCGAAACTTTTGAAAATTGTCATTTTCGAAAAAAATCGTGGACTAACCCCTTGCCAAAAAAAATCATTTTTTTTAACTTTGTCTCCGATCCCAATGATTTATACACCAAAAGAAAGGTAATTTTAAACCCTTTCCGCATCTGCTGAGCAAACGCCTCTGCGAGGCTTGGGTTCCGAAAAATTTCACTCCAAAGTCAAATCACACAATTCCGACCCGGCTCCGGTCGAATTTTACCTTTTTGGCGATATTTCCTCAACCAAGCCTCGCACGCAGATGCGGTCTTCACTGTTCAATAGCAAATTGATACACCTTTCCGTTGATGCATAAATCTTAGTTAAATTCGAAACTTTTGAAAATTGTCATTTTCGAAAAAAATCGTGGACTAACCCCTTGCCAAAAAAAATCTTTTTTTTCAACTTTGTCTCCGATCCCAATGATTTATACACCAAAAGAAAGGTAATTTTAAACCCTTTCCGCATCTGCTGAGCAAACTCCTCTGCGAGGCTTGGGTTCCGAAAAATTCCACTCCAAAGTCAAATCACACAATTCCGACCCGGCTCCGGTCGAGTTTTACCTTTTTGGCGATATTTCCTCAACCAAGCCTCGCACGCAGATGCGGTCTTCACTGTTCAATATCAAATTGATACACCTTTCCGTTGATGCATAAATCTTAGTTAAATTCGAAACTTTTGAAAATTGTCATTTTCGAAAAAAATCGTGGACTAACCCCTTGCCAAAAAAAATCTTTTTTTTCAACTTTGTCTCCGATCCCAATGATTTATACACCAAAAGAAAGGTAATTTTAAACCCTTTCCGCATCTGCTGAGCAAACGCCTCTGCGAGGCTTGGGTTCCGAAAAATTTCACTCCAAAGTCAAATCACACAATTCCGACCCGGCTCCGGTCGAATTTTACCTTTTTGGCGATATTTCCTCAACCAAGCCTCGCACGCAGATGCGGTCTTCACTGTTCAATAGCAAATTGATACACCTTTCCGTTGATGCATAAATCTTAGTTAAATTCGAAACTTTTGAAAATTGTCATTTTCGAAAAAAATCGTGGACTAACCCCTTGCCAAAAAAAATCTTTTTTTTCAACTTTGTCTCCGATCCCAATGATTTATACACCAAAAGAAAGGTAATTTTAAACCCTTTCCGCATCTGCTGAGCAAACGCCTCTGCGAGGCTTGGGTTCCGAAAAATTCCACTCCAAAGTCAAATCACACAATTCCGACCCGGCTCCGGTCGAGTTTTACCTTTTTGGCGATATTTCCTCAACCAAGCCTCGCACGCAGATGCGGTCTTCACTGTTCAATATCAAATTGATACACCTTTCCGTTGATGCATAAATCTTAGTTAAATTCGAAACTTTTGAAAATTGTCATTTTCGAAAAAAATCGTGGACTAACCCCTTGCCAAAAAAAATCTTTTTTTTCAACTTTGTCTCCGATCCCAATGATTTATACACCAAAAGAAAGGTAATTTTAAACCCTTTCCGCATCTGCTGAGCAAACGCCTCTGCGAGGCTTGGGTTCCGAAAAATTTCACTCCAAAGTCAAATCACACAATTCCGACCCGGCTCCGGTCGAATTTTACCTTTTTGGCGATATTTCCTCAACCAAGCCTCGCACGCAGATGCGGTCTTCGCTGTTCAATAGCAAATTGATACACCTTTCTGTTGATGCATAAATCTTAGTTAAATTCGAAACTTTTGAAAATTGTCATTTTCGAAAAAAAATCGTGGACTAACCCCTTGCCAAAAAAAATCATTTTTTTTAACTTTGTCTCCGATCCCAATGATTTATACACCAAAAGAAAGGTAATTTTAAACCCTTTCCGCATCTGCTGAGCAAACGCCTCTGCGAGGCTTGGGTTCCGAAAAATTTCACTCCAAAGTCAAATCACACAATTCCGACCCGGCTCCGGTCGAATTTTACCTTTTTGGCGATATTTCCTCAACCAAGCCTCGCACGCAGATGCGGTCTTCACTGTTCAATAGCAAATTGATACACCTTTCCGTTGATGCATAAATCTTAGTTAAATTCGAAACTTTTGAAAATTGTCATTTTCGAAAAAAATCGTGGACTAACCCCTTGCCAAAAAAAATCATTTTTTTCAACTTTGTCTCCGATCCCAATGATTTATACACCAAAAGAAAGGTAATTTTAAACCCTTTCCGCATCTGCTGAGCAAACGCCTCTGCGAGGCTTGGGTTCCGAAAAATTTCACTCCAAAGTCAAATCACACAATTCCGACCCGGCTCCGGTCGAATTTTACCTTTTTGGCGATATTTCCTCAACCAAGCCTCGCACGCAGATGTGGTCTTCACTGTTCAATAGCAAATTGATACACCTTTCCGTTGATGCATAAATCTTAGTTAAATTCGAAACTTTTGAAAATTGTCATTTTCGAAAAAAATCGTGGACTAACCCCTTGCCAAAAAAAATCATTTTTTTCAACTTTGTCTCCGATCCCAATGATTTATACACCAAAAGAAAGGTAATTTTAAACCCTTTCCGCATCTGCTGAGCAAACGCCTCTGCGAGGCTTGGGTTCCGAAAAATTTCACTCCAAAGTCAAATCACACAATTCCGACCCGGCTCCGGTCGAATTTTACCTTTTTGGCGATATTTCCTCAACCAAGCCTCGCACGCAGATGCGGTCTTCGCTGTTCAATAGCAAATTGATACACCTTTCTGTTGATGCATAAATCTTAGTTAAATTCGAAACTTTTGAAAATTGTCATTTTCGAAAAAAATCGTGGACTAACCCCTTGCCAAAAAAAATCATTTTTTTCAACTTTGTCTCCGATCCCAATGATTTATACACCAAAAGAAAGGTAATTTTAAACCCTTTCCGCATCTGCTGAGCAAACGCCTCTGCGAGGCTTGGGTTCCGAAAAATTTCACTCCAAAGTCAAATCACACAATTCCGACCCGGCTCCGGTCGAATTTTACCTTTTTGGCGATATTTCCTCAACCAAGCCTCGCACGCAGATGCGGTCTTCACTGTTCAATAGCAAATTGATACACCTTTCCGTTGATGCATAAATCTTAGTTAAATTCGAAACTTTTGAAAATTGTCATTTTCGAAAAAAATCGTGGACTAACCCCTTGCCAAAAAAAATCTTTTTTTTCAACTTTGTCTCCGATCCCAATGATTTATACACCAAAAGAAAGGTAATTTTAAACCCTTTCCGCATCTGCTGAGCAAACGCCTCTGCGAGGCTTGGGTTCCGAAAAATTTCACTCCAAAGTCAAATCACACAATTCCGACCCGGCTCCGGTCGAATTTTACCTTTTTGGCGATATTTCCTCAACCAAGCCTCGCACGCAGATGCGGTCTTCGCTGTTCAATAGCAAATTGATACACCTTTCTGTTGATGCATAAATCTTAGTTAAATTCGAAACTTTTGAAAATTGTCATTTTCGAAAAAAATCGTGGACTAACCCCTTGCCAAAAAAAATCATTTTTTTTAACTTTGTCTCCGATCCCAATGATTTATACACCAAAAGAAAGGTAATTTTAAACCCTTTCCGCATCTGCTGAGCAAACGCCTCTGCGAGGCTTGGGTTCCGAAAAATTTCACTCCAAAGTCAAATCACACAATTCCGACCCGGCTCCGGTCGAATTTTACCTTTTTGGCGATATTTCCTCAACCAAGCCTCGCACGCAGATGCGGTCTTCGCTGTTCAATAGCAAATTGATACACCTTTCTGTTGATGCATAAATCTTAGTTAAATTCGAAACTTTTGAAAATTGTCATTTTCGAAAAAAATCGTGGACTAACCCCTTGCCAAAAAAAATCATTTTTTTCAACTTTGTCTCCGATCCCAATGATTTATACACCAAAAGAAAGGTAATTTTAAACCCTTTCCGCATCTGCTGAGCAAACGCCTCTGCGAGGCTTGGGTTCCGAAAAATTTCACTCCAAAGTCAAATCACACAATTCCGACCCGGCTCCGGTCGAATTTTACCTTTTTGGCGATATTTCCTCAACCAAGCCTCGCACGCAGATGCGGTCTTCGCTGTTCAATAGCAAATTGATACACCTTTCTGTTGATGCATAAATCTTAGTTAAATTCGAAACTTTTGAAAATTGTCATTTTCGAAAAAAATCGTGGACTAACCCCTTGCCAAAAAAAATCATTTTTTTCAACTTTGTCTCCGATCCCAATGATTTATACACCAAAAGAAAGGTAATTTTAAACCCTTTCCGCATCTGCTGAGCAAACGCCTCTGCGAGGCTTGGGTTCCGAAAAATTTCACTCCAAAGTCAAATCACACAATTCCGACCCGGCTCCGGTCGAATTTTACCTTTTTGGCGATATTTCCTCAACCAAGCCTCGCACGCAGATGCGGTCTTCACTGTTCAATAGCAAATTGATACACCTTTCCGTTGATGCATAAATCTTAGTTAAATTCGAAACTTTTGAAAATTGTCATTTTCGAAAAAAATCGTGGACTAACCCCTTGCCAAAAAAAATCTTTTTTTTCAACTTTGTCTCCGATCCCAATGATTTATACACCAAAAGAAAGGTAATTTTAAACCCTTTCCGCATCTGCTGAGCAAACGCCTCTGCGAGGCTTGGGTTCCGAAAAATTTCACTCCAAAGTCAAATCACACAATTCCGACCCGGCTCCGGTCGAATTTTACCTTTTTGGCGATATTTCCTCAACCAAGCCTCGCACGCAGATGCGGTCTTCGCTGTTCAATAGCAAATTGATACACCTTTCTGTTGATGCATAAATCTTAGTTAAATTCGAAACTTTTGAAAATTGTCATTTTCGAAAAAAATCGTGGACTAACCCCTTGCCAAAAAAAATCATTTTTTTCAACTTTGTCTCCGATCCCAATGATTTATACACCAAAAGAAAGGTAATTTTAAACCCTTTCCGCATCTGCTGAGCAAACGCCTCTGCGAGGCTTGGGTTCCGAAAAATTTCACTCCAAAGTCAAATCACACAATTCCGACCCGGCTCCGGTCGAATTTTACCTTTTTGGCGATATTTCCTCAACCAAGCCTCGCACGCAGATGCGGTCTTCGCTGTTCAATAGCAAATTGATACACCTTTCTGTTGATGCATAAATCTTAGTTAAATTCGAAACTTTTGAAAATTGTCATTTTCGAAAAAAATCGTGGACTAACCCCTTGCCAAAAAAAATCATTTTTTTCAACTTTGTCTCCGATCCCAATGATTTATACACCAAAAGAAAGGTAATTTTAAACCCTTTCCGCATCTGCTGAGCAAACGCCTCTGCGAGGCTTGGGTTCCGAAAAATTTCACTCCAAAGTCAAATCACACAATTCCGACCCGGCTCCGGTCGAATTTTACCTTTTTGGCGATATTTCCTCAACCAAGCCTCGCACGCAGATGCGGTCTTCACTGTTCAATAGCAAATTGATACACCTTTCCGTTGATGCATAAATCTTAGTTAAATTCGAAACTTTTGAAAATTGTCATTTTCGAAAAAAATCGTGGACTAACCCCTTGCCAAAAAAAATCTTTTTTTTCAACTTTGTCTCCGATCCCAATGATTTATACACCAAAAGAAAGGTAATTTTAAACCCTTTCCGCATCTGCTGAGCAAACGCCTCTGCGAGGCTTGGGTTCCGAAAAATTTCACTCCAAAGTCAAATCACACAATTCCGACCCGGCTCCGGTCGAATTTTACCTTTTTGGCGATATTTCCTCAACCAAGCCTCGCACGCAGATGCGGTCTTCACTGTTCAATAGCAAATTGATACACCTTTCCGTTGATGCATAAATCTTAGTTAAATTCGAAACTTTTGAAAATTGTCATTTTCGAAAAAAATCGTGGACTAACCCCTTGCCAAAAAAAATCTTTTTTTTCAACTTTGTCTCCGATCCCAATGATTTATACACCAAAAGAAAGGTAATTTTAAACCCTTTCCGCATCTGCTGAGCAAACGCCTCTGCGAGGCTTGGGTTCCGAAAAATTTCACTCCAAAGTCAAATCACACAATTCCGACCCGGCTCCGGTCGAATTTTACCTTTTTGGCGATATTTCCTCAACCAAGCCTCGCACGCAGATGCGGTCTTCGCTGTTCAATAGCAAATTGATACACCTTTCTGTTGATGCATAAATCTTAGTTAAATTCGAAACTTTTGAAAATTGTCATTTTCGAAAAAAATCGTGGACTAACCCCTTGCCAAAAAAAATCATTTTTTTCAACTTTGTCTCCGATCCCAATGATTTATACACCAAAAGAAAGGTAATTTTAAACCCTTTCCGCATCTGCTGAGCAAACGCCTCTGCGAGGCTTGGGTTCCGAAAAATTTCACTCCAAAGTCAAATCACACAATTCCGACCCGGCTCCGGTCGAATTTTACCTTTTTGGCGATATTTCCTCAACCAAGCCTCGCACGCAGATGCGGTCTTCACTGTTCAATAGCAAATTGATACACCTTTCCGTTGATGCATAAATCTTAGTTAAATTCGAAACTTTTGAAAATTGTCATTTTCGAAAAAAATCGTGGACTAACCCCTTGCCAAAAAAAATCTTTTTTTTCAACTTTGTCTCCGATCCCAATGATTTATACACCAAAAGAAAGGTAATTTTAAACCCTTTCCGCATCTGCTGAGCAAACGCCTCTGCGAGGCTTGGGTTCCGAAAAATTTCACTCCAAAGTCAAATCACACAATTCCGACCCGGCTCCGGTCGAATTTTACCATTTTGGCGATATTTCCTCAACCAAGCCTCGCACGCAGATGCGGTCTTCGCTGTTCAATAGCAAATTGATACACCTTTCTGTTGATGCATAAATCTTAGTTAAATTCGAAACTTTTGAAAATTGTCATTTTCGAAAAAAATCGTGGACTAACCCCTTGCCAAAAAAAATCATTTTTTTCAACTTTGTCTCCGATCCCAATGATTTATACACCAAAAGAAAGGTAATTTTAAACCCTTTCCGCATCTGCTGAGCAAACGCCTCTGCGAGGCTTGGGTTCCGAAAAATTTCACTCCAAAGTCAAATCACACAATTCCGACCCGGCTCCGGTCGAATTTTACCTTTTTGGCGATATTTCCTCAACCAAGCCTCGCACGCAGATGCGGTCTTCACTGTTCAATAGCAAATTGATACACCTTTCCGTTGATGCATAAATCTTAGTTAAATTCGAAACTTTTGAAAATTGTCATTTTCGAAAAAAATCGTGGACTAACCCCTTGCCAAAAAAAATCTTTTTTTTCAACTTTGTCTCCGATCCCAATGATTTATACACCAAAAGAAAGGTAATTTTAAACCCTTTCCGCATCTGCTGAGCAAACGCCTCTGCGAGGCTTGGGTTCCGAAAAATTTCACTCCAAAGTCAAATCACACAATTCCGACCCGGCTCCGGTCGAATTTTACCTTTTTGGCGATATTTCCTCAACCAAGCCTCGCACGCAGATGCGGTCTTCACTGTTCAATAGCAAATTGATACACCTTTCTGTTGATGCATAAATCTTAGTTAAATTCGAAACTTTTGAAAATTGTCATTTTCGAAAAAAATCGTGGACTAACCCCTTGCCAAAAAAAATCTTTTTTTTCAACTTTGTCTCCGATCCCAATGATTTATACATCAAAAGAAAGGTAATTTTAAACCCTTTCCGCATCTGCTGAGCAAACGCCTCTGCGAGGCTTGGGTTCCGAAAAATTTCACTCCAAAGTCAAATCACACAATTCCGACCCGGCTCCGGTCGAATTTTACCTTTTTGGCGATATTTCCTCAACCAAGCCTCGCACGCAGATGCGGTCTTCACTGTTCAATAGCAAATTGATACACCTTTCCGTTGATGCATAAATCTTAGTTAAATTCGAAACTTTTGAAAATTGTCATTTTCGAAAAAAATCGTGGACTAACCCCTTGCCAAAAAAAATCTTTTTTTTCAACTTTGTCTCCGATCCCAATGATTTATACACCAAAAGAAAGGTAATTTTAAACCCTTTCCGCATCTGCTGAGCAAACGCCTCTGCGAGGCTTGGGTTCCGAAAAATTTCACTCCAAAGTCAAATCACACAATTCCGACCCGGCTCCGGTCGAATTTTACCTTTTTGGCGATATTTCCTCAACCAAGCCTCGCACGCAGATGCGGTCTTCGCTGTTCAATAGCAAATTGATACACCTTTCTGTTGATGCATAAATCTTAGTTAAATTCGAAACTTTTGAAAATTGTCATTTTCGAAAAAAATCGTGGACTAACCCCTTGCCAAAAAAAATCATTTTTTTCAACTTTGTCTCCGATCCCAATGATTTATACACCAAAAGAAAGGTAATTTTAAACCCTTTCCGCATCTGCTGAGCAAACGCCTCTGCGAGGCTTGGGTTCCGAAAAATTTCACTCCAAAGTCAAATCACACAATTCCGACCCGGCTCCGGTCGAATTTTACCTTTTTGGCGATATTTCCTCAACCAAGCCTCGCACGCAGATGCGGTCTTCGCTGTTCAATAGCAAATTGATACACCTTTCTGTTGATGCATAAATCTTAGTTAAATTCGAAACTTTTGAAAATTGTCATTTTCGAAAAAAATCGTGGACTAACCCCTTGCCAAAAAAAATCATTTTTTTCAACTTTGTCTCCGATCCCAATGATTTATACACCAAAAGAAAGGTAATTTTAAACCCTTTCCGCATCTGCTGAGCAAACGCCTCTGCGAGGCTTGGGTTCCGAAAAATTTCACTCCAAAGTCAAATCACACAATTCCGACCCGGCTCCGGTCGAATTTTACCTTTTTGGCGATATTTCCTCAACCAAGCCTCGCACGCAGATGCGGTCTTCACTGTTCAATAGCAAATTGATACACCTTTCCGTTGATGCATAAATCTTAGTTAAATTCGAAACTTTTGAAAATTGTCATTTTCGAAAAAAATCGTGGACTAACCCCTTGCCAAAAAAAATCATTTTTTTTAACTTTGTCTCCGATCCCAATGATTTATACACCAAAAGAAAGGTAATTTTAAACCCTTTCCGCATCTGCTGAGCAAACGCCTCTGCGAGGCTTGGGTTCCGAAAAATTTCACTCCAAAGTCAAATCACACAATTCCGACCCGGCTCCGGTCGAATTTTACCTTTTTGGCGATATTTCCTCAACCAAGCCTCGCACGCAGATGCGGTCTTCGCTGTTCAATAGCAAATTGATACACCTTTCTGTTGATGCATAAATCTTAGTTAAATTCGAAACTTTTGAAAATTGTCATTTTCGAAAAAAATCGTGGACTAACCCCTTGCCAAAAAAAATCATTTTTTTCAACTTTGTCTCCGATCCCAATGATTTATACACCAAAAGAAAGGTAATTTTAAACCCTTTCCGCATCTGCTGAGCAAACGCCTCTGCGAGGCTTGGGTTCCGAAAAATTTCACTCCAAAGTCAAATCACACAATTCCGACCCGGCTCCGGTCGAATTTTACCTTTTTGGCGATATTTCCTCAACCAAGCCTCGCACGCAGATGCGGTCTTCGCTGTTCAATAGCAAATTGATACACCTTTCTGTTGATGCATAAATCTTAGTTAAATTCGAAACTTTTGAAAATTGTCATTTTCGAAAAAAATCGTGGACTAACCCCTTGCCAAAAAAAATCATTTTTTTCAACTTTGTCTCCGATCCCAATGATTTATACACCAAAAGAAAGGTAATTTTAAACCCTTTCCGCATCTGCTGAGCAAACGCCTCTGCGAGGCTTGGGTTCCGAAAAATTTCACTCCAAAGTCAAATCACACAATTCCGACCCGGCTCCGGTCGAATTTTACCTTTTTGGCGATATTTCCTCAACCAAGCCTCGCACGCAGATGCGGTCTTCACTGTTCAATAGCAAATTGATACACCTTTCCGTTGATGCATAAATCTTAGTTAAATTCGAAACTTTTGAAAATTGTCATTTTCGAAAAAAATCGTGGACTAACCCCTTGCCAAAAAAAATCTTTTTTTTCAACTTTGTCTCCGATCCCAATGATTTATACACCAAAAGAAAGGTAATTTTAAACCCTTTCCGCATCTGCTGAGCAAACGCCTCTGCGAGGCTTGGGTTCCGAAAAATTTCACTCCAAAGTCAAATCACACAATTCCGACCCGGCTCCGGTCGAATTTTACCTTTTTGGCGATATTTCCTCAACCAAGCCTCGCACGCAGATGCGGTCTTCACTGTTCAATAGCAAATTGATACACCTTTCCGTTGATGCATAAATCTTAGTTAAATTCGAAACTTTTGAAAATTGTCATTTTCGAAAAAAATCGTGGACTAACCCCTTGCCAAAAAAAATCTTTTTTTTCAACTTTGTCTCCGATCCCAATGATTTATACACCAAAAGAAAGGTAATTTTAAACCCTTTCCGCATCTGCTGAGCAAACGCCTCTGCGAGGCTTGGGTTCCGAAAAATTTCACTCCAAAGTCAAATCACACAATTCCGACCCGGCTCCGGTCGAATTTTACCTTTTTGGCGATATTTCCTCAACCAAGCCTCGCACGCAGATGCGGTCTTCGCTGTTCAATAGCAAATTGATACACCTTTCTGTTGATGCATAAATCTTAGTTAAATTCGAAACTTTTGAAAATTGTCATTTTCGAAAAAAATCGTGGACTAACCCCTTGCCAAAAAAAATCATTTTTTTCAACTTTGTCTCCGATCCCAATGATTTATACACCAAAAGAAAGGTAATTTTAAACCCTTTCCGCATCTGCTGAGCAAACGCCTCTGCGAGGCTTGGGTTCCGAAAAATTTCACTCCAAAGTCAAATCACACAATTCCGACCCGGCTCCGGTCGAATTTTACCTTTTTGGCGATATTTCCTCAACCAAGCCTCGCACGCAGATGCGGTCTTCACTGTTCAATAGCAAATTGATACACCTTTCCGTTGATGCATAAATCTTAGTTAAATTCGAAACTTTTGAAAATTGTCATTTTCGAAAAAAATCGTGGACTAACCCCTTGCCAAAAAAAATCTTTTTTTTCAACTTTGTCTCCGATCCCAATGATTTATACACCAAAAGAAAGGTAATTTTAAACCCTTTCCGCATCTGCTGAGCAAACGCCTCTGCGAGGCTTGGGTTCCGAAAAATTTCACTCCAAAGTCAAATCACACAATTCCGACCCGGCTCCGGTCGAATTTTACCTTTTTGGCGATATTTCCTCAACCAAGCCTCGCACGCAGATGCGGTCTTCGCTGTTCAATAGCAAATTGATACACCTTTCTGTTGATGCATAAATCTTAGTTAAATTCGAAACTTTTGAAAATTGTCATTTTCGAAAAAAATCGTGGACTAACCCCTTGCCAAAAAAAAACATTTTTTTCAACTTTGTCTCCGATCCCAATGATTTATACACCAAAAGAAAGGTAATTTTAAACCCTTTCCGCATCTGCTGAGCAAACGCCTCTGCGAGGCTTGGGTTCCGAAAAATTTCACTCCAAAGTCAAATCACACAATTCCGACCCGGCTCCGGTCGAATTTTACCTTTTTGGCGATATTTCCTCAACCAAGCCTCGCACGCAGATGCGGTCTTCACTGTTCAATAGCAAATTGATACACCTTTCCGTTGATGCATAAATCTTAGTTAAATTCGAAACTTTTGAAAATTGTCATTTTCGAAAAAAATCGTGGACTAACCCCTTGCCAAAAAAAATCTTTTTTTTCAACTTTGTCTCCGATCCCAATGATTTATACACCAAAAGAAAGGTAATTTTAAACCCTTTCCGCATCTGCTGAGCAAACGCCTCTGCGAGGCTTGGGTTCCGAAAAATTTCACTCCAAAGTCAAATCACACAATTCCGACCCGGCTCCGGTCGAATTTTACCTTTTTGGCGATATTTCCTCAACCAAGCCTCGCACGCAGATGCGGTCTTCACTGTTCAATAGCAAATTGATACACCTTTCTGTTGATGCATAAATCTTAGTTAAATTCGAAACTTTTGAAAATTGTCATTTTCGAAAAAAATCGTGGACTAACCCCTTGCCAAAAAAAATCTTTTTTTTCAACTTTGTCTCCGATCCCAATGATTTATACATCAAAAGAAAGGTAATTTTAAACCCTTTCCGCATCTGCTGAGCAAACGCCTCTGCGAGGCTTGGGTTCCGAAAAATTTCACTCCAAAGTCAAATCACACAATTCCGACCCGGCTCCGGTCGAATTTTACCTTTTTGGCGATATTTCCTCAACCAAGCCTCGCACGCAGATGCGGTCTTCACTGTTCAATAGCAAATTGATACACCTTTCCGTTGATGCATAAATCTTAGTTAAATTCGAAACTTTTGAAAATTGTCATTTTCGAAAAAAATCGTGGACTAACCCCTTGCCAAAAAAAATCTTTTTTTTCAACTTTGTCTCCGATCCCAATGATTTATACACCAAAAGAAAGGTAATTTTAAACCCTTTCCGCATCTGCTGAGCAAACGCCTCTGCGAGGCTTGGGTTCCGAAAAATTTCACTCCAAAGTCAAATCACACAATTCCGACCCGGCTCCGGTCGAATTTTACCTTTTTGGCGATATTTCCTCAACCAAGCCTCGCACGCAGATGCGGTCTTCGCTGTTCAATAGCAAATTGATACACCTTTCTGTTGATGCATAAATCTTAGTTAAATTCGAAACTTTTGAAAATTGTCATTTTCGAAAAAAATCGTGGACTAACCCCTTGCCAAAAAAAATCATTTTTTTCAACTTTGTCTCCGATCCCAATGATTTATACACCAAAAGAAAGGTAATTTTAAACCCTTTCCGCATCTGCTGAGCAAACGCCTCTGCGAGGCTTGGGTTCCGAAAAATTTCACTCCAAAGTCAAATCACACAATTCCGACCCGGCTCCGGTCGAATTTTACCTTTTTGGCGATATTTCCTCAACCAAGCCTCGCACGCAGATGCGGTCTTCACTGTTCAATAGCAAATTGATACACCTTTCCGTTGATGCATAAATCTTAGTTAAATTCGAAACTTTTGAAAATTGTCATTTTCGAAAAAAATCGTGGACTACCCCTTGCCAAAAAAAATCTTTTTTTTCAACTTTGTCTCCGATCCCAATGATTTATACACCAAAAGAAAGGTAATTTTAAACCCTTTCCGCATCTGCTGAGCAAACGCCTCTGCGAGGCTTGGGTTCCGAAAAATTTCACTCCAAAGTCAAATCACACAATTCCGACCCGGCTCCGGTCGAATTTTACCTTTTTGGCGATATTTCCTCAACCAAGCCTCGCACGCAGATGCGGTCTTCGCTGTTCAATAGCAAATTGATACACCTTTCTGTTGATGCATAAATCTTAGTTAAATTCGAAACTTTTGAAAATTGTCATTTTCGAAAAAAATCGTGGACTAACCCCTTGCCAAAAAAAATCATTTTTTTCAACTTTGTCTCCGATCCCAATGATTTATACACCAAAAGAAAGGTAATTTTAAACCCTTTCCGCATCTGCTGAGCAAACGCCTCTGCGAGGCTTGGGTTCCGAAAAATTTCACTCCAAAGTCAAATCACACAATTCCGACCCGGCTCCGGTCGAATTTTACCTTTTTGGCGATATTTCCTCAACCAAGCCTCGCACGCAGATGCGGTCTTCACTGTTCAATAGCAAATTGATACACCTTTCCGTTGATGCATAAATCTTAGTTAAATTCGAAACTTTTGAAAATTGTCATTTTCGAAAAAAATCGTGGACTAACCCCTTGCCAAAAAAAATCTTTTTTTTCAACTTTGTCTCCGATCCCAATGATTTATACACCAAAAGAAAGGTAATTTTAAACCCTTTCCGCATCTGCTGAGCAAACGCCTCTGCGAGGCTTGGGTTCCGAAAAATTTCACTCCAAAGTCAAATCACACAATTCCGACCCGGCTCCGGTCGAATTTTACCTTTTTGGCGATATTTCCTCAACCAAGCCTCGCACGCAGATGCGGTCTTCACTGTTCAATAGCAAATTGATACACCTTTCTGTTGATGCATAAATCTTAGTTAAATTCGAAACTTTTGAAAATTGTCATTTTCGAAAAAAATCGTGGACTAACCCCTTGCCAAAAAAAATCTTTTTTTTCAACTTTGTCTCCGATCCCAATGATTTATACATCAAAAGAAAGGTAATTTTAAACCCTTTCCGCATCTGCTGAGCAAACGCCTCTGCGAGGCTTGGGTTCCGAAAAATTTCACTCCAAAGTCAAATCACACAATTCCGACCCGGCTCCGGTCGAATTTTACCTTTTTGGCGATATTTCCTCAACCAAGCCTCGCACGCAGATGTGGTCTTCACTGTTCAATAGCAAATTGATACACCTTTCCGTTGATGCATAAATCTTAGTTAAATTCGAAACTTTTGAAAATTGTCATTTTCGAAAAAAATCGTGGACTAACCCCTTGCCAAAAAAAATCATTTTTTTCAACTTTGTCTCCGATCCCAATGATTTATACACCAAAAGAAAGGTAATTTTAAACCCTTTCCGCATCTGCTGAGCAAACGCCTCTGCGAGGCTTGGGTTCCGAAAAATTTCACTCCAAAGTCAAATCACACAATTCCGACCCGGCTCCGGTCGAATTTTACCTTTTTGGCGATATTTCCTCAACCAAGCCTCGCACGCAGATGCGGTCTTCGCTGTTCAATAGCAAATTGATACACCTTTCTGTTGATGCATAAATCTTAGTTAAATTCGAAACTTTTGAAAATTGTCATTTTCGAAAAAAATCGTGGACTAACCCCTTGCCAAAAAAAATCATTTTTTTTAACTTTGTCTCCGATCCCAATGATTTATACACCAAAAGAAAGGTAATTTTAAACCCTTTCCGCATCTGCTGAGCAAACGCCTCTGCGAGGCTTGGGTTCCGAAAAATTTCACTCCAAAGTCAAATCACACAATTCCGACCCGGCTCCGGTCGAATTTTACCTTTTTGGCGATATTTCCTCAACCAAGCCTCGCACGCAGATGCGGTCTTCACTGTTCAATAGCAAATTGATACACCTTTCCGTTGATGCATAAATCTTAGTTAAATTCGAAACTTTTGAAAATTGTCATTTTCGAAAAAAATCGTGGACTAACCCCTTGCCAAAAAAAATCTTTTTTTTCAACTTTGTCTCCGATCCCAATGATTTATACACCAAAAGAAAGGTAATTTTAAACCCTTTCCGCATCTACTGAGCAAACGCCTCTGCGAGGCTTGGGTTCCGAAAAATTTCACTCCAAAGTCAAATCACACAATTCCGACCCGGCTCCGGTCGAATTTTACCTTTTTGGCGATATTTCCTCAACCAAGCCTCGCACGCAGATGCGGTCTTCGCTGTTCAATAGCAAATTGATACACCTTTCTGTTGATGCATAAATCTTAGTTAAATTCGAAACTTTTGAAAATTGTCATTTTCGAAAAAAATCTTGGACTAACCCCTTGCCAAAAAAAATCATTTTTTTCAACTTTGTCTCCGATCCCAATGATTTATACACCAAAAGAAAGGTAATTTTAAACCCTTTCCGCATCTGCTGAGCAAACGCCTCTGCGAGGCTTGGGTTCCGAAAAATTTCACTCCAAAGTCAAATCACACAATTCCGACCCGGCTCCGGTCGAATTTTACCTTTTTGGCGATATTTCCTCAACCAAGCCTCGCACGCAGATGCGGTCTTCACTGTTCAATAGCAAATTGATACACCTTTCCGTTGATGCATAAATCTTAGTTAAATTCGAAACTTTTGAAAATTGTCATTTTCGAAAAAAATCGTGGACTAACCCTTGCCAAAAAAAATCTTTTTTTTCAACTTTGTCTCCGATCCCAATGATTTATACACCAAAAGAAAGGTAATTTTAAACCCTTTCCGCATCTGCTGAGCAAACGCCTCTGCGAGGCTTGGGTTCCGAAAAATTTCACTCCAAAGTCAAATCACACAATTCCGACCCGGCTCCGGTCGAATTTTACCTTTTTGGCGATATTTCCTCAACCAAGCCTCGCACGCAGATGCGGTCTTCGCTGTTCAATAGCAAATTGATACACCTTTCTGTTGATGCATAAATCTTAGTTAAATTCGAAACTTTTGAAAATTGTCATTTTCGAAAAAAATCGTGGACTAACCCCTTGCCAAAAAAAATCATTTTTTTTAACTTTGTCTCCGATCCCAATGATTTATACACCAAAAGAAAGGTAATTTTAAACCCTTTCCGCATCTGCTGAGCAAACGCCTCTGCGAGGCTTGGGTTCCGAAAAATTTCACTCCAAAGTCAAATCACACAATTCCGACCCGGCTCCGGTCGAATTTTACCTTTTTGGCGATATTTCCTCAACCAAGCCTCGCACGCAGATGCGGTCTTCACTGTTCAATAGCAAATTGATACACCTTTCCGTTGATGCATAAATCTTAGTTAAATTCGAAACTTTTGAAAATTGTCATTTTCGAAAAAAATCGTGGACCCCCTTGCCAAAAAAAATCATTTTTTTCAACTTTGTCTCCGATCCCAATGATTTATACACCAAAAGAAAGGTAATTTTAAACCCTTTCCGCATCTGCTGAGCAAACGCCTCTGCGAGGCTTGGGTTCCGAAAAATTTCACTCCAAAGTCAAATCACACAATTCCGACCCGGCTCCGGTCGAATTTTACCTTTTTGGCGATATTTCCTCAACCAAGCCTCGCACGCAGATGTGGTCTTCACTGTTCAATAGCAAATTGATACACCTTTCCGTTGATGCATAAATCTTAGTTAAATTCGAAACTTTTGAAAATTGTCATTTTCGAAAAAAATCGTGGACTAACCCCTTGCCAAAAAAAATCATTTTTTTCAACTTTGTCTCCGATCCCAATGATTTATACACCAAAAGAAAGGTAATTTTAAACCCTTTCCGCATCTGCTGAGCAAACGCCTCTGCGAGGCTTGGGTTCCGAAAAATTTCACTCCAAAGTCAAATCACACAATTCCGACCCGGCTCCGGTCGAATTTTACCTTTTTGGCGATATTTCCTCAACCAAGCCTCGCACGCAGATGCGGTCTTCGCTGTTCAATAGCAAATTGATACACCTTTCTGTTGATGCATAAATCTTAGTTAAATTCGAAACTTTTGAAAATTGTCATTTTCGAAAAAAATCTTGGACTAACCCCTTGCCAAAAAAAATCATTTTTTTCAACTTTGTCTCCGATCCCAATGATTTATACACCAAAAGAAAGGTAATTTTAAACCCTTTCCGCATCTGCTGAGCAAACGCCTCTGCGAGGCTTGGGTTCCGAAAAATTTCACTCCAAAGTCAAATCACACAATTCCGACCCGGCTCCGGTCGAATTTTACCTTTTTGGCGATATTTCCTCAACCAAGCCTCGCACGCAGATGCGGTCTTCACTGTTTAATAGCAAATTGATACACCTTTCCGTTGATGCATAAATCTTAGTTAAATTCGAAACTTTTGAAAATTGTCATTTTCGAAAAAAATCGTGGACTAACCCCTTGCCAAAAAAAATCTTTTTTTTCAACTTTGTCTCCGATCCCAATGATTTATACACCAAAAGAAAGGTAATTTTAAACCCTTTCCGCATCTGCTGAGCAAACGCCTCTGCGAGGCTTGGGTTCCGAAAAATTTCACTCCAAAGTCAAATCACACAATTCCGACCCGGCTCCGGTCGAATTTTACCTTTTTGGCGATATTTCCTCAACCAAGCCTCGCACGCAGATGCGGTCTTCGCTGTTCAATAGCAAATTGATACACCTTTCTGTTGATGCATAAATCTTAGTTAAATTCGAAACTTTTGAAAATTGTCATTTTCGAAAAAAATCTTGGACTAACCCCTTGCCAAAAAAAATCATTTTTTTCAACTTTGTCTCCGATCCCAATGATTTATACACCAAAAGAAAGGTAATTTTAAACCCTTTCCGCATCTACTGAGCAAACGCCTCTGCGAGGCTTGGGTTCCGAAAAATTTCACTCCAAAGTCAAATCACACAATTCCGACCCGGCTCCGGTCGAATTTTACCTTTTTGGCGATATTTCCTCAACCAAGCCTCGCACGCAGATGCGGTCTTCACTGTTTAATAGCAAATTGATACACCTTTCCGTTGATGCATAAATCTTAGTTAAATTCGAAACTTTTGAAAATTGTCATTTTCGAAAAAAATCGTGGACTAACCCCTTGCCAAAAAAAATCTTTTTTTTCAACTTTGTCTCCGATCCCAATGATTTATACACCAAAAGAAAGGTAATTTTAAACCCTTTCCGCATCTGCTGAGCAAACGCCTCTGCGAGGCTTGGGTTCCGAAAAATTTCACTCCAAAGTCAAATCACACAATTCCGACCCGGCTCCGGTCGAATTTTACCTTTTTGGCGATATTTCCTCAACCAAGCCTCGCACGCAGATGCGGTCTTCGCTGTTCAATAGCAAATTGATACACCTTTCTGTTGATGCATAAATCTTAGTTAAATTCGAAACTTTTGAAAATTGTCATTTTCGAAAAAAATCGTGGACCCCCTTGCCAAAAAAAATCATTTTTTTCAACTTTGTCTCCGATCCCAATGATTTATACACCAAAAGAAAGGTAATTTTAAACCCTTTCCGCATCTGCTGAGCAAACGCCTCTGCGAGGCTTGGGTTCCGAAAAATTTCACTCCAAAGTCAAATCACACAATTCCGACCCGGCTCCGGTCGAATTTTACCTTTTTGGCGATATTTCCTCAACCAAGCCTCGCACGCAGATGTGGTCTTCACTGTTCAATAGCAAATTGATACACCTTTCCGTTGATGCATAAATCTTAGTTAAATTCGAAACTTTTGAAAATTGTCATTTTCGAAAAAAATCGTGGACTAACCCCTTGCCAAAAAAAATCATTTTTTTCAACTTTGTCTCCGATCCCAATGATTTATACACCAAAAGAAAGGTAATTTTAAACCCTTTCCGCATCTGCTGAGCAAACGCCTCTGCGAGGCTTGGGTTCCGAAAAATTTCACTCCAAAGTCAAATCACACAATTCCGACCCGGCTCCGGTCGAATTTTACCTTTTTGGCGATATTTCCTCAACCAAGCCTCGCACGCAGATGCGGTCTTCGCTGTTCAATAGCAAATTGATACACCTTTCTGTTGATGCATAAATCTTAGTTAAATTCGAAACTTTTGAAAATTGTCATTTTCGAAAAAAATCTTGGACTAACCCCTTGCCAAAAAAAATCATTTTTTTCAACTTTGTCTCCGATCCCAATGATTTATACACCAAAAGAAAGGTAATTTTAAACCCTTTCCGCATCTGCTGAGCAAACGCCTCTGCGAGGCTTGGGTTCCGAAAAATTTCACTCCAAAGTCAAATCACACAATTCCGACCCGGCTCCGGTCGAATTTTACCTTTTTGGCGATATTTCCTCAACCAAGCCTCGCACGCAGATGCGGTCTTCACTGTTTAATAGCAAATTGATACACCTTTCCGTTGATGCATAAATCTTAGTTAAATTCGAAACTTTTGAAAATTGTCATTTTCGAAAAAAATCGTGGACTAACCCCTTGCCAAAAAAAATCTTTTTTTTCAACTTTGTCTCCGATCCCAATGATTTATACACCAAAAGAAAGGTAATTTTAAACCCTTTCCGCATCTGCTGAGCAAACGCCTCTGCGAGGCTTGGGTTCCGAAAAATTTCACTCCAAAGTCAAATCACACAATTCCGACCCGGCTCCGGTCGAATTTTACCTTTTTGGCGATATTTCCTCAACCAAGCCTCGCACGCAGATGCGGTCTTCGCTGTTCAATAGCAAATTGATACACCTTTCTGTTGATGCATAAATCTTAGTTAAATTCGAAACTTTTGAAAATTGTCATTTTCGAAAAAAATCTTGGACTAACCCCTTGCCAAAAAAAATCATTTTTTTCAACTTTGTCTCCGATCCCAATGATTTATACACCAAAAGAAAGGTAATTTTAAACCCTTTCCGCATCTACTGAGCAAACGCCTCTGCGAGGCTTGGGTTCCGAAAAATTTCACTCCAAAGTCAAATCACACAATTCCGACCCGGCTCCGGTCGAATTTTACCTTTTTGGCGATATTTCCTCAACCAAGCCTCGCACGCAGATGCGGTCTTCACTGTTTAATAGCAAATTGATACACCTTTCCGTTGATGCATAAATCTTAGTTAAATTCGAAACTTTTGAAAATTGTCATTTTCGAAAAAAATCGTGGACTAACCCCTTGCCAAAAAAAATCTTTTTTTTCAACTTTGTCTCCGATCCCAATGATTTATACACCAAAAGAAAGGTAATTTTAAACCCTTTCCGCATCTGCTGAGCAAACGCCTCTGCGAGGCTTGGGTTCCGAAAAATTTCACTCCAAAGTCAAATCACACAATTCCGACCCGGCTCCGGTCGAATTTTACCTTTTTGGCGATATTTCCTCAACCAAGCCTCGCACGCAGATGCGGTCTTCGCTGTTCAATAGCAAATTGATACACCTTTCTGTTGATGCATAAATCTTAGTTAAATTCGAAACTTTTGAAAATTGTCATTTTCGAAAAAAATCTTGGACTAACCCCTTGCCAAAAAAAATCATTTTTTTCAACTTTGTCTCCGATCCCAATGATTTATACACCAAAAGAAAGGTAATTTTAAACCCTTTCCGCATCTACTGAGCAAACGCCTCTGCGAGGCTTGGGTTCCGAAAAATTTCACTCCAAAGTCAAATCACACAATTCCGACCCGGCTCCGGTCGAATTTTACCTTTTTGGCGATATTTCCTCAACCAAGCCTCGCACGCAGATGCGGTCTTCACTGTTTAATAGCAAATTGATACACCTTTCCGTTGATGCATAAATCTTAGTTAAATTCGAAACTTTTGAAAATTGTCATTTTCGAAAAAAATCGTGGACTAACCCCTTGCCAAAAAAAATCTTTTTTTTCAACTTTGTCTCCGATCCCAATGATTTATACACCAAAAGAAAGGTAATTTTAAACCCTTTCCGCATCTGCTGAGCAAACGCCTCTGCGAGGCTTGGGTTCCGAAAAATTTCACTCCAAAGTCAAATCACACAATTCCGACCCGGCTCCGGTCGAATTTTACCTTTTTGGCGATATTTCCTCAACCAAGCCTCGCACGCAGATGCGGTCTTGACTGTTCAATAGCAAATTGATACACCTTTCCGTTGATGCATAAATCTTAGTTAAATTCGAAACTTTTGAAAATTGTCATTTTCGAAAAAAATCGTGGACTAACCCCTTGCCAAAAAAAATCTTTTTTTTCAACTTTGTCTCCGATCCCAATGATTTATACACCAAAAGAAAGGTAATTTTAAACCCTTTCCGCATCTGCTGAGCAAACGCCTCTGCGAGGCTTGGGTTCCGAAAAATTTCACTCCAAAGTCAAATCACACAATTCCGACCCGGCTCCGGTCGAATTTTACCTTTTTGGCGATATTTCCTCAACCAAGCCTCGCACGCAGATGCGGTCTTGACTGTTCAATAGCAAATTGATACACCTTTCCGTTGATGCATAAATCTTAGTTAAATTCGAAACTTTTGAAAATTGTCATTTTCGAAAAAAATCGTGGACTAACCCCTTGCCAAAAAAAATCTTTTTTTTCAACTTTGTCTCCGATCCCAATGATTTATACACCAAAAGAAAGGTAATTTTAAACCCTTTCCGCATCTGCTGAGCAAACGCCTCTGCGAGGCTTGGGTTCCGAAAAATTTCACTCCAAAGTCAAATCACACAATTCCGACCCGGCTCCGGTCGAATTTTACCTTTTTGGCGATATTTCCTCAACCAAGCCTCGCACGCAGATGCGGTCTTCGCTGTTCAATAGCAAATTGATACACCTTTCTGTTGATGCATAAATCTTAGTTAAATTCGAAACTTTTGAAAATTGTCATTTTCGAAAAAAATCTTGGACTAACCCCTTGCCAAAAAAAATCATTTTTTTCAACTTTGTCTCCGATCCCAATGATTTATACACCAAAAGAAAGGTAATTTTAAACCCTTTCCGCATCTACTGAGCAAACGCCTCTGCGAGGCTTGGGTTCCGAAAAATTTCACTCCAAAGTCAAATCACACAATTCCGACCCGGCTCCGGTCGAATTTTACCTTTTTGGCGATATTTCCTCAACCAAGCCTCGCACGCAGATGCGGTCTTCGCTGTTCAATAGCAAATTGATACACCTTTCTGTTGATGCATAAATCTTAGTTAAATTCGAAACTTTTGAAAATTGTCATTTTCGAAAAAAATCGTGGACTAACCCCTTGCCAAAAAAAATCATTTTTTTCAACTTTGTCTCCGATCCCAATGATTTATACACCAAAAGAAAGGTAATTTTAAACCCTTTCCGCATCTGCTGAGCAAACGCCTCTGCGAGGCTTGGGTTCCGAAAAATTTCACTCCAAAGTCAAATCACACAATTCCGACCCGGCTCCGGTCGAATTTTACCTTTTTGGCGATATTTCCTCAACCAAGCCTCGCACGCAGATGCGGTCTTCGCTGTTCAATAGCAAATTGATACACCTTTCTGTTGATGCATAAATCTTAGTTAAATTCGAAACTTTTGAAAATTGTCATTTTCTAAAAAATCGTGGCCAAAAAAAATCATTTATTTCAACTTTGTCTCCGATCCCAATGATTTATACACCAAAAGAAAGGTAATTTTAAACCCTTTCCGCATCTGCTGAGCAAACGCCTCTGCGAGGCTTGGGTTCCGAAAAATTTCACTCCAAAGTCAAATCACACAATTCCGACCCGGCTCCGGTCGAATTTTACCTTTTTGGCGATATTTCCTCAACCAAGCCTCGCACGCAGATGCGGTCTTCACTGTTTAATAGCAAATTGATACACCTTTCCGTTGATGCATAAATCTTAGTTAAATTCGAAACTTTTGAAAATTGTCATTTTCGAAAAAAATCGTGGACTAACCCCTTGCCAAAAAAAATCTTTTTTTTCAACTTTGTCTCCGATCCCAATGATTTATACACCAAAAGAAAGGTAATTTTAAACCCTTTCCGCATCTGCTGAGCAAACGCCTCTGCGAGGCTTGGGTTCCGAAAAATTTCACTCCAAAGTCAAATCACACAATTCCGACCCGGCTCCGGTCGAATTTTACCTTTTTGGCGATATTTCCTCAACCAAGCCTCGCACGCAGATGCGGTCTTCGCTGTTCAATAGCAAATTGATACACCTTTCTGTTGATGCATAAATCTTAGTTAAATTCGAAACTTTTGAAAATTGTCATTTTCGAAAAAAATCTTGGACTAACCCCTTGCCAAAAAAAATCTTTTTTTTCAACTTTGTCTCCGATCCCAATGATTTATACACCAAAAGAAAGGTAATTTTAAACCCTTTCCGCATCTGCTGAGCAAACGCCTCTGCGAGGCTTGGGTTCCGAAAAATTTCACTCCAAAGTCAAATCACACAATTCCGACCCGGCTCCGGTCGAATTTTACCTTTTTGGCGATATTTCCTCAACCAAGCCTCGCACGCAGATGCGGTCTTCACTGTTTAATAGCAAATTGATACACCTTTCCGTTGATGCATAAATCTTAGTTAAATTCGAAACTTTTGAAAATTGTCATTTTCGAAAAAAATCGTGGACTAACCCCTTGCCAAAAAAAATCTTTTTTTTCAACTTTGTCTCCGATCCCAATGATTTATACACCAAAAGAAAGGTAATTTTAAACCCTTTCCGCATCTGCTGAGCAAACGCCTCTGCGAGGCTTGGGTTCCGAAAAATTTCACTCCAAAGTCAAATCACACAATTCCGACCCGGCTCCGGTCGAATTTTACCTTTTTGGCGATATTTCCTCAACCAAGCCTCGCACGCAGATGCGGTCTTCGCTGTTCAATAGCAAATTGATACACCTTTCTGTTGATGCATAAATCTTAGTTAAATTCGAAACTTTTGAAAATTGTCATTTTCGAAAAAAATCTTGGACTAACCCCTTGCCAAAAAAAATCATTTTTTTCAACTTTGTCTCCGATCCCAATGATTTATACACCAAAAGAAAGGTAATTTTAAACCCTTTCCGAATCTACTGAGCAAACGCCTCTGCGAGGCTTGGGTTCCGAAAAATTTCACTCCAAAGTCAAATCACACAATTCCGACCCGGCTCCGGTCGAATTTTACCTTTTTGGCGATATTTCCTCAACCAAGCCTCGCACGCAGATGCGGTCTTCACTGTTTAATAGCAAATTGATACACCTTTCCGTTGATGCATAAATCTTAGTTAAATTCGAAACTTTTGAAAATTGTCATTTTCGAAAAAAATCGTGGACTAACCCCTTGCCAAAAAAAATCTTTTTTTTCAACTTTGTCTCCGATCCCAATGATTTATACACCAAAAGAAAGGTAATTTTAAACCCTTTCCGCATCTGCTGAGCAAACGCCTCTGCGAGGCTTGGGTTCCGAAAAATTTCACTCCAAAGTCAAATCACACAATTCCGACCCGGCTCCGGTCGAATTTTACCTTTTTGGCGATATTTCCTCAACCAAGCCTCGCACGCAGATGCGGTCTTCACTGTTCAATAGCAAATTGATAAACCTTTCCGTTGATGCATAAATCTTAGTTAAATTCGAAACTTTTGAAAATTGTCATTTTCGAAAAAAATCGTGGCCAAAAAAAATCATTTTTTTCAACTTTGTCTCCGATCCCAATGATTTATACACCAAAAGAAAGGTAATTTTAAACCCTTTCCGCATCTGCTGAGCAAACGCCTCTGCGAGGCTTGGGTTCCGAAAAATTTCACTCCAAAGTCAAATCACACAATTCCGACCCGGCTCCGGTCGAATTTTACCTTTTTGGCGATATTTCCTCAACCAAGCCTCGCACGCAGATGCGGTCTTCACTGTTCAATAGCAAATTGATACACCTTTCCGTTGATGCATAAATCTTAGTTAAATTCGAAACTTTTGAAAATTGTCATTTTCGAAAAAAATCGTGGACTAACCCCTTGCCAAAAAAAATCATTTTTTTCAACTTTGTCTCCGATCCCAATGATTTATACACCAAAAGAAAGGTAATTTTAAACCCTTTCCGCATCTGCTGGGCAAACGCCTCTGCGAGGCTTGGGTTCCGAAAAATTTCACTCCAAAGTCAAATCACACAATTCCGACCCGGCTCCGGTCGAATTTTACCTTTTTGGCGATATTTCCTCAACCAAGCCTCGCACGCAGATGCGGTCTTCGCTGTTCAATAGCAAATTGATACACCTTTCTGTTGATGCATAAATCTTAGTTAAATTCGAAACTTTTGAAAATTGTCATTTTCGAAAAAAATCTTGGACTAACCCCTTGCCAAAAAAAATCATTTTTTTCAACTTTGTCTCCGATCCCAATGATTTATACACCAAAAGAAAGGTAATTTTAAACCCTTTCCGCATCTGCTGAGCAAACGCCTCTGCGAGGCTTGGGTTCCGAAAAATTTCACTCCAAAGTCAAATCACACAATTCCGACCCGGCTCCGGTCGAATTTTACCTTTTTGGCGATATTTCCTCAACCAAGCCTCGCACGCAGATGCGGTCTTCACTGTTTAATAGCAAATTGATACACCTTTCCGTTGATGCATAAATCTTAGTTAAATTCGAAACTTTTGAAAATTGTCATTTTCGAAAAAAATCGTGGACTAACCCCTTGCCAAAAAAAATCTTTTTTTTCAACTTTGTCTCCGATCCCAATGATTTATACACCAAAAGAAAGGTAATTTTAAACCCTTTCCGCATCTGCTGAGCAAACGCCTCTGCGAGGCTTGGGTTCCGAAAAATTTCACTCCAAAGTCAAATCACACAATTCCGACCCGGCTCCGGTCGAATTTTACCTTTTTGGCGATATTTCCTCAACCAAGCCTCGCACGCAGATGCGGTCTTCGCTGTTCAATAGCAAATTGATACACCTTTCTGTTGATGCATAAATCTTAGTTAAATTCGAAACTTTTGAAAATTGTCATTTTCGAAAAAAATCGTGGACTAACCCCTTGCCAAAAAAAATCTTTTTTTTCAACTTTGTCTCCGATCCCAATGATTTATACACCAAAAGAAAGGTAATTTTAAACCCTTTCCGCATCTGCTGAGCAAACGCCTCTGCGAGGCTTGGGTTCCGAAAAATTTCACTCCAAAGTCAAATCACACAATTCCGACCCGGCTCCGGTCGAATTTTACCTTTTTGGCGATATTTCCTCAACCAAGCCTCGCACGCAGATGCGGTCTTCACTGTTTAATAGCAAATTGATACACCTTTCCGTTGATGCATAAATCTTAGTTAAATTCGAAACTTTTGAAAATTGTCATTTTCGAAAAAAATCGTGGACTAACCCCTTGCCAAAAAAAATCTTTTTTTTCAACTTTGTCTCCGATCCCAATGATTTATACACCAAAAGAAAGGTAATTTTAAACCCTTTCCGCATCTGCTGAGCAAACGCCTCTGCGAGGCTTGGGTTCCGAAAAATTTCACTCCAAAGTCAAATCACACAATTCCGACCCGGCTCCGGTCGAATTTTACCTTTTTGGTGATATTTCCTCAACCAAGCCTCGCACGCAGATGCGGTCTTCGCTGTTCAATAGCAAATTGATACACCTTTCTGTTGATGCATAAATCTTAGTTAAATTCGAAACTTTTGAAAATTGTCATTTTCGAAAAAAATCTTGGACTAACCCCTTGCCAAAAAAAATCATTTTTTTCAACTTTGTCTCCGATCCCAATGATTTATACACCAAAAGAAAGGTAATTTTAAACCCTTTCCGCATCTACTGAGCAAACGCCTCTGCGAGGCTTGGGTTCCGAAAAATTTCACTCCAAAGTCAAATCACACAATTCCGACCCGGCTCCGGTCGAATTTTACCTTTTTGGCGATATTTCCTCAACCAAGCCTCGCACGCAGATGCGGTCTTCACTGTTTAATAGCAAATTGATACACCTTTCCGTTGATGCATAAATCTTAGTTAAATTCGAAACTTTTGAAAATTGTCATTTTCGAAAAAAATCGTGGACTAACCCCTTGCCAAAAAAAATCTTTTTTTTCAACTTTGTCTCCGATCCCAATGATTTATACACCAAAAGAAAGGTAATTTTAAACCCTTTCCGCATCTGCTGAGCAAACGCCTCTGCGAGGCTTGGGTTCCGAAAAATTTCACTCCAAAGTCAAATCACACAATTCCGACCCGGCTCCGGTCGAATTTTACCTTTTTGGCGATATTTCCTCAACCAAGCCTCGCACGCAGATGCGGTCTTCACTGTTCAATAGCAAATTGATAAACCTTTCCGTTGATGCATAAATCTTAGTTAAATTCGAAACTTTTGAAAATTGTCATTTTCGAAAAAAATCGTGGCCAAAAAAAATCATTTTTTTCAACTTTGTCTCCGATCCCAATGATTTATACACCAAAAGAAAGGTAATTTTAAACCCTTTCCGCATCTGCTGAGCAAACGCCTCTGCGAGGCTTGGGTTCCGAAAAATTTCACTCCAAAGTCAAATCACACAATTCCGACCCGGCTCCGGTCGAATTTTACCTTTTTGGCGATATTTCCTCAACCAAGCCTCGCACGCAGATGCGGTCTTCACTGTTCAATAGCAAATTGATACACCTTTCCGTTGATGCATAAATCTTAGTTAAATTCGAAACTTTTGAAAATTGTCATTTTCGAAAAAAATCGTGGACTAACCCCTTGCCAAAAAAAATCATTTTTTTCAACTTTGTCTCCGATCCCAATGATTTATACACCAAAAGAAAGGTAATTTTAAACCCTTTCCGCATCTGCTGAGCAAACGCCTCTGCGAGGCTTGGGTTCCGAAAAATTTCACTCCAAAGTCAAATCACACAATTCCGACCCGGCTCCGGTCGAATTTTACCTTTTTGGCGATATTTCCTCAACCAAGCCTCGCACGCAGATGCGGTCTTCACTGTTTAATAGCAAATTGATACACCTTTCCGTTGATGCATAAATCTTAGTTAAATTCGAAACTTTTGAAAATTGTCATTTTCGAAAAAAATCGTGGACTAACCCCTTGCCAAAAAAAATCTTTTTTTTCAACTTTGTCTCCGATCCCAATGATTTATACACCAAAAGAAAGGTAATTTTAAACCCTTTCCGCATCTGCTGAGCAAACGCCTCTGCGAGGCTTGGGTTCCGAAAAATTTCACTCCAAAGTCAAATCACACAATTCCGACCCGGCTCCGGTCGAATTTTACCTTTTTGGCGATATTTCCTCAACCAAGCCTCGCACGCAGATGCGGTCTTCGCTGTTCAATAGCAAATTGATACACCTTTCTGTTGATGCATAAATCTTAGTTAAATTCGAAACTTTTGAAAATTGTCATTTTCGAAAAAAATCGTGGACTAACCCCTTGCCAAAAAAAATCTTTTTTTTCAACTTTGTCTCCGATCCCAATGATTTATACACCAAAAGAAAGGTAATTTTAAACCCTTTCCGCATCTGCTGAGCAAACGCCTCTGCGAGGCTTGGGTTCCGAAAAATTTCACTCCAAAGTCAAATCACACAATTCCGACCCGGCTCCGGTCGAATTTTACCTTTTTGGCGATATTTCCTCAACCAAGCCTCGCACGCAGATGCGGTCTTCACTGTTTAATAGCAAATTGATACACCTTTCCGTTGATGCATAAATCTTAGTTAAATTCGAAACTTTTGAAAATTGTCATTTTCGAAAAAAATCGTGGACTAACCCCTTGCCAAAAAAAATCTTTTTTTTCAACTTTGTCTCCGATCCCAATGATTTATACACCAAAAGAAAGGTAATTTTAAACCCTTTCCGCATCTGCTGAGCAAACGCCTCTGCGAGGCTTGGGTTCCGAAAAATTTCACTCCAAAGTCAAATCACACAATTCCGACCCGGCTCCGGTCGAATTTTACCTTTTTGGCGATATTTCCTCAACCAAGCCTCGCACGCAGATGCGGTCTTCGCTGTTCAATAGCAAATTGATACACCTTTCTGTTGATGCATAAATCTTAGTTAAATTCGAAACTTTTGAAAATTGTCATTTTCGAAAAAAATCTTGGACTAACCCCTTGCCAAAAAAAATCATTTTTTTCAACTTTGTCTCCGATCCCAATGATTTATACACCAAAAGAAAGGTAATTTTAAACCCTTTCCGCATCTACTGAGCAAACGCCTCTGCGAGGCTTGGGTTCCGAAAAATTTCACTCCAAAGTCAAATCACACAATTCCGACCCGGCTCCGGTCGAATTTTACCTTTTTGGCGATATTTCCTCAACCAAGCCTCGCACGCAGATGCGGTCTTCACTGTTTAATAGCAAATTGATACACCTTTCCGTTGATGCATAAATCTTAGTTAAATTCGAAACTTTTGAAAATTGTCATTTTCGAAAAAAATCGTGGACTAACCCCTTGCCAAAAAAAATCTTTTTTTTCAACTTTGTCTCCGATCCCAATGATTTATACACCAAAAGAAAGGTAATTTTAAACCCTTTCCGCATCTGCTGAGCAAACGCCTCTGCGAGGCTTGGGTTCCGAAAAATTTCACTCCAAAGTCAAATCACACAATTCCGACCCGGCTCCGGTCGAATTTTACCTTTTTGGCGATATTTCCTCAACCAAGCCTCGCACGCAGATGCGGTCTTCACTGTTCAATAGCAAATTGATAAACCTTTCCGTTGATGCATAAATCTTAGTTAAATTCGAAACTTTTGAAAATTGTCATTTTCGAAAAAAATCGTGGCCAAAAAAAATCATTTTTTTCAACTTTGTCTCCGATCCCAATGATTTATACACCAAAAGAAAGGTAATTTTAAACCCTTTCCGCATCTGCTGAGCAAACGCCTCTGCGAGGCTTGGGTTCCGAAAAATTTCACTCCAAAGTCAAATCACACAATTCCGACCCGGCTCCGGTCGAATTTTACCTTTTTGGCGATATTTCCTCAACCAAGCCTCGCACGCAGATGCGGTCTTCACTGTTCAATAGCAAATTGATACACCTTTCCGTTGATGCATAAATCTTAGTTAAATTCGAAACTTTTGAAAATTGTCATTTTCGAAAAAAATCGTGGACTAACCCCTTGCCAAAAAAAATCATTTTTTTCAACTTTGTCTCCGATCCCAATGATTTATACACCAAAAGAAAGGTAATTTTAAACCCTTTCCGCATCTGCTGGGCAAACGCCTCTGCGAGGCTTGGGTTCCGAAAAATTTCACTCCAAAGTCAAATCACACAATTCCGACCCGGCTCCGGTCGAATTTTACCTTTTTGGCGATATTTCCTCAACCAAGCCTCGCACGCAGATGCGGTCTTCACTGTTTAATAGCAAATTGATACACCTTTCCGTTGATGCATAAATCTTAGTTAAATTCGAAACTTTTGAAAATTGTCATTTTCGAAAAAAATCGTGGACTAACCCCTTGCCAAAAAAAATCTTTTTTTTCAACTTTGTCTCCGATCCCAATGATTTATACACCAAAAGAAAGGTAATTTTAAACCCTTTCCGCATCTGCTGAGCAAACGCCTCTGCGAGGCTTGGGTTCCGAAAAATTTCACTCCAAAGTCAAATCACACAATTCCGACCCGGCTCCGGTCGAATTTTACCTTTTTGGCGATATTTCCTCAACCAAGCCTCGCACGCAGATGCGGTCTTCGCTGTTCAATAGCAAATTGATACACCTTTCTGTTGATGCATAAATCTTAGTTAAATTCGAAACTTTTGAAAATTGTCATTTTCGAAAAAAATCTTGGACTAACCCCTTGCCAAAAAAAATCATTTTTTTCAACTTTGTCTCCGATCCCAATGATTTATACACCAAAAGAAAGGTAATTTTAAACCCTTTCCGCATCTACTGAGCAAACGCCTCTGCGAGGCTTGGGTTCCGAAAAATTTCACTCCAAAGTCAAATCACACAATTCCGACCCGGCTCCGGTCGAATTTTACCTTTTTGGCGATATTTCCTCAACCAAGCCTCGCACGCAGATGCGGTCTTCACTGTTTAATAGCAAATTGATACACCTTTCCGTTGATGCATAAATCTTAGTTAAATTCGAAACTTTTGAAAATTGTCATTTTCGAAAAAAATCGTGGACTAACCCCTTGCCAAAAAAAATCTTTTTTTTCAACTTTGTCTCCGATCCCAATGATTTATACACCAAAAGAAAGGTAATTTTAAACCCTTTCCGCATCTGCTGAGCAAACGCCTCTGCGAGGCTTGGGTTCCGAAAAATTTCACTCCAAAGTCAAATCACACAATTCCGACCCGGCTCCGGTCGAATTTTACCTTTTTGGCGATATTTCCTCAACCAAGCCTCGCACGCAGATGCGGTCTTCACTGTTTAATAGCAAATTGATACACCTTTCCGTTGATGCATAAATCTTAGTTAAATTCGAAACTTTTGAAAATTGTCATTTTCGAAAAAAATCGTGGACTAACCCCTTGCCAAAAAAAATCTTTTTTTTCAACTTTGTCTCCGATCCCAATGATTTATACACCAAAAGAAAGGTAATTTTAAACCCTTTCCGCATCTGCTGAGCAAACGCCTCTGCGAGGCTTGGGTTCCGAAAAATTTCACTCCAAAGTCAAATCACACAATTCCGACCCGGCTCCGGTCGAATTTTACCTTTTTGGCGATATTTCCTCAACCAAGCCTCGCACGCAGATGCGGTCTTCGCTGTTCAATAGCAAATTGATACACCTTTCTGTTGATGCATAAATCTTAGTTAAATTCGAAACTTTTGAAAATTGTCATTTTCGAAAAAAATCTTGGACTAACCCCTTGCCAAAAAAAATCATTTTTTTCAACTTTGTCTCCGATCCCAATGATTTATACACCAAAAGAAAGGTAATTTTAAACCCTTTCCGCATCTACTGAGCAAACGCCTCTGCGAGGCTTGGGTTCCGAAAAATTTCACTCCAAAGTCAAATCACACAATTCCGACCCGGCTCCGGTCGAATTTTACCTTTTTGGCGATATTTCCTCAACCAAGCCTCGCACGCAGATGCGGTCTTCACTGTTTAATAGCAAATTGATACACCTTTCCGTTGATGCATAAATCTTAGTTAAATTCGAAACTTTTGAAAATTGTCATTTTCGAAAAAAATCGTGGACTAACCCCTTGCCAAAAAAAATCATTTTTTTCAACTTTGTCTCCGATCCCAATGATTTATACACCAAAAGAAAGGTAATTTTAAACCCTTTCCGCATCTGCTGAGCAAACGCCTCTGCGAGGCTTGGGTTCCGAAAAATTTCACTCCAAAGTCAAATCACACAATTCCGACCCGGCTCCGGTCGAATTTTACCTTTTTGGCGATATTTCCTCAACCAAGCCTCGCACGCAGATGCGGTCTTCACTGTTCAATAGCAAATTGATAAACCTTTCCGTTGATGCATAAATCTTAGTTAAATTCGAAACTTTTGAAAATTGTCATTTTCGAAAAAAATCGTGGCCAAAAAAAATCATTTTTTTCAACTTTGTCTCCGATCCCAATGATTTATACACCAAAAGAAAGGTAATTTTAAACCCTTTCCGCATCTGCTGAGCAAACGCCTCTGCGAGGCTTGGGTTCCGAAAAATTTCACTCCAAAGTCAAATCACACAATTCCGACCCGGCTCCGGTCGAATTTTACCTTTTTGGCGATATTTCCTCAACCAAGCCTCGCACGCAGATGCGGTCT
Source organism: Scaeva pyrastri (assembly GCA_905146935.1). Lineage (NCBI taxonomy): Eukaryota > Metazoa > Arthropoda > Insecta > Diptera > Syrphidae > Scaeva > Scaeva pyrastri. The sequence goes on along the minus strand of LR989927.1, from coordinate 24,535,145 downwards.
TCACTGTTCAATAGCAAATTGATACACCTTTCCGTTGATGCATAAATCTTAGTTAAATTCGAAACTTTTGAAAATTGTCATTTTCGAAAAAAATCGTGGACTAACCCCTTGCCAAAAAAAATCATTTTTTTCAACTTTGTCTCCGATCCCAATGATTTATACAGCAAAAGAAAGGTAATTTTAAACCCTTTCCGCATCTGCTGGGCAAACGCCTCTGCGAGGCTTGGGTTCCGAAAAATTTCACTCCAAAGTCAAATCACACAATTCCGACCCGGCTCCGGTCGAATTTTACCTTTTTGGCGATATTTCCTCAACCAAGCCTCGCACGCAGATGCGGTCTTCACTGTTCAATAGCAAATTGATACACCTTTCCGTTGATGCATAAATCTTAGTTAAATTCGAAACTTTTGAAAATTGTCATTTTCGAAAAAAATCGTGGACTAACCCCTTGCCAAAAAAAATCATTTTTTTCAACTTTGTCTCCGATCCCAATGATTTATACACCAAAAGAAAGGTAATTTTAAACCCTTTCCGCATCTGCTGAGCAAACGCCTCTGCGAGGCTTGGGTTCCGAAAAATTTCACTCCAAAGTCAAATCACACAATTCCGACCCGGCTCCGGTCGAATTTTACCTTTTTGGCGATATTTCGGCAACAATGTTTAGCAAGAATGATTTTTCTGCTATTTCCAATTAGTTCCTTTAAATAATTACATATAAATAACACACACATTTTCGGTCGACGAGTTCTTTATTTCTTTTCCTTTATTAAAAAATATGAAAATAAAATTTATTTTACATTAATAAAAAAAATTACATAACCACAATTATTATATTGTATTCAAAAGTAAGGGAGTACCTAAATAAAATTAGCTAAATTTATTTTTGGAGGCAAATTTATGTACCTGAAAAATATCTAAATGAAAAAAAAATTAGTTAAGTACTATTATTTAAATTGCATTATTAAAACAACGAAACAAAATAATTTAATAAGAAAACTGAATAGTTAAACAATCTTTGCTTGGATTAAATATTATTAATTTGTGTATTTAATGATTTTTTATTGAACTCTCTCACTTTTGCTTTTTCCCTCTCCTTTTTTTCGAAATTAAACTCTTCTATGTATTATTTTAAATACCATTGAATTTATATTTTTTGTTTTTAAATGTTTATGCATAATTAAATGGATACTGTTTGCAAATGAAACATTTCCTTTTTTGTTGAAGTTATTTTATTTTATGGGACACCTACCGTTCAATCTTATCTAATAAGTTTAGTTTATTTTTAAAAATCATTTCTTTTTAATCAAGTATTTACAAAGTTGTATTTATGAACAGAAAGTATAGTTTTACAAAAGATGATTTATCCTTGACGATTGCAATGATTTAAAAAATAAAATATGCATATAGTTATAAAAATTGTTACTTGTACAATACATATTACAATGAAAACGATTTTTGCAGATGGATTATAAAGATTTTTAAAAATGTATGCATCTATTGCAACAGGTCGACTAATCACATAATGTATGTGATAGGTGAATCATTTCACACTGACTTGTTCAATTATCATCTCTCCAAAACTATACATTCTCAACATACCCACCTTTTTTGTGAATAATAAATTTGTTCTTTTAAATACCATAACAAATAATATTGAAGAGTGCATGAAAGCAAATACATATAAATTGAATATCCACATAACTAACAACTTATATATTGTATAAAGTGAATTTCTGTTATGATATACATAAGTTATAAATAATAAACTCTATAAACTAACTCTACAGAATGTTAAAAGAAATTTAAATATGAGTACATGAGAAATTTTGATAGTTGAAAAATGAAAATAATCTACAAAAAGTGGTTGAAGAAAATTTGGGATGATTTTAATAACCATTTTGTATTGAATAGTCAATGTTGAATGCTGATGGTTTAAAGATTTGATAGGATTAGAGATACGAGACAGTGCAGTGGTCCTACTGGTACATCTTTCCACTATCTTGACAATATCTTGTTATTAATCAAACTTGAAAAATGATCTATTTTCCACCGATGCTCTATAAATTAGGCAAACTCTAAGCAAAGGACCAGATAAGCCCTTAGAGCCTCAATCGTGACGACGAAAACAATTTTATCAATCAAATAACACTAGGTATTTTCATTTTTAAACAGTTTAACTAGGAGATTAAACTAGCTTACGTTTTTGAAAAGAAGTCAATTATATTGTCATAAGTAACTTGAATCACACCTCTATAAACCTTAATCATTCAAATTTCAATGTCATTAATGAAAATTGGAAAACATATTTTATTCACATTTGCTAAAAAGGCACTTGTGAGTCAAACTAATCTGCATATTTCAAATGTTTTTGGTGCTGATAAAAGAATGATGCAGGTTACTTCTCAGCAGCGTCAATTTATAGATTCGATAAGTGTGAACATGGCAAAACACGCTTTTATTTGCCTACTCCGTTTTCGCTTATCACATTGACTTCATTTTGTTGAATCACATTTAAGTTGATTAAAATTAACTCAAATGATTTGAGTTGAAATTGGCAAATGAAAACCACAAAATGATTGATTAAATTTTATGAATAATTTTTTTAAAAAACAAATTCGAGACCAAACTTTATAAAACAAAAAAATAAATAACCAGTTGAAGAACCCAAGCTTATGGTATTTGCAATATAATTTATTTATTATATTATATTTAAAAATTGGAGTTTTCAAAGGGGAATCAACAATATTATATCTTTTATAATGCAAAACAAAAAGTCAAATGATTGATTTTATTGCTCAAATAAGAAAAAATATTAATGATTTTGATGAATTGATTAAAATTATACTTAAAACATATTTATGTATGTATTCTAAATAAAAAAGTAAGTAATCCTAAAAACAAAACCCTTTAGTGCATAATTTTTTAATGGATACCATATTTAAATGAATAAGTGTGAATTAAAATATTTACAAGTTCAATAAAAAAACCTTTATTTCTTTTATGTGTATTATCTAGAATAATTCCAATTTTATACAAATTTCCTTTCAAAAATGAAGGAATCTTTTTTATATATGTAGGTATGTATATATATATTTTTATTTTTGTTTTTCAGTTTTCTTTAATAGTAATTATATAAAGTATATATATCTTTCGCTCTATTCATAATTTATAAACTCATATTGATGAAAAAGAATGAAAAAAAAAACAAAGAGCTCTTTTGCGAAGCCCTCGACATTTTCTAATTTTATTCAATCTGTAAAATATAATATAAAATTTATCTTGAATTTAAATTCTTTTCTTCTTTTAATGTTATTATTATATAATTATTTTATTTCAGTGTTAGTGAGTGTTATTTTGTTTGTTAAGTAAGAAAGTATAAACAAAATTAGTTATATGTATATATATTTAAAAATTCTTTTGTATACCCAACTGTTTGTTATTGTTTCTTTTTTTATTCTCTTTTTTGTTTGTTTTCCATCAGGTTTTTATTTATTTTGATCCTGCTGTTTGCTACCGCACTCTATAGGAATAGGACAGCATATTAAATGTTAAATTAAAAACAAAATAAAAAAAATATGAAAATGTTAATTAGTTAAATTTAAACATATAATTTGTATTTACAAGATGTTTTCAGTTGCGGTATGTGCTGCTAGTTGTGTATTTCGAATCCAGATTATTTTGAAAATTGTTGAATTTTATTTAAGTGTAAAGTTCTCTTGTTACTACACTGCGAATATAAATAAAATAAAAAAGAGAGAAAGAAAAAAAAAGAAATTTGATATTTAAGTTTATACAATTTTACATTCGGAGTAGATCGATGATTAGAGACTTATACCATACATAAACAAATGGCAACGTATGGAATAGTTAATTTTAAATACCTAAGAGAAAAAAGTAAGGTGATTGAAAAGTAGAATTTTGGAGAGAAGAGAAAAATTGTTGTTTTTTATTAATGAAAGAAAAATCAATTTCTCTTGCACAATGCCAATTAAGTCTATAAAAATGTTTGATTTTTTTTTTGGAAAATATAATTTATTTTTAGTTATTTGTGCAATTTCAATTCAATCTCTAGGCTGAAATATGAACTTACTCCAATGGAAAACTATAATTAACATAACCAAGTGATCAAAACTAAAGCAAGTGCAACGCTCGAAATACAGAAAGAACAGTAGAGGATATAAAGAGCAAAACAATATTATTTTTATTTTCACATTGTAAACAAAATAAACCGTGTTACAAATGATCATACAAAATCTACTCTTATTAGTTAGAAAGTTAATACATTTATACATTCTATGGTCAAATGTGTTTGTGATCACATAAATTCTTAAATTTCAGTACATAGTTGATTGGTTTTTTTGAAACGAGCCTTATTGGTGTTGATAAAGTTCATTGGAAAGTTTGTTTTACATAAGTGGTTTTTGTTAGATTCACTCACAGTCACTCTTTATTTACATTCTTAGAAAGCTTATACTACCATTACTGTTTAAATTTCACATAGTAACCAATACGAAACAGTCTAACAACCGCTTAACATATTTAAATCAATTTTACCTACTTTTCCCGAGTCACAAGGATTACATATCTCATGTATGAGAGATTATGATACCAAATTTATGTATTTACTCTCTTTTCTCTTTTATTATCGTTTATCTTATTTTAACGATACATTATATTAGGGATTATGAAATGTAACTCATATGGACAAGCATTTCATTCGGAATTAAAAAGAAAAAAGACCCTCCTTATTCTTCTTTAAGGCGAGTATAGCAGGATCTTGGTTTGTTGTTGTTTATGATCTTTGTCTTTAAGTATATATTTATTTTTTACTTTAACAAGGTTTTGTATTTTAGATTTCTTAAAAGTATTTTCTTAAGCTGTTCAATACTTTCTTGCATATTTGAACATATTTGCATACTCACGATTTTTGATAATATATAATATATATTTGTATATTTATATTTAAACCGAAATGTCATAAAGATTTTCAATCACAATTTAATTTTATAATTTGATTTTGTCCCTATGGTCACCAAAGCTACAACTTCAACTCTATAAGACCAACTAACTTAATATAAAATTTTGAAGAGGGTGTTTGTTTATATGATTTTGTAATTTATGGTTTACACCAGCAAAAACAAGTCATCTATCTGTCGGAGGAAGAACTTTTGAATTATTGATTATTTTCTCAAGGTAGAGATAAACGTTTTCACTAAAACTACGATTTCCATTTTGATGTTTACTTAAAAAAAAAAATCAAATGCTTTCTTAAAGCAAAATTCATTAACAAATATTAAAAAAAATGGATATTTTTGATTTAAATACATTTTTAGGCTTTTCATTTTTGAATCCTGGGTTTTCATATAAAATTCTGGTTTAGGAAATCTTCAATGATCAATTCAAAACAAACTGTCATTTTAACAAAAATCAAAAACCCATTCGAGTATTTATACAAAACAGCGTTGTTCCTATGCTGTTACAAATACAAACTTTACGCCAAAAGTAAGGCTCAGTCAGAGCTAGAGCGCTATAAATAAAAGTGATAATTTCGATACGTTTTTGAACTTTCTGCTCAAAAGGTCTTAAGTAGCCTAGATAGCAGGACAAATACTTTTGAATTTTACTTCAAAGTCGACCATTGAAAATAACACAATCGTCAAACAAAATTATTTACATATTATGAAATAAATCTAAATGTTTCGTTTGAAAGTGCTTAATTAAAATATCTTTCTAGGTCAACAATAAAAGAATATAACACAAAAGTCTAATAAATGGTAGTGGAAAAATTGTTTGGGTCAAAAAGGTAAATGTGCATTGAAAACACTATTTCAGTTTAAAAAGAAATATGTATGAGGAATTATTCTATCAATAGACAACCGAACTTTTGTAATTTAACGATTTAAAGATGTTTTGATAAAAAATTACGAAAACTTAAAAACAGATAATAAATATAGCGGTGTTATGCAGATTAACATCTCCCCAAAATAGAAGAAAACCGATAATATTGGCACATGGATAGAAACCAAGCATGCTAGCTTTTAAGATGAACTGTGTACATAATATTGCAAGTGAATCGATAATAAAAAAAAACCTCTTGAGATCCTATATCCAGACTCTGCAAATTGATCAAGCTCTCTGATTTAAAACAGGAATGCCTACTCATTCTTAATTTTTCTGAATGGCATCTCTATATCTGTTATTTTTTCGTAACATAATGATTATGACCTACATTTTATTTACCTGGAAATAATAAAAACTAAGGGGACGATTTTGAATATAAATATTTGCCCTGAGCCATTTGCTCATACGAAAATGAAATATTTAAGTTGAGAATTAAACTTACAATTTTTTCTCAGCATAAATTGTCGTAGAAAAAATGGGCCAGGCTTTAAGTTTTGTATTCTATTACTTCAGGTTTTTAAATTATGTAATTCTTATCTAAGAAAATGTCTTTTTGTTATGAGGATGTGTATTTGTACGAAAATTCAATTGAAAAAAGTAAAACGGACATAATCCCGAGGCTGTAGATATGAAGAGAGCATAAAGCTTTGGTTCTACTGTATGCCAACCAAGATATATGAAGGAATAGTATGCACCTTATTCTGATACCTCATATCCTTAACTAATTAATTCCAAACTTCGGTTCATTTTAATTTGCGTTTTCATAACAAATACCTGCACTTGCTAAATTTTGTCACTTGATATAACTTTTAGGAGCCAAGTTCTCGTCGGTGGAAAATAAAGAATTCAGGTCACAAACTATAAGACAAACAAAAAACAGACACCTTTCTTACCAACACCTTTGTTTATGTCATACTTTCTTACAAGCTCAATTAAGATTCTTGACTACCTAATATGTTACTTTTAAGCCTAAAAGAAGGAATTCAGTTTCAGAAGTATAAGAAGAAAAAAATAAAGAAGAATTTTATATATTTTTTTTTTGGTTTCTCGATTTATTTGCAAAATAAATGTTTATTTTTTTTTTATTTTTTTTGTTTTTTTTTATTTTTTTTTTGTTTTATTTATTTTTGCATTTATTTTTATTTTTTTTTAAACAAAATTAAACTAAATAAAATTGTTTATACACGAAAAAGGGGTTAAAAAATAAAGAGAATAAAAAATGTATAATGTTAAATTATTAAATAGAAAACTTACAAGTAATTGTCGTCATAATCGGTCCCCCTTCATTACTCTTACTTGCGGCAGGAGTATTTGCGGCAACAGTAGTAAAAGTAGCAGAATTGGCAGCGGTGGCAGCAGTTTTGTTGGTGTTGTTGTTGTTGTTGTTCTTGTTAATATTATTATTATTTATGGATGATAAAGATCTTTTGAATTTATGATGTCACGAGCAAGCAACCTCGGTCGTCGTTGTTGCTGGATTATTTGTTTTTGAAACAGCTTTGGAGCCCGCACCAGCTGCTGCTGTTGTTGTTGTACTGGTAACACTGGCAGCCGTTGACGATAAATCGTCCAGTAATCTCTGCGGGCTTTCATCACTCCCATTTTTTAGTGGTGTGGTGGATTTTCCTGGAAATTGTGGCGGCGATTGTGTGGTTGAGGTTGGTGTTGAAGGAGTCATTGCTGAATCACTGTTACCCGACGACGCATTTGAGTTGTCTTCATTTTGCTGATACAGAAAAAGAGGAAAATATATAGTGTTAAGATTTTATTCGTTTGATGGTTAATACATTTGAATTAAAACTACTTCGTATTACTTACTGATTCACTATTTCTACTGCGCTTCGACACACTTCCACTGCCACCGCCGCCAATGCTATTCTGCGATGGTTGCTTTTCCAACTCGGAGGACAAGCGTTTTCTTGTAGCTATAATCGAATTATTAAAACTATTATGACTCTCCATGGAGCGTCGTTCACGTTTCAAATATTCCCCATCCAAATACAAACTAAGTGATTTACGTTTAACATGACGAGCTTCAATTGTCATGCCCTCTCTCAGCATTTTTATATTCACCTATTGAAATAAATACAAGCAAATAATTTTACTTATTTTTCTGTTAAAAAAGGATACTTTTCTAAACATACCCCATGTGATATAACATGCTCCGTAAAGTTTTGAATATTCTCTGTTAAATTTACATTCAAATTTTCGGTACGTTCAAATTCCAAACCAATGAACCACATCGAACAGAAGGATGCATCCGAAACTGGATGTTTTTCTTGTGAACTTGGCTGATTGGTATTTCCTCCACTGTTCTGGCATTTTGTGTCGCCTTTCCTATATTCAAAACATTTTGGATTAACATGTGCTAGAGAAATATGTTGATTACGCTCTAGATTGCCAATAAGTAGACGAATCTTCGATTCAACTAGACCACACCATTCTAGATGATCTTCAGCGGTTTTTGAATTAACAAGTAGAACAATGAAATGACGATAACTAAATAGGAATAGAAAGAAATTCGAAATTAATGTAATTTACGGTTTGTATAAATTAAACGATAAAAAAAAATTATCTCACGTATAGAAGAAACTTGGAGCCTCAAATAGCCTTTCCCATTTGGCTCTTCCAAGCATAATTTCATCTGTTGTGGACATTCCACGATTAAATTCAGTTAAAATAACTTTTTTAGTCGATTCCGACACATTAAATGTTGAATTCTGTTGAGGATATGCGGGCGTAATGATTGGCATCAGATGATAGCGATCAGCTGCATTTACCCGAGGATCCCATACCTGAAAAAAAAACAGTGTACAAAATCGAATTAGATGATTGCCAACAAAATAAATTAAGTGAAATTTACAGAAGAATTTGTACTAAAAAAACACATAAGACAACCAAATAATTAGGATTGCCTCCAATCAACAACGTAGTTTAAATCCAATCCGAATCGTACACAATCGTAGAATTTTCCGCTTCGAATAGATACCTTACTTCGCTTTAGTCTAATATCAAAAACCTCAGTTTTTAAATAAAATATGTACATGCCATTTTATTGGATTTAAACATATAACCTAATTAATAGATTACACATTAGCTCTGTTGTATGAGTCCTTACTTTACACTGCCTAACAGGAAGGCATGCTTTTCACCTTGGATCTCCGCCTAACGATTTTTGGTGAAGCCGCATGGATGAAGAGTAAGTTTCTCAATATCTTAGATAAGGTTTTTCGTAAATGTTTTAAGTTGAAATATCTCACGAAACGACTTGGCCATAATTTTCAATGCTCTTAATCAATTAACTCTTTTATATTCCAATAACAATATCAGTTTTTATCTAAATTAGAACTACTATTTTGTTAAGTATTTTTTCTGTTTTCTATTTTTATGAAACAGTATACTCCTATAAATCGGAATCAAACTTCATGCCAATGGGAAATAAATAACAAGTTGGAGATGTTAAATTAAGATTATGGAACATCAGGAATTTCAAGGGAATCTTTCTTGTTCCTCGTAATATGTATGTATATCATTCACAACAGAAATGACAATAATTATTCTCTTAGAAATTGGTTTTTCATTTTTTTTATATATAAACAAACTTCTTTTTTTGGCTACTTACAGAAAACCTCAAATTTTTATTTTCTGGGTGCTTTAGAAGCACTGGATTTGGCCACTTCCATCTGGAGAAGACCAAAAAGAACTTATGAACTAAAGTTGCGGCAACGGCATTCGGATATAGCTGACAGGTACGTGCAACGAGCATAGCCCATGTCACACCTCCAAAGTATCCAAGTGAATTTGAATAGATTCCATGTTCTACAATAAACGAAGGACATATATTTTACAATTTAAATAAAAAAAATATACAAAACTCACTTTTAGCCCACAATTTAATAGATCTCAACGCTAAACGAAAATTCTCAATATTTGGAACTAGACTCAATATCTCATCTGTAACCCGACATCCATTTAAACTTCTAACCGATCTGGGGTCAAGATTTTTTAATAAATTATCATCTCGCAAATCGAAATCATCGGGTATTTCTTTAAGTGATAATCTCGCAAATAGTAAATCAATTTCAATTCCATCGAAATTCATCTTTATGACTGGCACAAAGGCCTCTTCGACGGCTCGACATTCCGTAACTTCAGGTTGCTTCTTGAGCAACTCGAAAAAGGACGTAAAATAATCAGTACGTTCAATATTCCGTGGTGCTACACACAGTGCATCTATATCAGCGCCTTTGTGATGAACTCCCAGACGATATGACCCGAAAGTATAGATTTTACCTCCTAGTTTTTCAGCGGCTGCTTCTGGCATATTTTTAGCGATCGAAACATCCTTTACCCATTGTTTAACAAGAGTATTTAATTTGGCCAAAATTTCCATACGATGATTGAGTTCATCTTGTGATTCGAATACTTTGTACGGCTCCAATGTCTGTCGGAGTTCGTCTGTTTTAATGATATCCTCGGGACGAGGATCGGCCAAACTTATCGCAGAAGTCATTCCTAGTGTTTTAGGTGCAACCTGAGATTTATTTCCACCTGACGAAGCACCACCGCCACTGCCCGATGTCGAGCCAGCTGAAAACGATTTGACACCATTTTGTTGGGTCGTTTGTAATTTGGCATCGGCATTCCACATTTTATCTTATTTGTGTGTTATTTTCTTTTGTTTTACTATTGTTTACTTTTTTTTTGTGGTTAAATTTCTTCTTTTGTTATGTCTGAAAGAAAAATAAAGGAACAAATTAAATTTACATACATGATAATTTTAGAATTTGTTGGAAGGAATTTTGTAATCGTTTTATAAGATTTGTTTTTGTTATTTTAAAAGCAAATGATTTTTGAAAGGATATGGATTCTATGTTTATTGATGATACGAGACTATCCAAGCATTAATAAGAAACCAACGGAAGTCCAATTTTTTACTTTCTTTTCTTCTCATCAAATATTTGGAATAAAGGAATTCGCAAATATTCAAAAGATGCAACTTTTCGGATAAAAAAAAGTTGACTTAGTCATCATTTTGCAGAGTTTTATCTTTGGATGGAAGTTATGGGCTCTCTGGGAATTATGGTCATTTCTGTATAAATCTCATTTCTCTTTTGAAAATGTCTTTCCTACGAATCCTTGAATATACAAACGCGCTCATTTTTCAAATTTCGTGGAAATTTATTTCGGATACCTATTAATGCTCAAGAAAACTTTTGAGCGTCATTAAGTTACCAATTGGAAAGTATTTTTTATTATTTTGATTACAAATAGGTGAGTTCTTCGAATTTGGAATTGCATATTTTTATTTAAGATTAAGAAGAAAATATTGTCCATCAGTATGTATGTCAGTTGTTAACATCACGAAAAGTATTCTAACATGAATAAATAAGGCACTTAATGATCTAATGACCTTACAAGACCCATTTGTTTACTTTGTTAATGATTCATTCTAATTAAATTTCTTATCTTTGAATTGTAGTGCCTGTGTATAATTTTCTGTTGGATTTTATTCATACTTTCTATTTTTTTATCAACCAACAGGTAATTTTTAAATTGTAAGATATATATTTGGATGGAGGCCTATACACAAATGGCTGAAACAAGGTAAATTCACACTAAACTAGTTTCATAATCTATATTAAGAATTTCTAAGAATTGTATACTAAAAAAAATGTATAAGTTTATATATCACTACACAGTTTATAAACGTCAAGAGTAGAGATGGCAAGACGATCCAACCATTTACTGCAGTAAATCTACCTTTAATCAGACATTGTGTAATTTAGCTCGATAGTCTCTGGTGGGAAAGGTCACCTAACTGGCTTAGAAGATGAAATCAAAAATGCACAGACAGTCTGGATGAAAATAGTTTTATCAATTCGAACAGCTAAAGTAGAATTTAAAAATTAAAAGAACTTCCAAGGCTTTAGAAAATTAAATAAAAAATGTTAGATTGCCCCGGTCGGAATGTAATAATGGAATGCAGGACAAGTGCTCAATGAAAAGTGTTATTGAACAACTCTATGTCGTTGGAAACAAAATTCAGATCAACTTTTTTTCTAAAAGAATACTCATAAAATAATCAAAGAGTGTTAAAGTAGTGAAATGTTGTTGTTGTTGACTCAGTATTTTTAGGCTAAGTTAAATACATTTTATGGTATTATCAGGATTGTATGTAGAAAATCTACTCAACAGCGCCTGGAATGCATGAGGAAAAATGCTTTCTCATTTTTGTCGGTTGTTGCCACAATAAATGTAATTGATTATCCTCCAAAAATTTCTGAAGTTTTAAAACAACGAGCAGATAGAATAAAACTTTCTACTTCTTAACTTTGTATTACCGCTTTTGTACAATACAAAACTTATTTTTAACACAATTTTAATACCTATGGAGGTCACATTTTATAAATTTGTCATCTATCTGATTTTCCGTTCTAGCCATTTGAATTCTTTTCACCTCCAAGGTGGAAATAAATATGTTTTGAACCTAACAAAATGTTGGGTTTGGTAAATGGTTTAATGTTAAACAAGTAAAGAGAATTCTATTACCTTATCAAGCCTTGCCAGCGCTAAGAGTATAACTTAATGCAATCGCATCATTAGTTGAGATAGTTAACATATTTTCTAATAAAAAAACTGATCAGATTTTTCTAAGAAAAAGATGTAAAAGGACAACCTACGCAGGTGACTTTTATACTCAGTAGACACGAAGAAAGTGGTTTTATAAATATGTATTTTGTTAAAAAATATTTTCTATCTACGATCTTAATGAAATTCTTCGATTTACCAGCACGGGTTCAATGAAACCGGAAACAAAGTTCCCAACCAACTGAATAACTCAATTCCCTCTTTCACTTTCTTAATAGAATCCATAAAAAAGTCAACAATTTATTCAGACAAAACGGTGGGACGTGGAAGAGGGGAGAAAACAAACACAAAAACATCTGATTTGTTGAAAAACGAACAAGAATAGGTAAGAAGAGAATGCTGAGTCATTCCAAGATCATCGACATGATCAAGGATTCAAGTGAATTTTTAAGAATCAAGTAATGCGTCTAAAAAAAAACAACAAAAATTAAATTAACTTGTTTGTTATGACTGCACACCAGATGCACACACACCCCATCCCGATCAAGAGAGATCAATAACATTTCTAATTTTTAAACTGCGTATGAGAAAGCGGCAGCGTTCGCCAACCCGAAGATTGCTATCATAACAAAACAACTCTGCTGATAACAACCGAACGCGAGTGAGTAAAAACAGTTTCGATCAAAATTGATGGCCCATACCTTTTCTGAGTTGAAATTCATTCAAAGAACTTTCGCGCAACAAGACAAAGAGATGTGTGACTCTGCAAAAAAGCACAAATCATTTCGGTTTCTTGTCTAAGATGCAAGAAACATCACAGAAAAGGCACCCAAATTGGTGAAGAGAGGCGGCGAGGCAAGTGTAAATTATGTACAACAAATCACAGTTTTGCTTTCGTTCATAAAAATTTGGTTTTTCTGAGTTTGAAGAACGCTGCACTCTGCCACCATCACGCACTTCTCAGCCAGCAGCTGCCCACGAAAGATACAAAAAAGAAATTCCAAGAATACACTTTTTCCACCACCGACGGACGACGACCACGATTGCACGACTACGACAGATCGAAGATATAACAAACAAGAAGAGGGCGACTGTTTTTGTTCGGATTCGGAAGTCTCACACATGAAAGTCATTGAAATAAAACTTGGACAAAACTTTAGACAAACCTTTTGGATTCTTGAGATATTCGTCTGCTCCGTTTAGTGACCGCAATTAGCACAGTAAACTTGGGGATATACTCTTGGTTTTCACAATTTTCAAAGAAAATTTCGTCGTTTTTCGTTGTGGGTCGATGGAACTTTTTTCCTCTTGTGTTGCTCTTCTTTTTCTTTTTTTTTTTTCTTTGAATGAAGTATTTTCCTTGTGGTTTACGGATGCTTTTTGGGAAATTGCATTTGAGATTTGGCGAAATTTATTTCATTTTGTTTGTTGTTGTATTGAGAAATTAGAGTTTAAGCGATTTGTAAAGTTTTATAATGTTAATTTAGTGATTTTTGTGGAAAAAACGAATCAAATTTGCGAGAAGAAAAAAATAACACACACAAAAGCGCTTGACGTTTTTCACTCCGCTTTGCAAGATGGCTGCTGTTGAAAATGATGTTTCGATTTCGTTGCGGTTCGGTTTTATGGATTTGAAGGCTACAGAACTGCCAGGTATGTGTTTGTCTGGGTTTTTTTTGGGAGGTAGAAAACTAATTAGTGGTGGATTTGGATGTAATGATTTTCTAGGAAGTTTACTTAATTGAATATATAAAAGTAAGTTAAAATAAAAAGTGTATGTACATTAAATATCTTATTTCAGATTCTAAGAAATTTGTTTTTTTCCTATTTTTATTCCATTTATTTATTAAAATTTGCATATTCAATTCAGATCACACGGTTTAAATATGTATAAAGAATACTTTTTGCAAATATTTGCACTTCAGAAATTAATTATATTTAAAAAAAAAGTAATAAGTTTTGGTTCACTAGTCTTATAACGATTTTTATGACTGCAATTTGGTTAAACAGAAACCATGAACATACCTCATTTATTATAACGAATTAATAAAAATGGTTTAACCATATAATTAACATTGAACATCGATTATGTAAAAGCTATATTTTCTTTCTAATAAAACAACTTTATAAAAAACTCACCAAATATTGTGTGTATGGTATGAAAGAGTGCAGTTTTTGATAAGCACTTTAGGAAATAACTTGGTTTTTTATTTTTCACTTTTATGGCCCTCTTTATTTAAAATTAAAGCAAATGCAAAGCCAGAGTTTATTATATTAAGCCAGAGAATATACTGATATCTTGGAAGTTACACATTTTTATTTAAAAAAAAAAAGTCTTACGTCTTTCATCGGGTTATCTAGGTAAAGGGATATAAAAAGCCAATACTTACCTATAATAGGGGTTACTATTTAGATTTATGTGTTAAAACATCGTCGAAAGTGGACAGCTGAGATAGTGTTTACCTTATCTTTTTTTTTTTCTTGTGATTTATTCACTGCTGTGTTGTGTAGGTAAGGTAGTGCAGCATTTAAGTGAATAAAACGAACAAACTCACTTTACATATTATATCGCCAGTACAGCTGCCATTATTTTTGCTTGTTTTTTTTTTCGCCAGCAATCAAATTGTTGTTGTTTAAAGAGGGAAATTTTGCTGCGCTATGAATAAAACACAACTTTATTAAACAGCAAGTAAAATGGCGCTTCTATCAAAACCTAAAGTACTCCAATGAATCAAAAATACCAACGATCACAAAGGAATTTTCATATATTCTGAATGTATTCATTGAAATAACATCGCAATTGTAACATTAAAAAAATTCCATTCATTTGACTGCCATCATGCATTGCCTGTTATGCATTCGTTAACTGACATATATATATTTAGAAATAAAATAAAACACAAATTTACTTTTAATTCTTGTATAGTTTTATTATTTAATAATAATTATAATAATTTTCTCATAAATAATATTTCTTTTTTTTTGTTGCTCTCTATTTTAACTATAAGACATAAGGGAGAAAGGAGAGTCTTGTAACTGAATATTTTATTCTTTTTTTCATTAATGTATAATATGTATTAGTTGTTAAGAATAATTATAACTGTGTGTGGTTTTATTTTCAATTAGGGACTCAGTTTTATTTTTCTTGCCATTTTCGCATGCTTGTTTTTACTCTCTCGGCTCAGTTTTATATTAAATGAAATTTTATTTGAAAAAAATTGTTTTTAAAAATGTTTATTTATTGCCTTTATTGCATTAAAAAACAAAAGTATACAACTAAAATTCTCATAAAGAAGGAAATCCTTTCATTTCGTTCTTGTTTGATGAAGAATAAAAATTGAATTTCCCCTTTGAGTTAAATATTTTTGCATAGCTGTGTTTCTTTAAATTTTTTTTTTCATTATACTCATCTTTTGTTTTTTTTTTATTACTGAGATGGATATACGCTTCTCGCAAAAACACAACTTATAATGACAATGCGATTTAAACATACGTAAGTTTAACATATTTTGTCTTTTGAATTTGTTGGATTCAGAAAATTGAATTACTTAAAAGTGTATAATCATTTTAAAACAATTAAATTTTAACTCAGCATATTTTTATTCACAAGAAGTGTAAATACAAAATATTTTAACAATTATTTAAAAACAATAACCATCAGCCTCTTTTAGATCTGTTTACTAATATTAATTCAATTTTATTAAAGTTTTGTGTATTTTTTATAATTTATTTATATTCAATTTTCTATCTTTCCCATCATTTTTATATTTTTATTCGCCTAGACTGAATTAAGTGCATTATTTTAAATTTGGTGTTTTATTTTTTTTGTTTTTTTATTTTTAGTTTACAACGAAAGGAAATTGTTTTATTTTTGTTTTTAATTTTCTTCCTTTTTTTAAATATTACTTTACACTTTCACATCTCTATTCGTTTTAATATAAAAAACACATTCATATACTAAATACATTATATAGTTTAACAGGAATGGTAAAAAAATTCGATTATACACAATATTAATAGTTTCAATGTAAAAATAAATGTATATACTCATATTTAACAATGCATTTTCATTCTTTTTTGTTGTTTTCTTTTTTTACAATTATAATAATAATATTAATAAATGAATAATAATAAGCGTTTATATAGGTAAGTAGAAAATCGAGTAAATATAGATGAAAAATTGGGTATAAGTGGGGTTATAGGAAGAAGAAGTGATTTGAAACCAATATACTTTGAGTTGAGTTTACATATAGTTTTGCCTGTTTGTTTTAAAAAGTTGTGTATTTCATACTTGAAAATAAATATTATTGCAAAGGTGATTCTTTTCCTATAAAATATTGAAAAGCTTATATTTTTTCGAACATCAGTGAAAGAGAAACCAATCATAGAATTTTGCACAGGAGAAGAGGAAAGGTGGAATTTGGCCGTTGAGTACCACCATATAATAATAGAGGTTAAAGTTTTTCGAAAGATAGACGATTTATAGAAATATTCAGTTAAATTTAATGCAAAAAAGACATTACGTCGACGCCCGAGATACCAGTTTTTGTGCCGTGATTCTCCTTACAAATATGAGTATATTTTCCCTTTAAAGAACTCATAGTACACGCCCTCCCTAGCCATACTTACTTTTTGATTTTTTATTAGTTGATTCATAAGTCAAAATAAAATCATATCTAGCCAAAACAGAAAGATAATAAACGAAAAACGAAACTTAAACTGATATTGAGACCCAAATTTACAGTCGTCTCAGAGGTGGGCAATATGAGAGACTCAAAGATCAGTTTTTCAGTGCTCACTTACCTTTTGGACCTAACGAAGACTGATTCGAAACACAAGAACTTCAATTAAAATAATGTATTATTAATAATAAATTAAAAATGACTTACCGTGTTTAACTGCAATTTATTCATTTTTGGTTAAATTTATATTTCTTTAAAGATGAAGGCACTTTTACGTTTTAAGTTAAAAGTGTTTGTGTTTTTTTTTTTTTGAATAATGTGTCTTTATTTATGTCTTTTTTTCAAAACAAAAAACAGATATACCACTATAGCTCATAAGGAATTTCTATGAAAGGAAAATTCCCATTTTATCCAGAATTTTTGTCCAATTCAATGCCAGACGAACTTCCCTTAATAAAATTTTAAAACATCTTTTAGACACATTTCATACGATTATGCTTGCCTTTTACTTTGTAGGATCTTTACAAGAAGACACTGTAACTTAAATGAAATCACTGGTTTCCAGCTCCAGTAATATCCATTTATTGAAGCAAAACTCAAACCCCAAAGAACTACAACAATAACGATGTTCTTGTTCCATGCCGTGCTTCAACAATGTTTCTCTTTCATTGATGTTCTTTTAGAAAAACCCATATTAAAATAAAAATAAATTAAAATTGTATTATTTTGATTGTTTAAATTATTATTATAACTTTAATAAACTTAATTAAGTTGCATTGCCTCTTATTATAGAGAATACTATTTTTTCATAATTATTTAAAAAAAAGTAAAAAAAAGAAAACAAAATACATATGTATGTGATTTCAGTAAAGTCAAATAATAATAACAATAATAATAAAAAGTTTATAAAGCAATCACTTTACGAAACACATAGAATACTTTTAAAGTTTGTTTTGTTCTTTTTGTCAATTCATCATTGTTATTTTTTTTAATTAAATACTTTCTGCATCACTTTTGTATCTTTTTAAAAACATTTGTTTCTCGAATTCTTCAATGTTTCGTTAGTTTTATCTTTTTTTCAAACACACTTTATTCGCTTAATTTTTTCAATAGTCTTTCAAAACAGAACTTTTTTATGTTTGTGTGTGTGTTGCGAAAAAAACTTATTATTTACACAACATTGTTTATAACATTGTTTATTTTTTGTCATAATTTTTGTTTTGATTTAATTTAATAATATATAATAGGTATTCTTTTGTTCAATAATTTATTATTAATTTTACTACGAAACATTTCTTTTCTTTTTTTTTTTTGTTTTATTTTCTGTTGATGTTATCATAGTTTTGAGTTGAATTTATTCATTTTATTTTATTTTAAAGTGAAATTCCTTGAACATTACTGTTTTGCTTTATTTTTTTTTCTTTTAAATTTAATAATTAATTAGAATAGGTAGTTTGTGTTTAGATAGGTAATGCAATTTGTTTGATCTATCAATTGTTTAAAACAAAAGAAAAAATTCTACCCTCTAGGCATTTCTATAGTGTTGATTTACTTTTTTGTTGGTTGATTTTTATTTCGTCATTCAATAAATATATATAATTAATTTTGTTATGTAAATATATAAGATAATTGCATTTTTTTGTGTTTCACAATTTATGTTTCATTCTATCTTGTTTTTTTTTTTTAATTTATTTATTCTCACTTAATTTAATGGAAGGCAAAACATGTGCTGAAGTAGACTTTTATTATTATTATTACTATTATTTGTATGACTATTAATATTATTATTATTATTAGAGGTTGGAGGAGGTAATTGAAGAATACTTAGATCATCAGCAACGGAATCATAGTCACTGGAGTCCTCTCCGTATAACTAATTTCGATAAACACGGCCAATAATAAAGAAAGGAAAAACAAAACATTAAATTACTTTAATTTTAATATTTTAAAACAAAATCGGTGAATAACATTTATATAAAAAAAATATAATAAATAAGAAACATTTATACTAACCCGTAAATTATATGGATGTAGCTCACACGATGCGTGATGTCAAACGCAATCTTCTAGTGACATTAATAATGGATTCACATATTCAAATCCTTCGAATTCAGTTTGATCGATCTTCTCAATAACACGACTGTAAAAAGAATTATAACAATAATTGAAGTTAAAATATTGTTAAAAACAGTTAAATCGTTTTTTTTTTTTGTTCAGTAGCTATACCCAAGCTGTAAAGCCCTTAAAAGCTTTATGTTTCATTTCGTCTCATTCGTTTAGAAAAATATAAATAAAGAACAAATATTTTTTTTATAAATAAGTCAAGGAAAAAAACAAGCAAACAAAACGAAAACAGAAATTAATTTAAAAATTATATACTTACTCATCGTCTGGGGTCAATTGTACGGCCTCTTCTGTGAATTCGGGAGGGAAATTTGCCAAATCCCTGTCAGAATCTAATCGTGGCTTAAATGGAGGTGATACTTGCTTACGCTCTAGCTACATTGGTGCGAAAAGAAAACATAACATGACGATAAAAGAGAAAACGAACAAAAAATCGAAAAGAAAAAATACTAAAATACAATGAGGCTAGAGGATATTATGAGGAAGGGAAATGTTTTTTTTTTTTTTTTTTTTTATGTGACAAGAACATTTTAACGACACCTCGCTGATTAATCATAGCAACTGGTTCATTTTATTTAAAACACGGCTTGATAAGTTTCAATTGCTTTTCTGGTGTACGTACATATTTTTTTGCGGAATTAAAGATGAAATAAAACAATGTCCTCCAACCAATGTTTTTTATCTTATTTGACTAAGTTAAATTTGTAATATGACATGGCTTTGATCATACAGGGTGTGTCCTTTAATTCGTCAATAATATTTTGGAGCATGATTTGTGGGTGCATTCTTAGAAGATGTATTTTACAGTATATATAATTCATGTAAATTTTATTTATTTTTAAGTTTCTTTTGTCAATTATTGAAAACATAGTTCCTATTAAATTCAAAATTTCTGACTTAAAACACTGAAATAGCATCAATGATGACAAAAATCGTGCTCAAACATATTTTTATAGAAACTGACTATAGTAGGTAATATAATTATTGTTTTCCATCGAATCGATTGAGTAAGCATTTTTGAAAGGGGGAGATATCAGAAAGTGTTCTCCTTTCTATAAAACAGATTAAACATAATTAATGAATGAGAAGAAAATCCGTTTTTTATCCGATCCGATTTATGCTACTTTTGACATGTAAAAAAAACTGTACTAGTTCAGTTATTTTAAAATATACAATAATTCAAACAAAGTAAAAAATAGAGCATATGTGTAAAACATTTTCTTGTTTTAATTAAGTACATAATTAAGAACTTTCATTACATTTTCTTACCTATTTACCACTTTTCCTCTAGCATACTTTTAGGTACTTTTAACATTCAAATCTTGATTTATGTATTTCGTATTTCGAATATATTATGAGCTTACTGAATGAGATGTACTAAGTTCTAAGTTTACTACTGAACAATATTTCTAGAGTTAATGATTGATTGATAGGTACTATGTGCAAAAGAACGGCAACATTTAATTTTTCAATGAAGGGATCAAAATAATCATAAGTTGCAGGTACTTAGCAAACAAACCCAATATACTCTTTGTTCCCTTTGTAACTTCCATGAACCTGAAAATTTCGAACTCTATGCAAATATTTGTTTTATATTTTCTAGCAAATGTTGACTGCTTTAAAAAAATAGATTCACTATAGAAAAAACAAATTAACTAGAATGAAAATGGGATAGAATTATTACATTCATGTTATTAGATCAAGCATATAATAGTAAACATTTAAATTTGGTTTTAGTAAAAAAGAAATGTTTTTTAATGAAATTTAAGCTTTTTTCACTTCATTGAAGCAAGAAGAAGTCAATGAAAATGAAACATTTAGCATTCGGTGATTAGGTTAACATTTATAGAAGTAGATTAGATAACGCTTATTTTTGTATAATGAGAAAAACTCCAAGAAAAAGAATTTTACAAAAACAGAAAATTAAACAAAGAGCAACAATTAAGATTAAGTATTAAATATCAATAGATATTCCAAAGAGAAACAATCAAAGGACAATAAATATTAAAATAATTATTGTTTATGAAGAAACGAACAAAATATTTAAGAAAAAATAAAACAATAAAAAACTTAACAGCACATTTTTTGCTCGCTTGCAATCGTCTCACACTCGAACACTTACGGATCCTCTGGCGTCAATTCAGCCGGTTCTCTGGTAAATTGAGGGTCAAAATTCGTTGACATGTCCGGATCGCCAGGATCAAATGTCGGTATGAAAGGCGGTTGAACTTCCTTTTGTGCAATCTTAAGAATAATATTTTTTGTTTCGTTTTTTTTTCTTGCATGTTTGTTTATTAAAAACATATATTTTTTTATAAATAAATAAATCTTTTATAAATTAGAGCTGGTGGTGGTGGACGTACGTATGTATGTTTGAAATAGGTTATGTTATAAAGGAAAGCAAAGAATAATTTGATTGAATGATTATGAGAGTCAGTTGAACTTATTGGGAACATGAATGTTGTGTTTGGTTCTCAACATAATAAAAAATAAGCCAGGTTTTAAATTTTGGGTAAAGCTGAATATTGTTTTGGGGATATTAAATTTACTTCACAAAACCTTTAAACATTTTTCCTCTTCTCGTCGTCGCCAAAACTATAACTATAAAAAGTAGTATTAATGTCTTTTTTATACAAAGGAACTAATTTAATTCACTACAGCTTCGTTGCCGTGCGGTTATTTATTTTCCTTTGAAGTAGAATCTACACCTTTTTTAATGCGATATGCTCCAAATTTGGTAAAAAGAATATTTTTGTTTAATTTTTGAAAAAAAATATGTATATAACGAATAATTACTTTTCTTCAAGTTAAACAACCAACAAAATAAAATACGTTCAATAGAATGGAATCTATGGATCAAATGATTGCTTAGTTTTAATTTCGAACTAAAATCGAATTGCATGAAATGTATATTTAATGGTTTCAAGAAATGGAAAAGCTCATATTCTAAGAACACAAAACTTAAATATAAATATAAATTTGTTTTAATGTAGAAAATCATTTTGTGGAAAAAAAATCCTGTGTTTTATTTTAATTTATTCGCATGCAGATCGTTTCTTTTTATCTCTCTTGGATATTATATAATATTTTGCATACTTGTTCTATTCATATATTTCTCCTTTAGTATACTCATTTTTTATTTTTGAACGGGAAATTCAAATTTTCCTTTATTTCGTTCGACACACACAATCTGGTGGACGTAATAGGGTGGATGGGAAACTCCTAACATAATATTGGTGTAGTTTCATTTAATTTAACCAAAAAAATACGTGCATCTTTATTTTTGTGTGTGTTTGTCATTATTGGGGGAGAGGAGAAAAAAACCTCAAACTGAAAAATGAACCTAAATCAACAGCCTTACCATTTCCCAGTCAATACTCTTAAAGAACGGATGATTGACAATATCCATGAAGGCCGATTCACGATGGCAGCCAAGACGATCGGCTGGATTTTTATTGAGGAAACCTTTAAGGACCGATGCGGCCTTTACACTCAACGAACGTGGTATACGAATGGTTTTTTCCAATATAACTTGAAATAGGTAGTCTTCTGTGTTCTATGAGAAAAAAAATAAATAAAATAATCATGAGTGTCTTAGCGAGGAGGAATGAGAGTTGAGTTATTTTTACTTGATCGGGATTTTCAGAAGCGCCAGCAATGTCAAACGGACTGCGTCCGGCCAGCATCTCATAGAGCAACACTCCCAGCGCCCACCAATCGACAGAGAATCCATAGTCCTCGCCTCTCAGTATCTCCGGAGCGATGTAGTTTGGCGTTCCACAAAATGTGGATGTTGTGTCACCAGGCCGTATGCCTTCCTTACACATGCCATAGTCAGTTAGCTTGATGTGGCCCTCATGATCGAGCAACACATTATCAAGCTTCAAATCACGATAGATAATTCCCTTCTCGTGGAGGAAATTCAAGGCCAAACTTATTTCAGCCGCATAAAATCTAGCATGCTCCTCGGGCAATCTTCGTTGCCGTTGCATGTGGAACATCAAATCGCCACCACGAACAAACTCAATCACAAAGAACAGACGTGACGGAGTCTGGAAGCATGAATGCAACCCTACCAAGAATGGATGATTCGATGCTGTCTCAAAGACATGCTTTTCTGTTTGCACCCAATCGATGTCTTCGTCGTCGGTGACCAAAGCCTTCTTGATCACTTTCATTGCGTAGATACGTCTTGTCTTTTTCAGTTCCACCATAAGCACTTTAGCGTAGCTTCCACGTCCAATGACTCGAATCAATTCGAAATCATTGAGTGAGTATTGCCTCTGGGTGCCCGGCTCAAGTTGTTCCTCGATATTTTGGACGGCTTCTACGGCCACTGAGTCACACGGATCGGGTAGTACGGCTGGCGGATAATCGGGTATTGGTGGTAATACCTCCGGTAAACCAGCATCAGCATTCAAGTCATCGCGTTCTTTAACCAATGGCTCAACGTGCTCGTTGGTACAGTGTTTCTGTACTAATTTGTGACATTTCTTGTGAACAAGCAACTTACATTGTATGCACTTAAAGCCCTGACGTCCTAGACCCCATATGCGATCTTGGCAATAGGCACAAAATGCGCGCTGAAAATAAAAACAAAAATTAGCTTACTCTTTACGCAAGATTTTTGTTTGTGGAGAATTTATATAAAATACTTACTCTATTGAAGCGTTTGGCTTGGAAAATATGTCCATTAATGCGATATAATTTACGCCATCTTCTAGCCCCTCGTCTGTAGATGCTTCCTGTAAGAAATGATAATTTATAATGGATTCTAGGTAATTTATGAATTGGAAAAAAAAAGACAAAAAGATACGTACGATCTTCACCAACGCATGACATTCCTGGCGCTGATGGAACATTTGGAAAAACTGTAATTGACAAAAAAAACATAAATAAATAAATTATATTGATTAATCTTTAGATTGTGGTTTTTATATTCTGTACGGGTACAAAGGGAAGTCAATTTAGTCGTATCGCTTCGGACAATACTCAGCGCATCTTTCTAAACATGAAATCTACTGTTTTGTAATTTTTCTTTTATCATTTATGTTAAGTATGTATTTGTAAATTAATTTAAAACAGAAAGAAGGCTGTCGACTGTTTTAGGGAGAAAGGTGATGATATCAGAGATGTCTTTAAGGTCCTAAATGTAACAAAAAATAAAATTCTTATTTGGATGTATGAATACTATGAGCTTTACAAATATGGGGCGAAATAAACTACAATGCTCCAGCAAATGCAAACTCGGAATCCCAGGCACAAACAACAAAAGACCAAGATTTGAGATCAAGCATTTCGGATGCTAGAGCGCTTGGTTTGAATGATTAAAAGCAACGTGCTTGTAGTCGTATAGAATGAGACCCCGTTGTGTCTAAGGCAAAGACAACATTCAATAGCAATAATTATTATCCATTTCATGGAATAATCGTGAAGATTTAGATTTTCTTTATAAGACTGAGTTGTTTAAGATATTCTGGAGTGTTTTCTTCTTAAAGTACTTTTGGAAGCAGATGGGAATAAAATGCCTTGTAAATTACAATAATTGACATTGAGTTTCTTCATTACTTAAGATCGAAAAAAGTGTAAAAGGACTTGATTTTTTTTGAGACAGTTTACTTAATCGTTTTTATTGTGACATGATGTTTTAGTTAGAACAAAACAGTTAGGTTGGAATAATATGGAACAGCCTCCAATATCCATCATAGGTACTCGTATACGGTTTTGCAAAAAAAGATGTTAGTGGAAAATGGTTGGTATGATGACGATCAGTGTGAGGCGGTGAAAACAATTTTAACTCATTTTCTTGAACTTAATGCAGACTATGTACGCGTGGGTCTTGAGCAGCTTGGTTTAAATGACGTATGTACGTCCTCTTAGTTGTTCTCTAGAAGAAGTTGGAATTTATTTTCAAAATCAAAACAAATATGGAAATATGGATGAGTTGTTTTTGTTTTTAGGTGAGTATATTGTGTTTTTTTGTAAACAAAAGCCCACTTTATTGATTGCTTCTCCCACTAAACAAAATGCGAAAAGTTCAATAAAGCTTTAAATAGATATCGTGATGAATATTAAACATAATGTAGGTATGTAGGTATGTAGTATGTATATATGCAGATCCTTCAAATCTACGTCATTATTTTATTTTAGATTTAACCAATATAAAATAAACATAAATATCCCCACCTATATTCATCCATCTGTGCTTTATATCGATAACGTTATAGAAGTGATTTAAGTTATACGCATTATGCTTTTAAGTTTCCTTGCTTCAAAGTCAATTAAGCCCGGAAGCCTCATCAAACCAATTTGCCAACTTCCGTATTAAAACTGAACAAGAACAAAAAGTGATGATGACGACGACGATGAGATGGCCATGATGACGAGGTTGATGATAATTATCATGATGACGGTGTTGGTGATGGTGATGATGATGCCGATGGTTAAGTTAAAACAAAACAACGGTTATAATGAGAAAGCTTGCTGCTGCTTGTTCTGTTCTTTGGCTTGTTCGTTTCTCCGTTTGTTCAGTCGTTCGTTAATAGAAAAGGAAGTGAGACATTTCATAGGGTGTTGTTACCTACATACATACCTATGTATGTACTATGTACTGTGGGTGTACCGTGTATACTCTACAGTTCTATACCCTTAAATCTTTATATACACAATTATAAATATTCGTTTGTGCGTTAAATTGTGTTTGTTTTAAAATAATGATAAATTACTTAAATGGCGTGCGGCACGGTGGTACGAGTATACCTACTCGTATACATACATATGTATAAGGATTTTCAAAATGAGAAAATTATTAAAAAACGAACAATTTAGACTTTATAGGTAGTTGATTGTTCTGATTTTATGTACTTGCAAATACAAGTTTAAGCGGGTACGGATTTTTTGTTTCCATATATAAGACACAATGATGATGATTAGAGGAAAGTTAAGAAACAAAAGAGGGGAATGTTCCCAGTAGCTATCATTAGAGAAGAGGGAAATAGCAATGGAAGAGAAAAAGTATAATAATTAATAAAAGAAGATAGGTATATATGTACATAGATTTGGAAAAAAACTTAATTAATTTTCTCACTATGAATAATAATTAAAAAGCATTTTAAATCAAATGTGGGCACCTAAAGCAATCTTGTTGTTTTTGTTTTTTTTTTTAATGTGTACAAAATTGGGGGAGACAGCATAATTGACTTAACTAATTACAACTTCAAATCAAAATGTTATCACAAGATAAATTTATTTAATTTTCAAGAGAATCAAGATGCGAGAGTCGTTAGGGACATAAAATATGAGTAAATCAAGAAGGAAAGTTTTGATTGATTTACTTCACCATTTTTTAAATGTTTAGTAAAGTAGGTACGTACAGTTTTAAAGGCAAATTGGGGAATTTGTTAAGGACAAACACAAATGTAAGGTTTGTTTCTTTTAGAATTGCTGTTTAATTTCATTGCTTCGAAATATGTATTTTTTTTTTTAAAGCCATTTACTCTTGGCACCTAAAGTTGCAATAAATGTATTTAAAGTAAAGGTACGATATTATGATCAAATACGTAATATGTTGAAATATTTTTTAGCATTATACCGGGTTAAGAATCTTACAATTTTATTTTCAATGTTTTGTATATGTATGATCTTGAAAAGTCATTTTGATTTTGATGTCCTTATAGGCATTCATGTAAAGCAAGTTTCTTATCTTCTGAATGGCTAACTTCCAATTTAGTTATCTTTTTGGAAATTTAACTGAGAATTTAGTCAAGAACAATTAAAGTATGTGAAGTTCATTTTTAAGTGTCGCATTAGTTAAAATTGCCTTTATATTCAAACACACGAAAATTCTTGTAAACTGGCACAGGTTTTTTGGCATCTTTATGATCTGGACTAACGGTCACTTCTGAAATGTTAGTGCTACTGATAAACTGCTGTTTTCTCCAGAGTATCGTTGACAAAACACTTATCTAAAATTTGAAATGTCGCAGAATTCAATTCCATTTTTTAAATTGTACAAAATTGAAAAAAATACGGTGTCACTTTTACAATTGTCAAGGTATCAAGATGAAAATTACACAGAGTGTCAATGAAAGATGTGGAAACCTAAAAAGAAACAGAATTGAAATCGGATCTGGTGGTTCTTCAACTGCCCTGGTGGATTATTTTGGACAATCGGATATCAAGAAGGTACTTGTTTAATTACTTTGTCCAGTGTACTAATGTGCAGGATGTGAATTTTATATGATCGTAAAAGTTATAATTAAAAGTTTGATTAAAACCAAAACTAAGTTTCTGGTATTTTTAGCAGATTTTGATTATAAAGAAAAAGGAATAGGTATGTAAAAAGGTGGCTTGTGATTAATTTAGAGAAAAAAGCGTTGAGTGACATCTCAATATTTATAAAAGGACATTACTATTACATCATAAAGTTACTATTTCACTGTATCCGCTTATGCAAACTGAAAAGCTAGTTGCATTGAACATGGAAGACATTTTAATTTCTGAATCAGTCTAATGTAGATATAATATGGTATGTAAGTATGTATTTTTGTTAAGTTCAGTTTAAACCTCACAGAAAACGTAATTAGGAAGACGGTGCTCATGAACACATTATACCTACTTGATTTTAAATCACACATATCACTAGTGAATGTTGTATAGTCACCTTTTTAATTGGTAAAGATTCATTGATTAAACTCAAACTAAATAATAGCTATAATCCGATTTTGAACCTTTTTTCGAGAGTAAACCTACATATCTGAAACTTTTGCCGCATCTTATCCCAATCACCCTAAGTTAGGTAAACAAAAAACTGTTTATCACAAATTCGAAATCGACTCTTAATAATTTCAAGGTGGATACCAAAACAAAAACAATGAAAAAATAAAAATAAAAATAAAAATAAAAACCGTTTAACTCTTATCTTCAATTCGAAAAGCTTAAAATGACAACACCAATATTTATAATAGCAAATAAATTAAATTAATAAGAAATCTTTCTAACTACTAACTCAACCGTACAAGTATCTCGTTGATTAAGTTTTCAATCTTATAATTGATGAAGATGAAGATTAAATCAACATAAAAAGCTTTTTTTCGTGTTGAAACCTTTTTAATCAAATAAAGATTCCTTATCGCACAGATTGTTTCTGAAAGAAAAACACTAAAATAAAGTAAAAATAAAAAAAACACTCAAAGTTCATCCCAATCTTATCAAGGCTTATAACCTGGAAAGTTTGTACGTATTCGTATATAAGTAAGTATTTGTAAGAAAAGAAAAGCGTTACATGACTTTTATGTCATTTGTTCGATTACAAAAACGCAATAATGACAGCCCACTTGTTTTCCAATAATACTTTAACTATCTATATTCTTGTATTTCTACAAATAAGTCACTGTCAAACTATTCAGTTTTGTCATTTTTTGTTGTTTTTTTCTTTTTACTTAAAATTTCTGTTACTCCATGCCACATCATTCTCAGCTGTCACTTTTTCTTTCAAAATGAATCAACAAAAACTAAAAAAGCCACTTTTGATTTCACACAAAACAAAAACAGACTTAAACTGATTTTAATTCTCATTTATCGATTGGAATCACATTAAAAATTATATTTTTCCATACTTTTTTTTTAAATTATTAAATCAAGACATATCGAGTCATAGTATGGTTTCGAAAAACCAATAACCAATACCACTAAACCGTTGGTATAATTATAGCCACCGACCGCCATCAGATTACCACCAACACCATACTTAAATAAAAACAAAAACAAAAAAGTGTCCGGAGGTTTCACATTCACCTTTACAGTCTCGTCGTCGTTGTCGGCTTATTCTTCACGGTTCCTGTTCGTTCGACACAAAGAACGAATGAAGGGAAAAAATGTAACATTCTGGCCATAAAATTTGACCTAAAAAATGAATAAGTGCTCCTATACACATTATTTCATACAGGTGTAGACTGTAGGTGTGTATAACGGGAAACTAATCGTGTTGAACACATAAATATATCTGACATTTGTAGAAAGATAAAACACAAAGATGACAGCTACATAGTGTTTTTTCCACAAGGGAAAAGATATAATGAAATATATATTATTTTTTTGACATTACCAATAACTGTTAACACAAAATAAACTTTTTATATTCTACACAAAGCCATTTTAGGTTTGTTTGTTTTTTGTTTTTTTTTTTTTAAAGAAGATTTTTATCACTCTGGAGGATTATAGACGGAAATAATGACAATGACAAACCAAAGGCAAAAACACCACAAAACAATATACATAGATAACAGGGCTTAGAAAGATTGATACAAGATTATGTATAGAACGATACACGAAAAACTAATTTATATATTTTGACATGTGTCACATTGATGCGAGAGATACGAGTATTACTAACTTGCAACGCCACCACCGTTGCCACCGATGGAAA
This sequence comes from Scaeva pyrastri, assembly GCA_905146935.1. Lineage (NCBI taxonomy): Eukaryota > Metazoa > Arthropoda > Insecta > Diptera > Syrphidae > Scaeva > Scaeva pyrastri. Next base: position 24,505,421 of record LR989927.1, on the reverse strand, counting down.
ACAACGATAGGTGAGATCCATAGAAGTAGGCAGTTCCACAAATTCCACTCAACATGAACACTGGATAAGAGTAACCATCCATTCATGCAAAAATAGGTATACTCTCGATTTTTTGATGCGGTCGGTATTGAGACACTAGCGCCGCACTTTTTTATTTTCGCCTTTTCGGCAACCCGAGTTTTTCCTATCTCGCGGTGGCGTTTTTTTTTTATATTTATTTATTATTTTAATAATTTCTTTTTATTTTTATTTTGTGTTAAAGGTAGGAGTTTATGGACTTTTTCGCTTCTGACAAGTTATTTTTTTTTTAAAGGGGATACTGTCAACTCGTCGATTGGTTGTGTTTAAGAGCGATATAGATAAACGCAAGCGGTGCGGTCGGTGGTGGTGGCGTTGTACAAAATATGTATACGTTAGATTGAAAATATTATAAAGCTTCTTGTAGGAATTAAGGTGAATTACACCAAACGAAACATTTTTGTTTTAAGTTTTAGAAAAGAATATAAAACTTGTGACTTAAACTCTCACCCATGACAGAAATTGAGGGACCTACAGTTACACCATGTGAAATAAGCGGTTATGTTATTTAAATTGAGATACTTTTGGATGATTTGTTCATTCTTGGTCAGAGCCAGTATAAAAATTATCGAAATTCACTTAAAACGTTACTTAACGTCAGTTAAAGTCATTAAAGTTTTTATGACAACTGCCCAATCTAAAAATTTAAAGCATATACATATTATAATATATGTACGTAGGTTTCATGTATTCAACGTACGAATTAGAAGTATTTTGGAGAGCCCAGATTTTAAGCATACTCTTCTAATTATTCGATTAGAATTAACTTATATTAATTTAATTCAGCATTAGTTGCCTGTTTTCTTTTTTAACAATTAGATTGGTGAAATTCGTCTGGGAACGTCGTGCCTATCTCCATACACGACAAAAAATTCTCTTGTTTGCCACTAAACTCAATTATTTTTATCAGAGGCTTTACAAAAAAAAAAAAACACGAAAAGATAAAACCTGAAAAAAAGCGAGTGGTGTAAGTACCTACCTAGTCTGATAACAACCAAGAATGGAATTTGTGAGTAATGGACATGGACAGCGGTAAAATAAAAATAACAATCGATACCACTTACGCGGTGACGTTAACGGCTAACAACGACCACAGCGCCACAACGCAACGCGCCGACACTAGGCACTGCGAGATGCCGAGACCGGGAGGTGCTGCAGTGTGATGGTAACGAGGGGTATAAAAATCAGATGGCTGGGGTGAGGCAATTATAACCTAATCAGATTATTTTTTTTCCTCCCTTGTTTGACTAAAGCGTGCTTTGGTGTGGTCTTTTAACTTTATATCAAGTGCACAACACAAAAAAACGCCGCGCCGCACAGCGTCATGGTATCGGCTGCGTCGTCGTCGTCCGGAACAAAAGCAATGGTTTGTAGAGAATAAATAGAGTGGGAGTTGCCAATTTGAGACACTTTATACTCGCATTTCGTATATAAACAAAGTTAAGAATAAGGCTTTATTAGGTCGTTAACAAATAACAGTAATGACCGTGATTTGTTGTGGCACATAGGAAGCTGACAGGCGTTTTTGGAATTTAATTTAATCGGAATCCATGAAGCTTAATCGCTTATTGAAATCTATGAAGCTTAATTGTTTATTTGGAGGCCTTTAGATAATGGTTTGTCCAGGGTGTTATAGAGTAAACATAAGTTTGGGTTCTTATTTTGAGATTTGGCAAAGTTCTAGATTTATAAATCGAAATAAAATTTTTAAGCTTTTAATGTAGAAATTATATTTGAAATTTCGAAAAAATTATAACCATTACAAAATTTTGTTAGTTTTCCTTGAGTCCGATTTATTTTTCCACAAAATTTTGACGTTTGACATTAATGGTTTGATGAAAAGGAAGGTTCAACGAAACTTGCAAAGTATTTCAAGTCACGAAGAGCTTGTTTGTGGAACGCATCCTTTTCTTGTGGGTTGCTAGTTTACTACTGACAGTTCGGAGTGTTTTATTTTTATAGTTGCGTTTATTTGAAATGGAAAACCACAATTAAAAGTAATTTACAAAACATATTCTCTTGGTGTGAAATTCATTGAAACTAATTGCGGACTTATGGGTCATTTCCGCTCCAACAACAGAATGTGTTTAAAGAAGATATCTAATTGGAAATGAGTGTGTTTGTAACCCAAGCTAAATTAATAAGAAACTTGATTTTAGGATGTAATTTATAAAAAATTGAAAGAGTTAAAAAAAACACTCACTCACGGCAAATATTAAAACTAACACACATGAAATTGATATACTTTACAAGTCATTTCAATAGTGAGAGAGAATGAGAGCAAATTAATAAAATCACTCCCTTCTTTGAGATGGAAGATTACAAAAGAATTAACATATAAACATGTCCACAATTCGTAATAAACAATATAATCCAAATCACACACAAAATTTCCCAACCACTCTATCACATACTTTATTCCTTGATTAAGGCCTGATCTTTAACAAAACAAAAACCATAATAATTTGATTATAACTCGTGTTAGAAATGTTGTATAATTTTTTTTTCTTTGTCTTTGTTTAGCTCTCACAACTTTTTAGCTTTATCTATCTCTATCCTTTCACCTGACGATTGTCTACTTTTGGGTCTTATTAAAAATTTCATGCTTGAGCTGTACACAACTCTATCTAGTATAAAATTAACAAAAGTATTTAAAGTTAATCTTCATGTAACATAAGCGGATTAGGTGTAACCACACCACAGACCCTTCTGCCCGTCGCGTCCCCTCGTTCATACCTTTCACCTCAACAAAACCAATAATATAGATAACAAAAGAGAGGAAATAAAGCTTCTCTGCAAACACTAATTGTTACCAAGGAATTTAAAAGTCATTGGTAGGTATGCCCCATAAACACCATAAAACCCATAAGCCCCATCACCCATCACACCGACGGACGACCGACGACCAACGACGAAGACGGCCCACTCTCATTTTTGTTGGTGATACCGCCCTTGATTCATTTATCTCTCTCACCTTGACAGAGGATTAGGACAAAAGAAATTATGAAGAAAGCAAAAAATTGGAAAAAAAGAAAACAAAAAAGTATCAATTAAAAGTTCTGTTTGTTTTTATTTTTTTTTAAGAAAAGGGTTCTGTCCTGATGCAGATAAAGTTGTTAAAAAGGATGCTTTTCAAACAAAAAACAAAAAACTTATGTTCTTTTCAATGGAAAACGGAAGTTTTTACTTTACTGTCCGAATCCCAGTTATTTTTCGATAAAGAGGTTCACCCCCACACACCCCGTGGGGTTTTAAAAATTCATCTCGACCAAACAGCGAAAAGTTTCTTTTTTTATGGTATAATGCGTCACACAATAAAGCAAAACAAACATAAACAAACGAATCTTTTTTTATAAAAATATACAAGTATGTGTATATGTGTATGTGTTTGAATATACCTGTTGCATAAGCCGGTTCGATTTCTTCCTCGGAATGCATCTGCGACACTGGCACCGTTGGTATAGGCACCGGAATTGGTAATCTCTCGTAATGGATGCACTCATGGTGATACTGATGATGCCCATTGTGTATGGTTCCGAGAACACTGCTGCGTCCGCCATTATGGCCGCTGCAGGTGCTGCCAGCGCCTCCTCCACTGCCACCGCCCGAATCGTCGGCATTGCAACGACTCGAACAGCGTCCCAAACTGCCACTGCCACCGCCAATTTGTGCCGAAATATTGCCACCCATCACAGAGCCACCACCGGCACTGGAATCCGATCCGGAATCATGACCGGGACACGGGCCAGCCGAGCCCGGGCGTGAACCAATCAAACTCATGGCCGAGTGCGGAGGAGTTATGGATGACGTTTGCATGTAGTGGTGTGTATAGGGATGTGGATGTGGCACATCATAGTCACCGGTATCGATTGCCCCGGGCAGCATTCCCACACTTCCACTGCCCTGTAGACATCCAACGGAACTGCTGCCGCCACCTCCTCCCACTCCGACTCCAACTCCTGCTCCAACTCCACCCCCTCCAGTCCCACCACCGCTACGTAACGATACGCCACGGGTAAGTGTGTTGTTTGCCGATTGTATAGATGAAACTGTGGCGCCTCGACATAAAATATCTGAAAGCTGATTTGCCTGCAGGCCGAAATATTTGGACTACATAATGTGGCGGGAAACACATACACAGAGGTTGCAATGTACATAATATGGTAATAGGAGGCATGATTAAGATGATGTCCCATGCACAGAAAATTGTGATAATAATAATTTATGATTATTTTCTTTTTCTTTTTTATTAAAAATGAATGATATAGAGAATGTATAAAATATAAAGTATTAAAAAAAAAGAAAAAAATTCATAAACATCGAAGCAAGTTGTTTGGGCAGAAGAGAAACCAAAAGAAGACGAAATAATAGTTTCTTTGGATAACCTTAAATAAAAAACACAAAACACTGTGTGTATAAAGATTCTACCAGAAACCCAGAAACAAAATTAATAAAAAAATAAAAATGTTCAAATTCTGACACCCAATTTGTCACATTCGTAATCCAAAAATGTCTTAATATGAAAATGCCAATGTCTGGAATGTCAACTTCTGAATCCCAAAAAAATACCAAAATATTCAAGTTATGTTAAAACTAGTTTTAGTTGACATAAGGTCATACACTTGAGTTAATTTCGACTTTCATAAATGATACCGGTCAGACTGTTCCATGGTTCAAACAAAATGACGGTCCTAAAAATCACTTTAAGCATTTAAATAAATAACTTAAGGATCGATCGTTGTATTCGACATACATTACATTTTTAGTAAGTGCAAATACAGTGGTTTAACAGTTTCGACAGGTGTTCCAAAATGAAAACAAGAATGTTACTTGTTAAGTACTACCAACCTTTGAAAGGAAAAAAAAAAATACATAAAATCCTAACTGACAATTTTGGGAGTGTGGAACGTGTTTTATTATTGTGGATTGCAACATTGAATTCCAAAAGAATTTATAAGTCGTTTTGAATATATAGAACGTATATTTTGTCAATGCACGGCTGTGTTTCCTACGTGATCACAAGCCTCAAAAATTCTGCGAATCAAAGTCGCACTAATGGTCGACAAATAGGCCCGGCAAGAATCGGCTACTTAGTGCCATGAAGAGAAAACTTTTTATGATCTTTCTTACAAAGTCTAGCCACAAGTGAGACAGTTGAACCATTAGCCCTGTACTTATGACATTTTACGGTCATTAGAATATGCAACAAAAATTGGGACAAACATAAAAAAAAACAAGAGTCACACTCCTGCAAATTTCACATACAACGGAATGACATTCTTTGATGATCTTAACAAGCTTTCTGGAGATAAGAATCAAAGACTTGACTTGAAACGACTTTCCGTTGGCTGAGAGTTTTTTTTTTTGTACCAATCTGTCAAATTATATTGATTGTCAATCTTAGGTCGCACAATTTCCATTCTATTTAAAGAAAAAAAAAGACTGTGTTTTTAGTTTAACCATTCATTTTTTAAATACTGAAAACAAGCAATGGGAATTTCAAACTGTCATTATTTGTATGTACAATTTCACACGTCAAAAGCAAAGGAATTCTTTGTCAGCTAATTTTGAAATAAAATTCTTGCATCTTACCTATGCTCAACTAAATCTGTCGTCTTTAATCTTTCAATACGAATCTCGAAATAGGACTATTCGTACATAATGCATACTTTTAAGTAGCTTATGATTATTCTATCGCAAATTGCAAAAAAAAAAAAAAAAATCGTGACACATAACCATCAGAGTATCCGAAAAAAAAACAAGAACAACTCAAGTACCTACTCATAAATTAGTAATTTTATTTACCATATATTGAGTATTATCTCGTTATCCAACATAATTTCCTTTCATATAAAATTCAGCCAACAACATAACTATCTCTCTCTTTCTCCCTCCCGCTTTCGCAATGATGGCCATGACAAAGTTTTAATATAATTCAGTTCCCTTTCCATTCAAGTTTATATATACAAGTACGAGTATATTTAAAGGTTAAAGGTTACGTATACGCCAGAGTGTCTATTCTCAGAAAAATGTATTTACATAAATGTATAAAGTATAACCTTATCGTCGTCATCATCATCATCATCACTAAAATAGCCTCTCACTTAGTACATAGTATAGAACCATCATAAATGCCAATGAAGGCAAATTCACTTTTAACCCTCACAAGTCACAACACATATGCCCTGCCCTGCTCTGCTCATCGTCGTCCTCGTCATAATCATCCTCATCATCATCATCTGCACCGCCAGCCGCCGCCGGACTAATTGATCAAAAAAAAATATACATAGATATGCATACATATATAAAATGAACGAAAAACTTTCTTGGCATAGTGCCCCTTGGTGCTTGCAATAACCTAAAGTTTAAAGTGCACGATAATCATCTTTCTTTTTCCTGTCTATAGGTTCCCAGATAACCCAACTAACCTACCAACATCCTCAACATAATATTTGTTGACAAACATTATGTCATTCGCCACCATAACTGTATTTATATATAGGTTTATGTCAGAACCACCGCCATACATTAGACATTATGATGCACAAAACTGCTCCACTTTGGAGACTTTGGAGACGAGCCCAGCAAGGACGACCGAAAATTAATCCATTTTTAAGCCAAAACCTTGCAAATCAGATTTAAAAAAAAAAGAGATAAAAACGAATAAGAAGAAAAAAATATTCAAAAACAAACAAATTTCGAAAATCCTTTGTTCAATTTTTGGAAACTTTTGTGTCCTTTTTTTTTGAGAAACCTACAAAGCAAAGCCAAGCCGAGTCGAGCTTAGCTGAGCTGAGCCAATCCAAAAGCATATTCGATGAGGAGCGATATGAGAGAAGAGTTGTCGAATTGGTTTTCTGTTTGGTGTCGCGTCGCGTCGCGTCGCGTCGCTCTTTCACTCTCTTGCTCTCTATAACACGGTCTCGTCCTTATGGGTGGATTCTCTTTTATTTTGATATGGGCAAAGGAAGAGGCAGAAGGCAGAGTCAGAGACAGAGGCTCCACTACCACTTTGCATAAAGGCAGAGAAGAAAATCCTTGATTAATGGTAAAATATGTTCTCGACAATGACGTATGAGGAGAATATTTGTGGTTGATTTTCTGGTAAACCACCTTGAAAAGCAAGGATTTTTCCCTACACAGTACACACATGGGAGGCGGAAAGAGGGATGGGCTCCAATTCGATTCGAGGAAAAATCTATACGAGACTAATCAATTCGAATTGGTGCGGTACGGTGCGGTGCGGCGAGGTGTGTGTCCCCTTTATGCCATCATCAACGACCCTTAAATTCTCTAGGTATTTATTTTATTTTGTATAGGAATACAATTATGTATGTATGTGTAGTAGTTTATGTGTGTATATCTCAGCAGTTCATATTGAATAATTGAATCACAATGGAACGAGTAAAAGGTCAAGGATGAGAGCACTATCCATCCATGGAGCTCAGGCAGCAGCAGCAGCCATTCTGGCGTGTGTTTTGTCGGCTTCGTATAGCCAACGCCAACTTCAACGCCAACGCAACGATGTGAAGGGAAATCCTTCAGGACCGGCTTGAGAGTTTGAGGGCTGACCACGAGTAGAACGACGACGACAACGGTGACGGTGACGCTCAAGCTGACTACGAGGACGACTATGATGATAATTATGATGATGCCAAAAGATTTTAAACTTTAACAGAAATTTATACTTCACGGTTATTATGTATTTTTTTTTAGTTGCTTCTTTCTTTTTTTTCATTTTTTGTTAATGGATTGCATGATTATGAATAAAAAATCATTCAATCTGTAGAACAGAAGTAGGAGATAGGTAGATTGAGTATCATACAGGGTGTTTTTTTTATATTGAGTCATCTCATATTAAGTTCATTCCTTTTTTTTTGCAGAATAATCAATTTTAGTCGATAAAGTCTCTTGAGACTATCGAAGAATCCATTCGTAATGGAAAACTTTTATTAGATTTTACATACAAGTAAGTATAACGGAGAAATACGGATTCTTTGATTACTTTGTCGGAATTTAAAGAGTGTTCGTCGTTGTCGTCATTTCGATAACGACGAAGGAAGGTAAATGATTGTTTATTTACTTATGTACATACATCCAAAAAGATACCATAGGGATTTTGGTCCTGAAGTTCTGAAGTTTTCTTTCTTGATTCAACATAGTTTTACACAGGAGAGCCATTTGGGACCTATTCTTTTAATTCTTTTCAATATTTGATGTAAGACTTCAATTGGAAAAGTAATTTTTTTTGTTCTGTTCAATCAAATACGATTGATCGAAAGAAGTCTCCCAAAAGGATTCATCTTTTTGCTGTGACTGTGGTGAGAAGCCATGCGTTTAACATTTTAGAAACTGAGTCACAAAGATAGTTTTAAAATTAAATTAATTAAAAAAATTAATATTTTTGTATATAGATTTTAGGTCTAGTACGACACAGGGCAGAAGATGTGTTTTCGTATCTGAAATAAAAGAAACCAAATGAAATAGAACTCGTTGCCCAAAAAAGAAGTTCCTATCGCTTATCAGTAAAAAGAGAAGTTTCAATTTTGGTAATCAGTGGCGGCCATGTTATGTTGGTGTTATCTGTCAAAGCTGACAGATACACAGATACACACAATTGTCAAATGTCATTGGAAAGTTACTCCATTGAGCAAATATTCAAATGTCTCGATTAGATAAGTGAACTTTAGAACTTTAGTACAAATAAGTTAATTTTACAGTTCAAAATCGACACTCCAGACAAAAAAAAAAAACTATCAGATAAACTGACACGGTAGTACTCGTGGTGTGATGTTAAGAGCGTGGGAATGTCATGCCAGAATCCAAATGTCAATCCTCCAAAAATAATTTTTGCCATGAAAAGTGTTTTCTCCAAAATTAGACGTTGGGATTCGGCTGTAGGTCCCCTCCATTCCTGACATTACTCACACATAGGAATGGTTGAGAGTTGTAAGTCACTAGGCCTTGGTTCTCTATGAGTAGTAGCGTCACCTAATTTATAATTTTTTAGGTAAACTGACCAAATTTCTTGCAGGCTGTAACATTTTATTTTTTTGAAAACTTTATTTTAAAGAAGGGAACTGAACTGTCAAAAAAATCAATCTCTGTTTCTTTTTTTTAGCTCATATGTACATATATTACACGTCAGCGTGTTTCTTTTTTGAATCGGAACTAGAGACAGACTGTTTTTGACAGTTAATGTGTGTTTCATAAATAAATCGGAGAGTTTTGATCAGGTTTTCCTCAGAGCATTTTTGGAATTGCCCAGTTCTCTACTCAGAGCTAAAAAAGAAAAACGCCTAGTCGTCTAGGTTTTGACACATTTAGCTGTTTTGCAACGAAATTCGTTAAAGATTTGACATTCCAAGCCAATTCAATCTTAGCGAATCGCTATTCATAAAACAACGCTTCGTTTCGCTATTCATAATGAGGGCCTAAATCTGTCTACTCGTAGACATATACGAAACCCCCTGTTTGCGAGACAACATTCTAGATTCTAGAAGGCCAACCTGAAAGTCATCTCTTCTCTGAATGGTATCTCCTTGGAGGCACGAAGTACAATTCAAGATGGTGCCAAGAGCGTGTGTGGTGTTGTTAAAATATACATATATATGTATGTATGTATATACAAAAAAAAGAAAAAAAAAACAGAAGGACAAATAAAAAAACGATGAACTATGTGGCTATACGCACCACGTCAACAATGTAAATAGATGGGTGTAACGTTTACTTTTTTATTGTTCATGCAACACACAACGACACGACGACAAAAGGCGATTTGATTTTCTTTTCTTTTCTTCATCGCCATTTGCTACCAGCTACGTCCTGCGAATACGAACGAATATTTCAAAAGCAAGAAATAATTTTTGTGTTGTTTTTTTTTTTGTTTTTATTTAAACTTTTCTGGATGTCATCCTGGGGCCATCTGGGGATTGCTTGATGTAACTTATATACTCTTTATTTTATTCTTTCCTCCTGCACTCCTGGGTTTGATGATGGCAAAAAGCACTTGCAGCAAAATACTCAGCTGTTAGATTATTCAACAAAAGGACCGTCTTTGGCTATACTCGTATACAAGTACTTGTACTCGTACTCGTACTCGTGTAATATGCGAGTTCCTTGTTTTGCTAGAGCTAGAACTAGAGGAAGCTGTGAGTATGGGGTTGGGTTTGGGTTTGGGTTTGGGTATGACCAACTCCCTCGACTTGTTTTTTATTTATTTCAGTAGGAGGATTTCTGCTTGAGAAACAAATGAAAATGACTTTATGTCCTTTGGTGAGAGAGAAGTGCAAAATATGTAATAATAATAAAAGAAAAAAGGAGAATAAATACATAAAAGGAACAAAGTAAGGTTCGTCCTTTTTTCTTTTTTTTGAAAACCACTTTGCTGCCTTTGGAATTGCTCTAAAATGGCGGTCAATTAACATACGTACATTATTTGATGTTGATAGTAAATCATTAAACAAGCATAACATTGCGGTACCTAGAGACATACTCTATACATTACATACATCAATGCAAATAACCCAAGGGTAATGCAAAGAAGAGTATTTGGGTCGCAGCAGGCAGTTTTAGTGCTTGGCTTTTATCACAACGGAAATCATTTGTTTATTGAAGAAGAAAAGTATTTCACTAAGAAGTCGTCGTCGTCGTAGTGAAAAATGAGTTGAAACAGGGTCGGACAAGGGTTGAAAGTCGCATTTTATTGGATTACTCAGCTGAATAAAGGAATAAGTTTGTCAACAATGTTGCCCATTCCATTATTATTTTTGGTGTCCATTCATTTAAGACATGCTTAATTTCCTGAGAGTTTGTAGTGGTATTGGCCATATCGAGAAGTCATATAGACAGAAGAGTCTAAAGGCTCGAAATTGAACATATTAGTTTGATGGTTTAGACTTCACTTAAAATGTATTTTTCTTTTCTTAACTTTGAATTGATTTGTTTCCAATTTGACAATAGAAAACCCGGTCTCGAAATTCGAAAACCGAGTTAATGGTAATTGTAACTGACAACCATGATTTGAGATTAATTACATCAAAATCGATCAATTCGGTCATTTTAAATTGATATTCATAAGTCATAACGAAATAGCTATCGGAACAAAAATGTCCGTTTTTGATACGATATGAATAGTAACCAGAAATTTTCAGTTTTGGTTTTTTCATTCAAACAAACATTCTTGTTACCTTAGCTTTTCCTTCCCCAAAATAAATAAATCGATTTCAAATTTAAAAATTAAGTCCTAATCAAAATAAAATTCAAAGCGAAACTTCCATAGTACGAAATGCTTCTGTATTTTAATGTTTAAAATATACTTAACTGTCAAACTGTTGATTTAGTTTTAATTTCCAAAAGAAAATTAAGAGAAAATATTTAATGCTCAGTACCGTAGATACTAATTAAGGAAACATGTAGATATAAATTAAAAATGAAAAGAGATCGAAAAAGAGTATGGGTTGACAGTTAATCAAAACCTTTTTTCAACTGAATCTTCAACAACAACACTGTCAAACTGATTACATGACAAGATTGTGATTGATTCCATCAACCATTGACTAATTGACAACAAACTTTAAGCTCTACCTTCCCCCAAATACCCGAAATTCAAAGAAAAAAAACAAACAGAACAGATCCAAATTAAAGAGAGGACTCTTCACAAGTCAACAATCGGGAACTCGTTAAATAAAATTAATTGTTATTCGTCGTTGCCATACACAACAAATTCCTTAAGGAAACAAAGGAAAAGGGACATAGTTAAGGTGAGTTATGGAATCAAACATCCCCAAGCAGCTTCAACGATTTAACAAATGGACACATATTTCACTAATGTCATGCATAATTGTGACAGTTAGTTGACAATTAAAGTTATAAGTCACATTGTGTTTAAGTGGAGACAGTTTCTCTTCGAAAATATTTACAAAAACATGAATTATCACATACATATATATTTAGTACATACATACATATTATAGAGTGAAAATGTGTTTTTTTTTCTCATGGCCAGTATACTCTACATCTACACACTGACACTCATGTCAAGATTGACTTCTATCACTGCTCTAAAACTAGAGCAAAAAAAAACAAGTATCACTTGCTAAAGATCCACAGATTTCCTTAAGACGTTGATTCATGGCCACATAAAATGCGGATTAACTTTCTGACCACAGAATTTCACGCAGAATTTAAAGCTTAAATATTTCAATGCTTGAAAATAGAAAAAAAAATAGAAAACGAAATATAAAACCAATATAACTCCCCCTTTTTTGTAATGTTGTTGGTTTAAAAAAAAAAAAAACGAAGGAAGTAAAAAAAACGAAGCGTCAACAAATAGTTTGGATGTAAAAAAGTGATACATCATCATGGCGGAAGCTTTCAAGGGGATTAGTTTGTGTAGAGATTTATTTCTCAAGAACCAGTGACCACGAATTCTGTTTCTTTTTTCTTTTCTTTTTTTCTGAGACGAGTAGTCATTCCGATCTCGCAGTAGGGTGGTAAAAAATCTTGCTTTTTTCCGACTGTTTTTATCTTTTTGAAGCAAATAAACGATTAATCAAACAAGTAGACCACCCTACTATAGTACTACCCGAACTTTATAGTACACAAATTTATTACTTAACAAGTCTAAGTGTGACGAGCCTTTTAAGAATAATGATTCGAATTATTTTTTTATTTTCCTTTTTTTGTTTTTTGTCGCTTTCTGTATTGTTGTTTTTTGTTTTGTGAATTAGAAGGCAAAAGGACTTTGGGTGGATTGGATATACTCGTACACTATACAGGGAAGGAAAGAAATCTGTAAGGCAAAATACCCTCAGGAAACTTTGGACTCTTAATTTACATGATTTTTACGACAGAATAATATACTTAAGCCGGAACCATGGGATTTATTTACTTCCTTCTTTTTGAGCCGAAAGACTTTGCCAGTGCACGACTATACCCCAACTGTACCTATACCTATACAACAAGTAGGCTATTCAAACGTTAATAGGAAGGAAGTGCCAATTAAAAAGGAAACTTCAATTTCTATGCGACACAGTGTGTACCTAATTTATTTTAATAGTCCCACTTGGAGAGGTTGGGTTCGGTATCAGACAAACTCCTCAGTTCAAGGGTCTTAAGGGTATTCGAGCTCCATAGACTTGTAGATTTGTGTACAAAAATTTTGTCGTTAGTTGCAATCCGGTCAAGAGTTTCATTAAAATATATTGGCGACTTATGAAATCATTATTTTTGGGCATATTCATTGTATTTATGTACATATATTCGGTACTAGACAGAATGAAATATGATTATTACCTAGCAGAGCGGTTCGGTAGTGAAGTCTTTTGTGTTTTTAAAATTCTTTAGAACCACGTCGGCGGAGTTAAATTGATTCATTAAAATCAAATGAGTTAATTTCGGTCTGATGCAGATTTTCTTTTATAAGTTTTGGGTTCATTAGTAGAATAAAAAAAATTATGAGCGTCGAGTAGTCGTGTAGTTGTAGAATTAGAATTTTGTTTGGTAAGATGGCGCCACAATTAGGGTCTTACAACTGTCAAATTTGAAAACTATAGACAGCAGTAACATATGTAAATAGTTTTAACCACAATCAGTGTAAGAAAAAAACCTACAATGACAGTATAATAATTTTGACATCTTCTTTCTCCCATTCTACAACTTTTGAACTAACAATTTTTTGTAAGTTGTAACGGAATACATAATAAACCCGTAATTTACTTCAATCCAATACAAATTTGACAGTACTGTCATCATAAAGGGAATTTTTCTACTTAATTTGTGTTTGTTTTTTCACGAATTTCATCTGACAGTTCGAATTGATTTGAATTGAAAAAAATGTTAGTCACCAAATCTTTATAAAGGTTTAAAAATATCTGTCAAATATTTTTTTAAATAATGCTTTAGACTAAGAAGTGGGCAAGGCGTATTTATTTCATGTAACATAACTTGAACTTAACATAAAATGCGTAACGAACGAATTTTAAACAGCAGATTAACTAACCAATCAATACAATATTGGTTGAACCGGAAATAGAATTTTAAATTGCCGATTGTGGTAGCGAAACTTAGGTTTCAAGTTGAAATCAGGGGTGGAATCGTGTAAGGTGATTTTTGATAGTTGACAGTCAAATTTAAAAAAAATTGATCTGTGTAAAGTGATAGTCAATTTGACGGTCAAATTTTATTTGACTTTTTTAAGTGACACACACCTATTTAGCTGTCAATTTGATCAAAATTAAATTCGTTAGATGGTGTTTCCCCCTGAAGCAAATGATTTGTAAGTGATACCAAATTTAGACAAAAAAGTTACACAAAACTGATCATCTTACACAGACGGAAAAGTGTAGACTATTAAATTTGAAAGTCAAAATGATAGTCAAATTTGATAGTCAACTATCAGCTTAGCCGATTCCACCCCAGGACTCTTTATTTGAACTTCAATTTATATGTCAAATTCGGTTATTGACACAATGTATGTAAGTTTAATAGTGGGTTAAGTCTTAATTTGAATTCACTTGAATTTAAACCCATTTTTTTTACTGGTTTATTTTAACCTGGGTTTAAGGACAATATATTAATATATTGAAAGAATAATACTCGGATTAAAAAGTCAAGTCGAATATTGTTTTGCAGATAAGATAATTTTGTAAATGTAAGGATTATCTTAAAGGTGGCACTAAAACCATTTCCATATATTAGTTATTTTATACATATGTTTCGTTATTGTGTAAAATTGAATAACAACATTTAGAACTTCCAGCCTAATGCACACAAAATAAATCTTCAAACTTCTAGGAATATTTCAATAAACAGAACTTAAGGGTATTCCAAATCAAGCTATGTTTACAAAAGCAATTTTAATTAAACCCAACTCAACTACAATTCAATCAAATTAAATCAACATCATTGAGATGTAGTAGCAATAGTCATTGACTAAAAATAATAATTCCTAAACTCAAAGTTATGTGATATTAATATATACATATTGTATTTAGGTATGTTATTTTATACAAATATAAACAAATCAACTAACTATTTGAACACACTTCAACAAATCTATCTAGAAACGTGTAATTAATTAAAACTTTTTTGCATTGAACACAATAACATTTCACCTTATGGCATCGCTTTTATAATACTCTTAACTGCTATCTATAAACATAAAATATGTTAAAGAGACAAGGGCCTTCACCATACTCCTATATATAGCTTAGCCACGCCAACACTTTAGCTGTAGTCTAGGATAGATACCTATACAAAAATATAATTATTGATTCATGAACTATAGTGGATTTAATCTCTATACATTATGCAGGTGTTAAGGTTCACCTTTATAGGCAGATAGAAAATAATGTAGCAGCTTTTATTTAGTATACAGGGTGGATTAGTAAAATCAGATTTTCATATTGAATGAAAGCATTCAGCCCTAGAATTTATGTGAGTTCACGAATGAAGAATTCAAGTCAATTCTATAAGTTCCAAATTGTGCCACTTCATTTAAGAAGACCCAATTTTGACATTTGGTAATAAATTTTAATTGGATTTTACATGGGACTTCGTTTTGCAGGTTTGTTATAAATAATTATAAACATTTTTGAATGACATTTCGTTGTCGTTTTCAAGACAAAATTAAAATTTCTACTTTCATCATGAACTTTGCAAACATTTTTCTTATTAAGCTGTAAGTTCACAGAATGACTAAAATTGCATATGTATGTCGTCTAAAAAAATTCTAACTTGGACATTATCTTAAAATAATAAATGATTTTTTTTATTGAGAAGAATTAGTTTGCCAATTTTATTGTAATTCAAATCTAGATGGCGCTGTCGATTATTTCCAACGTATTCCTTGCATTCAGCCAATTATTTTTATTTCCAGATACAGTCCAAAACACACGTTATATAAATACGTGTTTATATTTTAAGACGCAAAAAAAAAATCATATTCAAAATATGTTTTACTTTAGTAGAAACAAGCCAATACAAATAAAATGGTCGCAATATTTGGGGCACTTGTCAAGACTAAACTGACGTAAAATTCTCAATTTTTTGTTGATTTTAAAAATAAACTATGTACATAAATAATTTTAAATGCTTTTTTGCTAGAGCCATATGAAGCAATTTAAGCTTAGTGCAGACGTTACTTTATTTCAACAACAAATGTACATATGTAGGTTAACATTTGACATGAACAACGATTATTCGATTAAATATCATCGTTAACATTTGTGCTGTTTTTTATTAATAGATGCACATTTGCACCGACCAAATAGAATTGTACAATACAAATTTGTATTTGTCAAGTTTGCAGTTGCGTGTGTACCACCATTAATTAGCATCAACTAAACGCGCCAACAAAATAGTTAATAAACGAACCTTTTTCGGGATTTATACTCATAAATAAATTTATACATAAATCGAAAAATGAGTATAGAAAATATGAAGTTAAAAATTTTCACTAAAATCCCTGTTATTTTAATGTTTTTAAAAACTTAAGGCTTTCTGATGCTACTTTGTCGTAAAAGCGACCATACGTCAAATAAAAAGGTAGCAATTTTTTGATTCAAACTTAAATTTTAAAACTTTTAGCACAGTATTTAGGTGACTAACATTTTGGCACTTACTTTATAATTAATGGCGCAAAATTTTAAACGATTTAGCAAATTGTTAAACCCATTTTTAGCAATTTACTAAGCTAAAAAGATGGTTTTACTAATTTTAAACAATTTTAACATTTTACTATCTCTTAACATATTGCTAAAGTGTAAATCCCAAAAACCCTACTTTTAACACTTAGCAATTTGCTAAATCCATTTGATATCTGTCATTATCCCAAAAAAAAAATTCTTTCCAATTTTGCTTCAAAGTGTTGATTCGTGTTATTTTCATAATTCGGGAACTAAAAATTGATTTTAATTAATAAAATGTTATCGGAAGACGAAGATTTCAAAATATTTGAAGTCTTTGTGCAGAAAAATGAAATCTACATCAGGATGATGGAATACGAGAATAAACCTGTGTTCATGTGTATTTTAATCTTATTGGATTACATGGGATTGTCCAGTTTGCAGTTGGGACATTTCGAACCGTTTAAGTATGTTTGCTTTGCTAATTCTCACGAACGTCACTATTTGGAAATGTTCGGATGACCGTTTTAGCAAAACGAAAAAGAAGGTTTAAAATTTTTGAGTCGTTAGTAAATTGTTAAATATTTAGCAAATTACTAGTTAGTTAAATGTTAAGTTATCTTCTAATCTTAAAATGTTAAGTTAACAATAGGTTAAATGTAAACAATAGACTGTTTTGCGCCAATGTGTTTATCCAAGAGTGCAGCGTTCAAATTATGCGAGTTAACATTTCTCTTAAGACGATTTCGAGGAGTTTTTTTTTTCGTTCTCGTAAAAAAAAACATGCTAACACGTGACTTAACGAGAATTTGAAAGAACTCCCATTGTAATTACAATATCTTGTTGAACTCCCGTTTCCTTTCGAAAAATGTTTATTCAGATGAAACATTCTTCTTTACTCTTGCAAATATCACTTAGGGTAAAAAAAATTCAATTCAAAAATCATATCAATTACAATGACATCGATATTTTTCACTGTAAAACAATATCAATTTCACTTTTTCGATCGCTCGAAACATTTCCGGGAAAATTCAATTGTCCTGAAATACCCTGTAGACAGATACAAGTGAATTATAGAACAAAAAGTAAGACTTTTTTATATAATAATAAAAAAAAAGAAAACCCAGAATTCACAGTATTCACAGAAAAAATAAACACCCATTTCGTGTTAAACGATTTTGTGGAAAGACATGGCGGCCATAAACCCGCCAGTAATGGTTCTTTTTATTATTTAAGAACATACGAGTAGGTATACTCCTTCTGATACACCGACCCGACATACACCCCGGAATACCACCGGAATATTTCGGCCCGATTTTCACCTTGATGGGTTTTTGGGTTGAGTTGAAAATTCCCTTGTATACACAAGTTCACTCTTCTCTTGATTAATTACTGATGCATAACATTTGCATAGCAGTGGGGCGGCAGGAATTTTTATAAGGTGTTTTATTTAAGTTTTATTTTTATACATTTCTTTTTCTTTGAAATGCTTCTCTTACTGACTTTTTTCTTTTTCTTATTTGCAGAAAAAGAAAGACAGATGGAAGAGCGAGTGTGAGAGAGAGGGAGATGGAGAAGGAAAGAGCAATTGGTATTTTACAGTGCTAAAAAAGATTCTAATTTCAAAAGTGGATCACACAAAAATATTTATAACAGTTTGCCTGATGTGTTGTTTATGTGATATCATTATTATTAGCATTTTTATTATGTGTTTTACATTTTTACTGCAGTGCAGCAATAAAAACACAAAAAATGTGCATGTTTAAAGAAACAACAACAACAGCAACAACGACATATCGCGTGCCTCTCTTCGGTGAAAATACCTTGTTTTATAAAACTAGGTGCATCGAATTATTGATATTTTAAATATAAACTTGTGTTTTTTTTTTTTGTTGGTATGCATAAAAAACAAGGAGATTCAACCTCTGAGTACATCACTGTTTCGGGTAGCCATGATTTAATTGAATTTTTCATTATAATTTTGATATAACATTTATGGTTATTTTTTATTGGAATTTATTTTTTTGTCCCGATAATATGCCAATTAATAACATGTCAATGTTTGGTTAATGGTTTGGTTTGGCATAGCATGGCATCGACATGGCAGTGGCAGTTTGTGGGACAGTGATGGGACGTCCTTGAAAAAAAAACGATTTTTTTTTTATTAAAGAGGTCACCACAATGACAAAAGTGGTTGATGAGAGGGAGATGGTGAATTTTGAGTCGATTTATCTTTCAAGTTGAAGTAAAAATGTTTAACATGCCAAATGAACGGCAAACATACCCACAAAAAAAAAAACACTCAGGTGGCCATTGGAAGGTACCTAACGGTAACGATTTTGTTTCCAAGGGCAGTCATGTATTTGGCTTTTATGTCCTTTGAATATTTACAAGGGAAAATAAAGGACAAACGAGTACCTAACCTACATACATGTATGTAAGTGTATATTTATATTGTCATTTATTCTCCGTCGAGAATATGTCCTTTTAAATGAAAATTTATTCGAAGAGATTTTAGAAATTGGTAAAAATACATATTTTATGAAATTGTCAAACGTGTTGTAGAAGAACATAAAATAGGTATTTAAAGACAGGTTTAGAGGAATTGCTCGACATTTTCTTCGTTGAAAATAATAACGGATAATAGATTTCAGAAAATCGATCCCGAAAATTTAAAACCCTGTTCATCTGTTTGTAACTTCTACGAGTTCAAGAGAAAAATCTTTAAGGAAAATTGTGATTGTGAAGAAGGACGATTACAGAAACGTTATACAATCAAGAACAGTATGCTATCTACCCCGAAGCAGATATCGTGAACAAAAACATGATGGGTAGACTTCGATGTTTTGAAGAGGAACCAGCTCGAAAAGTCCTTATAGTACATTTACGATTATGTTAGGAGACAGCGTGACAGACTGCAGACCATGATTAGTACGCTGCACGCCTAAGGGTGAGCAAATGGAGACACGGGTTGAATAAGGCCAGGTCCGGATCCCTGTTGTTGAGCCGATGATAATGATCACTCCTACATCGATAGCCTCATTTATAAAGTCTGTTAAGAGGCGGAGAAAATTTACCTCAAAGAGGAATAGAGAGATTGATTAAGCTGAATCATGGCCTATAAAAGACGAATAAAGAAAAATGTATGTATGTACATCTAAATGTAATAAAATAAATTTTAGCGTCAATGTTGCCAAGATATTGTTTTATGGACGGTGTTCATATTGGAATCTTATCTGAGGCGAGACATTTTGACAGTTCATCATTTAATCTCGCTTCTTTTTTATTGTTGAAAAAAAAGCACAGTAATTCATTGACAGTTGACACCATTTATGTTAAGGAAGTTTCAATAAAACTGGCAACATCGGTTAGAAAAATAATACAAGATGATACCTAGGTTCGCTCAACATAACATCAGCTGTTCCGGCGGCACCTACATTAATCCCTCTTCATCGTGGTTGGGTATTAAAAAAAAAAAAAAAACAGATAAGAAAATTACTCTCTATCCTTAAAGGCACAACACCAAAAAAAAAAAAAAAAACACCCAGTTTTGTTCAATGGACAAAAATAGATTTAGTGTGTTAAATTCAGTTTGACGTGATAATAAGTAATTAAATTTTTTGTATTGCCTTTTGACATGACATAGACAAACAAAATGTTCACATTTAATTAAGTTTATATTCCACCTAATACATCATATTGGTTAATAGTTACAAATAGAAATGATGACTGATAAGAGATTTTTTTGGAGGTTTTTGCTATTGAATTTATTCCACTCCAATCTCCACCATAAAAGGCAATAAATTAGTTAACTGTCAATTTTGTTTGGGAAAAGGTTGAGTCAAATTTTTATTTAAAGCTTGATATCTAATTCTTTGCTTTAAGTCGTTTAAACGAAATAATCGTAATACGCGTTATAAAGGATCTTCCAATAAGGAAGGGCCTTCTAATTTGGACAGTTTTACAAGGGTCATATTTTTGAAGCTGTTGTCTTTTCTTGTGGCAATGTTTTCCCAAACCACAAAGAACAGATATACCGCCATACAATTTAATTAATCAAAGTTATTGTTCTGTTGATATCAGTTTAAACATTTGTAAATCTTTAGTCAGAAGTATTTAATTCCAAAATTTTGTAACGATAAATATAAAGTTTAAACTAAAATAAAAATAAAAATTAGTATCGAACTGACAGACCCAAATTTAATAAAGCCAGTGACAAACAGAAATCAAGATGATAAAGTTGAATTTCGGATTTGAAGGCTGATTTCGAAAAAGTGCAGCCAATTCGTTTTGAATTAACAAATAAATAAAATGACGTGAATCCTTTTTTAGATTAATGTTTTTGGTGGAAAATACACACTCGTAAGGGTCGCAACCATAATCTCTGGATTAGTAGTATACACAACCATCAATATAATTAAAATAAAATTTAATTTTAAAACCCAAAACCTTTCACAAAAAAATCTCTTTTACAAAAAAAAGGTTTCTCATCAATTTTATTGAGAAAATCTAAGCTTAACCCGTCTGTCTATTTTTGTGTTCGTTTCTCTTCTTTTTTTCTTGCTCCAGATCTCAAAGATTGATGATTTCTTCATGCTCCTTGTTCTTGTCCTCGAAATGAAAGTAAAAAAAAAAACGACGAAGACGACGACGACGAAAAAAAGTTAAACTCAATCTTCTAATACTGTTATATCATCTTGTACACTTCAATATCCCATTAGTTACATAAATATTTAAAATTCACTTCAGCTTTTGCAAAGTTAAGTCGCCCCTCATCATTGCTACTGCGGATTCATATCAGGTATAGAATTTCACAAAAGGCGAGTAAGTAGTAAAAAGAAAAAAAGTACCTATACGAAAAACCCAATCTAAGACCCTCCTCCTCTCCTTAAACACTCAGGGTCTGGACTGGGTTGTGGTGTGTTTCAGAAAACGTCTTACCCGCATTTAAGATACACTTTATCTTCTCTTCTACCCATATTTTATCAACTTGCTTTTTGTGGTGTACAAAGTAAGGAAAAAAATAGAAAAACAAAAAAAAAAGTTTAAAAACTTTTCTTTTTGAAAAATATGAGAAAAACAAAATGAAAACAAACGAACAGAGAAAAATGAAAGACGAAAACGAAAAACGAAAAAAAGAATAGATAGATAGATATACCTGCGGACTATCCAATCGATCCAGAGACTGTCTTCGGGATGGATAATCATCCAAAGTCAATATCTGCTGGGATGCTGCCATTGCTGCAGCTTGCGGGCAATTTTTATTCAAATGTTGCGGCGGCGGCGGTGGTGGTGGACTCATCGAACCACAAGGACTCCCAGGACATGGACTACCACCACACGGACTACTGCAGCGTGACCGACATGTAGGACTATAACATACCGGTGCAGCAGGCTGTGGTTGGGCCTCCTCCTGGGGCACTATATTCACCGGCAACGGTGTACATTGTGTATTACGTCGTGGCGATCTTCCACGGTCAACTGTGGTTGCACTCCAATATCCCCATGCCATTTTATTTTATCAATTTATTTATTATTTTTTTAATTAACTTGTTTCTTCTTTTTTTTTAGCTTATGAAATAACTTTTAAAATTTATTAATTTTCAACACACTTTTCTCAGAAAATGAAAATGGAATAGCAAAAAACTCAACACAACATTGCAATATAAACTGTCAAATAAATTG
The DNA here is from genome assembly GCA_905146935.1 of Scaeva pyrastri. Classification (NCBI taxonomy): domain Eukaryota; kingdom Metazoa; phylum Arthropoda; class Insecta; order Diptera; family Syrphidae; genus Scaeva; species Scaeva pyrastri. Next base: position 24,483,030 of record LR989927.1, on the reverse strand, counting down.
CCACTTTTATCGATTTCGAAAACAGATGACAGGAGAACGGGACACAAAAAAACACACACACAAAAAAGGGCTCTCGCCTTTTCTGGTTGGTAGGTAATCAATTTATGTATAATTCTTTTATGATTTAATTTATTTTTATTAAAAAAGGAAAACGAAGAGCTTTTCGAACTACTCGGTGATTACACGAGATTTGCTAAGTCCTTCTTGTGTCAGGACCAGGAGGACATGAAAACATATTCGAAACGGTATCGGTTCGGTTGTTAAGGTCGGTAACGTGCGTCGTCGTCGTCGTCCTCGTCAGTCGGGCGTTCGGTTTCGGTCGGTAGCTCAGTATCGGAAGGTCCTATAGTAAGTTAGTTAAATTGTGAAAACCACACCTATAATAATTGTGTAATATCCCCTAGGTGAATGCAATATAAAATCTACACACACCAATCTTTTGTAGATGTGTTTGTAAATCAAAAGGCAGAAACAACAACATTTGATGAGAAAATATATCGAAGACGGAGAGTCAGAGCACGAGAGAGAGACAGAGAGCAAGAGCAATAGGGCTCCATTCATCAGTCAGGGTTGCCACAAAAATAATAATCTAACTCATAACAAGGGGTTTTCCAAATTGTCCTCTTATTTTTTTCTAACAAGTAGCACGGAATTTGGAATGGAATTTGCCTCGAATTGTGGTTTGCTAATTGTCATTGATTACGAAATTTGACATTTAAGTTTAGTTTGAACGAGTTTTACTGTCACTGCCAATTAATGGAACGTGTCTTTTTTTCGGAGTAGCGAGATAACATTTGACAGTTAGCAGAGTATAAAGTACTAGTTTTAGGAAGTTTTCTTTCTTGTATACTAGCCGAAAAATCATAACATACGTATTATGGCAAAACATTTGGAAAATTCATCTTGAATTATTGTCACTGGCTCGGTACGTTTGTCTGCAGTTCAGTGCTGTATTCAGTTTTTAAGTATCATCGCTTAACATTAAACTCTGTCATTTTGACATTTCAATTCAGAATAAAACCAAACGTAACAGAAAGACACTTAAATTCATTTATTAAGGATAACCGGCTTATCTGAAAATAGTCGGCTTTAGTCGACTTTGTGGAACACGTCAAAAAAACCCTGCAGGCAGTGACAGTAAATTTGACACCAGACAGATGATATTAGATGTCTGGCAGCTCGCACTCATACAATCGAAACTAATTATTGAAATTCATACTGTGGCTTGATTATGCGAACATATTATTATTACATTGAGATAAAATGATAAAGTCTAATCCGATATGAAAAATCTCAAAATTTAAGGATATTTACAAAACGTGAGGATTGTTTAGCTATATGATGGTTACTGATTAGAAAATTTGGCAACCCTATATTGAAGAGAGTACAAGGAACCAAGTTTATATTTTTTCAATTTTGTTGTTGCCTCGAAAGTTGGCGCAAGTTTAGGGAGAATAAAATATGAATAAACCTTCACATAAATGTGTACCTATACACGTTCATGTATGGGGATGTGTATAAAAAATATGTGTGTAGGTCGTATATGTTGTAAGTCTGTATGTATGGCACAAAAAGGATATTTTTATATTTTCGAATAAAATATAAATAATTTACTGCATTCACGCGCCGAGCCGTTTTGGCTCTGGCTGTGGCTATTTGAGGTGAGCTTTTTTTTTGTTTCTAGTAACAAGGATAATACTCGCTCGTTTGCAAACATTATCCCATCATTGTGCATACCAATGAAGACGACGACGACAACGACAAAGAGGAAAAAGTGAATGTAATAAAAAAGAAAGGAGAAAAAAACTCAATCCCCATCTAGGGATGGACAGAGAAGAGGAGCAAACAAAATTATGAGATGGTGATGACGAAAGCGATCGGGATGAGGGCAAGGATAAAATCAAGGGGTTGATTTTTCGCCTCCTTGTTTCCCATCCCCACACTGCCTCACTGGACATCGCCGTGGACCACCAAAGCTCATAAGAGGGTGTTTTTTTCTTTGTGAATTTTATTATTATTAATTTGTATTGCAATTGTTGTGTTTTTTTTTTTTAATTTTTATTTCGGAATTACTTTATTTCAAAGGATTTTCGTAGTCACTTTAAGTATGTAGACAAAAACGAAAACGACGACGGCAACGACAACGAAGACGATGATAACGATGATGGTATTGAAGAAGAAGATTTTTCTTTGTCACTGGCACAAGTTTTTGGTGTCTGCCCCGAGCGCACACGAGAATGAATGAGGGAAAAAAAATTACTTTTGACCTCAACCGACAAAAATCAATTGAATGCCAAGTTTATACCAGAAAATCAGAAAAAAAACAACGAACTCAATAAAACGGATTTCTCAGAAAAACTCTGGAAAATTTTCAACAAACTATTTTTCCCGGTTTTCGGTTTTCGGATGTTCGATTGAATTTCTACACTCCCGCACTAAACTTTCGAAAATTTGGGAATAATTCAGGATGTTTTTTTTTGTATTTTGTTTTAATCGCTTGCTGCTGCTACTGCTGCTGCTAGCCACTAAATAATTTGTTCACCCATCGAATGAGAGAGTGGAACTGTTTTTTTCAGGGACCTGGTGGCCATAGCTAGGCTCCTTTTCCAGAGTTGGATATATTTTTTCGACTGTGTCGGTGTCATCTCTCGGCACTCGCCACTCGGCACTCGGCTGCCTCTGCAGGGACTGTGGTGCGCAGGATTGTATCTACGCAGGTTCCAAAAAAACACAAAATTTGTGTTGTCTTTTTTTGTATAACACTTTTGTCCTGATGATGGCTATGGTGGGTATCCTACTGGTATCTCCGAAGAAGGATATATCTAAGTACAGATACAAATATTATACAGGAGTGTATGAAAGAAGGTGCCATATGAGCGAGATTTTGTAAGCCTGATTTCGCCGGATGCTTATCTATTACTTGTGTTGTTTCTTTTTTGTTGGACTGGACAATGGAGGTTGGTAGAACAGTAAGGCATTGGAAGAGGAGAATGTTGTTTTTTTCTGGTTTTGTCCTGGCTAACACTGACACAATGTAGACGACGACGACAACGTTGAGTGGGTATTCAATATGAACATGGTTAGGTGATACGAAGACCAACCAACCGACGACGACGGACGCACAATGTAAACCATAGAGTCAGAACTCAGGAAAAATATTAAAGCTACGTATACTAGACTAGGTAGGTATATTTCAGTATATAGTTTAAGTTTTAAACACTTTTTGTAGACACATTTTAACGCTCATCACATGATATCCCTTTGAGTACACTCAGAGAATGACTTCGCTCGTGACGTGAAAAATTATCTTTTTCACTTGTCAAACTGCGAATGTTATAAGATTGTGATTCCACCTTGTAAATTGAGATTTACGTCGCGTTGCTTCTAAGACATAAATAACTAGATTGGTATTACATAATTGAATAATATGTGTAAGTTCACAAACGTCAAATTTTGCTGCAGTGATTCGGCATCACTGCTTTTTTGCTGATGCAGCTGTTGCGATGCCGACTAAGCACGCTGTCGTAGTGATGCTTTTTTGTTTAGTTTTTGCGCATCAGTTTATGAAACTTTGCAATAGTGAACAGTTGACGAGAAAAGTGATGCCAGAATCTGCGTTTGTGAACGTTTGACTTTGAACATTTGGGCATCATTACCGCAGTGATGCGTTTGTGAACTTACACTATGTCAATCATATTCTTTATTCAAATATTAAGCCCCTTTTAGACGATCAGTTCAGTTTCAGTTGAGCTATCAGTTAAGCTTTCAGTTAAACTGATGTCTAAACACAAAAACTGAAACTGTAACTGAAACTGACGGAATTCCCATCAGTTGTCAGTTCAGCTATGAGTTAAATTGATGAACTTAACACCGAACTGAGTTTCATTTTAACTGAACTGACAGTTAAACTGAAAAATTAACTGATAACTGAACTGAAACCTGATCGTCTAAAAGGGGCTTAACTTTAACATAAGAAAAGAGGTTAACACGTGAAAAATAATATGTTACACCGTGTGTAAATTCCTCAAATGAAACAGTATAATAAAACTTCAAATTTGACATTTCGAACAAATATCAGTTCAATATACACTCTTTGACATACAAATGAAGTGTCAAAACTCAAGAGAACACGGAATTTACAAGCCGTTAGGGATGCTATGAGTTGGAGACTCGGCCTTGTATCGATCACGTCTCATGAAATATAGGCGAGACGGTACAACCTTTAAAGCTCCCGAAATGAGGAGACTGTATATTTTAGACCCAAATGTTGCCCATACTCTCACCAGTTTTGTCAGTACACAAAAATTCTTGTATTTTGAATTAATTTTTGTTATTACAAAAAAACAATTAAAATAAAATTATTCTAATATTTTTATAGACTTTTCTAAAACAAAACTATTTAGGTGTGCAATTTTCCATTGTCAGACTATAAAAACTTAAATTATAATCTTATCGTATGTGATGCTGTATAGAGAAATGAGAAAAAAAAACAAATTTTGTATACAAAAAAGCGGTTTGCTCAGTTAATAAAATTATAAAATAATGAAACGTCAAAATTAATCGTTCCAAATGACAGTGTTTATTTTGAACACTTTTTAAGTAACTCATTTTTTTGTTTAATTTTCCATAGTCTTTCAAAATATAAAAACGATATTTAGGTAAAAACAAAAAACATTTTTAAATCGAAATAATTAATGTACCTATTCAAATTTTATTTTATGCAACAAATAACTGATAAACAGAGTGTATTCATTAAAAGTTCGTATATGTTTATAAATTCGCGAATGCCATCACATCATCTGTCATTTTGAAATGAGTTAGTTGCGTGTGGCAACCCTAGTTGAATATTAAAAATGCAAGGAAGTTTCATTTTGAAAGACATCAAATATAGGTCATTGACGTTTCATGATACACTTCGTTTTCTGTCAGTGTATTTTCTCTTTTGTGTGTATACTTCTTTCTTCTCTCTAAATATTACTCCAACATTGTAAAAGTTAAGCTTTTGTTTTCAGAGAAAAGTAATCAAGACAAAATGCTTCGGTTAGCAATTTTATTCAGTTCTTTTTTTTTTTTTTATTTTTGTACACGAAAAGATAATAAACTCAGTGACGTTACTGTCAGTGCATAAGCCTTTCTGCATTATACGATTATGTATGATATACGAGTATGTTGTAGAATAGAATAGTTTTATTTTTTTTTTTTTTTTTTTTTTGTTTACATAAAATAAAATTGTGCAAAATTTTAACAAAAATATAAAAATACACGTGCTTAACTTAACTTTATGATGATAATGATGATGAATTGAATAGTTTCAATGTCTGGTTTTAATTAATCTATATAAAATTTCTGGTAGGCAATTTACTCGTGCATACGTACCATAATATTTAATATAATTGATGAATTTTATTGAAATAAAACTGCCAATGATGATGATGATGATGGGTTTTGTGTGGTTTTTGGGATGTAACAACTCTCATGTTGTTAATTATAATTTTAATGATAATAATGATGCTCGGGTATAGTGTGGTTTTTATTAATTACACAATTAATATGCCCGTTTATAAAAAAATTAAAAATATCGCATCAGAGTAAACAGCGGTTTGAAAGTGGAAAATTATGAAAATAATACTTTTTTTTTTGTTAATCACTATTATGTGGCAAATATCGTTATGTTTATTTGTTTTGATGTGTATTGACTAATTAGTGCAAAAAGAAATGCATACAAACGTTTTTAAAAGCATTTCATAATTTAATTATTTTTTTGTTGTTTCAAATTAAAAATGGAGATAGTTTTTACTTTGCTGATTGAAGTGTCAATCAGAAATCGAATTATAAATTCTATAACAATCCAAAATAACACACCAGAATACAAAATGGGATGGCTTGACGGTTTGATAAATACAAAATTTAAAGGATTCGTGCCTTTTTATGGTTCTGCAACTAACAAAATCGATTTATTTAAAATGATAATAACTTCAACCACTTATTTGACCGGTAAATATGTTCAAAAGGCAAGTGAGAGCAGGGTGCTTAAACTGTCATTCTCAAAAGTGACCAGAGTTCAGTTTTAAAAAAGGACAAACGATGTGTTCAAATCCGTGGGTTTTAAAATACATAAATTATAATTTCATCAAAGAAAACCACCAACATTTTGGGGATGTGTCAAAGGATGCTATCGAATTGGAACATAGAAATTTCTGCCCAGCATAAAATAAAATTTTATAAAGCAACTACGATTTCGATTGGTAAATAAAGATATGGATCTCGTGTCAATGAAGTACGATTTCCAGATTGATTCAGACTGATTTTCTTATCATGGATAGACATGATAAAATTGCGTTTACATTTAATTTTGGTATTGTTAAGGTGAATATAAAAAAATTGGCCAAATTTAACAAGCCATTTTTATGTAACTCATTTTGACGTTTATCATTTAAAAATTTAAAAGTATGACCTCACTTTTCTCTTTCTGCTATCAGCTGCATGCTGCATAAAATGAAGTAATAAGTCGTCAATGTGAGTCGCCTTTAAATAGTTTTTGGGTAAACATTGCCATCGGTATTGCAATAATTTGACAGCTGATAGTAAAAGGTACTAAAAATGGTCAGTTTCACTGTTGAAACGGCTTTTGGAAGATCAGTGAGTAGAATATCGTTTATTTGAAAATTCTTGCCATGCAACTCAACGAATTTTACAGTCGTTATAAACATACATAAGTCTATTCCTTAATTTTAAGTAAGTATGTACATATGTACATATATAAACTTAAAATTAACCCTAAATTAAGCTTGGACTTTATTGTATAACAGATTTTGTGGCCTAATAAAAGAAAAAAGTACTAATTGTCTGATTAAAAACTTCTTCCTGCTATCATGACTTAATGCCAGTAATTCAACCAATTTATTAAGTTTCAATGAAAATTTACAATCAATTTTATCTTTGTTTACTTAAATAATTCATGCGAAAAATTATTGCAAACAATTTTATTTTCATCACAATACGAGTAAACTACTTCTATACAGGATGAAACTAAAGAGACAAATAAAATACTTCCCATTTAAATGAGTAATCTTCAATTAAGAAACAACAAAGCGACACTTAATTGCAGGATTCACTTTGATAATATTTAAGAGAAAAAAAAAAAAAAAAGAAAACAATTAACTGAGTCAACAAAAGAATATTACTCGTATTATTAGAGGCAATGAGAGGTTATGCTTCCGATAAATTTAATCGAAACTGGTAAAAGGTGAATTCTATTGGATGAGTCGGGATTTTTTATTCGCAAGCATTTTTATACACTGAAGATTTTAATAGGATGCCGACTTTCACACGAAAATGCAATATTTTTCAATAAAACTAAAGTTTCTCTTAATGGCTACACATTTTCTTTGTTTATTTCCAATTTAAAAACAATAATTCTATTATGAATCAGTTACTAAAGTTCCAGAGAACTGGTTCTGACCTAACAGTGATTCAACTATGCTTTTATTAATATTTATTATTCAATTCACCCATCATTTGATTTATTTTTTAATAGAAAAATGCAATTTTTTTAAAAATATATTTACTATAAAATTAAAATGGAATAAAATATTTTAAAATTCAATTATTATACCTACTACCAAGCCATTCATCATTTAATCATAGTTCTACATCAATTTATTATAAACAAAAACAATTAAGTCTTTCAATATCAATTCAAAATGATTGCTTAGAGTTCGACCATGCCACTGATCAAATATAACGTACAGTCGAACCCGAATATAGGTATTTATTCGAGGGGGGTGTTGATGTTTTTTATTTCATCTCGATCATATTTTTTTGAAACAAATTTAAACTCCTCCTGGTTAACGAGATAAATAGACAAACACGGTCCAGTAAAATATAAGAGGAACTTTTTCCTAAAAATAACACTTTAAGTTATTTAATAATTAAAAAAGAGAACTTGAATTTCAAATGAAATTCTATTGTACTTTAATCGAGATAATTCTGCCATCCCGTGGAAAAATAAACAAATTGTCTTTCGTTTTATCGTTACAGAGTGCCAAACGAACCAACAATATCTTTCGTTTTTGAGAAATGAACATTTGTTTTCGTTTTATATAATCTTGCCCCTGGACTCATTGTTTTTGAAAAAATACTTTTTACTGATTTTTAATAAATTTAACTGTTTTCTAGGAGTTCAATGATATGCCCCTACAGGTCCTTCAATGAAGTCGATTTCTACTCTATTACACCTAAAAATTATTATTTATCCTTTTCGCAAAAGTAATCTCAAGATTCACATAAATTCTTTTTGTTTTAGTTGTTCAATCTGGAGGTGGTAGGACTTTTATTTTTAAATAAAGGCAAACGTCATTTTTTTAATGCTATATACATATGTATGTACATACCACACTGGACTTTACTTAAAAATACTAGATATCATTTTTGTATGACAAAAATAGTATAGACGCAATTGATAGTAGTAAAGAGGTTATGACTTATGCCAATTTATTCTCGTCTTTCATAATGAAACTTTTCTGGTTTTATTTTATAGATTTATGTAAATACATACATACATAGACATGAATTAAATACACCAATATTACTCTGCAATTAAATACAAATATACTTACCCACTGCTAATAATATTTAAATAAATTCTTCTTTAACTTCTTAAGATATTTATATTTAAAAAGCGAACCACAATAAACTAATAATAACAACACACCTTTCGGAACTCATTTCACACTTAATTTTAAGATTTCTTCAACATTTTCGAATGAAAAGCTGGACTCGTTTTTGAACAAAACCTCTGAAAAACATTTCATGTAAATGTTAGACAGTGGGTTCTAAGAAATAAAACTTAATCGAACACATTACACTCTTTTTCACTAAATGACAACTTAAGAAGTATTAACAAAAAAGACAATATATGTTTTTGCCAGGGATCAACAACACATTATTCAAAATTGGCAAAAAACAAAACAAACTCAAAATATAATAAACAAAAAATAAAGAAATTATATTAAAATTATAAAAATTAGAACCTTTATTTACTAATTCATCACACAGAACAAATGTAGAATATTTGCATAAAACAGCATTTTGAACAAGACGCAACATTGCTTGTTGACCCAAATGATCTCACAAAACAAAAAATTATGCACAGCGTACTCTGATTCCGCTCTCGTTTTTGAGACGCCCAACTTTAGCACAAGTTGTTTAAAGGAGGCCCGATTGTCTGATACTAATTTGAAAAGATACACAAATTGAGAGCAAAAGAATAAAAATTCCTTTCCCTGCGATCGCCAATGCGCTGTTAATTTCCTTCATTTGTAAATACATACATATACATATATAAACATACATACGGTATATATACGGTATGTAAGAACAAGAGACCTTATGAATTATGACAGAGAAATTGATCCACGCAATTCAGTGTGTATACTTTATGTACATACATATGTACATATATAAAATATGTATGTGGAAAAAAAGATTATTAATTTGTTATTTTTTTTTTTCTCTTATGAACCATAGGGGATGTATGCAATAATTATAACGAAGGGAGTACTCTGAATACCAAAAGAAAAAAAAAAACAGCAAAACGATTTGATAAACATCACTCCATCAAGAGTCGGCTTTCGGCAGTGTTTGCCGGAATAAATTAGTAGAACAACGAATGTTCGTTCAGTTAATTTTCAAATTTACAGACAAAAAAAGTAAAAACAAAAATTCGTCAGACAAATAAAGTAAAAAATAACTTAAAATTAACTTTTTATCGAAAATCTTCACGATTAAAAACTAGGAGAGGGAATACAGAGTACATTAAATGTTAGAGATATAATATTCTTGGCGGGAGAAATGTGGTATATGTATTAAACAAGCAAAACGCACAAACCAACAAATTTAAGACTTAAGCTTGGAGTCACATATAAGTCACAATGGCAGTGATTTAAACTACATTCTACTTCAAGCTACAAATTTAAACTGGATAAAAGGCATACAGTCTCATATAACTTTAAATATTCAAGTTTCGAACATAATGTTTTTTTCCTTCTGGACATTTTTACGTTTTTTGAATTTTGAAAAAATATTTAGGATGATTTCTTACAATTATGATTTTTAAAAACATTTGCCTATTTTTGTTTTCAACCCCATTGCACCCTACAAGTAGTACAAATTTGAAAGTATTGAGTCTCAAAAAAATTTCACACCGAAACACATTGTAAGGTTTCATGTTCAAGCTTACTAACCATTTCAAAATCGAAATTAAAAAAAAAAATAACATCCTTCCTTTCAATCAAATGCATCACAAGTGACTTATGTTTATGTGTGTACGTCAAATCCGAAAGCTATTTTTCGTTAATCTATGATAATTACAATCGTGAGCTTTTCAGAAATGTAGCACTAAAGTACATAATTTAGTTCAATTGGATGTTTTCAGTTATTTATTTGACATTTACTTATCGTTCATTTTCAAACAATTGTTTTTATTGCGTTTTTGTATCAACCAATAAAAATATCTTTTCGGAATGGTATAGTGTAATAATTCTCAACAAAATATTGCTGAAACTATTTTCTTTTTTTGTGTCATGAACGAAGTGTTTTAATTTATTTTGTAGAGCGTCTTGAACAAACAATGCACACATTCATACATATGTGAATAAAATATAAACAAAATTTTTTATCCTTGATAATACACGAAGGTATATACGTAACATGAATTACACCTACTGACCCTAGTATTTTGGGCATCATACATTTAGTTTTTAAAAATAATAAATCTCTTTAGATAAAAACTCGTTGGGGACTTCTCGTCCATTATGGAAGAGCGCTTAAAATATTATATAATACTGATATAATATGTATGTATGTACACTTTACAACCTTGGATCTGTCCAACTTCAAAAGAATAAGATTACAAATTTAAATAGTACCTCTACTACTGTCTGTTCCTATAGATGATCTGTGCATTTTACATAATCCGACTACCAAGAGATGCCACATCTGCGGTTCTTAAATCAAAGACATTTATTTGGGCTAAAATGTACACGTCAGCAAATAGTCAATATTAAGGCAAAGGATTGAAAGACGAGCTACAGCTGTGCGACTATGCGTGTCTCTTACATTAAATCATCATGTTGTCCTTTTTTAAAAATGTATGTAGGTAGCATTAGGAAATTATGTTTTGAGAATTATTAACTCATTACAAAAATAAAAGGTATCAAACAATTATTTCATTCAAATTCATCATTTATTTCTAAATAAACACTGCTGAATCAAATTTAAAATATTCAGTGTAGGTTTATTTCAATTTTTTAAAGTAAATAAATTACTTAAATAAAAAAAAATAAAAAATAGAATCATACAGTCATGTGAACATCAGCTTACCTTTCAATAAAACAACACATATCAAACACCTCGCAAATAGAAAACCAGCAGGTAAAGATCGAAAAAAAATATTTTTCAAAGTGTGCCATTAAAATATAAACAAAACAGTAACACGTAAATTTTGAAAACTTACTTACTCCCGATATAAATATTCATATCACTTTCAGTATTATAGGATATGTAGTACGAGTATGTTCGAGCATGTTATAATGTATAGATGTAAAATACTTTTGAAAGCTAGCTTTTATATGTTTTGCACATCAACGCGCAACTTAATTGAATCGTATGTTAGATAGAGAATCTATCCTCTCACAACTGAGTAACTTTTCAAATTAAATTCCTCACAAATTTTTCAAACTACAAAACACTATGCCGATGCATGCCGGCTGAATGTATATACCTTACATATGCTATGCATGGTTCTTTTGTATATGGTATAAATTTCGTCTATCAACACCTGCCTGCATAGGGCAAGAGCAAAGAGTTATTCACACATGGAATTTGCTAATTTAATTGATATTTGAAAGGCTTTTGTTGATTAGGCAGGCTTAGGTCATGTCTGAATTCATGTAACTGGCTACTGTTTAATGCCTCGGTTAATCCTTGTCAATGTCAAGAGTCTATACACCCTTGTACTCAGAAATATATTTTTAAGTACTCACATATAGTATGTACAATGTAGATTGTACAATGTAAATAGACAATATAAGAATTTAAGCACTTACCATGAATGAGAAGCTCTGAATCTCTATTGACCTCGTATAGGCGAATAGCTTCGTCTAATTCCATTTGAGTTGATATGGTACATGGATCGTTTTCTTCGTCTACCCATTTTATAGTGAAGGGCTAAAGGATTAGAAAAAATAAAAGAACAAAATTCATTACCCAATACACTATATAGAGCTGTGTTTTTTTTTTTTTTTTTTTTTTTTGTATACAAACCACTCACTTGATCTGATGGGAATCGGCATACATCACGAATTTCATGACAAAGTTTTTCATATGAGATGTTTTCATCGATGTACGTGTGAATAACTTCACCGTTGTAGGCAGTTTTTACTTTTATCTCGTTTGGAGCACTACTACCATCTGGAATTATTTGGGATGGCATTTTCTGCATTTGTAAATCTGTTGCAAAAAAAAAAATAATAATAAAAATAAAAATAAAGAAAAAGAACAATTTAATATTGTTAGAAAGGATAGGAGCTTATGGTACACATATGGTGGAAAAATTGTTTCGAGCAAAAGACCTTCAAAATATTCAAATTAAGGACATGAAATGGCAGATGATTTTCCGAGTCATATAAGGTAAGTCGTTTTCTTTATTTCCAGATTTATTTTTTTTTATTGAGTTTGCTTCTTTTTTGTTGTAGGTACCTATGTAGGTATGTTTTTGTCGAATGATGTACTAATGAACATGACGACTGACACGGCTTGAGAGAAGCATGATAATGAGAGATGTGACAAAACAAAATCAAGAACTAGTTCATTTATTTACAAGTACATACATATTCTTGAGGTGTTATTTGTGGTTTATGTATTAAGAGAATTGTATTAGTTTTTTTCTTACGCTAGCGGGAGATTTGGGAGTTTATATTATTACATTACATTATTACATGTGGTTTGAATTATTACATTTGAAATATAAAAAGTGCCGGGGTTGGGGTATCTATAATGTAAATGAGATAAACATCAGGCAGTTTTTACAGGAATATAGACAATAGACATACAGCTTACAAAATGCGATAACATTTTCTTTTTTTCGAAAAAGAGCAAATTTTATTTATTTATTTATTTTTAAAGGAAATTTTAATGTTCGCTTTATAAATAATGGTCTATATTAAGATAATGTTAAGATGAAAAAACTTCAACTCTTAAGTCTAAAAGGTGACCAAAATAACATAAAATACCTTAATAACAAAATCATTTTAAAACAAAAAAACAATACAGTTATCCTATAACGGATTTAAATTTATCAAATTTAATTTGACGATGGCATGACCCGAAAATTTCTAGCTTACAAGTAATTGCCTCAAGCTATTGGTTTGTAAGTGATTGCTTATTTTAGAAATGCTTACAAATAAAGGGCTACAACGCTTTCAGAATCTGACAAGAAGGCATTGGATCGATTTACACAACTTAAGCGATTTTTTATGAAATGGTATCATGTTATTATTATATGTTTGAAGTTATTGGTTATCTTCAAGGGTTCTTGGCCGTCAAGTATTAGTTTTTTACAGTGATAAAGTAGTAAAATTAAGAAAATCGTTAAATTCCAGAATCAATTGTGTTCCCTTACGTTCTAAGCAGCATCTCTGCTTAAATTGATAGCCAATGGTGTCTTTTGATGAAGTTCGTAGATCAAAAAAATCTTAAAGAGCTGCAAATTTAGAAGAGATTTTTTTCATAATAAATATTTTTTGAGACTCTTTTCGTTTCAAATTTCTAATCACCCGTAATAACCCGGTACTAATTAGTGCCATCAATTATGAAAGGGTTGAAATAAACACAGAATTTACAAATACTATCAACATACATTCAATTTTAACTTTTCGCTGTTGCTTAAATTTTATTTTCTTATTAGTAGGGACTCTCTTATAAATTTATTAAAAAATATTCCAATAAAGTTGCTTTTAGTTTTGGTCAACACTATTTAAAATATGAATTTCTTCCCCAACAGTGTACCTACTAACGCGTACTTCACTTAAGCAAACATAATTGTAGTTTCGTTGCAGTTGAGCAATCCCCCCTCCAATCCCCTTTTGTACATCGTCAAGCGTTACCGTTTATATCTTATAATATGTAAATTCACACCAACATATTATGAAAGTTTAATAGGTACAAAAAGTTTTATAAGTAGCCAAAAAATAACAAAAATGGAAATTTGCACTCAACAGCAAAATTGGAGAAAGTTTCTTCTTTGTTGCATTATCGCAAAATCGTTTTAAATGTATCCTCAAGACACCTACGCCTTATAAAAATATGAAACAAATAAGTAAAATAAAAATGCACCCGGATTCATCCCCATTTCACACTATCTGGTGGTACTGGTCTATGCATACCTTAACACTCCACGCAGAATGCAAAATGCGTAGAGCCGGCTTTTTGTGTCAAAAAAATAAAAAACAAATAAAATAAAACAAAAAACGAGAAAAAGACAAGAAAACCTGTTGCTTGCTCGATTAGAGACCAGACTCCAGTTCAACACAGAAGACACAAAGCCATCACCTCTCACCTGGTTTTCTCGATGTATATCTCGGGTTTTCTTTAGGATTTTTATCGCAATCTTTCTTTCAGCAACACATACCTCTACTACGAGTACATAGTATACTTTCAAGTTTCGAACGCAATTCTTTGCAATAAAGAAATAAAGAAACGAACACATTTTTCGCGGATGTACTCAGCTATTTCGTTTATGTGTTTCATAAACTTTTACAGCCAAAGATGCCTTTTAGGGGGCGTTGTGCATAGCATATACCTACTCGTACCTTGTATGACTCAACTTGTAGCTCGAATTTGAATTTTCTTTCTTTTTTTTTTTTGTTGAACCAACAAGCGGAAACGAATTGTTGATTCTGATCGACGAGCAGCGCGCACTTTGTCCAGCAACAAGAACCATAACTAATTACCTTCTTTTCTTGTTGCCCATCCAATTAAAATGTTATTGACCCCGTTTTTGCAGGAAAACTATTCAACCGGGGGGCTGGACTGGACTGGACTCGATTGGATCGGACAAAAGATTTTCTTGTTATTTTATAAACCTTTGGCTTTGGCAGTCAAGTAGGTTATTTCCTTAAAAGTGACATAATTTTCCTGTTCCCGCTGCAACCGGGTTAACTACTTTTCTGCACGGAAAACGAAGAGATTTGTGAAACGAAATAAGCCTAAGCCCGCACCCTACATACTGCCATTTAAGACCGAGACGATGTGTTTGGATTCGGGGTTCCTCCTCTAGCACAGATTAGTTTCGTCGGCCATTTTTCTGTTGCTTCTCATACATAATCTTTTTTTGTAGGTTCTTTCTTAATTATTTACACGCTTCACCAACAATTTGTTGTTAAAAAACAATTAAAAGAAAACTCCAATTGAAACACACAACTGCCATTGCATATAGAAATAAGAAACAACCAACAATAAATTACCAAAAAACGGCGTACATTTAATTCCCAGAGAATATTTGTGAAGAAAACCAAAACCAAAATCAAAGAAATTATAAATAAAATAAACTTAAACAAGTTTACATATATTTATAATTTGTTGCACTATCACTGCAATGTAATTTTTTAATGTTTCTATTTTATTTGTAATTCTTTTCCAACGAGGAAGGGTTTTTAATTGAATTTCACTTCGGAATCACACTTCACACAAAAAACCACAAAACATAACACAAAATATTCAACACAACAGTCTTGCAAGTTGCAAATGAACGAAAACCAAAACGAACATACGGACAACGGGAGGGAACCACAAAATGTCAATTTGGGAGTTGTCAGAAAGTTGAAAACCTTTTTTGGCTTTGTGAAAAGGTTTTGGTGTTGGAAATTAGTATGGTGGATATTGATAAAATATTGGGGACATGAACCTTTTTAGTACAAAATAGAAAATTAATTTCTGTTTATTTTTAATAAATGTTTGATAGGATAATTAAATTGAAGAATTCTTTTTGTTTAAATTGTTTGTAAACAATATCGGAATTTGTAAACATGAATTTTTCCGCCTATAAACAATTGAATATAAACAAATTAACAGGTGGTGGTGAATACCCATCGGAAAGGTGGAATGAGTCAGTACGGTGCATTAAGTAAAGGTGAGTAATAAGAACGACATCTATGCTATCTATCTATTACACTGTGCCTGCACCGCATATATATGTTGTGTATATATGTATTTGTTCTACTCGTTTGAATTAAAAAAAGAAATTTTAAGAATCGATCTATTTATTTTGATGAACGGAATGAAAGGAAAGAATTTTCGCAACAGTTACTCCTACGGAATTGATGAGTATTTACGTGGCGAAATAAATTCCTGCTTTTGTTTTATAATAGAATTATTTAAACGAAATTTTTTGACAGATATTGTATTTGACAAATTTTTCACTGCAACTCATAGCAAGTTAAAAAATGATACTTAAAAATCATGGTCGTATGGTTAAATGTCCAATTTAATATTCACTTTACATTAACAGAATCCTTTAGCACATAGTGTCATAAAACAACATTATGACAGATAGACTGAAAAATGAAACGATTTGACCAAAAAAAAAAGATTTCTTAATCAAGCTAAAATAGTGAGCAATCTTTTCTTAATTTTTATTAGGTTTAACAATTGCCAAGAGTGTATTCTTGTTTTCGTACTAATTACACATTTGGTCCATGAATACCAAACGGATCTTGTTATTATTCATATTTATTTCAAATTTGTTTTAATTTTCTTATTTCTACACTATGCCAACTCATTCGGAGAAATGGCTTAGCAATCGTTAGTTGGTAGACATTTCATTTTATTAGCAACATTTTACATTTTGTTTAATCAATAAGACAAATAATCCGCTATTCCACTTTCTAAAAAATTCAATAACTTAAATTTAAGTTAACCCTCAGTTAACTTATTGATTGATATTGAATTGTCAATATAATCTATTTAAGCTTTCAACAGAATTTGGACTATTTCAAATTTCAAACCAAAACTACATACGGAGTTGAAATTGTATATGGGCATGGAATGAACACGTAATTCCATCACACAACTTACTACTCGCCCTTCTGACATATCCATGCGATGACATGCGTTGCACTAACATCTTCCAATTCCCTTTGCTCTGCATCATTCGTTCATTTATAACCAAAATGGCAGTCTAGTATTTTTGTGACAAGGATTTTTATCTCTAAAAAAAACAGAAAAAACTTCACTAATCTACTTATTGTTTTTATTTATTTGTTAATAAGTAAACAAACCTATCGTGCATTATCATACAATCCCCTTTATCTAAACAAATAAACTTTATCCAACTCAAAGTCGACACGAAAAAAAAAATGATAAAAAGTGGTGGTGCAAAAAAATAAAAAAAAAAAGAATCGAATGACACATGACAGAAATACACAAAATTGCATTTTTTTCTCATATAAAATATAAATGTGTGAAGGAGAACCACAAAAAAGTGATCCAGCCAGAGAGAGGAGTATAGACAGGAAAAAAATGTTGAATAAATAAAAGAAAAACTCTCAAAAAAAAAAAAAAGAAACGAAAACCGAAAAAACACGAAATTGGAATAAAAAAAAAATAAGCTGCATTTTGTGAAAAAAATTGAAAAAGATTAAGAATTATATAAACAATTTTTGTGTGTGTGTAAATTGTGTGCTGTTGTTTGTTCCTCATTATCCTGAAAATGTAAAATTTGCATTTTTCTTAATCATCATCTCTTTCATTGCACAGAAAAAGCAAAAGGTAAAGTACAAACAAAAAAATCATTATGAACTAATTTTTTTTTTATTACACTTCGTTTTTTTTTGTGTTTTATTTTATTTTACTCCACTTCACCATCCTCCTCCACTTTTGTGGTCGTTTGCTTTTTTACATCTTCGCCAGGCACACACCACAACCACGACCACATCATAAATCGTGTTTCGTGGAATACACGAGAGCACGAGCAACGACCAACGACACAGTGGGGCTGGATTTTCTGTTGGGGGTTTACTCGGTTTTCGATCTGAGTTCCGAGTTCCGAGTTTTGACGTGTTTTTTGTTCGTATGTTCGATGTTCGATTTTTCGTAAATTGTAGTGGGAAGTTGTAGTTATTGTTATTGAACTGCTGGAAAAGAATTTAGTCCAATTGGATTTGTAGGTAAGAGGTGTAGAAGGGAATTTGTATCTTGGATTGGGAAATTGTATGTTGTTCTTGTCAGAATAGGGGCTGTTCTAATGCCATTTTAAGGACAATAGGTATAATCTTTATGAATATTTCCATTATTAACCCATCAAACTATCATTAGGTTTTGAAATAGGTACCCAACCACACATTTAACATGTTTACCTTGACCTTATCTTGCCTTGTTTTATTTGAACCCAGTTTTTGTTTTCAATTTGACATAGAAAATATTTGGATGGTGGAAACTTTATTATGTTCTGTACGAACAAAGTGTGCGATCTTAAATTCTAATTTTATGTGAGTTTCTGTTGAACTATCGTAGTACAACATTTAATTCTTGGTTCAGCAATTTTACCACACATATTAACCTGGAACCACAGTCAAACCTCGCTTAAACCACAAAAATCGACGAGTTAAAATCATAGAACTACGAGTTATTGTAAACGGGTTTCTTCTATTTTTATTTCTAAATACCGCTTTCAGTGTTGCGATTGGCGTTTGCTCAAACACACGTAAGGATGTTTTGAATCTTGGCTTGGTTATCAGCGAAGAGTTTTGACTTTTAATAAACCCAAAGAAAAAAATCAAAAGGTGAAATATGATTAGATTTGAGTGGCCAATTGATAGGTCTTCAACTTAAAGTTAGCTTGCAACAAAAGCTATTTTTTAAAAAAGCTATTTTGCTGAAATCAAATTTTGAACATATTCTGAGCTTCTTTTTGAAGTTCCTGGAAGTTCAAAACATTATTTAGGTATTTCATTCGTCTAAAAAAGAAATTTTGTGTTTTGTTTAAGACTGAAAAAGTTTTACTAACAATAAATCCTAATAATTCCTACAATAAATTATTATTATTGTTATACTTATTATACTTATTGTGTACTTATGTACTTGCATAGGTACATCAATTTCAAAATGTTCCCCCTAAAAATACGCATCTTGTATTTAGCTTGAATAGAAAAAGCATTCGCAAAATTACCTAAGGACAAAGTACAACATTGAAGTAATGTGTTTATAATAAAAGAAGTGTAGGCCGCAAAAATATATATAAATGTATGTATGTATATACTATGTACATATATTTTTTGTTTATTTAGAGCAAAGATGAATCCATGAAAAATACATTAGGTGTTGCTGTAAAGTTAAAAATAAAGAAAGTTTACTCAGAAATAAATATCCCCTAAGAATGGAGAGTGATTTCTTATTTTTATTTATAAAAAAAGAAAACAATAAAAAATAAACACAAAAGAAATGTTGGCAAAAGTACTATTAGAAACATATTGGAATGTAATTGAAAAGTGATTCTATAGAATTCGAATGAACGATGCTTCTTTAACATCTTGGGATGCAAAAATCATAGTTTATGCATTATTAAAACAAAAACGTTTAAAAATCTGCAGAAGGAATAGATCAAATTTAGTGAGGTAAAATTAAATTAGTTTTTAAAGATAATCCAACTTGAAAGAATCCACATTTTTTGGCCACCATAATTCAACAATGGGCTAGATAACTTAAATATTGATTTTGGAAAGGTTCTTGACTTTTTGTTAATATTAATGACTGTTGACGTATTTTACTATTTTAGGCAATCATTTTGTTTTTGAAGAATTAGTAATAAGCTTAGTTTCGGTAGCTGTTTAATGTATATTTAGATGTAGGTACATAATAAAAAAAGGATAGACGTGAAATTAATTTATGATGTGATGTTTATTTACAATTGAACGATTAAAAGTTGAGCACGAACCAAACCAATATTGCCTACGACGAAATGTTTAAAGCTTATGCATATAATTCCTATCAATACATATTGCTTAAAACATTACAAACATTTATTTATGCATAAACAACAAGAAAACATTCATCGATATACAAACATTAAAAAATTTCAACTTTTATTCATATTTTATCTAACAAACCATGCCAATTTGAAAAACTAA
This sequence comes from Scaeva pyrastri, assembly GCA_905146935.1. NCBI lineage: Eukaryota > Metazoa > Arthropoda > Insecta > Diptera > Syrphidae > Scaeva > Scaeva pyrastri. The sequence continues at coordinate 24,462,847 of LR989927.1, read as the reverse complement.
TAATAATAATCGATTACAATGAATACATATTATTTTTAAATAATATCTAACTAAAAACAAACATAAAGCAAATCTAAAATTCTTTTAAATAAGCAATTTAATTTTTATAGTTGTGGTTTTTCCTTTTCTTAACTTCATATTAATACAAAGCCCCATATATTTATTTGGCTTTTCTATACTATTTTTCCTTGTTCTCATTCTTGTTAATAAAATATTTTATATTCCTTTTCTTTACTTTATAATCTTTTTGAAGAGTTATTTTATTTTACAATATTAATTATTCATACTACATAATTTGAAGTAAATAAATAAATACACACGAATGTCAAGATTCCTATTTATTTATAACTTTTATTGATACTTAGCTTCGAGTTTGGAATTTATTGATTGACAAAATTGTAATGACCCTTACTTCAGCTTTTTTTATTAACTAACTTTTATTTACTTAATCTAGCCATTAGCCATACATACATTTATAAAATAAAAATATTCAATTTTAATATACTCAAACCACTTAAGTTCTTATTTAAAAATTCTATATTCTGAGTTTCTCATATCAACAATATTTTGAAATTTCTTGAAATTACCTACTTATACATACGTTGAATTTTTGAATTCATGTGATAGAATATACGAAAAATGCCATTTGGTCTGTGTAAAATTTGTAACCAAAAGTGCTACCTTCTTCACAGCTGAAATGAAATGTGACATGTGTATCCTCTACCATGTCCCAAACTGATCAGGAATTACTCATTGAAAGACAAACACAACATTTTGGACAAGAAATTTCTACTTTAACAGTAAAGTTGTAAAGTTCTACTTTTTTTGTTCCAAACGTTTGATAAAAGTGGTATAATAATGGTATCCACTAAACGAATCCAAAAGGTCTCGAAGATTTCAAGAAATGTATTTATATTTCTAGTCAAATCGAATCAACTCAAAGCGAACATTTCTAAAACTATTCAATTTGTATCATTTCTGAATATTATTACATCTTGCATTCATTAACTTTATCAATTTAGAATACATCTAAAAAAACATCAAATCTGTCATTTAATAGCTCAGTGGTCTTTATAATTTACTTTCATGATCCAACAAACTTGTACATTTTCTAGAAAACAAAAATGTTATTATTTCAAGCTTCTTTAATGATATTCAATTCTTTACTGCATGCCTTATATAATATTAAAACAAAAATAAATATCAAACAGTTTTAAGATATTTTCCATAACTTTGAGACTTGACACTTGGTTTTTTCCTTGTTTTTCGTTAAGTTGACCCGCTTGTATCCACAAAGTTTCGAAAAAAAAACAATCTACCTAAAACTCTACATAGTACACACCGGTTATATCATCTTTGCGTTTTGATAGTCATTTTTAGTTATTTGTGCTATTTCAGATTGCCGTTAAAAGTGTCTTATAACGGTTCTTCATTTTCAGAATGTGGATCATAAACTGACAGTAACAAAAATAAAATGTGCTTCGTTTGACTTAAACAAACAAACTTGTGATAAGACTTGAGAAGCAGATTTCTAAAATCACCAACGAAAAAACAAAAAATAAACATAACATAACTTAGCTATATATTATTAAAAATAAACAGCAAACGAGATTTTTGTTTCATAAACAAAAGTATATACATATATAAATTATAAACAAACAAAAACATAAACAAAAACAAAAATGGGCAAGCAAAATAGCAAATTGAAGCCGGAGGTGCTGGAAGACTTAAAACAAAATACAGAATTCACTGATGCTGAAATCCAAGAATGGTATAAGGGATTTTTGAAAGATTGTCCGAGCGGACATCTGTCAGTTGAGGAATTCAAAAAAATATACGGAAATTTCTTCCCGTATGGTGATGCGAGCAAATTTGCCGAACACGTCTTTCGAACATTTGATGCTAATGGCGATGGTACTATTGACTTCCGTGAATTTTTGTGTGCACTAAGTGTAACATCGAGAGGTAAATTGGAGCAAAAACTGAAATGGGCATTTTCAATGTATGATCTCGATGGCAATGGCTACATATCTCGTCAGGAAATGCTGGAAATTGTAACGGCAATTTATAAAATGGTTGGATCAGTTATGAAAATGCCCGAAGACGAAAGTACTCCGGAGAAACGAACTGACAAAATATTTCGTCAAATGGATCGAAACAAAGATGGAAAACTCAGTCTTGAGGAATTCATCGAAGGAGCAAAAAGTGATCCATCAATCGTACGGCTATTACAGTGCGATCCCCAAGCTCAGTGAAATTGTATAGTTTCCTTGTTTTCTTTCTTTATTTTCTTCTATTATCTTTTTCTTAGAACTTTCATTTCTCGAATTAAATATTTATTGGCTTATATCTAAGGCATAATTCTTATTTAAAGAGTTATTACCATAAACAAATTGTATGTTGCATGCACAATATGTAAATGATATGTCTTCGTACACTTTGGTTTTGAAATTAAATAATAATAATTAAAAAAAATATATTAAAAAACAAAACATTTTGCAAAACATACAAACAAAAAATACAATAAAACGAAATAACAAAATAAAATCAATTTATCTGAAAATTATAAACCAATTTCATTCAACTTATTATAGTTAAAAAAAAATGTATTGTCGCTATTGTAAAGTTTTAAAAGACTTAACTTAAGTTTAAAACATCTAAATAAATTTTGATGCATTGAACCTAAATAATTAAAAAACAAAACAAAAAAATATAATTGTGTATCAATGATTTTCGTCTTTCGAGATTTTAAGTGAATGTTGCTCTTAGTTTGCGAACACTGGAACGACACGGAAAATGTTATCACGAAAAAGTAAGTGAGTCACACCAAACTTGCCTTTTACCAATGTTCAAAATCAAAATTTGATAGTTAAATCAAAAAACTTGTACCCAATCAAAATTGAATAAGAAACTCTTTCAATTCGGTCTAAATATGGCTGGGCTTTACACCAGAAGATAATACTGCCAAAAATATATGCCAATAAATATACTACTGTGTAAAAAAGTGAATAATTTCCCTTACACACTCAATTTGATTGCGCAATGTGATATATTGACTAATATTGACTGGTGTTTTGCCCGCATTACAAGGAAACGGCGTTTTCGAATGACAATCCGGATAGTTAAATATCAACAGCCTTTCAAACATACATACATATTGAATCGATTTTGAAATGTATGACTGTTTGTAATAGAAAGAAAGGTGTTCGTTTCAGTTCTGGCCAATTCTGAATTTAACGACAAGTCGGAAACGCCAGAAAAGTGTTGTCTAGATCAGTAAAAAAAACAATATGGGTTTCTTTTAACATGCAACTTGTAACCTGAGCCTGATATTTTTAGTACCTTCATCTCAACCATGACCATGAGCTAACAAACTTTATGAAATAGTTTTTGAGGACCAATTTATAAATTTTTTGGCTATATGCATACTAGACTGATAAAATTAAGTTCGTTCTATTTGTTATTTATCTTCATTTAGAGTCAGGATGTTTTCATAAACTTCGGAAATCTGCGTTAGTACAATCATCTTTCTGCTTTGCTGCATTAATGAACATACTCATTCTCAGTCTGCTAAAATTTAGAAAAGGCCTTCAAAGGTATTTGATTTTTTTAACACCCAGAACTTCGTATACAACGCTTTCCTGATGTATGTACATATATAAAATATTAATGTGCTTTGCACGTTCAATCGTCTTTCCTTCAAACAATAATGGCTGCGCTATTTTCCCGACGTCTTCGGTTAAAATGACGTTTATGAACGTTTATTAAAATATGTACCTTTTTAAAAAATTTAATTCACAAATTTATAAGCCTAAATTGTTATTTTTGTCGCTTATCCCTTTTCCTTTTGTACTGTTCTACAATAATGATTATTTAATAGACTCCATTGCAGCTTATACTAAGACATTTCGTGTACAAAAACCTCAATTGTATTAAAATGAAATTAATGCAAACAAATTCCAAAATTCTTCTTTTTTTAATAAATAAAATCGACTCCACTCAGATAATAATAGAAATAGGTTGACAGCTGATAACATCTTGTAAAAGAAGTGCATAAGGCCTTTGTTTTTTATATCTCAGGATTAGAAGTTTACAATCATTGTGAAGTGGTTTTCTAAAATTAAATAACAATCTATTTTTATTTAGTCATTGTCTTTAGACCATTCCATTTGACAAAATAGATTTTTTGACAAACAGATAAATTCGCACATTGGAATTGATTGGTTTTATGAATAGACACGGATAAATCAATTTTAGAATTAAATCAGTACATTTAGTTTTGATGATAAGTTGAATGTCTTCTAAAATCTGACTGACTTTGGATAGACTTAAAAAGTCGCTCTGCGGAAATTGAAATAGACTCTTCCTTTCATAATACTTTTTGGTTTTAGAAGTTGAAAGTATTGCACCATAAACGGGACATGATTGTAAGTCTGTAAGATCGAATTTCAAAAACATAAGCATTAATTGACAACAATAAAAAAACTATTAGAATTTACACAAACACAAAATGTGGATTAGGCCTATTGGGGAGACCACATTAAAAAAAACGCACCTTGTACTCTACCTCGAAGGTGGTGCGGAAAGGAGTGCACGATTCGTGAAAATAAAATATAACGGTTACAACTTTGTACACCGCACTATCCCGAAAATGGTTACTCTTATGAATAAAAATTCTATGCATTCTGTTTGTAGAAATATTCTCGGTGTACCCAACCTACAATATCTGTATCAATTATTTTTGTTACCTTAAAAGTCACCATTCAGAGGGATATTCACGAAAAACCATTTCTTACCAAAAATTATCGTCAGCGCAGCACCCGGGTCAATTCGAACTTTTGACTTTTTATGTCAAGGTGCATATTGTAGTTTAACTTTCGGGGGTTCCACTCCCCAGAGCCAATATATCGCATGTCCATTTTCCCAAGGACGACAAAACAAGCTCAATTTATTCCTACTCCGTACTCCAAACTCCATGTGTCCGTAGCTAACTGAGAATGAGAAACTAAAAATGTACCATGTTCCTATTCCACCACTGCTTGGCTCCACTGATTCCAGTGTACATTATTTGTTTCTCGTCGTCGTCGTTTCCATCGTCATTCTTATTGTTTTTTAATTTTATCTCCTTCTCTATCCCACTGACACCTTGTATACGTCGATATGGTTATTTATTTTTTTTTTCTTCTGTGTATGAAAAGTGCATTTTAGCTAAATATAGTTAGTATAGAGTATAGACATATAGAGTATGTGCTGATGTGCTCCTTGCTGGTACTGCCACTGCCGCTGCTGAGTGCTGCTGCTGCTGTTCGCTGGCCGACGAAGAAGAAGAAATCTATGTTACAATGTTAAGGCATAAATCAATAGGTCGCTGTTGGTGCTGCTGCTGCCACCGCCACTGCTGTTGTCGTTTCGTCTTTTCCTCCTCGTAAAACTCATAAAAGTGCCGAAAAGAACAAAATTTGCTCTAAAAACATTGGAAAATAAACAAATTTCAAGTGAAAACATACAATTTAATGTCCACTCAGCAAATTGCTCAAGTTATCGCATCCAAATCGGTTGGTGGTGAACCGTAGTGCTATGATTAATAACCCGCTGGTGCTTTTTCTTCTTCCGCAAAAAGAGAACATAATCGCCATCGCCATGGTATGAATTCTGTTTTTTTTTCGCTGATTTTTTTATTCGTATAGTTTTTTGCGTGAGTTGTTTCTGTTTTTTTTTTATTTCGTTTTTTTTCTGAGAAGGAAATTTTCGAAAACTTGTTTCGTAGGAGCACGGACTTGGGCGTGGTGTAGTTTGCACTTGGAAAAAAGTAAATTTTGGAAATCATTAATTAATTGCCCCAAAAAAATGTCGGCCTTCCCTCTCCTGCGAGGAACTAACTCGCTCCAATCGGAAGAACAGGTGTTCCTGTGGAGCACAAAAAAAATGTAGGCCTTCGCCTTTCTTTTTTTGTGACATTTTTTCCAAAGGACCTCCCCGGTGTATTCTCGGCACTCGGGTTGTCCCGGCTCCGTGGCATTAATCGTATTTTTTTGCAGCCGGTAGATGGTGGAATTCTGTATTCGGTGTGTGTGTACTATGAAAAACTCTGTTTCTATTTTTGTTCGGTGCGGACAGCAGCGTATTTACTACAAATCCAATCCGAGTACCTTTGCTCGGATTTTAATGAATGAAATTAAAATTTGTTGTTTTTGTTTTAGTTTTATTTTTTGTTTTATTGTATTTTCTTTTTTGCAGGCACACCGTTTCAACATAAAACACAATAACAATGCATCGATCCTTAAAACCACACCCACAAGCTAAGAAGGTTGCACCGCCAGCTATACCATCGGATCATTATCAAACCACGTCGCTATTTACAAAGCCCGAGGATAGTGGCATGGTGTCATCGCCATCCATTGAAGAGGGTGGCTTTAATTTACCCAGAGAAAGCTCTGCAGCTATAAGGATTAAAGGTTTGTTGTTGTTTTTGTTCATGAGTTTTTTAGATTTTTTTTGTTATTGTTTTTCTTGTCATCTCTGGTTGCGATTGAAAGTTGATTGTCTTATCAAGTGGTGATATACCTACATACATGCATATGTGTATGTAAAATTGATTAGAAATTGATTGCATTATTAAAATAAACTGCAAACGACGAATGGGAATGCGCTGTTGATGTTGATGGTTGTCAGGGATTATCAGTGATTGCATCGCTGGGAGGACTTGATGAAAATCGCTCTTTTGCTGGCATTTGGAATGTCTCATTTTTGTAATGCTGACAGTGATTATGGTCGAACAAGTGAATTGCATGTTCTTTTTCATAGCAGGAATGCACTTTTATAAATTGTGAAACCTATATGAGTTCCTTCCTTAACGGTTATGTGGCAGTCACACACCCGAATAGATAAAGTAACAAGAATTCGGACAAAAATAATGTATTTAAATTTACAATGACGATTACTCTTTATCCACAGGATCTTAAGACATTTCTAAGTTTTTAATTTATAAGGCGGTACAGGCACTCAGAAATATAGTGATATTAAAACCTATCGTTTTTATGATGATAAAGACTGCAACTGAATATTTGTTTCTACTAAAGCCTAGTCTATACTAGAAATCTAGATCAAACTTGCAATAAAGGTTTACAAAAAATAATTTTGGCTTAACAAATAAAGAGAAAAAGGCACTCAAAACTCTTGTGCACGTTCGGGAGTAAAGTCTTAAGGAGAATATTGTTGGTCCGTATGTGAGAAAGGAAGGTTCCGGAGACATTACAAGTCTGAACTGTACCACAAAGCAGAAATTTGCTGGGTAGGCTCCGCGGGCTGATCACCAAGCTTTGTAGTACATTTTAATGTAGGAGATTGTGGCAGACCATGCTCACGCTGGAACGTCATCTCTCGATCGAGAGACTTTTGAAATGAGTCCATGACCGGATCCCGGTTGTCGAGCCGATGATGATGATGATAAACAGATAAAGAAGTTTTTAACTTGAATTTTGTAAATCATAATTAATATGGATTAGTGTTTACTTTTTTAGATTTAAAATTTAAAAAAATATCGAAAATAATCTTATTTAAACCTTAATCCATGAAATTAGTTTCTCAGTCATATTGTTCACTCATTGTATTCATTTTTTGCTTTTTTCGAATTCAGAATATCAATAACGTTCCTGAAGACCAGTGTTGTCGGTTTCCTGATACAAAATTAATTGTATCTAAGCTGACAATTGAACTGAACGGCTGTTATTTTTACAAACATGGAAATTCTTCACAAATCGATTAAACGACGTAGTTTATAGAATCTTAGATTCGAATTTTATTTATGAATGAATACTTATTTTATTATTTTATTTTTTGTTTTGCCTTTTATATAAAATTAGTTAAAATGGACATAACAGCAATACGCCAACAAAAAGATTAAACCTATAATATTATAAAATTTCAAAGCACATAACAATCTTCTAGATAATGAATAAAATTGTACTTGATTTCCGCTATAAAAGTATATATTTTAATAATTCATTCAATTCCTAAAGGTTAGAGCACCAATAATAAAACTAATTACTCCTTAAATACATCTTTCCGTATCAAATCATTACACCCGCTAAATTCAATTAAAACAAATCAAAACAATTTATTACCTTGGAATGCCATAAAGTCTATTCATTCGATGATAATGATCATGATCATCAACTATAATTTAATTGACATTATCGTTGAATTGAATGAAGTGAAACGAATTCTTACAAAAAGGCTTACGACAATCAAATAGAGAAAAACACATTTTTCTTTGTGCTCTTGAGTTTGTTTTTGATTCTTAAGAGTCTACCTAATAAAAGTGTGTTGAATAAATCTGTTTTAAACAATCGTAACTCATTAAGCGTTACGTATGTACATACAAACAAATTAAGGCTTTGTTTTTCCCTTATAATAATAATAATTAAATCTTATTTATTAAATCATTTCATGTCATGTGTAATAATTTTTCCACCAAATGGGATAGTTCGTAGTTGTACTCAAAAAGGTGGGCTGTGACAAATTAATTACTCTTTTGCACGGATCGCTAACACAATTAGAACTAAAAACAAAAAGCAAGGAAAACACACAAGTTGGAAGTCTATTTTAAGAACGTGCATAGAACGGGCTTCCTACTGATAATCAATTTTTTCCTTACACAATCTACCATAATAACAACTTTCACCCTGACCTACGCGAATTAAGATTTGGAAATTTAATTTTATGATTCCTACCTACAACCCACACCCTGTTATGTTTTTTTTTTTTTTTATTTACAATTTAATTTGAGATATTCATGTTTTTTTGGTTTTGTTTCTGTTTTTTTTTTCCCACAGATGAACTAAACGAATACGGAATGGCAAATCTATCAAAAAATCCCAACACACTTGCCGGTACCGGCACATATGCTAATGTACCGGTATTTTGTGCAACAATGCGTGAACCACTTACCCATAAAGCTGCTGTTTATTATCATCAGCAATTGGCATTGCAAGAAGATCAAGGCATTGACCTAACACAATCACCGGGCCGTGATAGTCCCGGTTCATCGTCTGGTTCAGCTGGTTCTGGATCCCGACATTCGACTGCTAGCTTAGATTCAGGGCGAGCATCATCATATTTGACTGGTGGTGGTGCTTCTATTCGTGGTGGTGGCGGACCATTGTCTAGTCCACGATGTAGTAGTGTTAGTTCATGCTCGATTGGTAGCGTCGATCGACAGCGTAATGATGAACTAATTGCTGATTGGTTGTTGGAAATGAAATATGAAGAATATGCGCAGCTATTTATTGCGGCTGGTTATGATTTGCCAACAATTGCACGTATGACACCAGAAGACTTAACAGCTATAGGAATTAAAAATCCGCACCACCGAGAGCGTATTAAGCAGCGAATTGATAAATTACAGGTGTTGGATAATTTGCCACATTTTGTGCCGGTGAGTCTTATTTTTGTTTACAAATAGGAAGATTTAAGATGTTAAGAAAACTACAAGTTCGATGTTAGATCTTCGTTCTTAAGTCAAATAATTAATTTATGTTGATTTGATTACAAGAACTGCTTTAGCAACTATTTCTAAACTTTAATTTCTTGTCTACAAAAACATGTAGGGCTCTATTGAAGAGTGGTTGCAGCTACTACGCCTAGAGGAATACATTCAACCACTGCTCGATCAAAATTATAAAACCGTTCGTGATGTAACACAACTAACTTGGGAAGATCTCGAAGATATTGGAATTGTGAAACTCGGACACCAGAAGAAAATTTTACTTGCCATTAAACGTGTGAAGGACATTATCAGCGGAAAATGGAATCCTGGTGGATCAATATATCACCAACAGGTAAATTCCTCAAAACATAAAAATAATAAACTTAAGTTTGAGAGTAGACGTAGCTGTGTTTTTTGCAAAACTAAATAAAAAGCTAGAGGCTCGACTGTCGCTTCAAAACAAAATTATATCCATCAAAAAGAATGACTGACCAAAAATGTACATAAATACCATTATCTTTTTGTACTTTGGATTTTTAAGTATTGTTTTTGTTGTTTTTTAAGTTTGTGTTGCCATTTAATTTGCATTTTAGCTGAGTTTGGATTTTATTTTTTTTTGTTTTTTGTTTTTAGTTTTAGTTTTATATTTATTTAATTTTATTTATCTTAACGAAACGAACTTGAACGACAATTGTAGGAATATCGTAAAGTTTGGCAAGCTCCTTCACAATTGCCATCACCAACCATGGTACCAACAGCAAGAGTCTCATGGGATGATTCCAAAAGTTATGGAATAAGTGACCCCTATTTCACATGCACTGGAAGTAATCACGATTGTAATGATGTGGTATTGATTAAGGTGAGTATTTCTTTAGGACGACGAAGAAAGGAAGTTCAGTGGATAACAATATTTATACATCATTTACTATCTTTTTTTCAAACCATGATTTTTTACATATAAAATTGAATTGAATTTGTTATTAAAAAATAGGTACGTCAACCACGTGGCAAAAGCTTGGAATCTCTAGAAGACATTCACGATAACAGTACCAGAAGCCATTTGACTTTCAGTCACTATACCACCACTGATTATGGGCACTTTACTCAACCTCAAGGAACCAGAGTACTTAGTAATCCCCCTGGAAACATGGTAATTATTTTAATCTCCAAAAATAACTTTTGATTTTTAGTTTAATATTAAATTGTACGCTTTAGTCATGGCGCCGTTCGTATGACGATGGCGACATTACACCAACCAATGAGGCAGCCAGAGAGCTTATGTATGAAGAGGGCGGTGGAACACTGCCGCGCCAACGTGGCAATGCCGCCGACCGTTGTAAAGTACTGACTAGAGCCGTACTTCAAAATATGCCTGTAGATGCACAGCATCATTATATGAATACACCAGTAGAATATGCAGTTTGTCCAGATAATTCCAGTTTGAATTCTGTTAGTTTTACTTTATCCATTTGTATTTCAACCATGTGATATTAAAATCTTGTTTTTCTTCACTATTGCAGCCCTATCTTACTGGAAGTCCAATGGCAAATAAAAAAATTGCTCCCGAACCTCCACGTCGTCATTGTAGTATACGAAATCCAAGAACTTTAAGTTCACAAGAGCAACAAGCAGCAGCTGTAGCTGCGGCGGCTGCTGCTGCTGCAGCACAAAATCATCCATATGCAACTTATGCAACCGGAGCACCAACTTCTTACATTCCTTCGAATATGCAGCAACAACCACCACAGCCGATTTATGCAAACTATGCCACTATACAGCAAACAACTGCGGAGATACACTGTGAAAAATTGCACGACAATAAGGTAAATTTAATATCAATTAGCTATGACATTGAATACCTTCTCATTTTTTAAAAATCAAATCATAAAAGTAAAAGTGTGAAATGGTATTTATGGGACTTTCAATATCCGCACACATGTTTTGCAAGAAGTTACATCAACTTAGTTGTCAAAAATAAAAAAATAAATAAAAAAAGTATTTTCTGGCCCATGGGGGGATCGAACCCACGACCTTCGCGTTATTAGCACGACGCTCTAACCAACTGAGCTAATGGGCCACATGAATATCTGCTTCTCAAGATCATTTCCAAGTTATACATTTTATTTAATTAAAAATACGAAAATAGATTGTTCACTTACATAATAACAAAAGGTCATTTTTGAGTCTTTTGCTATTTTGAAAAAGTTTGACAACTTTGTAAAAAAAACTAACATTAAGAAAAATATTAACATCTTCGTTTTATTCATAAAGCCCATTGTCTAAAATTCACCTCTCATAGATAAAAAAGATGTGCAAATTAGATTTTGGTATCAACGAAACGAAACAAAATATTAGACAAACAAACAGTTATAATTTGTAAAGTAAAAACATTTTCCAAAACTCAACAAAAGTACTTTAGGTTTTAAAAGAAATCAACTAACTATACCTACTTTGATTTTTTACAAATTGAACAAAATAACTCTATGTATTTTTAAAGCCTTATTTTAAAAATCATATTTAATATTATAATATTAATATTGTTGATGAGAAACAGCTAGCTTAAAGTTCACCTGCAAGGGTTGTTTGATTTTAGTTATGGGTCTTATTATGATAACTTATGTCTTTACAGACTGTTGTTCAAACGTCATCCTTTAAAAAAAAAACCTACGAAACTATAAGAATTCAAAAATTATAAGACCCTTCATTAACTTTGAAAATATACATATTTTCGACTTGAACAAGTTTGGATAATGGGATCTGCTATGACATCATGGTATGAGAAGAAATTACTTCTCACAACTGAATCCTATATATACAATCATATGTACCTTTTTACACACACTGACTCGAATTTGGGTTACAAAGTTGACACATATCCACACCCAAAATGTATGTTGTTGAACTTTAATAGCACTAATTTATGTAATTATACGACAATAAAAACAAACAAGTAGAAATAAAAAAAGTCTATATTTAATATCCTAACACATTTTAATCACATTTTCTTATTTGCCACTGAATCCTATCCTTGCCCATTCCATTCTTTGCAGTGTAGGTAAAAACATAGCTCAATTGCATATTGTCTTCCTCAAATGTTTTGTAATTCGATGAAATCATATTTTCATTGTAAGCTGCACTCTGGATATAGCAATAGTCTCCGTTCAATCGAATATTCCATTTGCTTTGTTTATCAGTATTGTTTCCCGGTATCCAACTAAATAAATATCGATTGTCTCGATTGAAATTAAAATCAGCTGCGTATAAATATTCGTTGGGATAAGTGCGACTGGAAAATAAAATGTTATCGCCAATACGATGAATATACCAATCCCTACCCGGCAATAGATCTTCCGATAGAAATATGTTACGTCTTTGTTTGTCATTATTTAATGTTGAATTTCCAGCAGTAAGGTATTCCTCTTTGGCCTTATTCCATAAGCACACTGATGGCAAAAAGTATAAATTTCTAGCACATGTGGGCAGAGCCTCGATAATTCTTTTAATTGCGATCCGATTTGATCGGCTTAGGCCATTGAACACCTCGTTGTCGATTGAATGTATTTTATACAAGGCTGAAGCTATATCGACCATGACGTCGTTGTTAGTTTTATGAGAGTCTTTAATTTTCCAAAACAGCGCAATTATTCCTCTTATTCTTTGTTGGATAAACTTGTGGCTCTGTATGGTATTGAAAATATTTTTTAAGTTTTCTTGACTTTCAAAACTTTCATCCACAAACTGGTCAATAATGCTCTCGGAATGTGATGGATCAAACATATACACAGCCACTGTTAGATTGTACATTGCTCCGTTAATTGTAAATGCACCTCTGCTGGCATAATCTTTCAATGCATTCACCGTGAAATATCTGATTGATTGATAGAGTTCATTAACCACATTCTTTGCAGATGCTTTTGTTTCAAGATTCACATCGGGTTGATGTATTACTTGGGTCTCCATTAAATTCGCAACCCGCATCCATTTATAAGGATCACCATACCCAAGAGTTGACAATTCGTGGTGTAGAGCTCTAATACAGGTATAAATCAAATCCTTGTCTGATAAACTTTCAACAAGATTAGCCAAAAGCTCAAAATTATCCGAAGAACTTGCATACACCTCGTGCACAATTTTCGAGACATCTGATATGTTTTTTAATTCTTTAAATTTTTCCTGCACAGAATCGAATTGAAGATTCAATATGTCCGCTACTATTTCCGAAGGCAAGAGCTTTTGTTTGAAGTCCTTTAGACGACGTTGAAGATTTTTCAGCTGTACACTTACTGCTTGGTAGTGATTGGTAAGCATTGTTATGGCAATTTCACTACATTCACCTGTTTCATGGATTCCGGTAGTCAGTTTGTCTGCTATAACCCGAAGAGTATCTTTAGTCGCGGCCATTTTACTTAGAATAATATTGAAATTATCAGTTTGTGCCAAAGCGTTAGTTATTGAAATGATATCGTCTTGAATTTCAAATAATTGGGCTTGAATATTCAAGAATCTTTCGCCATTCGAGGGGGATTTTTGCGTGGTTGAACTTATTATCATTTCGGCTACATTTGTCTCGATTTTACTTATTATAAGACCGTACACGAATAAGTAATGCAGCATCTTCTAACTTGGCCGTGATGTTGATCGCGACAAAAATATAAACACACTGAGATGAATTCATTAACACCGGTTATTTTATTATAATAATATTGTTTACGTATCTTTATTTTGTTGAAATGTTAGTCATGGACTTTCTGTTTTTTTTTTTTTATTTTAATTATTCTATTCAAAAAAGCTGAGAGGCGATGAACAATAATTTGAGGTGCATTTAAGGTCGAATTAAATAAATAAAAAAAAAGTTTTTGTTTTGTATTCGACGTCATTAAACGTGATTGCAGAAAAAATGTATATATAGTTAATTGTCTTCATTAAAAAACAAGCTAATGCTTAGAAGCTAAACCTAATGTTATACTGTTGGAATTATTGACTTCCATAATCACATAAACTAACTTAATATAGTTTTATCTGCTTGTAAATTGAGTGCGATTTTTTTTTATTGTCATCAAAAAGCATATTTCATTCTGTACTAGTTATCCTACTCTCCATTCGAAAGTTTTGATTGTAAGTTTCTCATTAAAGAATTAACAAATCCACTTAAAAATAACACTGTCAGGTATTTAAATAAGGTTTTTCACTAGTTGTCCTTCTACTAAGTTTATTAATTTATTTAATAACGACGAATGTTAGCTTAGAAATTAGTTTGTTTGCTGAACCGTTAAAGTCAAGTTGTATATGTTTTAAAATGAGAGAGCTTCCCTTGATAAGAGTTATTTCGTATTAACTATAAAAACATGATTTTTCAGTGAATTTTAGATTTTAATTAAAGGCATTAATTGAGCTTAATTAAAATAAATACAACTGTATTAAGGCCTCATTAATCTTGTTCTTCTTCAACTTTTACTTTTAAATTTTGAAAGAAAATTGATTGCCCTTAAATTTTTAAGTGCATAATGTCATTCCATGCTATTTTTCATCTGCTCATCGAAGGTCAATTTGCTTTATAAAGAGAAATTCAATTTTAACCACCAAGAAACTGTGGCTTCTCTGATTTATTTTTGCTTTTATATTTTGTATATACATTGTATATGCCTTTATATAAAATTTTCATATTAAAATAAATTTTTTTTACATTCAAAGCAGTGACGCCAAAGTACCTTTGAATTTTTTAATCCAAAGGATAATCTCCCTTCAAAATATTCCTTCATGATTTAACTCGAGTTTATTTTGTCCTCTACTCTACTACTCGACATTAATCTGACTCAAAATTGGAAAACAGAATTTAAGTGACACAGGTTTTTTGTTGCTACTAGAACTTGATTGTATAACCACAGCTTACACTTGACAAACTCAGGAATTATCAATTAACGTGTTTTTCTATATAAAAAAAATTAAAATTAGTTTTAAATGACTTTTTATTTATTTTTGGGGGCTTTTGTTTCATTTCTATTTAAA
Organism: Scaeva pyrastri; assembly: GCA_905146935.1. Classification (NCBI taxonomy): domain Eukaryota; kingdom Metazoa; phylum Arthropoda; class Insecta; order Diptera; family Syrphidae; genus Scaeva; species Scaeva pyrastri. Next base: position 24,447,354 of record LR989927.1, on the reverse strand, counting down.
AAACAAACAAATTTTATTCTTTGTATCTAATGTCACTCCGACGTTTCAGTTGTTTCCTGGAACGAGTCCGGGTTTTTTGGCGAGTTCCGGGTGAGGTTGACCCACACTCGTTGCCACAGTGAGTTAAATAAAAAAAAAAGATTTGGGACTTTAACAAATCTACAATACACACCTGTTTGTTGTTTTTCGGTGATCGATTCCGAAGTGAACAGGTTATTTTGTCAACACGGGGGATTGTGAAAATAATCGTAATCAGATGGGTAAAATTCAACAAACGCAGTTGGTAAAAAACAAAATTAACTTTATTCGCCCTTTAGTAGACCAATGTATGTATATATATATGTATAAATTTTCAAAGTCAGAATTTACACAGAATCGGTTAAATAACGATTTTTTAACCAAAATTAGATCCATAAGCTAGGCATTTTACTCGATATTGATGGCGCAAACCTTAAGGTCTTAAACAGACCCATTTTGTGATGAATCATCATTTTTAAAATGCACAAATCCACAATCCATAAATAGCACTTGACCTTTCTATTAAACAATAAACATGAATTAATAAACTATTAACAAACCACAATTTAATCAAATAACAACATAATTATATTCTCTATCGCATACATTTATTCGATTAGTAAAATTAAGTATTTTTCAATCACATTTCCTCAATTGCCATAGAAACTTTGGTTCTATTATAATTGAATGTCCTGGAATCCATGTAAAAACGTTTCGTAAATTATTTTCTTCAGGTCGCTTGTAGTTCGATGAAAACAAATATTCATTGTACATTGCACTCTTTATAAAACAATAATCGTCATTCAATTCAATACTCCAGTCGCTTTGCTTATCGGTATTTTTTCCCGGAATCCAATTGAATACATAACGCAATTCTTCGTTAAAATTAAAAGCTGCCGCATACAAGTACTCACTCTTATAAGAGCGACTGGAAATTAAAAAGTTCTCTCTATCCTCGGTTTGGTTTACAAACCAATGGCTTTGGGGCAAGGGATCTGTTGAGAATATATTACGTCGTGAATCGTCATATTTGGAGCTCAAATCTCCAGCAGTTAGATATTCCTCTTTTTCTTTGTTCCAGAAGCACACATATGGAAGGAAAAATAGATTTTTAGCACATACAGGGAGGTTCTCGATTACTTTGTCCACTTCATCTTGTTGTGCTTTGTTGAGATCTTCAAATTCCTTAGCTGAACGGAGTTTGTGTAAGGCCGAAGCAATTTTGATGGTCACATCAGAATTTAAATTTTGAGCTTTTTTTATACCCCAAAATAGAACACTTACTCCCTTCGCCCTCTGCTGAACGAATCTGTGACTTAAAACGGTTCCGAGGATCTTCTTGGAAGACACTTGCTCATAGTTTGCTCTTATAAACTCTTCTATTATGCTCTCCGATTGCAAAGGATCAAGAAGGAATATTGCTGCCGTCAGATTGTCCATTTCTCCGTAACGTTCGAATTTTCCTTTGCTCACAGAAGCATTCAAAGCCTCGAGAGTGAATATTCTGATCGAGTATTTGAGTTTATCGTCAGTATCGTGTGCTAATTCTACCTTGGGTTGGTTTAAAACTCCTGTTTTTAAAATCTGAGCCAAGCGTATCCACTTGAACGGATCTCTATGATCATATTTAGCCATTTCCTCTTGCAAAGCTCGCACAGAGAAGTCAATAATTCTTATGTCGGTGATATTTTCGATCAAATTAACTAGCACATCGAAACTATCCGAGCAGTTTGTGTAGACAGCTCGAATGACTTGCGAAACTTCCGCGAAGTTCTTCATTTGCTTCAGTTTTCTTTCAGCCAATTCAAAACGCAGGGCTTTAATGTCTGCTATTGTGTCCAACGGCAATCGCTTTTCCCTGTGGGCGTTCAGACTTGATTTGAGATTTTTTAATTGGGCATTTACTGTCATATAATGGATGTTAAGCATTTTCTTTGCAATTGTATAAAATTCCTGTTGTTGCCTAGTAAGTTCGGTGGAAAGTTCTTCCTTAATATTCTCGAAACCCTCTTCAGTTTTAGCAATTTCATCAGCAACTATGTCTAAAGTTTCAGCCATGCCCATTGCTGCAGTGATGGAAATGATATAATCTTGAATTTGGAGCAATTTAACTTGAATTTTCAAAACATTAGTATCATCATCAGTATTCCTATCCAAACCTGGCGGTTTGTCTGTGGTTGCAATATTTTTTGCTAGATTCGTTCCGATTTGTCCAAGTATAAGACAACATACAAATAAATGAAACTGCATCGCGTTTTGTTGATTTTAAAGGGAGATGTTGGTCGTGATTAGAGGAAACACAAACTGAAACTGACTGCAATCAGCCAAGATTTTTCTTATATTTATTAATTTTAGCTTATCTCATTGTCAGTGGGTTTTTAAAATTCCGATTAGTCATGGTTTAACGGCTTTTTTGCTTTGTTTTGTTCAATAAATGCTGAGGAATCATTCACTAGAAATGATCACGCTGTCTTTTGTTTGTATTTGCCGTCATTTATGTTTGTTGTTTTTAATTAAATGTATGAGAAATTATTAATGACATGACAATAACGGTCAAGAGGTGGTTTTCGCTTTATACATACATGTTATTAGGTATTTATGAGGTAACTTCTTGATAGTAAATAAGCAAATTGCTGCCTTAGGATTTGAATACAAGTTATGAAAAATACAACGGCAAATATAGACTTTACAGTTTTTCTGAGATAGAACTATTTAGTTTATTATGGATTTTTACTTCAAAATGTATCCTTTACCCTAGCTTCATATTCCCCTATTCCGTCAAAAATAATAATCAGAATTCTAAATAATTTTTACTTTTTTTTTTTTAATTTACAGTCAACATCTAGCATCGACTCCATCGACACTATTCCCTTTGCTAATGAAAATACCGGAACCATTAAGCAAAGATTACTTAACCGACAAGACTTGCCGCCCCAACAGCATCTCTCATCGTCCTCATCATCATCATCATCGTCGACCAACACAATCGCCAATATCGCACACTCTTTCCATTCGTTAAAATCATCATCATCGCTGCACGATGCCACGCTCATTCGCAGCGACAGCACAGGCTCTGGAGCTGGCGGGACCCTTCTCTATGATGGGGCGTCAGTTGATCCCACCTTAGGTGGAGGATCTGCGACATCGAGTGTTGTTCATCTTCGATCGCCAACACTGACCTATCCTCCAGTGGGTAGTGGCAGCAGCGTCTCGGCTGGTGCTATACCGGATTGTTCTGAAATGAGTTCCTCTGCGGGTGGTAGCGGATCTGTTGTATACGCTACCGACCATGTCGCTGCTGAGGCTGGTGTTGTCGGCGGCGGCGTGCCACCAGCAGCGAAAACCGTATCGGCGAACGTACTCAACGATATCGGTAATATGTTAGCTAATTTGACCGACGAACTAGATGCCATGTTAGAGGAGGAAAAACGAGTGGGATTGAATATTGATAGTGAATGAGCAAAATCAACTTAACTTCTTTTTTTTTTATTATTATAATTTTTACGAGTATGTTTCTATTTTAGATTTATTTGTTTAAAATTTTCGTAGATTTTAGTTTTTATTTTTAGTTAATTTTTGTTTTTTGTTTTTAGTAAACAAGACAAGGAGAGTAAGGAAAAATTTTATAGAAATTAATAAAGAAAACAAAAATACTATGTAATGATGACCCAGATTTAATATAATCCTCCTTATATATTATAAAATGCTATTATTTTTATTACTATGCTATATATATATATTTAAAAAAAATATATATACAATGAGTAAATTAATCATAATGTTGAGAAATGTATTAGAATTATTATTAAACAGTTTCTATAATATATGACAAAAAAAACCGTTGTTTCTAATTTATAATCATGTACATAGGAAAAGAGGTCTTGTACGTAAAAGATTATGATTTTTAACTTGTATAAATGATGATTTTAAGTGTTGTTGCATATTCAATGACATAATATGCACATAACATAGATTACTACTCTTGGAAAATAGTTTATTAAACTATAATTAAGATTGTTTAACATAATTTGCACCAGGAAGACAAAAATGTTGATTATAGCAGTTTCGTGAATGGAAGGTTTCGATCTACTCACATTTGAACAAAGAAAACCTTTATTCTCCAGATAAAATTTGTACTTATTATATTGTTGTGGGAAAAAATTATATCTCTTAAACATCCGAACCCCACTCGGCGAGGTCGCAACTAGGGAGCCTACTCTGTATTTCGTTTCGAAAACCAATCCTATTCTAATCTAATTTTCGATGTAAAATTTTCAAATCGGACAAAAGACATATACCTGGTACTATTTCCGTTTACGCAATATATTTGTCGAGTATCGAAGCATTTCTCATGAAAAAAAGAAAAATCAAAACAAATTACAAACAAGAGAAGGTTCAAATTAATATTGTTAAATAAAAAGTTTAAATTTAAAGAAAAACTATAGCTAAAAATGTATTTGGTTGTGCTCTGCATGGAAAAAGGAAACAGAAAAGAACGGTTTTTTTGTGGGAAGTATGTCTATCGTCCAAAGAGTTCAAACGACCCTTGGGCAAATCGCTATGAGCACACATGAACTCCAACATAATTTCAAATTGTTTTTGATTCCCCGTAATAAAGTTTATTTACTTAAATTTTGAATAACGTTTTTATTTCCTTCTTACATTTTATTTATTTATATTTGTAAAACTATTTCGCTTTCAGTTAAAAAATTTTATCATCGAATTGCAATCCGGTATCTTTCTTGATGTAGAATTAAAATTTCCGTTTTATAATGCTAGTGACATTCGGAAACGCCAGGTACGAAAAATCCGGATGCGGATTTGTCATTCCGAGAGTAGGTACTAGATTTCTAATCCGCGTTAAAAATTGAAAGTACAAAACATTCGTTTTCAAAAAATTTTGCTTTCGAAACGAATTACGGAGTAGGGCCCTATGGTCTATGGTATTAAATTTGAAATCGACAATCTTCTCAACCGTTGGTAACAAAAACTTAGAAACACAAAAACGACCATAAACCCGCGGATAATTACATAATGCTTTTAACCAAGAAACCACGAAGTAGTTCACTATTTTACTACTGGTTCAACAATTTTAGTTGGAAAATTTCGGTAGGAGAAAAATGGTTCAATTGTTTCCAAATCTTGATTCAAAATTTAATCAATTCGTTTAGTAATTTTAATTCACTGAGATGTTCACACTAAGCACCACATATACATGCAGTCACTTTTCATAAACATCTTTTATTCTATCTTGAAAGTGTAAGCACGCCTTAATGTAATTAACACCGGTCTTCGTTAAATCCACTTGTAGCACACCCCTTAAAACATAAACTCATACGAGAAAAACATCCGCTGCATTGACTTTTATTTCTAAATGTTTTCCAACCTGTGCAAAGAAAAAACAACAAAAAAAACGCAATTCTCCCTTTTTACAATTTTCTCCCCGTCAAACAATTCCTCTTTCGCTTTTGCTACTTCATTCGTTCGCTGGACTTCGTTGAGTTTTGTCGCTGCTGTCACCGCGAGAGCGATAATTTGTTCCCAACTAAAACCAACATCAACTTGATCTGCCTCTGTCATTGTTTTTCAATTTGAAAAGTGCTTCGCGGAGTCTGTGTTGTGTTTGTTTTTGTGGCATAAATTAAGAAATTCGCCCAAAATCATTTTGTATATTTTGTCCGTCCTCGAGTGTTGAATTTAACCAATAATAAGTGCAACTCCCAAACGAATCTCATTTCAATATAATTACATAAAAAAAAGTGAAAAGTCAATCGCGTGACGACAAAACACTGTGTGAGAGTTGTGCGTAAAGTTTTTGTTTTGATTTCTTTCTTTTTCACTATCCATCTCCCATTATCTAGCCTGCCCTTGTCTCTTGATCTAAAATTCGCGAAAATAAATAAAACAAATTACTGTGTTCGGGAAAAATGTTTTGCTAAAGTTCAATAAAATAGAACAACTCCCAGGAACAAGCCCATAAAGGATTAATAACTTCCCATAACCGATCAGCGCATCCCAAGCACCCAGCCACCAGCCACGAGAACCATGTCGAAGGAAGACGATGGCGAGCTTGACCCGCAAATTCAGGTAATTCAAATGAAATAAAAAACGAAATAAAGACAGGTTTTGTTTCTGGTATTTTTTGGCAAACAAGTTGGCCCACTGCCTCTGATTGAGAGTTGTGTGATTCCGATTTGTTTCGGTTTCATGTGGTTTGCTGGTAATACAACCTGCATCATCGCCTGAGAACCCAATTTTTGGAATAAAATGCGCAGCGCACAGGTTCATACAAAACAAACAAGAAAAAAAGAAAAAAACAAGAAAAACCTCGGTCAACCTAAGGGACACTATTTGTTTGTGCATTTTCTATTTTTAATTTTGTTTGCAATGAAAATGTATCCTTGGTTGTTTTTATTTTCGTATTGTTTGCCATTTCTCTTGTTGTTAGTTTGTGTTGCATGGAGAGAGTGATTCTTGTTATTTTTAATTCAATACCCGAGTTGGTAGTTGTCGTTCCATGATAATAATATGCCCGACAGACAAACGGGTAGTGCCTGCCAAATAGTGGCGTGATGCGCATATTTGGTCAAATCTTAAATTTGTTATTGAATTTAGTTTTGGAGATGGCTGTTGAAATAGATTTAAATTGATTTTACTTGAAATTTGTTTATTTCGAGATGTTAACTCGATTTTTCTGAAACACTTCTATTTTCGGATGGAATCTTTACACTAAATATTCCTTCTATGTGGGCTCGTTTAGCAGTTTAAAGTTAGCTTATTCGTCATCATCATTAATATCAAAACGTTGATGCAATTGTTATTCAACAAAGAAACTGTCTGTCTCTACGCTTCAGAGTGATGAATTCTGTTTACCTACTCAACTCATAAATATTTAACACTGTGCACTTCGCGAGAAAGGTATCATCTATATTCTATAGAATAGGGTTAAGAAGAGTAAATGTGGTCGTTTATCAAGATGAGATGGATAATATTTACTAACCCATTCCACACCTTTGTTTCGTTTATAAAAAAAAGTCAAAAATCAAAAATAAATTGATGCACTTTACCAAATAACAAAAAACTTTATTCTTATCTTCTTCCTCATATAAAAAAAAATAATACAAAAAAAGGTGTGTTAATTCTGTGCGATTCTTGCCTCTAGCTCTAGGTAGCAAACCGCACCTTAAATGCAGATTGATAGACCGAATCAAAAATCGCCTTGAAATTTTGAAGAACGATATATTTGATAAGTTCAACCGCCCGACCGTTGAATCACTTGATTATAATGGTTGGAGATTTTAATTATTGTGAGAGACAAAAAGTGTATGAGGGGTATCAATTACGATCGAATGGGTTATATTTGATAAGATTTATGCATAAAGAAACTGCGTTATCCAACTCAAAAACACAGATTGTTTGTTTTGTACTAAATAACTGGTCATTGCAACCGAGATTTAATAAAAAAAAAGTATTTTTTTTTATTTGTTATGACCCAAAATAGGGTCGCGAAGTCAACTCAGCTCATTGCACTGTTTCGAAAAATTATTGCTGAAACAAGTGAAAGCAAAAACAGCACTCTTGTTTTGAACTTGTAATGAGGACAAGAGGGAAACAATCTGCGGAGTAGGAATTTGGTTGTGTCCAAATTTAGCTAAGAAAGTGATCGGCCGTTTTTCTACTCAATACCTAGCTCAACATAGTAAATTGTTACATTAAATCATGGGTATGAACAGAAACAATCCCTATTTTTTAGACGGAAGAAAACTACATATAGGCTAGCTTTAACTTCAAAAACCAATGTTTCGACATACAAACATCTATTTTCGATCAGGCACAATATCTTTTGAATTTAAAGACTGACTTACATCAAGTAAGTAAGTAAGTTGTATTAAGATGACCAATTGGCAGTTCTGAAACACGTATCCATAGTTTCGCGCATATTCGCAAGTCAAATGACCCCGAAATAGGTATCACCACTAAAAAAAATTCGGTGCAAAAACTTTAGTTCGTCATTAAGTTGTTGTTGAATAATTTGTTTTAAAGTGTGAGCCAATCAATATTGAATAAAACAAAGTCATGAAGTCATGATAATCTATCAACAAAAATTATGGAATGAGCAAATCTAAATGAATCAGCATTTTCTTTGATTTTTTTTTTATGTGCGCAGAATGATGCATGATTACCCGACAATTGGAACATGATTTTTTGCAACTTTTTAATTTCTCCACCTTTCTAACACTTAGACCGATATTAGGGCTACTAATTCGTACTCAAATTATTTCTATTACTTCTATTTTTACCATTGAATAGGTAGTTCCTCAAAATTAGTTATCAGACCTACTTCAGTATTCAATATACAATATTTTCTTATTGAGTTGGGCATTTCATTATTGATTAAAAAACTTTTACTGTCATTGAGGTTCGATAACAATCTACTAGCTAGACGATATACTAGACGTACTCATAGCACCGCTTCTAAGTGAACAGAGCCAAGTCATACCAATGCTAGTTTAACACAAGTTCGTAATAATTCAGTTTATATTCTTAAATCACTGGATTCGATAATGCTGATTAAGGTGGCTTTTATGGAAATTCTATGCTATATTGTTTCGTATGTTTTCACTTCTTTGTGAATTCCTCAAATTGTTTGCTTTCAATAGTGGAAATATTACACATTAAGAGGGACGGTTTCACTGAAGTTAATCCTACCATAGAATCGGAATTGTTGAATTTTTGTTTTAAAAACGTTTATAACTTGTCCTTGCATAGCTTATGACGAGGTTTTATTTTTCTAATCGATTATAAAACTATCCCATTATGTGATCATGTGTCGTTTAGTAAACTATTTTAATTGTTAAATAATTTAGTTGTGCTTTTATCTAAAAATATTCTCAAATAATAATGAATTATGTATTTCGAATGAATTGAAAATTCTTATAAATAATTCTACTTTGATTGCCTAGCAGTACTGTGACACCATTTCTTAACGTAATATGTACGGTCGGAGTACATACAATGTATTGGTCATATTATACTCATGCTTCCACTTTGTATCTATTTTGCGTGTGCTTTATTTGAAATTACAACATGGAAAACTATACCGATATCGTAAAACGCGTTTTCATTTTACATTTTAAATTATATTTTGACATGCTTCTGGGCAAAGAAGAAGTAGAAGTAGTTTCCTTTTCCGCACTGACGACGACGCGACGTAGTGACGTATGTTGGTTGAGTAGATGTATCCACGAACGTAGACGACAACAACGACAACGACGACGACCAAGACTATAAGAAGAGAAGAGAAATGGTTGGATGGCGCCAAAGGAAAGAAAACAAAACCAATCAAAAATTCCAATACATAGAAAAAACTGTGTTGCTATTGCTCTGGGTGGTATACTATATTGTTCCAGTGGTGCTGGCGGTTATCGATTGACATACAGCTACTAACCATATCCAGTTCAGTTCTTCAACCTTAACACACAAAGCTGCTGATATGACACCAACTAGATACAACTCAGTCCGCTCCCCTGACACAGAAAGTGAATCTATTTATAATAATGGTAGATTCATAACGCAGCATTGCACTGTTTGTAATATGAAGAACAATCTCAAAAAGCGAACCATCAGCAGTTGTACAATACAAGTAGCAAGACTGTTAACCCCAAAAAGTGACTTATCCAGTCGCGCGCACAAGTGGAGTACGAAAAGCTACAGTTTTTCAAAAACGTTCACTAGAACACGTTTCATGTGTAAAGTGTAGTATACTACTCGTATGCTCATTATTTTACTACCTCCGAGCTGCTTGGTGGTAAAACTTTTGAGAATGCTTCCAGTTTAATTTTGTATGTTATAAGTTTCATTTTGTAGGTTAATGAGTAAGATTTTTGATGAAAGCCCACACGACAAAGCCGACATCGAATCCGACTACAACGATGACACGACGACGACGCTGACGACACGTTGTGGAATGCAAAACAACAAAGCAAACTTTAAATCATGATAATTGAAGGGGGCGAAGCTTGAGCAGTGCCAGTGACGAAGTGTGACACTATGGAAACTCAAACGTTGCCATATTTGAAAATAGAAAAATTGTTGTATACGTTGGATTGTGTGTTCCGTCCGCATTGTTTCCGTACATTTCTAGTCTGCCTACCAGCTTATTACGTGAATACTGGATTCCACTATAGGAAGAGTGAAAAAAAACAACAACAACAAAGTTATTAGTTTAGTAGCTGTCATAGTACGTTGTGATGGGATAAAAAAGAAGGTAAATGGAAGCTTGTAGAAGATACAAATCACTGATAGCACTATGATGCGGGTGTTGCATTAATTAAATGGGTGGAACTACACTATATGCCTACTAGGGCAGTGTTGCAGGTTCGTTTCTGCTCCTGCAACCATGTGAGTTCTGGAATTTTATTTTTTTAAAGATTGAAATAGATTGTTGTTTGTTATTTTTTTTTGTAATTTATGCAAAGTGGTTGTTTGGAGTTGGTTATTGTCAATTATTATTGTGTTTCCGGTTAAGAGGTGTGGCATACTCACTCTACTGTGAAATGCCACCTTGCCTTTGTTTTGTTGTGGAGTTATGTGCAATGGGAATCAAGCAGTAGTATTTTTGAGTCATAACACATAATAAAATTCAAAATACATAACACTTTTTATATATGCATATTGAGAATTATTGAAATTTTGATCCTGGGAATCTTTTATGTGTCCTATGAATATTTTGACATTTATTATAATATTATATTTATGCTAAAGGGCTCACAAAAATGCTCAACAAAATGAGATTTAAATATATTTTTTGGTTTAATTAAGAAACGATTTGAAAGCTATGTATGCAGAAACTTCAATTAACTAACTTTGCATTGAAATAACATCAGCTTCAAGTGAAGTGACAAAGTCCTCGAATTGCTTACAACATTTCCAATGTGGAGTTAATTTAAACAACATGCAATGAATGTGCACTGATGTCGCTGCCCTCCAAATCCACATTAAATAGCAACTTTTACTCTCTTGGATCTCAAGTGGACAAGTATCGTTCTAAATTCGACAGTTCTGTTCTAGAAGTAAACTTCATTGCCGAACATAATTTTTCTATGAATATAAGAGTCAGTTTCCGAATGCTCCAAAGCCTGTTCAGCGAACGTACATTGTTGTTAATGCTCGTTTGTTTTCAGCTCGTGTTTCTTGGACAATTGAATCGCAATGTTGTGGTTTGCGAAATGTCAAGGCCGATGTTTTCCACTTTATATCCGTCCATGGTGGTTAAAAAAAAAACTAAGTAAATGGCAATCATTTTGAATAGTGTAGCCTTTTTTAGAATCGCCAGTGTAGACCTTTTAGGTTTTTTTTAGAAGAAATCACTCAACAATGACATTTGAGCTTATTTGAAATTAATTTGTAAAGTTGATTTTAAATGTCGAGTGGAATAAGTAAAACTTATTTTAGAAAAAGTTTTGAGTTGAATCGAAATTGATTTCAGCAGCTTGATTTATTTATATTTGAATCACCCTGATGTATGTCCACTGCATATTTTTGTAAATAAACCTGGAAATTCTGGTTTATTCATACGCAGTTTATATGCCTGTGTATCTTTTTTTACTTCCACAATCTGTTTCCGATTTCACTAAGCTCTTTAAACATAAATTATGGAATTCGAGTTTTTCCCTGATTTCGGTTTTTTTTTGTGGTAAAATGAAAAAAAAGGATCCACAAAAACGACACACATAAATTTTGCACTTTTGCTCCAATTTTCCAAGTTTTTTCTGTTGTGGATACACCTGTTTCCTTTTGTCGTTGTTGCAAAACTCACCTGTTCGCAAAGCATATTTGGTGGGAGAAGAAACCCTTTCCTTTACCCAGAGCAATTTATATATATCGGTATATAATCCCTGGTTATGGTTGGGAAAAAAGTGTATACGAACATTCGCATATTTACGGTGGTAGTAATTTGTATTGAGGTTACTACCAATGTGCTGTGGAATTAATTCGAAACCTGTATATCTATGCATGTAGCTATGTTTCGTTGCTAATATTTCGATGTTGTTTAACTATCAGTTGATTATATTAAATTTCCTTTCTTTTTTTCGGGAATTAAAATTTTATAATCGACAATTGACCAACGAAAATGAACGATGAGGACGGTGATTTGCTTGTGCCTTTTGAAAAGGTCAAACTTCCTTAAGTACTTTTAAAATGTTATCACGAGTAATTTATTGCTCGGGTCATGGACTTTTCGTTTTCCACGTTTCGTGCTTGAGGGCAGTTAAAACACAATAAATATAAAATTTTTAAGGTTGCAAAATCAATCGATATTGTTTGTATGTATGTACATATGTATACAGATATTTAGATGTACATGTAACGAGCCACGCACGATTAGAATTGATTATAAAACTTTCTGGGAAATTTTCTAGTCTTACATATAAAACAAATAGTTGCTAAGGTGAAATGAATTAAAATCGAATATTTAAGTTTTTCTTAGAGTAGAATTATAAAATTATGTGGTATTTGGTATTTATCAATAAAATTTGGCTTTAAAGCTTTTAAAAAAAGCAATCACTCACACATTCAAAGATTTTACATGTCACACTTGACAAATGTCATATTTTTGAATTAACAAATTGTGCGAACTGTGAAGTGATTGCTTGAAATTAAAATTAAACTATAGAAAAATCGATAATAATATTGACACTATCTTAGCAATTGTTCCTAATTTGTTAGAAACATTGTTCGAGTCGTCTTCCTCATCTTCTTCATCAAGTGATGACGATGCAAGTGATGCAGTTAATTTTCTATTCCAGGAGTTTTCCAAAAAGCCAAGATTGCAAAACTACCAGTCACACCAAACTTCAGATTTTTCAGAATTCACAAAAAGTATTCAATTGGGATTCTGCTTCTACTTCTCATTCCGGATTGCCAATTGAAAACGACATTAGTAAAATTGGCAATTCAGAGGCATCGTTGAGCGATGTAAAATGTAGCAAGCTATTTGGAATCATTTCTATACCAATATTTTGTATTTTTAATTTTTTTTAATGATTAGTGAATTAATTAATTATTCTAAATTTTGTTTCACAAGTTCAAGATCAAATTTGCAAAAAAAAAAAAAATTCTCAAGAATATCTTATTCATACCATCCGCATCTGAAAAGAAGGTTTATATGTTATTTTAATTTTGAATAAAATTTTATTTTTGCCTTGGGTTGTGTTGTGGCCCAGGTAACCTTTTTAAAATTTAGACCATCCGTTAAAGTTTCAAATTCTAATACGGCTGCTCACCTTTTATTTAAAGTTTCTCCATTCTTTAACTTTTTTTAACTTTTCGATAAAGAATTCGAATAAACTTTGTTTTTCTCCCCGAATACATAACTTGCTCGTAATTAACCCATGACACAAGTCTATAATAATATTTTAAATGCAAACATTTTGTTATCTAACTAATTTTGTATTTCGTAGTTTGGTTTGTTTTTTGTTCTTCTTCGTGTTTTCGCTTTTTCATTTTCAAGTTTCAAGTGACAACCGCAAGCGAAACAGATGTTATCTTGCTTTAAAAAGAGTTTGGTTTGTGTCCTCATCGCGATAGGACGTGTTGAGAGAGACAGTAGAAATTTTATATCTTCAGATACTGAAAAAATATATATATCAAGTTTTGTGTTGAAATGGAGGAGGATAATTTCCCCCCTTTACGGCCAACTGTGCCACCTGACAAGTTTCGAAGAAGGAATCTAGTTTTACCGTCGCATTTGCTGAATACCGCAGACAAAAATGCAATTAAACAATCTGTTGGATTAGTAGACTGGTCAGATGACGACGACGACGCCATCGATAACTCACATATACAATCAAGCCTACGCGCAAGTGGCGCGAGTGAAATGGAATCAGCTGCCTATGTCTCTGGCCTGGGTAAGACTGAGACAATCGTATCAAACGTAAAGATCCCTATGCCGCGATTTAACAGCGTGCATATTGGCGTAGTTAACGGGACCCCTCCGGGTACAGGACAGATTGAAATACAACGAGCTAACGAAAAAGTTCTTAGTGAATTATTAGCCAGCGACAAAGAAATGTATACGAGAATTATGGCTCGTAAACGTAGTCGAGTCGCGCCTGACAAAGGTGCAAAGAAAATTGCGGCTGCACCAACAACATCATCAAATCGCTTCGCTCTCCTGGATGTGGATGACGAACATTCATCAATCAAGAATAGAAACATCTCTGCAATCAACAAAGATTCTCCTCCTGTGAAGATCACCCCTGGCTCTTCAAATAGTAATATCCCTCCTTCAAGAGAGGAAACTAAGTCCTGGTGTCCACCAATATTCACTAAAGGAATATCATCGAAGACGATACTTGAGTTTGTTAGTAAGTCGAATATTAGTTTAGAGAATATTAAGTTTATTTCTAATGGATTCGGTAAACTGAAGATTTTTGTAAAGGGTGTTGAGTTACATTCCCTTTTTATGAGTCATTTTAAAGAAAGTAAAGTTGAGGCCTTTTCCTTTACGCCTAAGGAACTCAAAAAACATAATGCCGTTTTGAAGGGCTTATCTGGAAGTTTCACTCCTGCTGAGGTGCAGGAGGAGTTGCTCAAATTGGACCCCTCACTTAACGTGACTGTAAAAAAATTTGAAACGAAATGGTCTAAATTAAATAATTTTCCGCTAGATCTCTTCCAGTGTGTCCTAGGGGACAGGGAAAGCCTTGTAAGAATAAAATCCATCAAAATGTTGCTCCGGCACAAAATTAGATGGGATTCAGTGAAAAACTCTGGAACTCGACAATGTTTTAATTGTCAGCGCTATGGTCATGTCTCCGCATATTGCTCTTTTGAATCTAGATGCGTGAAGTGCTTAAACGTCCACGAAAGTGGGAAATGTGAACTTGACGTTCAAAACGACAGGTCCACTGTAGCTTGTGTTAACTGCGGGTTGTCAGGACACCCTGCCAGTTATAAAGGTTGCCCAAAAAGGGTAGAAATGGTAAAGAAAAAAGAGGCTGCATTACATGCAGTCAAAGCCCAAAAAGCGGGACTTAGAAATGCTACCTTGAACTTGGTAAACAAAGTGGACAAATATCCTTTTTCTTATGCTGATGCACTAAGAGGTGGAAAAAACTCCACCCAAGCTCCCCAGCTACCCACTGCTGCAAATCTTAATAACAATTGTGAGATATCTGATTTCGTAGAGGAATCTCAAAAACTGTTTGGTGTACCCATTCACCAATTAATCTCTAAAATCAGAGAATTCTGGCCTAACTATTTAAAGTTAGATGAAAACAAGAAACCAGGTGCCTACCTGTGCTTTATTGCTTCACTCACCCCCCTTTCACCATGAATGATATGTAACTCAACCCCTAAAGCTATGAAAAAATAAAAATTCATAATTACGAAAAGTGTAAATATTTACAGACTTTAATATTAACTCTAATCAATAATAAAACTATTTTTCCATTAATTCCTAACTTTAAGTAACTTAAAATAACTACAATGTACCTACATACATATGTATACACTATAATTGTGATTCAAAGACAAAATAGTTCTTACAAATACCTTCCTTAAGACTTAAATAGGTATTCTTTTGAATTCCTAAGTAATTTGCTGTGAATTTATTTAAATAAGTAAATTAAGTTTTTCTAAAATCTAATATAATTTAGTAATAAGCCAAATTTCCATGAGGAAAAAATGTAAGCAAAAGTACAACCCATAAAAAAGTATATATTTGATGAGAAAAAACATATCCAACAGATGAGCTTGTACAAAAAGATAAATGTCAAATTAATGTAATTGAACTACTCTCTCGCCTCATCATTCCTAATTTCATCTACTCGCACACGTAAACGGTGTTGCAGACAGACATATATTAACACATATGTCTGTCTCATGTTTGCATTTTATTGTTATCTCTTCCTTCTTCTTTTTCTATCCCTCCTTTAATTTAGGTTAAGTTATTTCTCAATGCATCGTCTTGTTGAGTGGACGCTTTATATTTTCAATCTGTGGATATAAATCCTATAATTAAATCAGTTTTGTACTACTAAAACAAATAAAATAATAAATCCTGTATAGCCAAACCACTTCTAAGTCCGCGCAACGTAAATCTTGTTCTCTAAGTTAAGTTTCATTGTGAATTAAGACTTATGTATATTCAACATAAATGTAATTTTAAAATGAAATCTCAATAAAGTTACTACTACTACTACTTGCTTTAAAAAAGATTTTGAATTCAACCCACAAACTGATATAATTTTTTATTATGATTTTCTATGGAAGCAAAAAGAAAGTATGCAGATAAAGCTGCAAACGTGTATGTAGTAATGTATTGTAGACAAAATTTAATTGATAAATGACTCTTTCGATTTAAGTGGCAAATAATTTCGAGCAACAAAGTGTAGGTTAGATATTGTTTTGTGTGCTGCAGATTGAAAGTATTTTTTTTTTATTTTGCTTTTGAATTTATTATTGTATTTGATTTGTTCAATCAAAAATTCTTTGCAAAGATATGGCAATAAAATGTATCTATGTTTGAATGTGAATTAGTGTGTAGATACAAGTATGCGAAAATAAATAGTTAAAAACAACAAGTGATGTGTAAACGTATTACTTGTAGGCAACTGTTTAAATATTATTTTTGATTTTTGTATATTTTTCACTGAATCAATATTTTTACCATCAATTGACTGGAAAACAACATGTCTGTTGCATGAGATATTTTACATGAATCTGAATAGTTTTTCCACGCTGATTTCAAAAATATATGCCTTTTTCATGTGACAGCTCTAGTTTTGGAGTTACCAAGTGACAGTTTTTCATTGAAAATGCACATAGTTTAATTATTAAATACATTTATTCTGAATAAAATTTGATTTTTTTTTGGATTTTTTAGAGTGAGATGTACATACTATGAGTACTATTTTGAATGCTCCAACAAATTGCCTGGTTATTTATTAAGTTCATCCATGACAAATTTTAAACTGCTTTAACTGCGTTTATTTTTTAATCATTCACCTATTGATTTAATTGATCATTCTTTAATTCATGCATTTTTTTTTTGACAATTTATTCGTTCATTCACAAATTCATTCACTTCTTCGTTGATTCATTCATTCGTTCATACATTAGTTTATTCATTTGATACTTTGTTTGTTTATCATTTACATTTATGTGAGCGTTCAATCATTCATTTAATCATTCAATTACTGCATTCACTTTATTTATTTTGTACCACTCACTTTATTCTTTTCTCTAATTCATTCAGTAAAATTCACTTTATTTATTTCGATTAAATTATCATTTTTTTCAATTCATTCAATTTGATCAGTTTATTCTTTTAATTCACACTCTTAAGGTAAAAAATGTCTGTCATTTTGGGATGTTAAAAATGGTGGTCCATTAAAATTAATATTAAAAAACAAGAAACTAAAGCATACTATCAACTACAAGCATTATTCATAACACCTACATTATATTCTTATACATTATACTGAAAAAACCCGTGTCTACATTGTCATTAAAAATCGAATGTGCCCATATGCGAAACGTAAGATTTTTATCCTCCTCCCAAGAATCTAAAGGCTGACAAGATTTAAGAATGCCAATGACGACGACGACGTTGCCAGAATGTCAGTTCAATACAAATATGTATGTGAATAGAAAAATGATACACATATGTACTAGTTGCCGCCATGGTTCCACAGATATAAGATCCATGTCTATATGCCTCCTCTTGCTCCAAGTTTCCAAGTGAAGTGCATTCAAGTCACAAAATTGAAAACTTGCTGCAAAATTTAAATTTATTCCGCATAAATCGATGTTACGAGTACGAGGAGCAAGGTTTCTTGGGTTGGTTTTTAGTTGAAGTTAGTTCGGTTCCGTTCCGATATGTTGTTGTCATTGCTCGCCAAGCTAAATGTTGGCAAATTAAAACAAACAAAATAGAAAATGCAAGTATACATACATATGTACATTATGTAGGTACGTCTACGTAATTTATTCAATTTTTTTAAAGCTTTTTTTTTTGTATTTTTTTTTTTTTTTTTTGGTGATTGCTAGTTCACGTGGTGACATTCAAGTTGGCATCAGCTTCTGCAGCCAACGATGTGCAACGAGGTGGTCTGAACTGATTTTGATGTGCATGAATTACATGGAACGTGTTTTTTTTTTGTTTTTGTAATTCTTCTTAATTCCATAGAGTAGGTAGAATAATCATTTCTTTTTTCATTTTATACACTGAAAAAACTTAATTTTATGATTTGGTGAAATTTAATTTTTTACTCAAAAAGCAATTGGAAATATTTATTTAGGCGTTTTTTTTTTTAATTTCGAATATGGAAGATGACATTTTAAATGTTAAAGTTAAAAAAAATACAATTTTGGTCACCGAAGTGTAAATTCAGTTCCGAATAAATATGGGAGTCTTCTGAAACCGATACAAGACCGATACCACCCAAAAATCGTTCTATAGACTAAAAATTACTGAGACTCGCCAGCCTGTTTTACTGGTGAAATGTCAGCCTTATTAACAAAAAAACCCCGAAAACGAAACGGGATACCAAAACTGTCAAATTTCGCTACTACTAAAATGGAATACAAATCTTCCTATAGATCAGAATTTTCAATCTAAAATTATTGATTAATTACTTTTAAATATATACAATATACATAACATATTATGTATTTGAATTTCCAAAAGAATATCTAATCAAATTATTTACGAGAAAAAAACACAATATCCAAAACTACGAGACGTACATACCAAGACTGGACTGATATTTTTTGATTTTGACGACACCGGGACGAGCACGAGACTAGCAAGAGTTTCTCCTGTTCTTGTCTTGCAGCCAACCACTTCATCAATAATAGTTTTTATTTTATTTTTTGCTTTGTCCTTTGCTTGATTTTTCATTGAGAAGTATTTCTATTCCTAATTTTTCCCATTTCGACTCCTCCACTTTTCTTGTAAAGCTCGAATTTTGCATATTCAATCAAATTATAATATATTGCTCTATACCTATATTACTTTATTTTTTATATTAATAACTTCAAAGGTATATGAAAGTACATACCTACTGTCGAAAAATTCCGAGTGAAATTTTATCACCGATAGTCCCAATTATAGATTTCATATCACACAAATACAAAAAAAAGCATTTTATAAATTGGGCATGTATTTTTTTTATTTTCAATTTCAATAAAATGTCAATTGCCAATATAATATTGATAATTTTGAAGTTGTAGAAATGCAGATTTGTATTCAATATAAATTAAAAAAAAAACTTCTTGGCAGCGGTGGGATTCGAACCCACGCCTCCGAGGAGACTGGTGCCTTAAACCAGCGCCTTAGACCGCTCGGCCACGCTACCTTGTGTCTGTTTGCTATCAAAAAGCGGTTGACAAAACCAAATCAAGTTTTTTGCTGTCACTTTATATAAAAGTTATTAATTATGTATTTTGATGTTTTCTTTCATTTAAATGCAAACAATTAGGTAAATAGATTATTTTTTTTCATGAATTCCAATCAAACAAATTAGTTTTCGATATTTTGGCATGAACTCGATCTTAAGAAGAACCAAAATTTGATTTAGTCCAGCTTTCTTATAAATTAAGTTCAATAAGCAACAAGTTTGAAACTAAGATTTTTTGAATAAGTTTAACTTAAAGACTAATTAAGAAGATGGATAAATTATAACGAGTGGATTTGCCAAATATGTATGTAGTCATTTTTTATTTTTTTTAAATACAAACAAAATAAATAAAGAAATATTTTCAATTAAATTTGAACTTGTACGGTTGTAATCTTATGTATGGACAAAAATGTCAAGGAGTCTAAAAATGGAGTATTAGTCAAGACGACAACGTGTTTCCAAAGTTTAACAGTGTTATAGCTATCAAAATGTTAGACTCACTTCATAAAAAGTATTGTCGGAGTATTGACAATTGGTGGGAAGAATCTTTGAAAAAGTTAAGAGAAGTAGGATGATTTCTTTTTTTTTTCCTTAGAGTCAGATTCAGAGGTGTAAGTTGCAAGTTGGTATTAAAAAAAAATTAATTGTAATGTGCTATTCTCGAGACTACTAAGTCTGTGTGTTTTTGAAATTTCATAAACCATTTTTTATAAAATTCTGGTGTAAATAACCAATTTTAGTGCCAAAACTACAAAATCAATATGAAAGTCAATAAAATAAAATAAATAAAGAAATTAAATAAAGTAAACTCGGTTTTCTAATAATAGAAGGCCATTTCAAGAGATACTGATATTTGATATTGATATGATATTTGAAAAGTGTAGGCTCTTCCTTCGTAGTCAATAATCTTATTTTTATGTACGTACATTTTTGATTTCATAAAATAAGACTTGTTAACAGTGCTACTGTACGCAAAGTTTCAACCTTGTATGTGATAAACTGTATTCAAACACTATAGAGTACAACTTCCGAATAGTTAATTGACATAAAAGTTTGTATAGTTGAGCACCTGTTGTGCATATGTTTAATTTCATTTAAATTTCATAGACAGATCCGCTTATTTCTTGAATAATTTATAAACATTATATCAAATTATCTTCAGTTTTTCACTTGAATAAAACAATTTCCTCGTAATTATTTTCTTTTCAAAATTTCGCTTCAATTCTAAGAAAAATATTTGCAATTTTTTTTTCTTCTTATTTTCACAAAACACTTACGTTTAATTTTATTTATAACTTCCCTATTGTTTTTCACACTCAACAAACATTCTCAATCAAATTTATCTGGTTATAGCTAAAACAAAGCAAAACATAAAAAAATTATTTTAAATTCATTGCGAATGCAAAAACTAAAAATAATTTCACGAAATTAAATAAAACAAAATCCATGGAATTTCAATTTATTATCAAAACACAGGTGGAATGTTTTAAAATTGATGAAGCGCTTGATGAATAATAAATTTTGATGGTTTCGTTTCGTTTTGTTATGTACATAGTATTAAACATAAAACCATAGTCCGTAGTCTGATACGAAAATGCAAATTAAAGTCTCAATAAAACGTAACGTATAAGGTATTAATGCATAGCATAAAAGTTTACTATTGGCATAAAGCATTATCAAATTGTGACAAGCTGTCGGAGTATTTGAACTTTTGTTATTGGGTTTATTCTTGTTCATGTTTAATGTAAATTTATTCGTGTTTCTTCATTTCGAATGACCTGGTCATGGGGATTCTTATTTGCCAACCCTTTTTTGTATAAATACCTATACTAAAGTTTAGCAATTTAAGAGTACTTGATTGATTCCCCAAGGTATAATCTAATCATACTTAGTGGAACTTAAGTTTTGTGGGCAATAGTTTTGAAAAAAAGCTACTAAAAGCTTCGTTTTTTTATAACCTTTATAACCTTTACCTATCAGGTCAGTCATATACATACATATACATACATAGGTCCTCGTCTATATTTTTGTTTGTGTTTACTTTGTCGAAAGTTAAACTGATTCAGATTAATTGAAACTAATTTTAAATATTTCAGTATTTAGTAAATTAATTTTAAATGAGTCACGGTTACATGAGACAATAAAGGAGGTTTGATTTGTAAAAGAGTCATACGCATACCTACATATGTATGTGTATATTTATGTTGTTTTATAGTTTTTTGGAAATATTTGTCTGACTGTCTGACAGTTCATCTGTCAATCCAAATGGTTTTGTAAAAAAGGTTGAATTTTAAGTTAGCAATCAGTAGCTCGCTTAATGACCTTGAAAGTACCAAACAACTTTCTTGAAATTAAAAAAAAAAACTATGCGTTTTCCACATAACAAAATAACAAGACCTGAAACCAAAAGGACTTATAACGACTTGAGAGAAAAACTCAATAACTTAAGAATTAAATAAATTTAAAAAAAGTGACAAAATGAATTTTATTTTAAAATCATAATGAGTTTTAGGAAGTTTCGTGATTTATAAAAACAGCGTTCAACAACAAAAATAGTAGGTATACCTTAAATTTTTATTATTTAAAAAAAATATTTTATTTTAATTAGAATCATAATTTTAAAATCATACTAAAACAACATCATAATTTGACATTTAAAAATGGCGGAAAAAGGTTCGTTTATAAAATGCTCTAATCTCGTTTAGTTGATGTTTATTAATTCAAGGTTTTTTTATGATTCTAAGAAGTTATCTAAAAAAATTAAGATTTAGGAATGGTACTTTTGAACCATAGAATTTCATTATTTCGTATACATCTTATTGTTAGTATCAGGTTGGTTAACATTTTGCACCAATTTTTATTTTTTATTTGTAACTTTTATAAAAATACAAACAGTTTCAGAAATAGCTACTGGAAATGGAAAAATTTAATTTCAAAGAAAAATAACTTTAAAGTTTTAAATATATAATAATATAATAATGTTTGGTTTGCGAAAGTTATGCTATAAAAAAAAAATCTCGGTGCAATTAAGTTGCTGGTACTTTGTGGATATCAAAGGAATTTTGAAGCTACGCTAGTTTCTTTCCAGCATTACTTCATATTTATCTCTGTTTACCCTATTTAGAATTCAAAATTGTAATGCCAAAAAAAAAGGACCACATTAGTTCAAAAATAAGATACATGTACATGACAATAATAAATTTAAATGTAATACTACTCAAGCAATGTTTTTATGAATTGATCTAATCTTCAAAATATGATGTTTCAAAATATTTCAAATCTTACTTAATTTAACTCACCCAAGTTCTCAAAAATACTAGGAACATGACTTCTTAGAACAAAAAAGAAAAATCCTTTAATGTAAAATGAAGAAAAGGATCCTTCCCGTAAAATCAACACAGCTAACAGCTGCTAATTTAAACTTGTTATTTGCACTTCAAAAACCCACGTTTACTCTTTTATCCAAATTTGAAAAGAACTTTATCTTCAAGCATATGTACTGTGCATAGGTACCAGACTTCAGGAAGGTACTTGGTCTGTCAAAGTTATAAAAATAACATTTGAAACTTGAATCTGCTTGCGTGCGAGTAAAATATACTTGTATAAATGTTCAACAGAAAAAGAAATGTTTCTTTTCTTCTTTTCAAATTAAAAATGCATGTTGCTCCTCATATTTTATGAGGAAAACGATAAAAAACAAGCTTTGTTCCAAGGCAAAAGATGTGGAATACCATATACAAAAATACATTAAATGCGGGTGTACCGGGAGTAGGAGGTCGGTATAGTAGTTTAAAATGTCTACTTTGTTGTATTATTAACGTCCATTGTTGTACTTATAACTTTTTGCAAGAACATATCCTTTTTCGTGCGCTGCGCTCAACTTACCTTTGTTCACATTTGAATGGGACATGGGAGTCGAGTTGGAGACTGCCATCATTATATCCGACAACACGTCAGCGTTATTTACGGTACATAATATATGCCTACTTGATTGCATGATGGCATGATGGGCTCTTCAACTCTACGTCTACATCACGCCTTGCAACTTGATTTCGCGTCTCTATTATGCCGCTTAACATCAGAAAAAATCAGGTCCGTGTATACCTACAGTGAGGGGTGGCAAATGCCACCTAAAATTTGGTAATTAAATTCAACTCCAATTGACAGTCGAGGGAATTTTATACACAAATGTTTTGTCTGCAAAGAATTCAAATGCAACCGAGTAAAGATAGTTTTTTGAAAGTTTTATGTCTACAAAGGAAACTTTGATGCAACTGAGTTAAGATAGTTTTCCAAGTGGCGTTTGATAAGTTTGTTTCTTTAGTTACAATAAAACAATCTCTAGGCAATTTGTATGTATACAAGCAAGTTAATATAGTATTCCGCTTAAAAAATAACTTAAGCCCATTGTCATTCAGTAAAAGAGCTATAAAGAAATTCGATGGGACTGAGTTAGGAGGATTGTTCTCCATAAAAAGCAAGAAAAAAGTTTGAGAAAGTAAATATGATAAATTCCTTGATTTTCAGATGTTTAGTGTCCTTAAAATTCTTCTTAAATGCAAATAGTATTGATTCGCCTATGTGTGTCAGAGGGCTCTGCACCCCCCCCCCCCTCTCCATTTTACGGTGATTTTCGATAGCTTTATTACTTAACTTACGCTAATACAACTCTGTAGATATTTTTTGTAGACTCCCCTTGAATATTAAACCCCGATCCGCATCTGTGCATCAGGGGGCCTTCAAACCCTCCACTCCACTATACTTCACATACTGCAAAAACAATCGATCGGAGTGTGCTCATGAAATAATGAAACACAAACTCGATTCAAAATTGTTTAACAAGCCAGGTGAAGAGGTGGAGCTCTCCATTGCATGGAATGCAAAATTCAAAATGATGGCAGACTGAAAAGCTCCCCAAAGCATTATGCCGCCCTTTGTGCATTTGCAAGACCAAACCATATGTATATACCCTATTTGTGTGTCAATGACATTTTTAGCCGTTGCTGGATGCAGCAAAAAAAAACAACAGAGAACAAAGTTTTGTCACAACAGAAATGGTCGGCGTTTCAAGAGACGAGCTACTCTAAAACGAGCTACATGCCAAAGGCAAAATTCACTTGGTTTTGTCTAAAATTTTTAACCTTTTTTTGCGTTTCTGGCTGGACTAGAATAATATACGAGTGTGCATAGTTTTCATACTGCTACGAATTACGAAAGTCCTCGATGCTCGTGTAGGTATAAAATGAAACTTTTTTATTTAAAATTCGTTTTTTTTTCTTGGTCTTAATTATAAAAAGGAATTATTTTTTACCCAGTAACCTACGAAAAAAAAACACATACACTTTTTTAAAATTAGTTTTGTATACTTTTTGTTTTTGGCAAAGTTATGTAAAAGAACTGAGGTTGTTTTTGAATTTGAAAGCAAAAGCATCATAAAAACTAAACTGTCGTAACTTATTTTTTCTTGTCTTAAAGAATGAGAAAAATTAAAAGTCAACATCAAAAACACAAAAAAGGGGTTTCCTCTGACCGATTTTAGTTATTTTACTTAAATATCAAAGTTTTGCAAATAAGCCCTAACTTACGTCAGATGGTTGAGAGTCGAGATACAACAAACAAAAATAAAATATCTATCTCGTACATCTAAAGGTTTTTGTGTGTAAATTTGTATAAGGAACTTTGAGAGAAAGTTTTTATTTTTGATGTTTTATTTTCTTTGAAATATAAGAAGACTTGTAAGTAGCCAGCGTTGCCAAGTCAATTCAATATTTTTAAGGTTTTTAATACAAAATGTGGCTCCCATTTGTCATTATGGTCTACATATTTTTGATTAATATGATAACATTGCTTTCAAGTTTAAATTATAGGTCATATGTAACCTCGGTCGTATCCAATATGTTTACACCTTTAAATTGTGCGTATTACAACAATGTTCGTTTTGTATTTAATACTTTTTGCCTACTTATGTCACAAGAATTGTATAAATTGTATTCCAAATAAGGTTGCGACTAATCAGATTTACAATATAACTGATAATTCCGTTCCGTGGTGAATCGATTACAGCTTTAAAGGGTACCGTTACGGTGCTGCTCGGTAAACCGATTCTAGTGATCTAATGTCGTTTTCAATTGGCAATCTGGAATCAGAAAAAAGCATTCTCAAAGCGTTCAATTGGGCAAAAGTGACAGTTCTAATTCTGAAAAAGAAGAGATTTCTCTTCTGGATTTGAAGTCAGAAGCAAAAACAGAATCACTCACACATTCAAAGATTTTACATGTCACACTTGACAAATGTCATATTTTTGAATTAACAAATTGTGTGAACTGTGAAGTGATTGCTTGAAATTAAAACTAAACTATGAAAAAATGGATAATAATACTGACAATATCTTAGCAATTGTTCCTAATTTGTTAGAAACATTGTTGGAGTCGTCTTCCTCATATTCTTCATCAAGTGATGACGATGCAAGTGATGGTAGTTAATTTTCTATTGCAGGAGTTTTCCAAAAAGCCAAGATTGCAAAACTACATACCAATACAGTCACACCAAACTTCAAATTTTTCAGAATTCACAAAAAGTGTTCAATTGGGATTCTGCTTCTACTTCTCATTCCGAAATGCCAATTGAAAACGACATATGTGTTTCTGTCAACTGACATTTCAACTTGTAGACAATTTAAATGAGAGGAAGGAACTGAGCTGTCAAACAAAAATATGTTTTTATTATTAAGCTCAGGCTCAGGTTGCATTTCTTTAATCAATCGGGGCTCGCTCGCTTAACTTTAACCAGGATTGGCCAAGAATTTGTTGACAACAATGCATCTGATGTCACTTTTGACAGTTTATTCGTTACTTCAAATCTAGAGTTGGTCTAAGGCACAATTAAGGGTCTCATAAAACAAAGCATTTGCTTTCCAGAGTGAGTTTAGTTTTTTTTTGTTGAGCCCAAAGATTAAGTCTAGATGTTATTTCATTGACTAAGTCATTTTTTCCATAAATTAGTAATTTTTCGTCAAAAATGGTTGGCAACGCTGCTTGAAAGTAATCCAGAGCTTTTTTGTTTGTTGTGTGCGACGATGATGGCGGCGATGATGACGGTGATGAGCTATGAGGGTCCATGTTGTCGAGTGACATTGACGGATGATTTGAGTTGGTTGGTTTTGTTAGGTCACGGTTTTGTGCTGTAACATTAGGAAGCGGCACAAAAGTAATTGAATACATAATCAAATAAAAAAATATGCCAAAATAGTCGTATTCTGTAAGTTTTTATGTAAACCTTTGTTGGTACTCTGAGCAACTTTTTGTATATACTCGTAATGTCATTTTGAAAGCTGATGTTAAGTTGGTTGAGATTATTTTTTAAGATTTAAGTTTGTAGATAGTTCGTTTGAGATTTGTAAGTTTAATTTAATGTTTTTTTTTTCCTTTTTTTCTTTTCAGGCAAGTCATCTATTTCGTTTTAATTTTATTTGTGAATAATTGAGATTTTGTATTCAAATTGGATAAAAGGATGAAATGGAGAAGATGAAAGATAAGATGAAAAATAATGATCCCGCATTTCTGACAAAACGACAAAATGGTTTAGTATCATAATTAATGAAAGGCATCGTTACTCTGGTTTAAGTTTTCCAGGAGTTTTATTTTATTTTGTTTTTAATTTAAATTAATTATTCTTTAACTTATCTCGTTTGCGGTCAAAATATGTTTACTTAAGCGAATCACTGGCAGTTGTATAGATAAAGGGGATCTGATTAGGAAATAATTTAATTTTAAGAGTATTTTTTATTACTATATAAATATTTAAATAACAAATTTTAACTGATGTAAAACTGAAAAAAAGGAAATATGTAGGACGTAGGTACTATATAATTTTTTGGATAAAATTAGATCTTGTGATTAGATCTGAGTACAGAGAATTTTTAAATAGAAACATTTGTCAAAAATGTCGTATACAATTTGAATTTTGTCAACATTGTCTGTTTAAGATAAATGTGATTAATGATTCTTGTCCTAGGTAATTGAAACTTTTTTTTAGAGATGTCGTTGTTATTGACATCGGACAATAGCTGACAGTTTATAATGACATCTTGTGCAAAGAGTGAATAGAATACATACTGAGGTCGAATCACCAAAAACTATTCTAATGTGAACACTGTCATTTAGAAAGAGCAAAATGATAAATTATTTAATGCAACGGTAAATAAAAATAACCGTTGTTTGGTCTTACTAAAAAATTCCTGAATAAGGTCAAAAAAGCTTAAATTATTTGCCAATCATGTAAACTGCCATTTTTCAATGTGGCAATATAGTGTGAAAATATTTACTATTTCTTTGAATTATTAAATAATTAGCATTGTAAGGTATTCCACTTCTTGGCTTTACTTGGTATTAATAAAGGAACCTAAAATTGTACACCGTTCAATTGTACTTGAAAGCTAACACGATTTTGTGACTTTTACAAAAATCTTTAAACTAAAAAATCAACATTGCCTTTTGGCGTTTTCTTTAAAAAAATAAGACTTTTAGAAATCGATTCAGACGATACATTTGAAAGAAAATTTAAAATTAAAGTGCTATTTTCGCGCTTAACACTTATTCGTGTAGTCTTTCATAAAAGTACTTCCTGTCAGGCTTAACTCCTGTTTTTTTTTAAGTATTCCTATGTTTTCGATCTTTCAATTGTCACCAAAAAAGCACGCACTACTAAGTACCTGCCCGACATAAAAAGTTTAGAATTCAATTTCTTCCTTTTTCCTCCGGGCAATGCAGATGACATTTCAAACGCTTTTTGTTTCATGTGACTTGCATAGAATTCCATACAACACAAACTACAATGTTCACTGATGAGCCAGAGGCTTTCTTATAAAAACACAAATCGGACAAAGAACGTTTGGTGCAGATCAAATAGAAAATATCATGATCCCCCCCCACCCCCCCTACATACCTTCACATTTATTCACAATCATCTCCTTTGTTAAAACCCACCACTCATAGGAAATAAAACTAAGTAGGAAGGTACCTTACCTTACCTTTTACAGTTAGGCAGGTTCTACTACATTATTTTTTATTTATACTGCGACAGTAAAATAATTTTAACAAAACAAAAAATGTTTGCACCTTTTATGCTGCGCAATCGACTGCATCACAAATTCCCAACTCGTATAGAGTTGAGTTAGATTTGGATGTCGGAAGGTGCATCACGATGACGATGCGATGCTATGCAGCTATGCAGTCGCAGTGTCTCTAGAGGTGGCATGAGTCAATGCTCCCGTCCCGTCACGCTTTTTTCTATTGAAACTGAAACATACAACATCATTTTGAAAAGAAGAATCCAGGCATGCCTTAGAGCCATCGGCATCGCCATCGCCATCATCGGCATCGGTGGATTTAAACAAAAAGAAAAAAGTCTGAATAAGATAAAAATGCTGTTTGCCCTTTTATGCAACCTCGTATTTTTATGTTGCGTCTCTAGCGCCCAACCAACCAACGGTATATAGTGAGTGACCACCGAACCATTCATTCAACCAACCAAATCCAAATCATCCTGTCTGTTTGTCTGCCTGTCTTGTCTGTCTATTTGTTTTCTTTTTTTTTTGTAATGCTTTTTCGTTCTTTTTTCAACTTGACTCTTGATCTTTGTTTGGGCTTTGAAAACAAGTCTGTGAGACCAAAAAGGCTAGAAAACAAGCTTTTAACCGGTTCCCATGTTATGCTCTTAGCTGGTACCTTATAATAGTTTGAGGTGCATTGGGATTTACAGCAGGGTGTTTGTTTTTGTGTCTAAAACTAGACATGAATGATCATCTCCTTTTTTTAATTTACAGCGACAAAAAATCCCATGTCCACTTCTAGCTTAATGTCTAATCAGACATTAACAGTCAACATTTTATGAAAGCTCAAACGGAAATAAAAAAAAATCAATATTACCTAATAGTTGTGTTTTATTCACTGCTGTATAGCTATTGAAGCATTCAAGTGAATACACAATAGTATGTAGTTGACACTTGTCACACTTTACTAATACAGTCACATTAAAAACTCCCATATTCAAAGCTATTTACCACCCCAGCAGATTTGAATTGACTACAACAGAAAAATGTATTTCTGAAAATTCAAGTTTTTAGACCATTTGCGTTTATAAAAACTAGAAATGGAATTCTTATTATTGTTCTTGTGGTTACGGTTTTCAATAAAATTCGCAAGTGCTTTTGTAGCCTTATTATTTATTTGCTAAGTGGACTTTCTAACTTTGACAGTTAATAGCAGCCATATTGCTTAAGCTACATTTTTAGTTTTTGAAAATTGTTTTGTCTTTGATCCCACCAAAGGCAATGTCGACAAAGCACCCTGTAAAAAATGTTTGGTATTCGTATTTGACTGTTTCTATACATATACATAATGTATATAATGATATTTGTTTAAGATAATAGGTACCGTTATTTCGTGTTCCTTGATTTTCCAAACTGATGCACGTCAGTTGACCTAAACAAATAAAATCAAATCAAAAATGTATAATAATGAAATGTTGCCGTCGCGTCGCAGCCCGGCGCGGCGCGCGGTGCAGAGTTCGTAAAAAAAGTTTTGTTTTGCTTGTTACCAATTCAACTTTTATTTCCTCTTCTTTTTTTTGTAGCTTCATTTTTTCACATACAAATGTACTTGAATAATTATTGTTAATGTTATTTCTGAAATTCACCTTCATTATTGATGAGAAAAAAAAAAACTTTCCCACAGCAAAAATAAATTAATTTTCTCAAGATTAATAAATTATTTGGAATTCTCACCGCATAATAAAAAAAAATGTATGAATTAATTTATTTATGTTTAGATATTTCTTGTATATTGTTTTTTTTTCCGTTGATTTAACTACGAGTATCTTCAATTAACCCTTTTATGGCGCGTGTATAATATTATGGTGTCGCGCGGCGCGGCGGTATGCAGTGGCGTTCATAATGTTATTGCAGTCTACGATGTTGGACTGATTGAGTTGACTTTTTCGATTGATTGATTGAACAGAAGGTTGGGTTAATATTCTTGTTAAATTCATACAAATGTATATTAGACGCTATAAATTGAGTAGTTGTCATTATACAAATGTGTTTGTTCATATGTTTTTTGTCCAATGTTAAATTTGTCGTAATTTTATTCTATTTTGCCGAAGTTGTTTTCTTTAGATATAATATGTACATACATACATAGTATCTATGTACATTCTTTTGTAATAAAATCAATTAATTCTTGCCTCGTTTCTAGCACCTACAAAAAATCAAACACCATTGAAACAAAATTTGAAAAAAGTTATAGGTATGGTAGGTATACGCGGGATATTAACTATATGAATTTATTGTTAAACTCCATATTTAATCTATCATTATAATATTTGTTTCTTAGTATCATACTTAAGCACTTTTTTATATTTTAAGCATGAACTGAACCCAACTTTAACAGTTTTTAAACAGACCTATTCTTTAATTTTTTTAAACGTCAAAGGGTCATTTATGGTGGTTTGTTGCAGAAAATAAAGCAGCCATTTTGTGATTTTAACTTTGGGATAATTTAAAATTAGCAAAAACTTCTCTTTAACATTGAATATAATCTACATTTTTTATTATCTGCATTTTTCTGCACAAAGTCTTCAAATATTTTGAAATCTACGTCTTCCGAAAATATTTTGTTGATTAAAAAACAATTTTTAGTTCCCGAATTATGAAGAACACACGAATCAACACTTTTAAGTAAAATTGGAAAGAATTTTTATTTAGATGTCAAATGGATTTAGCAAACTGCTAAAAGCTTAAGTACGATTTTCTGGATTTTAACTTTAGCAATATGTTAAGAGATAGTAAAATGTTAAAATCATTTAAAATTAGCTTAACTATCTTTTTAGCTTAGCAAATTTCTAAAAATGGGTTTAACAATTTGCTAAATCGGTTAAAATTTTGCGCCAATATTTTTAAACATAAATATTTATGTGCACATTATGATTTGTTTTTCCCATAGAAATTATTGGACTCAACTTAAATTTAATAATTGTAAACGAAAAGACTTAAAAATCGCATTTTAAAAAATAATTTAAAAAAAATTAACTTTCAATTTTTCCTTCAGGTGAAATTTGAAAAAAAAAAAATATGAAAATTTAAGTTGCGATTTTTTTTTTTAAGATTTGTCATACATTTTAGGAACTTTTATTTCAAAAAAGAAATTGAAGCAATCTTCGGTTATCGTTTTACGTTCAGAATAACGGAACAGAATATTACAACAACTAGGACATGAACTTCGTTTGTCCTGCCGCTCGGTCCACTTTTTCCAAACTAGCAATGCACAGCTATATAAAGGCAAGAACTGAAGTAAACTTTTTAAAAATCGGATTTTTAGATCTTAAGTAACAATGATGTGCATAACAGTTGACATAAGAGTTTGTAATAGAATCAGACATTTTAGTGAAGGAATAGTTTTAATATATTTTGGATAAGTGATACGAAGCACACCGGGCTCCCTAGAAACCATGCAAAAAATTGCACGGAAAATAGAAAAAGTAACAAAAGTATTTTTCCATAGCTTGAATTCGTGCCATAAATCGTGGCGAGACGAAGTTTGCCGTGCCCGCTAGTAATAATATATAATCATAAGTAGGTACTGTTTCCTAAGTTTATAAACGATTTTCCCCAATTCTACAAAAGCATTTCATTTTTGAGTATAAGAGCTATCAGTATTTTTATCTATCGGGGCACGTGATTTTGTTTGTGAAAACATTAAACTAAAAAATAAATATGTAAATATACATCTATCAACTTCCGGTTTTCAAAAAAAAATTGATTTCAAGGTTAAAACCAAAATAAATAAAACTATGAGTATGGCACGTTTGTTTTTTATTTGTAAAATAGATCTTTTAAAAAATGTTTGTGTTGTCTGTTGTCTGTTTTTTGTTTGTTCTATTGTTGCCAAATTATCAAAAAATTGTATTACGTATTAAATGCAATAAAATAAAAATTAAAAACTTAATCATAAACCACAAGTGGCATTATGATCACAGAGTCATTAAACCTACTCAAGAGGCATTATGTAAACATTTTTAAAAAAATGTGCTACACACACATGACATATTTGAGTAATGATTATTTGATTAATAATAATCATTTTTTGATTCGGCTCCTCGTAATCTTTATATGATTTGTTAGTACACATTGATTCAGGAAATTGGCATGATTTTTTTTTTTTTTTTCAAATGGAAATAATTCACAACATGTCATGTAGAAGAAGAATCCGTAAAATCGATGTGAATATGTTTCATAGCAATCGGATGACAGCTTGATAGGTATGTTATGTTTAATAATAAATCACATCTCATTTTTTTTATTGTTCTCTGTGGCATATTTTTGCAATTACGTCACTCTGACCAAAGTCCAAAACTTTATAGTCTGGAAGATAAAGTTGCAATTTGTGAGGATATTAATTTTGTGTCATAATTTAAAAATATTTTGTTTAATGCTTATAAGCAAGTTCTTGAAATTTCAAGAACGCAAGACAACAGATGAACAAAAATAGTAACCAAATAGACCCCACCAAACGTATCTAGACCGAGAGGAAGACCAAATAAGAGATGGATGGATGATCTAAGACAATTTAACTACAACTGGTATAACGACGCAAAAAACAGAGATATATGGGCAGCAATGGGGGAGGCTTATGCCAGATGGACCTAATGCGAACCATAAACTATAGCGAAATACCTACTTACATATATATTAAAGAAACACAGACTTAGATTTTTAAAACAAGTTTTTTTTTCTAAATTAAAACCGGACTATAAATTTTTTGAATTAAATATGTATTTATATAAAAAACTAATTTAAAATTGAAATAATAATGTAGTAATGTATTTAAAACTATGTAAAACATTTTTTTTTTGGTTAATAAAGCTTCTTGGTCTTGAAAAAGAAATGGTGGGGAATGGTAGCTAAGTTTCTTTTTCTTCTCGTGCTCTCAAAATTTCGGAACTAAATATTTAAAAGCTAAAAACTTTGATTTTTTTAGCTCCACAAATATCTACGATATAAAAAAAAACAAGCAGTCAAAGTTTTTGAATATTTAGTTAATCTTGATTTAACATGCGGCAAAGCTTTGTTCAACACAAACTGTCAAGTCTTAAAATAATCCAAATTTAATTAGTTAACACAGGTTAAACTTTAATCTGGTACTCAAAAACTGGGTCTTAGTTCTTATTTGTCCAACTTTGAATAAATCTAATGATAAACATATTTAAAAAAGAAGATTAAATTTCCTAAAGAAAAGGTATTGAGAAAAATATTCGTTTTACAGATGTTTAGTGCTGGAGTACAAGTTAAAAAAAAACTTATGAAATTTGGAAATTGTCAACTATTTCCAAATTCTTATTGAGTTAAATGACTCATCACTGACAACCTTTTAACTCGGACTGTTGAGACTTCGTGAGCAATTTTTAAAGCCTATTATATAAAAGAATTATTAACGCAAACGTTTAACATTTTTTTTATAGGAAAATGTACATAAAAATAGGTAAGGTACATGGTTTATATTTATATTTATACACAGCTTATACAAAGATAGGTGTGAGACTATAATTGGATTTATCATTGTAGTTAGTCATATTTTATTTTTTATTGTCCACAAGAATTATGGTGTTTCTTTTGTGTCACATTTTTTTTTTTTTTAATATCTTGAACTTTTTTATGACGAAAGATTCGTATTTGTAGCTAAATAAACCAATTATCTGATACCTTCCTTACCTACCTTATTCTTCGTTTCTATAAACCTTGCACACAATGCGACAGATAAGCGGAGAACTTTGCAACGAAGCCGCATTAACTTGGCACATTAATAACAATTTTTTATGTATAAATAATTTTTATATGACTCTAGGAAATTGCCCCCGGAAGGAATTTATTTTGTTTTGATTATTTTTGAAAAAAAAGAAAACAAATTTAATGTTAATAAAGCGTTAAAGTTTCAAGTCGAATATGTTTTTTATGAATATTTTTTTTTAACAACGCAAAACAATTGTTATCATTATTTAAGAAGAGTTATAACATAATTGGATAAAGTTTTGTAAAATTTTAATGAAAGACTTGACAGTGACAGCAACACTTTTGCAAAAAAAAAAAAGATAAGAAGAATTAAAAATTAAAATATGCGATTACATAATAATTGTTGTAAATTATTCGTAAAAAAATTCTTTTTTGCTTTTATTCAGCACTTCCTTTTTAGGAATCTAAGGCGTTTTTACAAACTAATTTAAAACAGAGTATGATATGTTGAAAAGCTTAGACAGAGTCTAAATTGACCGATTGCAAGGGTTATTTTAACTTTATTATTGTTATTATATGACCATGTAGGTTCCTACGTATTCATCAATCTACCTACGAACGGAACAAATCAAAAAGTTCTCAGAATTTATTCAGGAAATAAAAAAGTATAATATGTACATCAATCAAAATCGATATCGTCGCCTTCAAAGTTCTGCCGGTCGACTGCAACACACTTCAGCTAGCTTCGGTTTACGGTATAGATAGTAATCGCAGCCATCTTCGATTTTCCATTATCTCATCGCGGGTGCTGAAACGCGTGCCTTGGAGTGGTTTCTTGAGTCGGCCGAATAGGAAATAGTAGCAAGGAGACAAAATCAGGTGAATTCAGTGTTTTTGGATGGTGATTCATTTTGTTTTTAGCCAAATGTCCAGGGATAATTCCGTGGCACAAGGTTCACGAGTTCTTCTTTGCTTTAAAACAAAATCAATACGGCTCGTCTCTAACAAATGTCAAGCTATCAAGCTGAAAATTTAATGCAATTTCATTGACAAATGTGGCAACCTAAAAAAAAGAAGATAACTCAAACCGAATCTAGAATGCCATACGGTGCGTGATGATTCCCGGAACTTTTTGATCAAGGTGGGAATAATCTTAACCTCTTGCTTGCAGTTGTTCGAATTCTTCGTCCTCCAAATTGTTTTCATTTGACATTCTGTCTTTCTTTTGACATTTTATCAGACTGTTAAATTGATCAAGACAAAGAGAAAAATATTTTTTATTTAAATTCCCTTGGATAAAATAAAAATGCCACGTATCATATTTTTTTCATAGCCTCGGTGGCGCAGTAGGCAGCGCGTAAGTCTCATAATCTTAAGGTCGTGAGTTCGAGCCTCACCCGGGGCATTTCTTTTTTTTTCATAATTTTCAATTATAGTGAATCAATTTCGTTTCTATATTGCTGAGATTCATTAATTTTTGTGAAAAAACTGTCAAAAAGCATTAAACATTACTTATGGGCAGATAAATTTTTATTTTGAAATTAATATCCTTTACTGAATTCATGCTAGTTGTCATTTTAAAGCTCAAAATTTAGGTTAATCTGTAAATCTCCAGCAGCTTCTTTGGCTGTTTGGTAGGGGGTGTTGTCTTGCTATGACATTATATAATCTGTATCTTAAGGAACGAATAGACCTTAAGTCCTTGAGGTATGTAATTAATATTCTCAAGACGTCCTTGGATGTGTACAAGTTTAGGTAACCTTAAATTACCTCCAGCTTATGATGGATAAACGATTTTGATAACATCTCAGAAGAAAGCAAATGAAACTCATGCAGTGAATCTTCGTACGCAAATATACATTATGTATTTAGACGAATGTATATTAATCAATGTCAAGTCTCTTTTGTCCTTTTTCACATTTCTCATGCTGGGAACAAAAAATAGAAAGCACTTTATTTTTCATATCAATATCAATTTCCATTTGCAAATTAACCTTTTACTCATTTCATAGGTTTTGCTCCAAGCTTATCATATATCGCCTACCTTACCTTACCTACCTCACATTTTGTCTGCATTCGCTTTTGTTATTACATTTGTGTATATTATTTTCCAAACGTGATACATGTGATATGTTATTGCATTTATGTATGTATGTATGTATATCGCAAGGTATTTACTTTCTTTTTCTTCATTTGTAGGTTTTTTTTTTTTAATTCAAGTGTTAAACTGTGTATGGGAGTGTAGTTGTTCACAACCATTTTTTAGCGCAGCGAGTGGCCAAACTATGTACCCATATGACCACTCCATTTTAAATAAAATACTTGGTACCTCGTGGTACCGACGACCAACCACAAAGTAAACACAACATCACTTAAATCCCGCATTTAGATGTCAAGCATGTACATAGTTTGTTTTTCATGAGGTTGACAGTGCTGTTTATAATTATTTTCAATACTCAATAAATTGAAATAAAAAATCCGTTTTCTAATTTCGAATCAGCCACAAAAAATGTTAAAAATAAAATCAATTAGAAATCGTTCGCCATTCAGTGTGAAAAAATTGATTGAGGTCTCGCTGACTTAAGCGAAAATGTTATCATTGGATTCTTTCGGGGAATTTTGTGTGCTTTTAGAAATATAAAACAAAATTCGGCAAGTTTCAGAAAATTATTTCAACGAAATTTCACATTTCTCGCATAATTTGATGATTTTGGACTGTGAAAAGGTGGATAGCTGAGAAACAAATTGTTATAAGAGACGTTTTGCATGCATTATGCCACAACCTGATAAGTACCATTATGTACGTTGACTTAGACTTTGCACAATTTGACAGATGTTTTTATGGCACTCAGATCAAT
Organism: Scaeva pyrastri; assembly: GCA_905146935.1. NCBI lineage: Eukaryota > Metazoa > Arthropoda > Insecta > Diptera > Syrphidae > Scaeva > Scaeva pyrastri. The sequence continues at coordinate 24,410,287 of LR989927.1, read as the reverse complement.
TAAAATTCAGTGCGAATTTGTATCAACTCGATTATTGTGACCTAAACCAATTGGGTTCATGACGAAACATTAATTCCGTAAGGCAAATCTTTGGAAGTCTGTGTTATTGATCGTTATTCTTGAATTTTATGTTCTTGATCTTAGTTATATGTTCTTTTGTCGGATTCCATTCCACATTGAAATTTGAGATACTTATTATGAGTTAATCAATCTGAAGATTATCTAAGGGCATTCAATTGGCGATGTGAATTTTGCCGGGTTCGCTAGTTTAAATATATGTTATATACAAAAACAAGGAAGTCGAAAAGTAAAAAGTTACAGCTTTCAGTAAAAAAAAAACAACTCGAGGGATATTTTGGCATAAGTACATTTAATTTTATTTTAAGACTTAATTTCCAGTCAAATTCTCAAGCAAATTTTGACAATTGACTAATCAGAGACTAGAAACTTGTTTTACGTTGAAGTTCCTTGTGTCGCTGAAAATGATCTTCAGTCAATTTTAAATGAGACGCAGGACAAATTTTCACAAAAAGTGCAGCTACCAGTTCCGATTAAAGTTACGCCGATCTATTAGGTTCAGACCCAACACGAGAGTAAGTTATGTTCACTTAAGTATCGGTAATGAAATATTTTCATTGATTCAAAGAAAATTATAAATTAAAAGTTTTATCAAAATCTTTTTGACTACAGACACTTTCACATCACTGTTTAGATTATTTGGTTTGCTGTTTAGACAAATAAAACCCAATAAAAAGTCTTATTTAAAAAAAAAAATCCATTTCATTAAATTATGAGAACTTTACAAACTCGTTTTCATTATTCAGTCATTTAAAATGCAATTTTTTATCCCGATGCATCAGCGACGGGGGCGGCGGTTCAGTCTTTATGGCAATTGTTAAATTATTACGGAAGATGACCTTTGCATGAAATTGTGATAAGACAAATTATCGTCGTTTCATTACCAAAGATGTTAATTTTACATGAATGCAAATGCAATTTTTTTCATCATGAGAAAAACCATTACTTAATTTCTATAGAAGTTTTCATAAATCAATTATTGCAGTCTATTTGTTTTTGTAGATGTTGCTACATTACATACCTAGTACTTACTTGCTTAATACTGTGGCTCAATGTTTTTTTTTTACTTAGTTATTATTATTTTCTTGCTGTTTTTACTTCACAATCACGAAACATCAAGCAATTAAAATGTAATTTGAATACAAAATAATTTCCACTGAATGGGAATTCCCATTCCCGTCAGTAGTGATGGCTGAGAAGCTCTGAGTATTTGTGTATAAAAAGTAGTAATAAAAAAACATATCAAACAAAATGAAATAAAACTAATAAAATAAATTTACACAGTAGGTAACTACTTGTAGACACTCGTACTTGTACCCCTAAAACATTATCTATTTTCACTCTTCAAGGTAAAATGCAAAATTATTTGCAAAGGGAAAACTTTTATGAATAAATCTCATTAATTTTAATGAAAAATAAAACATTACATTGCGTTCGCAAATAAATTTTCTTTTCCCTCCTTCATTGTTAGATATTTTATTTTATTTGTTTGTGTATATTTAATAAAAGAAACTTATATTTAGATAAATATAAAGACCTCATAAAAATCTGCAAGAATTACAAAGATTTTTAATAAAATTTTATATTTTATCAACAAGAAAACACTAGAACACTGTTTCATAAAACCATACAAATGCAGTTTTACTTTCAATGCAAAATTAAATTTGATGTTATGGTCATTTTTAATAAAGAAATACAACATCGATTAAAAAATGATTTTAGATAATATCCTAAAAATTGGACCATACGTTCTTAATTACTTATTAGACTCCCTATGCATTAAGGGTCTCTGTCTGAGACACGATTAAACGCTACCTTTTTAAAACACTATCTCTCTTTATATAAAAAATCAAAAAATCCAAACACTTCCTTTAAAACCGTTTTAGAAAGAAATGTTGAACAAATTTAATTCGTTATATCGACCAGGATATACAGAGTAAAAAATCTTCTCATAGTCTTACGTCAATAACTTGTTCTATGAAAAGAACATTCTTGGATTTAATTTCATACAATTGCTTTTTTTATAGATACATTTGTTTATACTAGTTTCTAGAGAATACCCAAAATACCAAAGTACGACTAATAACAATCAAAATTATTACTAAATTTTTTTATTATTATACAAATTTTTTTAATTTCATAGGCATTTTTTACTTACATTTAACCAAGTAACATAGAATCAATTCCCAAAAGTAACCTTAAAAAATAATTCTGAGCTACATATTTTCATGGTCTAAAACTAAATGCATCTTATATTATCCACTTCTATAATGATAACAATAAATCCGAGTTTCATTTCCAGTCCAGGAGATAGGTACGAACAATACAAATACAAGAAAAATAAATGTCGGATTCATTTAGTGGGGTCAAAGTACTTTAGATTTTTCGTAAACAACCCCGTGGAGTGATAGAATCACATTCGGTCTTGCCCTCCCATCTACTTACTCTTGCTTAAGGAACAGCAATTTTTGTAGTCAGAAGGCGAAATACACACAATTTGTATTTATAAAAATTTCCTGCTGTGTCGGATTTGAACCCCAAACCAGCAAACCCCGAGACCAACGCACAGACAGCCGGCACCACGGTCAATACCGTAGTTTATACGATAAGCGTGTGTTTTATCACTATCGAGTGGGTAGAAAATGAGGCACAAAGCAAAATGTTAAAAACGTGACATGGGATTCTTTTATGTTTGAACTAATGATAAAGAAGATGAATGAAATTTATTAATAAATTCAAACATACTAAACAAAAATGAAAAATAATTGCTAATTTTTGTTTTTTGTGAAAAATTTCTTTTTGTGGTTCTCATTTAAAATTAGTAACTTGTTGACTTTGTAAACTTATAAGCGTCCAGCAAAGATCTTCAAGTTTTCATTTCATATCAACATCAACATCGCAAATTAAGTCGGTTTTTTCAAATAAATCCTCAGCTTTCAATTCAATCAACTTTTATCCTCAACTAAATTGGAGCCCCACCTTCTCAATGCAACTCGTTAATTAAATGACTTTTTCTATATTACATTTTCTTTTCTTTTGAATTGTCCATTTATTCCCATCGTCCATTCAATTGACGTAATTTACTTGAATGGAAATAATTTCATTTAATATCAACTGTTACTTGCTCTACTGGGGTATCTACATATGTACATTCCATACCAAGAACAAAATGCACCCACTTCAGACCAATTTATGTACACTACACTTATGCACACATCCATACATACATATGTATGTACATATATCGCTTTTAATCAAACTGTGCCTGACAATAGAGCAGCAAATAAAACCATTCAATGTACATTTTCTCCTCCGTCTGCAGCCTGCTCCATCCAGCTTTTCGAATTCATACTCGTATACTTACATTTATAAGTAGAAGCACCATCGCCATCAATCTCCACTTAAATTGTTGCTTCCCTCTTTCAAGAATTTATGATCCAGTTCTCCTGTAAACTGACGATAAATATCAATCTTCTAGACTTTTATCTGCATCTGTTTATAATGCACTCCAAATACAATACAAATGCAAATAACAAACAAAACAAAATAAAAATCAATTGAATTAAATTGTCATACGAAGCTACTGTACGACATACATATTTTATTTTCTCTTTTATTTGCATTTTTTGATGATATATTATCTAAGTTTAATTTTTTTCATTTTTTCTTTTGAGTTTGACATTAACATTGCAATATTAGCGCGGGACAACTAAATCTAAGTCTACTTCATCTTCGTTCATTTTGTTTCTTCTTAAAATGCATTGAATTTCTTTTTCTCGTTTGTTTTTTTTTTTCATTAATTTAATTATCAAAAAAAGCATCATCCATAGTCAGGGTCGGCGGCGGCGGTGGTGGCGGCGTGTTTGTGATGTGTAATGTTAAGGAATCTTCAGGTAAAATAAGTAACGCTCCCTCTTCGAACACAATAAAAAAACAAAAACTTATTAACCAAATAACTGACTGCGATTGACTTTAAACAAATTCATAACCAATTCCAAACTGGAAACCATTGATCGTCTTGTCACCCTGGTATTTCTGAATTGGTACACAATAGTTGAGCTCGATACGGGCACGTTGGGCTAATCTAAATGCAAGTCCAATACCAGCAGCACTTCGCATGTTTTCTAAAAATAAAATAGTTTTATTTTCATTTTGTTTTTAGTCTAGACGTGTTAAACATTTTGGACTGGACTTACCAGTTGTAAATGAGTTGAAATTTCCAAGGTTATAGAAGAGATGAGTTCGGAAATTATTTGATAGACCCTTGAATACTCCACTGAAAGGTAAAGGACTCCATAGATGAAATCCAGCTGACCAGTAACTCTGAAAATAAAAAAAAATGTCAATAAATATACAAAAATTCTTAATGTCCCTATTGACTTACTTGTGCTCCAATTGCCGTGCCTTCCACTCGAGGTCCAGCACCACCAAAACGAAAACCTCGAAGTGTTTGTGGTCCACCAATATAGAAAAGATTGCTTATGGGTAGATCACTTTCTGATTTGGTTGGATTCACAATTCCTGCTCGACCGCAAAGCTGCGCCACTATTCCTCCAAATATGGGCACACTTACCTCGGCGTGTGTGTTGGTGCTCATGTAGGATATATTCCCACCCAGTCCACTGTATTCACTTGTTGATTTGACCATGATTCCTTGACTAGGAAATACTGGATTGTCCCTCTGGTCATAGGATACAATATAACGAAGGAGTGAAGCTAGCCTTGGGCCACAGTGTTTTCGAATTTCAAATGGAACTATTTTGCCGAGAAGTGAGATCTCTCGCACAGAGGATTCATATTGGAAGGAGTGACGAAGCTGAGGAGCAATTCATTCAAATATGTATTTCACAAAAAAATTAAATTATAAAAACTCTAAATTATTACCGGAAATGGGAAAAATGTGCTTATTGAAAAATCACTCATTAACCCCATATTGGAATTTTGAAACGAGCTAATATCCATACGGTCAATATGTCGAAATACTGATAATGAAAATCTGAAAAATTAAAAAATCCATTTAAAGGTTATGTGTCGTATTGCTTGGAAACTTTTTCTGCAACTTACTCAGGTCTATTTTCAAAGAGCCTCGTATGAAAGAATGATTTCCAAAACTTTAAGGTTACATCATTTGCACGTGTACTACTGTAGGAACCCTGTAAGGCTAAACTTTCTCCTCTGCCAAAGATATTAGGTACTGTCAATTCTGTTCTCAAAGAACCTTCATTTTGACCGACTTCAGTACCAATTGATCCCAGTAAACGAGATAGTTCTTTGCCTTTGAATGTAATTTCGTAACCATTGGGACTGGCATTTGGAGCATGACTTACATCAATTTTTACACCAATTTCTTTAAAAATACCCAATTCCTGCAGATATGAATTGGCGCTAGAGAAGAAGTTAAAGAATTAGAATGGTGAAATAAATGCCTTCAAATAATTTTATTACACTTACTTCATACACTCAAGCATAACATCTTGAAAATTTGTGACTTTAAAAAGGCTTTCGGCAGTTTTCATAACATAATCATTGTGTGTCCTTGAGAGCCCTGTCACGATAACACGATCTACTCTTGCCTTTGAGCGAGGAAAAAAATTAATATCGCTTTAAAGCATACAAAATTAGAAGTTTTAACTCACAGGAATCTTTGCTAAATCTACTTTCCCTCCAGGGGCAGGTACATTTGGTCGTCTCCTTGGCATTTTTTGTGAACTATTTTCTTTATCAATCCTGGAAATAAGAGTTAAATGTGAATGTAATGTGAGTTTACGTCTTAACTAAGATTCTATACACTTAAAATATTCAAATAAATCTTTTTTTCAAAGCATTTCAGTACTTTGTCATGATTACATTTAATAAAAAAAAAATAAGAAGTAAAACATTTTTACATTTTCAATCTTCATAAAAGTCATTTATCAATTTAAAGTTGTTGAAATAAGTGAGAAGAAAGAAGTAATTTGCTACAAGCTTAATTGGCCAATCGTTTGCTCGAGTAAAAAAGTCATTCACCTCCAAACAATATACATTTTTTTTTAAGATGTGCAAACTGTCTCAATTTTTTAAATAAAAACACTCACGACGGTTATACGGTAGCTGCAGAATAATATCATCAATAACAAACCATTTATGGTTTCTGATTTAGAAAAAAAAATTCCTGTGATACATATGTATGTACATATATAATTTAATTTAAATCAACAAAGTTTTTTTTAACTAAACTTAAATGTTTTCAGTTTGTTGGCCACACTTAATCGCAATAAAACAAGTAAAAGTAAGTGTTAAATGATGCCACTCCTTCCAAAATGATATCAACGGCAATATTTTTGTTTGTTTTTTTTTTTTTCAATTTTATTCCATGCACATGTAAAACGTCAGCCTTTTGTATTTATTGAGGCATCCAATCAAATTTGTTTTACATCACTCAATGAAATATGTATTTGCATGAACAAATAACAGTTAACGTGAAGTTGTTCATTACGATGAAACATGAATTTAATGAAAGTACAAGAAATAATTGGAGCAGTTATTTTATAATTTAGGTAGGTTAATATGAAAACAAACGAAAACAAGCTAATTTCTTATATTTTTGTGTCGCTTGCAAGTCAATTTATCCATGCCACCTTCGGCTTAGTATGTCTCAACTTGTAAGCCTCCTGTAACTTCCTGAACACAAAATCAATAAAATATTCGTATTATTCGTACTGATTACATTGTTTTCTTTATTTACAGATCGAATTGGAGAACCTTAATACTGCAACAGATCAGATAAACAAACTCGAGATTGAACTAGAGGTAAAATCATAAAAAAATTCGTTGAATAACTAAAAAAATTAATCATTTGAAACCTTTAAGCTTCATTAAGCTCTACTGCTTTTTTTTATTAACCAATAACTATAAAATTCATAACTTTAACGTTTTCAGGAAGCAAACTCAACATTCCGCATCCTATTAAATGAATCCACACGTCGACTAAAACTATCATCAAAGAAACTAGGTAATTGTATTGAAAAAGCACGTCCATATCATGAAGCATTGGAGAAAGCACGTGAAGCACAAATCGAATGTCAGAGAGTGGCCGTCAAGTTTCAGAGGGCAAATGGTAAGTTTTCCTCTAGTTTCCCTCCTCATCGTATCATGTGTTATGTTATATATAATTACATAGATATAAGGCATTTTCATTGTATTTTTTTATTTATTTTAATATGGTTATAGAAATTCATGCTGCAGCTAAGGAAACGGTTGCATTAGCCGAACAACGATTTATGTCTAATTCACATGAATGGCAATTCGACACTGCGTGGCAGGAAATGCTCAATCATGCTACACAAAAAGTAATGGATGCGGAAAAACAAAAGGCTGAAAGTCACGCAGAACATCAATTGAAAGCAAAGTTATTTAACGCTGCCGAAATGAAGGTAAGAAAATTATAATTGACTAAACTTTTTTTTGCTTTATTCCAATTTATTTTTTTTTGATTATTTTTTATTTAAGGTTCAACAATTAGAAGAACGTTTCCGCCGAAGCATAGCAAAATCACGTCCTTATTTCGAAGAGAAGCAAATCTGCCAGGATCAATTGCAAACCCAAAAAAACCGCATCCAAGAACTCCAAGCACAAGTTCAAAACGCTAAGAAAACATACTCAACAGCTTTACGTAATCTCGAACGCATAAGCGATGAAATCCACCGTCAACGAGGTGATTTTGTTGCCATGACAACACCCCCACCAGGGCCTAGAGAGCCCGGTGTTGGTGCCGAACTAGCATCCTTGCCTGACTTCAATCTCGAACTAGAACGCTGTGATCTTCCTTCTATGGGCAGTGAGATGTCTTTGACCACAACTAGCAGCTCAATGCGAAGCGAACGGGGAGGCGATGGCGGCGCCGATATGGAAACCGACAACGAGGAAGAGCAACAACAAATTGACGAAGACCTTGTCGAAGAGCTGCGCAAAAAAGTGAAAACATTGGCTGTTCGTCCAGTCGAAGGAGGCGATGGCCAGCAAGAGCAAGATGTCTGGGAGAACGAACTAAATGCAACTGTCGACAAGTTGGATCATTTGATGATGATGAAAGAATGCGCTGCAATGAGTAGTTCTAAATTGAATGAGAGACCTTTTGCCCAGCAAAGACCCCAATCAGTGCTGGGCGCTGAAGCTGCTAAGGGTTCCCTCATAAAAATCTCACCAACATCACTGAGCGACAGTCTAAGTGATGTAGTATCCAGCCTTCCAGTGACACCACAAAAACATTCCGCTGCCATAAAGAAGTTGAAAGCTTTAGAACCGCTTCCATCGGTGAATGTTTCAATGCGAGAATTGCCGCTACTAGCTCGCCTCGATACACGTGCTGGCGGCTATACCAAGCAGCGTCGGAGATCACTCGATTAGGGAAAAATAGTGTATGTATATCATAAGATAAAACCGAAAGGAAAGAACAGAGCCAAGAAGAGACCCTTTACTCAATTCCTTTTTGCAAAAATAACTCACAATTAATTTTAGAAAAATAAAATACAATATTTAATAATACTGTTATCAAGTGACTACTTAGAAACTTAATAAAAAACAAAAACAAATTTGAAGGTAAACATGGTATTGAAATGGGGAGCCAGTTAAAGGATTTAATTCACAAGTATCATTCTCAATAATTCCTAAAAACGATTTGATTAAAAAAAATCATTATACCCAGGAAAAGTTAATGGTATGGTTTTCTTTTCTTCCCTCTTTTGAAGAAAGATTTTTATTGAGACCGAAGAGGTGATAAATGTGTCTACTAAAAGATAATCCAAGTTTTCGAAATATTGAATCGATTCAATTCTTATTGCAGTCCCTCTCTTTTTTTAATAACCAATTTATCTTCAGAGTGCGTGCAATTCTTAGAGATCACCTCACTGAACTTCATTGAAAGTTCTATCAAAAATCAATTCAGAAAAATTCACTTTCAACTTTGCATAATATTCAAGTTACACAAAATAAAAGATTAAAAAAAAAACAGTGCAAATTATTTTAATCAATAGAAATCAAAAAAACATCTCAAAAGTGTTATTATTTTGCAATATTTGCATAGAATTAATATTAGAAAAGGAAAACAAGAGAATAGATTTAAAAATTTAAAATTGAACTTTAAAAGATTAAATTTTAAATTTTCGAAAAAATTTGGTTATTTTTCTATATAAAATAGATACAAATTAATATTGAAATTTAAAGAAAAAATAAAATTTAACTTTTTGAAAAATAAATTGAATTGTTGAATGTTGAAAAATAAGAAAATAATACAAAATGTTGTCGGTGTAATTTTAAAAATAAACCGAAGAAAAAAAGAAGTTATTTTGTTAAAAATTGTTTTCCATTTACTCGTACGTGCATGAATATACATAAATTTATTATTTTTTTAATAGAAAATATCATTGAAGCGCAAATAAAGAAGTAAGTGCAACTCTTTCGCAGACACAAAAAGAAATAAAAAAAAAAACAAAAAAACAAAAGAATATGCTGGAGATCAATTATGTGATAGACTAATTATTATTAATATAAAAATAAAATTATTATAAAGTTACACAGTTTATAAGTTATAAACTAATCGTAAATTAAACATTAAATTGATTAGGTATAGAAAATAAAATTCGAAATATAATATGTACTATGAAAAGTAGATAAATAATTCTTGTGTATTAATTAAATATATTATGACACTAACTGAATAAATCTAAAATAAATACAAATCGTTTCAATATTATTTTAGAGCGTTTTTTTTATCGTTGTGAATTTAAAAGGAGGCACTAATACATTTTTTAGGAAATAATGCCGTGAAGTGATTTCGAAGAAAAAATCGCTGAACGTCGGAAATTATGTTCAAGAGGGAAATAATGAAAATTTCATTGCTTAGAATTATTATTATTTTTTTTTTTTTGGAAATGATTTTGACAATGATTTACCAGAATGAGAAAGCATTAAGTAAAAAAAATAAAAGTAAGTGCTTGCACAAAAAAGGTAAAGACCACGAGGCTGAAAGCATCAGTCAATGCCGAAGCTAAGGTGTTTCCAATAGCTAATATTCATGATTTGTATGTCAAAGTTATAAGCGTTTCATTTGAAAAACAGAAAATGAGAAATAATGCAGTGCTGTTTTAATATTTCATATGTACCAACTGCTTTAATAATTTTATAATAAGCCAAACAAATAAATCATTCCAAATAATTAGGTAAGGTGTGATTGATGGTTGAATACAAAAGAAGACACAACTACTAGGCCATTTGTAGAAGCATTATAATACCAGAAGAATTCATAAATATTATTTTAACTCAACGAATCCAATTGGAGCTTCAAACGAAGAGTGAAAGACTGTGATGAGTGTGTCTCTTAGATCATTTGGGTTATTGTAGTATCTTAAGCTTTTAAGATTCAAGTTCTCACAACAGTATTTTAAAGTATCTATAAGAGACGCATACTATACAAGTAAAACAACAAATGAGCTGAACTATTGCACACTATACCTCGAAAGGTAGTCTAGGTTGGTGAAAACCGTCAAAATCTGTTGATGTCATTGTTCTACACTACTAAAAAAAATTAAATAGCTGAAACTCACTTAGTTCCTCAAAAAGAATAACTGATAGGTCATGTTTGGTATAACGAAATAGAACATGTTATCTTTTTTGGACATGAAAGATTCGATTGTTACAAACTGTATTTAATGATACAAACACGACAACAAAACTACTTAATATAAACACACTTAAATATGAAGTGGCTTATGTTTCATAAGTGAACAACAACATAACATTGGTGGAGGTCTAAATTTAAATAAAAATAAAAATATTGTTCAGCCTTTATGAGTGCAATAAGATGATTTAACAGGTGACATCATTTAACTTATGTAGTATTTGAAAACATCCCCAAGAAAACAACGCCAAATGCCTTTTACTTTTAGGATCTTTAAATAGTTCAATATTGAGAATATTAAAATTGAACATTTATTTACAAACACCCCATATCTTGTTTTTGTTATATCTTTCCAGATTATAAAATAACTTTTATGAATTTTCTCCCAAGAAACCAACTTGGCATTACATAATTAACTATACAATTCTCACTGAATACCTACCCTCCAATGCTTAAATTAAAGACGCTTTAATTAAAGTAACTATGCCAATTGTTTGTATATTTATAAATTAAATTTAAAATGCTTTTAAGTGCATTATTTATGAATATAGACACAAAATTAAGAGCCAGCGAAAAGAACTTCAATTCACGAACACATTACACGAAAATTTTCGAATTGGAATTGGAAATAAAAATACCGAACCGACTGTCATGTGTCATGTGTTGAAATGTCAATAACTGACAGATGCACTAAAAAAAACTTGACTTCGAGGCTCGAATTCTTGTTGTATACAGGTCGACAAACTTCAGACGAATTTTGTGATTATGTGCAGAATTCCATTCACGGAACTGAACACTGAAGTAGATATCCTAAGGTGAGTTTTTGTATGGAATTCCCTATAAATTTCTAAACTGTACACTATAGGCGTTTTTCTTTCTTAAGTTCAGAGCAGAGAACTGAGCAGCTATCAAAAAAAGATCTGTATTTATTTTTTAGCTCAGGCACATCGGAGCGCTCAGGTTGTGTTTCTTTTTTGAATCGGAACTAGCTAATGGAGTTAAAAAATGAGCGCTTCTAACTCATTTAAAAAAAAAAAGTCAAAACAATACATATGTAAGTCCATCCACAACTCGTTCATAAAATTCTCCTATTGAATATGATAAAGTAATGGGCCAGTTATAGCTATCACTAGTTTTCTTCATTAAAATCAATCATTGGAATTTTTTTACAAGTTGGTTATATGTAAGTATTATAGTCGAGCTATTTTTAAGGAAATCCAAACAAGAATTTGTTTAAATGATTTATTAAAACGATATTCCCAATGTTTAGAAAACGAATGAATACATTTTTTAAAAAATGTTCCTTTTATATTAATAAAATATTATAAACGATTGCTATGATATATTTCAATACCCCTTCTCAATCGTTTAATCCAAGTTGTAAACATAAGTCTTGCAAACGTTTTGAGTCAAGAGATTTTGTGAACAAATCCACTAGTTGATCTTTTGTCCTAATTGACTTGACTACAATTGATCCATTTTGAACATGGTCACGTATAAAATGATGTTTGATGTCTATATGCTTAGATCGTGTAGTTTCTGTATTGTTTGCCATTCCAATACATTCCTTATTTTCTTCAAAAATGATTGTGGGTTCTTTTTCAATCTGTTTAAGGTCACATAGTATTCCTGTTATCCAAATAGCTTCCGATGTAGCTGCACTTAAAGCCATATTCTCTGCTTCGCTTGAGGACGTAGCAACAGTAGATTGTTTCTTGCTCCACCAAGACACTGTAGATCCGAAAACTTTAAAAACATATCCAGTAACTGACTTTCTGTCAGTGATATCGCTTCCCCAGTAAGCATCTGCATATCCAATCAGATTAATATCATTGGAAACTTTGAAAACAAGTTTTTTATTTTTGGTTCCTTTAAATATCTTACAATTCTTTTAAGAGCTTGCCAATGGTTTTCTGTTGGGTTTTGTTGAAATCTTCCCATATATCCAACTGGATAACAAAGCATTGAAAACATTAAACTTCCAAGTAATTCTCTATAGGGTTTGTTAAGACTAATATCTGTTTTTGTTCGTTCAAGTTGTAGGCCTTTTTCCATTGGGATTTTTGTGGGATTACATTCTTCCATTCCAAATTTGTTTAGCAATTTTTCAATACTAGATACTTGAGAAATTTCAATCTTTTCATCCTGCCTATCTATTTTCATTCCCAAAAAATATTTAAGATTTCCACAGTCAGTCATTTTAAACTCATTTTTTAAATTATTTTTCAATTCCTCTATTTCTTTTAAGTTCCTTCCAGCAACTAATAAATCATCAACGTATAATATCAGTATAAGTATATCATTTTCTTTTGATCCCTCCTTTGTATATAAACAATAATCGTGTTTAGATCTTTTAAATCCTATTTTAAGTAGAAAATTGTTAAATTTTCTGTTTCAACATCTGGGTGATTGTTTGAATAAGCGGCAAACATTTCCATCAGCTTCATAAATCCCTTCTGGAATAGCCATGTATAACTCTTCCTTCAACTCGCCGTGTATAAATGCAGTTTTTACATTCAATTGATGATAAATTAGTTTTCTTTTTAATCCGAGAGCTAAAACAATTCTAATCGTTGTCAATTTTGCAACAGGTGAATATGTCTCGTTATAATCGATTCCATGTTTTTGCGAACATCCTTTAACAACTTATCTATAGCTTTATGTCTAGTTGGCTCTCCATCTTCATCTATTTTTAATTGAAAGATCCACTTTGGTTTTAAAATCTTTGCATTTTTGGGTTTTTTAACAATATTCCAAACTTCATTTTCATTCATCGAAGAAAGTTCTTCTTCAACAGCTTGGAACCACTTTGTACCATCAGATCGAGACTTGATATCATAAAACGAAATTGGAACACCTGTTTAAAAATCATCGGCAGAATTTGCGCTATAACTTGTATAATAGTCATTTAACTTACTAAGAATTCAGCGCTCCCGTTCGCTGCGCCTCACAGTTACCTCGCATTTACGATTACTGTTTTTATTACACGAAGGGAGCGCAGTTTCATCATCACTAACAGACAATTCTTCGTTTTCCTGTAAATCTGGATAATCATCATCAGATGACTCTTCTTCTTCAATATTTTGATTATTATTAGAACCAACGAGTATATTTTTGTTGACTCATCCCCTTCTTGCTCGTGGTTGCTTGTAATGATCATTACTTCTTTGGATTCATTTGGAATTCGATTTTTGAAAGGGAAGTCAGTTTCATCAAACTTTACATCTAATTTTTTCGATTAATGTTCTGTTTAACCTTTCAGCTACTCCATTTTGCTGCGGTGAGTAAGCAATAGCCGTTTCAACTTGAATCCCAAGCTTTTACCATAAATTACCATAAGTTTTGTTCTCTTGAGCAGTACTCTCGTCCTTGGTCTACTGTAACCTTTGAAATAGACTTTCCAAACATAGATGTGGTCATAGCTTAATATTCTTTTAGAGCCTCAAAAACATCCGACTTCTTTTTATTTACATTAATAATTATTGCGAAATGTGTGAAGTCATCAATAAAAGATACGAAATATCTCGAACCATCCCAGGCTGATTCATCAATTGGGCCACAAATATCGGAATGATAACTCTTTCTAGAACTCTTGTTGATTTGTTCTGAATGGATTTCGGCTCTGTTTACCTTTAATGCAGACATCACAGAAACCAATTGCATCATCAGTAGGTACATTCATTCCGTTTTACCGTTTATCAGATCTTGTTTCGCCATTTGTTTAAAAGCTCCTTGCCCAATATAACCTAATCGTTTGTGTCATAATTTGATTTCATCTACTTTACATAGGTTGGCTTGATGTATCTGAACTATAAATTCTACTTGATATAAATTTCCTTGTAAATACTCTTCAGCTATCAAAAACCCATCCTAAACAATTCTAGCTTTATTTTTGAAGAATTGGACATCAATTCCAGCACTTGTCACTTGTTCCATCTTTGATTCGGTGTTACATCATTTTGTCGACAATCCTTTTGTAAGTGTCCTATTTTATTACACTTAAAACATTTTCCTTGAAATTTAAAAGGTTTCTTTGGATAATATTTCTTCCCTGCAAATGCAGATCTTTCTTGAAATTCTTCTCCAAACCTATCCTCTTGCTTAGCTTCTTCCAAGAGAAGTCTATCTTTAACTAAGCTAAAGATAAGTTCTCCATCCGTTAAGTTTTGTAAGGCTGTAACTAACGGATTAAACTTTTGTGGTAGTGTCAGGAAGAACTGTGCTAACAAATCACTTTCATCGAGCGATGCTCCAGACATTTTCAATTGCCTTATTAATTTTTCAAAATTTGTTAGGTAAATGATCAGCAAGCACAATT
The DNA here is from genome assembly GCA_905146935.1 of Scaeva pyrastri. Taxonomy (NCBI): domain Eukaryota; kingdom Metazoa; phylum Arthropoda; class Insecta; order Diptera; family Syrphidae; genus Scaeva; species Scaeva pyrastri. The sequence continues at coordinate 24,395,237 of LR989927.1, read as the reverse complement.
TAAAAGAAAACAAAAAATAAACAAACATTTTCCAAGCATTTGCGGTTAGAGTTGATCATTGAAAGAAAAAATGATCATTGAAAGAAAAACTGACAGGTGGGAATACAATTGAATAAGTAAAATTGAACTTACAGAAAATTTTAGGTTAAAATAAGTGTTTTAAGTATCTATTTAAAAAGAAAAACGTATAATTTATCTACCAAAAAAGTTTCGTTCATATTACCTAACGTACAAGGGTCAGCTCAACTTTAATCATAAAAATTATTGGTTGTAATTTGTAGTTAATTAAAAAATAATACATATAATTCAAAATAAATGTATAAAAGTTTCACCATATATGTACTCAAGAACTTCCGTACGCATGGAATTCTTATCACACTGATAGACAAAGACAGCATACAGAATTACTTATAGGACTGAATACGTCCATTCAATTCTAGCAGTTCGCATCAAACGCACTCATTCCAGTAGCTTCTTCGAATGTCATGCGCTGAATGCATAACTTTTTTCTTTCTTTCCCAATCTTTGCCGAGAGCGGACGAAATGGCTGCCCATAAATCGTTTCGTATTAAACAAAAATTAGCTAAAAAGCTGAAACAAAACCGATCGGTGCCTCAATGGGTCCGTCTACGTACAGGAAACACAATTCGCTACAACGCTAAGAGGCGTCACTGGAGGCGTACAAAGTTGAAGTTGTAAGCTGTGGAATATTTATCTTGCAATGTGGTTAATCCAAAATCCAATAACCACGAGGAGTCGAGAGATCTGCAGGACACTTCTTCAAAATTTTGTAATCTAATTTGTGTGCAAGCTATCATTAGTTATCCAACAATAAAGATACGTTTTTAAAAAAGGATTTTCCAAGTGTTGTGTTATTAATTTTTCCACAGAAGGTTTTTAGAATCTACTTTTAGCGGAAATGGTTCTAAAACACGTGTATGTTTTATAGAGATGGCGGAAAATTTTATTATCAGTTATTTTTGGGGTACTATTTGAAGTAAGTGTAGGCATGAGTTTTTAAACGCGCTGAATTTTTTCACTTAAATAATATAGCAGTTGAAATAATTGCGTTGTGAATGACCTCGGTGGCCACAGTAAGTATATACTTTGTACCTACATCAACCGTAAAATCCTGAGCCCTGACATTTCTTTTGGGTATATTTGCTTAGCATGCGCTTAAGTTTACTTTACTGAAACAGCTTTTCAATTTTTTGCTCCCGAGACGCAGGGAATCTGCATGCACTGTGAATTTCAATAGAACTTGGTTAACGTTTTGACATCTATGACAAGGCTACACATGGATGCTTTTAGTTTTAACTCATCACTTAAAAGTGATCAAACACAAATGACGAGTTTGAATCAAATCCAAAGTCAGGTGAGGTTATTAAGTATTAGCATTTTTAGATCTCGGTATTAGCTAAACCAAGACAAAACACATTAAAACTCATTCGGTAGTTTCATCATCATCGGTGCGACAACTATGTTGGGATTGTTGTTCATTCAGTTATGTGCTATTGTTGGACACTTAATATATCATATGTTCAAAACTCGGACACTTGAGTGATTGAAAAACGATACGCCAGCCAAGAAAATCATCAAATCCCTGTACATATTGGAGTGAACAAAAAACAGAGAGCCCATCGGATAACTGGAATCGTGGCTCAGAATAATAAAGGATAAAAGGCCATCTTTTCATAGAAAAACTTCAGGGGAGTTTAAAAACCGTCTAATGAATCTGAAAGACCGAGTGAAGATAAATGGCTTCGTTTCGATTTAAAATCTTTAGAACCTATTCTGAACCTTTGATCTTGGAAAAAAGACACCGCAAAACTTGCCATAAAGCCCAAGAATCAATAACATCAACAATTCTAATAAAAGTCTGTTTTATTAAAATAAACTTATTATTACCTAAAATATCTCAATCTTAATATGGTAATCATTTTTTCTTAGAAAACCGAGGACCTCCAAAGCTCTTGCCCTTATTAAATTTATTCTTGCCCGATTTGTTAGCAATCTTTACTGAACTTGTCTTCTTCTTTGCATTTATCTTCGACATTTTCTTATGACGATTCGCCTCAGATCTAAAGAGAAAACCATTTATGTAAACAAAATCTCTTTGTAGATCTTTATGAATTGCTTACCTCAATCTCAATGCACCACTTCGGCTGACATCGGTCAAATCGTTTGTAAATGCCGAATTGGATTTTCTCTTGGGTCTTTTGCCGCCACCACCAGACGTCTGAACACTGTCATTGACGGCGTTTAGTTTTCCTGGTCTCTTCTTGATTTTGGCCAATTTTGCTCTTACGAGTGATACTTTCTGGACTTCTCTCATTGCTCGCTCCTTTGCCAATTGTTCAGGTGTTTTTCTCTTCTCTTCCTTTTTCTTCTTTTTGACCTCCTTCACTGGTGGACCATCTTCACCATCGCCACCATATTCGGGACGTTTCCTCTTGTTTGCACCTGGTTTTCCTGTCTTGCTTTTCTTGGCATCGGCTTCATCTGTGAGTGAGAGTCGAGCCTTTTCTTCCTCGCGTTGTTTCTTGGTCTGGAACCACGAACGATTGTCAGCAGGTGTACCGGCTAACTTACGCTCAACTTTAGATAACGATTGCTCAGCCTTAGCCAGTTGACGCTCAGCCTGCTCCTCGTCGAGAATATTCTCTGGAAAATAAAAATTTAGAATTTATTAAAGGTTTTGCAATTTCTTAAAAAAAACTTACGAATCTCTGGTTCGAGTGCAATCAGCTTCTTTCGGTACTTCTCTATGATTTCTGGGGGAATAATCCGGTTCTTGACGGAGTTTTCAGCATTTTTGATGATGTCCTTTACAATTTTTCGTTCTTTTTCGCCAGCCAGCGACACAGAAATACCAGCCCGCCCCGCACGAGCAGTACGACCAACACGATGGATATAGTGCTCTGTGGTTATGGGCATGACAAAGTTGATGACTGTCTTGACACCCACAATATCCAGACCACGAGCCGCAACATCAGTGGCAATCAGGACATCGATTTGTTCCTCTTTGAACTTTTTAAGTGATTCCAAACGCTGCTGTTGCGTTAGGTTACCATGAAGCTCGCCCGCTCGAACGCCTAGTAAACCCAGGAGAATGTGCAGTCGATGGGCTTGCTTCTTGGTCTGAACGAAGACCATGCAGTGATCATGGAATGTACGGCAGATCAAACTGGCCAAAATGGGCTCCCGATCGGCTTCCTTGTCCTCACGGATCCGAATGAATTCCTGACGAAGATTGAAGGCCACAGTCTGATTGGTGTTCACGAAGACCTTGACTGGTTTGTCGAGGGAAACTGCAGCTAAATCCTTGACCTGTTCACTCATAGTAGCTGAGAAGAGCATAGTTTGGCGGGTCTTCGAACAAGAACCAATAATCTCCTTCATCTGTTCGGCGAAGTACTCGTCCAACATTCGATCGGCTTCATCCAGAATCAGCACCTAGTATGAGATTAAATTATGAGAAAAAGTATCGCTCAAAAGGTCATAGTAAAATTGGAATCTTTTTTCAGAACGCTTTTCTAAACAGAAAAACGTCAGCAAATGGTGTCCTCTTCTGGCTGTGACGCCTCAGAGCGCAAGGATTGAATCATCATATTGTGTTCCAAACCACTGAGTGCCATGGGAAAGCTTACTTACCTCAATTGAATCCAAACTGAAACTGGGACAGTTTTTGATGTGATCAATCAAACGCCCTGGGGTGGCGATAACGATGTCCGGGTTCTGTCTGAGCACGAGTTCCTGAGCCTTTACATCCAGACCTCCGATAGCCAGACCGACATCCACACTTGTAAACTGACTCAGCTGCTTGGTCACCTGATAGACTTGGGCACCTAATTCACGAGTCGGCACTAGAACCAGCACCCTTGTGATTGTCTTATTGTTCATGGGACGATACAACAGACGTTCCAGAGTGGGCAACATGTATGCAGCTGTCTTACCGGTACCTGTGGCAGCACAACCACAGATGTCTCGACCTAACAAGGCAATAGGAATTGTCGCACCTTGAATTGGGGTCGGATAGATGTAGCCAAGGACGCCGATGGCTCTCATCAGAGGACGTGACAGATTCATTTGGTAGAAGGAACTGATTTCTCCCTGAGCTTCGATTTCCTCAAAGTTCATTTTTTCGTCTTCGTCGTCTTTATCCTTGTCCTCGTCTGCATCATCATCGAATTTCTTCTTCTTTTTTTTAATTTTCTTTTCACGTTGACGAAGGCCGTCGTGTTTGAGTTCATCCTCTGAGAGATCAATCTAAACGAAATGGTCGACTTTTTTAAGTATTCCCATACAAGCTCAGTGTATTCTTACCTCGTCGTCTTCATCGTCGCTTTTGATTGCTCCAGGTTCACGATTTTGAAGTCTTGCTGCGATCTTATCGTCAGTCTTTGTACGAGCCTTGCGCTTCACGTACTTCATTAGATCGTCCCATGTGTCTTGGTTGTATTCTTTCACTGACGACACAAACTCGAAGCCTTTTTCGAATTCGGTCACCTTTTTGTGTCTCAATTTGGTTGGTTGATACTGTAGGGATGAAGGTATTGGATAGGGATTAAAAAATGTCCAGGTTATTCTTTATTATTTTTATTTTTTTAACCTACCTCGATTTCTGCATCAGAATCTTCGGAGAGGTTTTCTACTTCTACATCGTCATCAATTGTGCCGATTAGATCGAGATTGGTTGTGACCATTTTTAGTTTATTAACGTTTTTTTGATGTTGAATAATTGTTATTATTCAGTTTTAGCTTAGTTTCGAGAATAAGTTTAATAAAGTTAAAAAACCAAGAGTTGACCGGAGTAGAGTACGAGTAATCCGGAAGAAATATGAACACGTGAAGAAAATGTTGGCTCAGTTTCTTGCTTAGAATGAGAAGATAAAACAAAATGGGGAAGAACTGTCAAGAGACAGAAAGACACAAATAAAAACATTGCCAAGTCCTTTTTTTTTATTCTTACATCACGCTCGCACTTCTCAAATACAAGCAATAAAAAACGTTTTGGTAGGAAATCGCATAATGATTTTATTTTCGAAAATGAGTTTTAATAAGATTTTTACATCAGCGGAAAGGTGTATCAATTTGCTATTGAACAGCGAAGACCGCATCTGCGTGCTAGGCTTGGTTGAGGAAATATCGCCAAAAACGTAAAATTCGACCGGAGCCGGGTCGGAATTGTGTGATTTGACTTTGGAGTGAAATTTTTCGGAACCCAAGCCTCGCAGAGGCGTTTGCCCAGCAGATGCGGAAAATGTTTAAAATTACCTTTCTTTTGGTGTATAAATCATTGGGATCGGTGACAAAGTTGAAAATAATGATTTTTTTTTGGCAAGGGGTTAGCCCACGATTTTTTCGAAAATGACAATTTTCAAAAGTTTCGAATTTAACTAAGATTTATGCACCAGCGGAAAGGTGTACCAATTTGCTATTGAACAGCGAAGACCGCATCTGCGTGCGAGGCTTGGTTGAGGAAATATCGCCAAAAACGTAAAATTCGACCGGAGCCGGGTCGGAATTGTGTGATTTGACTTTGGAGTGAAATTTTTCGGAACCCAAGCCTCGCAGAGGCGTTTGCCCAGCAGATGCGGAAAGGGTTTAAAATTACCTTTCTTTTGGTGTATAAATCATTGGGATCGGTGACAAAGTTGAAAATAATGATTTTTTTTTGGCAAGGGGTTAGCCCACGATTTTTTCGAAAATGACAATTTTCAAAAGTTTCGAATTTAACTAAGATTTATGAACCAGCGGAAAGGTGCACCAATTTGCTATTGAACAGCGAACACCGCATCTGCATGCGAGGCTTGGTTGAGGAAATATCGCCAAAAAGGTAAAATTCGACCGGAGCCGGGTCGGAATTGTGTGATTTGACTTTGGAGTGACATTTTTCGGAACCCAAGCCTCGCAGAGGCGTTTGCCTAGCAGATGCGGATAGGGTTTAAAATTACCTTTCTTTTGGTGTATAATTCATTGGGATAGATTCCCATGAAAGCAGTGGAATCACCTCTATGTAGTACATTTTATGGTAGGGACAGCATGGCAGACCATCCTTACTTGGAGCGCGGCGGCCGGCGGCGGTGTAGACCAAACCGTCCGAATCCTTTGCGCAACTGAATGGCGATGGCATGGCGTTCGTCACGATCAGGATAAATGAGAGACTCCTTTGGTCATTGGTCATTGGTTATGAATCATTATAGGAGAATGGTCAATATTGGTCTTTGGTCTTTGGTCTTTGGTCATTGGTCATTATTGGTCTTTGGTCATAAATGGTCATTGGTCAATATGGGTCATTGGTCATTATTAGTCTTTGGTCATAAATGGTGTTTGGTCATAAATGGTGTTTGGTCATAAATGGTGTTTGGTCATAAATGGTGTTTGGTCATAAATGGTCATTGGTCATTATAGGTCACTGGTGAGAGGTCAAAGGTCAGAGGTCAAAGGTCAAAGGTCAAAGGTACAATGACTAATGACCAATGACCAATGACCTATATTAACCAAAGACCATTTATGACCAAAGACCATTTATGACCAAAGACCATTTATGACCAAAGACCAATAATGACAAGTGACCCAGCCTCGCAGCCTCGCAGAGGCGTTTGCCCAGCAGATGCGGAAAGGGTTTAAAATTACCTTTCTTTTGGTGTATAAATCATTTCGATCGGAGACAAAGTTGAAAAAAATGAATTTTTTTGGCAAGGGGTTAGCCCACGATTTTTTTCGAAAATGACAATTTTCAAAAGTTTCGGATTTAACTAAGATTTATGCATCAGCGGAAAGGTGTATCAATTTTCTATTGAACAGCGAAGACCGCATCTGCGTGCGAGGCTTGGTTGAGGAAATATCGCCAAAAACGTAAAATTCGACCGGAGCCGGGTCGGAATTGTGTGATTTGACTTTGGAGTGAAATTTTTCGGAACCCAAGCCTCGCAGAGGCGTTTGCCAAGCAGATGCGCAAAGGGTTTAAAATTACCTTTCTTTTGGTGTATAAATCATTTCGATCGGAGACAAAGTTGAAAAAAATGATTTTTTTTGGCAAGGGGTTAGCCCACGATTTTTTTCAAAAATGACAATTTTCAAAAGTTTCGGATTTAACTAAGATTTATGCATCAGCGGAAAGGTGTATCAATTTGCTATTGAACAGCGAAGACCGCATCTGCGTGCGAGGCTTGGTTGAGGAAATATCGCCAAAAACGTAAAATTCGACCGGAGCCGGGTCGGAATTGTGTGATTTGACTTTGGAGTGAAATTTTTCGGAGCCCAAGCCTCGCAGAGGCGTTTGCCCAGCAGATGCGGAAAGGGTTTAAAATTACCTTTCTTTTGGTGTATAAATCATTGGGATCGGAGACAAAGTTGAAAAAAATGATTTTTTTTGGCAAGGGGTTAGCCCACGATTTTTTTCGAAAATGACAATTTTCAAAAGTTTCGGATTTAACTAAGATTTATGCATCAGCGGAAAGGTGTATCAATTTGCTATTGAACAGCGAAGACCGCATCTGCGTGCGAGGCTTGGTTGAGGAAATATCGCCAAAAACGTAAAATTCGACCGGAGCCGGGTCGGAATTGTGTGATTTGACTTTGGAGTGAAATTTTTCGGAACCCAAGCCTCGCAGAGGCGTTTGAACAGCAGATGCGGAAAGGGTTTAAAATTACCTTTCTTTTGGTGTATAAATCATTGGGATCGGAGACAAAGTTGAAAAAAATGATTTTTTTTGGCAAGGGGTTAGCCCACGATTTTTTTCGAAAATGACAATTTTCAAAAGTTTCGGATTTAACTAAGATTTATGCACCAGCGGAAAGGTGTACCAATTTGCTATTGAACAGCGAAGACCGCATCTGCGTGCGAGGCTTGGTTGAGGAAATATCGCCAAAAACGTAAAATTCGACCGGAGCCGGGTCGGAATTGTGTGATTTGACTTTGGAGTGAAATTTTTCGGAACCCAAGCCTCGCAGAGGCGTTTGCCCAGCAGATGCGCAAAGGGTTTAAAATTTCCTTTCTTTTGGTGTATAAATCATTGGGATCGGAGACAAAGTTGAAAAAAATGATTTTTTTTGGCAAGAGGTTAGCCCACGATTTTTCTCGAAAATGACAATTTTCAAAAGTTTCGAATTTAACTAAGATTTATGCACCAGCGGAAAGGTGCACCAATTTGCTATTGAACAGCGAAGACCGCATCTGCGTGCGAGGCTTGGTTGAGGTAATATCGCCAAAAAAAAATTGGTGTATAAATCATTGGGATCGGAGACAAAGTTGAAAAAAATGATTTTTTTTGGCAAGGGGTTAGCCCACGATTTTTTTCGAAAATGACAATTTTCAAAAGTTTCGGATTTAACTAAGATTTATGCATCAGCGGAAAGGTGTATCAATTTGCTATTGAACAGCGAAGACCGCATCTGCGTGCGAGGCTTGGTTGAGGAAATATCGCCAAAAACGTAAAATTCGACCGGAGCCGGGTCGGAATTGTGTGATTTGACTTTGGAGTGAAATTTTTCGGAACCCAAGCCTCGCAGAGGCGTTTGAACAGCAGATGCGGAAAGGGTTTAAAATTACCTTTCTTTTGGTGTATAAATCATTGGGATCGGAGACAAAGTTGAAAAAAATGATTTTTTTTGGCAAGGGGTTAGCCCACGATTTTTTTCGAAAATGACAATTTTCAAAAGTTTCGAATTTAACTAAGATTTATGCACCAGCGGAAAGGTGCACCAATTTGCTATTGAACAGCGAAGACCGCATCTGCGTGCGAGGCTTGGTTGAGGAAATATCGCCAAAAACGTAAAATTCGACCGGAGCCGGGTCGGAATTGTGTGATTTGACTTTGGAGTGAAATTTTTCGGAACCCAAGCCTCGCAGAGGCGTTTGCCCAGCAGATGCGCAAAGGGTTTAAAATTTCCTTTCTTTTGGTGTATAAATCATTTCGATCGGAGACAAAGTTGAAAAAAATGATTTTTTTTGGCAAGGGGTTAGCCCACGATTTTTTTCGAAAATGTCAATTTTCAAAAGTTTCGGATTTAACTAAGATTTATGCATCAGCGGAAAGGTGTATCAATTTGCTATTGAACAGCGAAGACCACATCTGCGTGCGAGGCTTGGTTGAGGAAATATCGCCAAAAACGTAAAATTCGACCGGAGCCGGGTCGGAATTGTGTGATTTGACTTTGGAGTGAAATTTTTCGGAACCCAAGCCTCGCAGAGGCGTTTGCCCAGCAGATGCGGAAAGGGTTTAAAATTACCTTTCTTTTGGTGTATAAATCATTGGGATCGGAGACAAAGTTGAAAAAAATGATTTTTTTTGGCAAGGGGTTAGCCCACGATTTTTTTCGAAAATGACAATTTTCAAAAGTTTCGGATTTAACTAAGATTTATGCACCAGCGGAAAGGTGTACCAATTTGCTATTGAACAGCGAAGACCGCATCTGCGTGCGAGGCTTGGTTGAGGAAATATCGCCAAAAACGTAAAATTCGACCGGAGCCGGGTCGGAATTGTGTGATTTGACTTTGGAGTGAAATTTTTCGGAACCCAAGCCTCGCAGAGGCGTTTGCCCAGCAGATGCGCAAAGGGTTTAAAATTTCCTTTCTTTTGGTGTATAAATCATTGGGATCGGAGACAAAGTTGAAAAAAATGATTTTTTTTGGCAAGAGGTTAGCCCACGATTTTTCTCGAAAATGACAATTTTCAAAAGTTTCGAATTTAACTAAGATTTATGCACCAGCGGAAAGGTGCACCAATTTGCTATTGAACAGCGAAGACCGCATCTGCGTGCGAGGCTTGGTTGAGGTAATATCGCCAAAAAAAAATTGGTGTATAAATCATTGGGATCGGAGACAAAGTTGAAAAAAATGATTTTTTTTGGCAAGGGGTTAGCCCACGATTTTTTTCGAAAATGACAATTTTCAAAAGTTTCGGATTTAACTAAGATTTATGCATCAGCGGAAAGGTGTATCAATTTGCTATTGAACAGCGAAGACCGCATCTGCGTGCGAGGCTTGGTTGAGGAAATATCGCCAAAAACGTAAAATTCGACCGGAGCCGGGTCGGAATTGTGTGATTTGACTTTGGAGTGAAATTTTTCGGAACCCAAGCCTCGCAGAGGCGTTTGAACAGCAGATGCGGAAAGGGTTTAAAATTACCTTTCTTTTGGTGTATAAATCATTGGGATCGGAGACAAAGTTGAAAAAAATGATTTTTTTTTGGCAAGGGGTTAGCCCACGATTTTTTTCGAAAATGTCAATTTTCAAAAGTTTCGGATTTAACTAAGATTTATGCATCAGCGGAAAGGTGTATCAATTTGCTATTGAACAGCGAAGACCACATCTGCGTGCGAGGCTTGGTTGAGGAAATATCGCCAAAAACGTAAAATTCGACCGGAGCCGGGTCGGAATTGTGTGATTTGACTTTGGAGTGAAATTTTTCGGAGCCCAAGCCTCGCAGAGGCGTTTGCCCAGCAGATGCGGAAAGGGTTTAAAATTACCTTTCTTTTGGTGTATAAATCATTGGGATCGGAGACAAAGTTGAAAAAAATGATTTTTTTTGGCAAGGGGTTAGCCCACGATTTTTTTCGAAAATGACAATTTTCAAAAGTTTCGGATTTAACTAAGATTTATGCACCAGCGGAAAGGTGTACCAATTTGCTATTGAACAGCGAAGACCGCATCTGCGTGCGAGGCTTGGTTGAGGAAATATCGCCAAAAACGTAAAATTCGACCGGAGCCGGGTCGGAATTGTGTGATTTGACTTTGGAGTGAAATTTTTCGGAACCCAAGCCTAGCAGAGGCGTTTGCCCAGCAGATGCGGAGAGGGTTTAAAATTACCTTTCTTTTGGTGTATAAATCATTGGGATCGATTCGCATGAAAGCAGTGGAACCACCTCTATGTAGTACATTTTATGGTAGGGACAGCATGGCAGACCATCCTTACTTGGAGCGCGGCGCGGCGGCCGGCGGTGCAGACCAAACCGTCCGAATCCTTTGCGCAACTGAATGGCGATGGCATGGCGTTCGTCACGATCAGGATAAATGAGAGACTCCTTTGGTCATTGGTTATGAATCATTATAGGAGAATGGTCAATATTGGTCTTTGGTCTTTGGTCTTTGGTCTTTGGTCTTTGGTCATTGGTCATTATTGGTCTTTGGTCATAAATGGTCATTGGTCAATATGGGTCATTGGTCATTATTAGTCTTTGGTCATAAATGGTGTTTGGTCATAAATGGTGTTTGGTCATAAATGGTGTTTGGTCATAAATGGTCATTGGTCATTACAGGTCATTGGTGAAAGGTCAAAGGTCAGAGGTCAAAGGTCAAAGGTCAAAGGTACAATGACTAATGACCAATGACCTATATTAACCAAAGACCATTTATGACCAAAGACCAATAACGACCAATGACCTATAATGACCAATAACCATTTATGACCAAAGACCATTTATGACCAAAGACCATTTATGACCAAAGACCAATAATGACAAGTGACCTAGCCTCGCAGCCTCGCAGCCTCGCAGCCTCGCAGAGGCGTTTGCCCAGCAGATGCGGAAAGGGTTTAAAATTACCTTTCTTTTGGTGTATAAATCATTTCGATCGGAGACAAAGTTGAAAAAAATGATTTTTTTTGGCAAGGGGTTAGTCCACGATTTTTTCGAAAATGACAATTTTCAAAAGTTTCGAATTCAACTAAGATTTATGCATCAACGGAAAGGTGTATCAATTTGCTATTGAACAGCGAAGACCGCATCTGCGTGCGAGGCTTGGTTGAGGAAATATCGCCAGAAACGTAAAATTCGACCGGAGCCGGGTCGGAATTGTGTGATTTGACTTTGGAGTGAAATTTTTCGGAACCCAAGCCTCGCAGAGGCGTTTGCCCAGCAGATGCGGAAAGGGTTTAAAATTACCTTTCTTTTGGTGCATAAATCATTTCGATCGGAGACAAAGTTGAAAAAAATGATTTTTTTTGGCAAGGGGTTAGCCCACGTTTTTTTTCGAAAATGACAATTTTCAAAAGTTTCGGATTTAACTAAGATTTATGCATCAGCGGAAAGGTGTATCAATTTGCTATTGAACAGCGAAGACCGCATCTGCGTGCGAGGCTTGGTTGAGGAAATATCGCCAAAAACGTAAAATTCGACCGGAGCCGGGTCGGAATTGTGTGATTTGACTTTGGAGTGAAATTTTTCGGAACCCAAGCCTCGCAGAGGCGTTTGCCCAGCAGATGCCGAAAGGGTTTAAAATTACCTTTCTTTTGGTGTATAAATCATTGGGATCGGAGACAAAGTTGAAAAAAATGATTTTTTTTGGCAAGGGGTTAGCCCACGATTTTTTTCAAAAATGACAATTTTCAAAAGTTTCGGATTTAACTAAGATTTATGCACCAGCGGAAAGGTGTACCAATTTGCTATTGAACAGCGAAGACCGCATCTGCGTGCGAGGCTTGGTTGAGGAAATATCGCCAAAAACGTAAAATTCGACCGGAGCCGGGTCGGAATTGTGTGATTTGACTTTGGAGTGAAATTTTTCGGAACCCAAGCCTCGCAGAGGCGTTTGCCCAGCAGATGCGCAAAGGGTTTAAAATTACCTTTCTTTTGGTGTATAAATCATTGGGATCGGAGACAAAGTTGAAAAAAATGATTTTTTTTGGCAAGGGGTTAGCCCACGATTTTTTTCAAAAATGACAATTTTCAAAAGTTTCGGATTTAACTAAGATTTATGCACCAGCGGAAAGGTGTATCAATTTGCTATTGAACAGCGAAGACCGCATCTGCGTGCGAGGCTTGGTTGAGGAAATATCGCCAAAAACGTAAAATTCGACCGGAGCCGGGTCGGAATTGTGTGATTTGACTTTGGAGTGAAATTTTTCGGAACCCAAGCCTCGCAGAGGCGTTTGAACAGCAGATGCGGAAAGGGTTTAAAATTACCTTTCTTTTGGTGTATAAATCATTGGGATCGGAGACAAAGTTGAAAAAAATGATTTTTTTTGGCAAGAGGTTAGCCCACGATTTTTCTCGAAAATGACAATTTTCAAAAGTTTCGAATTTAACTAAGATTTATGCACCAGCGGAAAGGTGCACCAATTTGCTATTGAACAGCGAAGACCGCATCTGCGTGCGAGGCTTGGTTGAGGAAATATCGCCAAAAACGTAAAATTCGACCGGAGCCGGGTCGGAATTGTGTGATTTGACTTTGGAGTGAAATTTTTCGGAACCCAAGCCTCGCAGAGGCGTTTGCCCAGCAGATGCGCAAAGGGTTTAAAATTTCCTTTCTTTTGGTGTATAAATCATTTCGATCGGAGACAAAGTTGAAAAAAATGATTTTTTTTGGCAAGGGGTTAGCCCACGATATTTTTCGAAAATGTCAATTTTCAAAAGTTTCGGATTTAACTAAGATTTATGCATCAGCGGAAAGGTGTATCAATTTGCTATTGAACAGCGAAGACCACATCTGCGTGCGAGGCTTGGTTGAGGAAATATCGCCAAAAACGTAAAATTCGACCGGAGCCGGGTCGGAATTGTGTGATTTGACTTTGGAGTGAAATTTTTCGGAGCCCAAGCCTCGCAGAGGCGTTTGCCCAGCAGATGCGGAAAGGGTTTAAAATTACCTTTCTTTTGGTGTATAAATCATTGGGATCGGAGACAAAGTTGAAAAAAATGATTTTTTTTGGCAAGGGGTTAGCCCACGATTTTTTTCGAAAATGACAATTTTCAAAAGTTTCGAATTTAACTAAGATTTATGCACCAGCGGAAAGGTGCACCAATTTGCTATTGAACAGCGAAGACCGCATCTGCGTGCGAGGCTTGGTTGAGGAAATATCGCCAAAAACGTAAAATTCGACCGGAGCCGGGTCGGAATTGTGTGATTTGACTTTGGAGTGAAATTTTTCGGAACCCAAGCCTCGCAGAGGCGTTTGCCCAGCAGACGCGCAAAGGGTTTAAAATTTCCTTTCTTTTGGTGTATAAATCATTTCGATCGGAGACAAAGTTGAAAAAATGATTTTTTTTGGCAAGGGGTTAGCCCACGATATTTTTCGAAAATGTCAATTTTCAAAAGTTTCGGATTTAACTAAGATTTATGCATCAGCGGAAAGGTGTATCAATTTGCTATTGAACAGCGAAGACCACATCTGCGTGCGAGGCTTGGTTGAGGAAATATCGCCAAAAACGTAAAATTCGACCGGAGCCGGGTCGGAATTGTGTGATTTGACTTTGGAGTGAAATTTTTCGGAGCCCAAGCCTCGCAGAGGCGTTTGCCCAGCAGATGCGGAAAGGGTTTAAAATTACCTTTCTTTTGGTGTATAAATCATTGGGATCGGAGACAAAGTTGAAAAAAATGATTTTTTTTGGCAAGGGGTTAGCCCACGATTTTTTTCGAAAATGACAATTTTCAAAAGTTTCGGATTTAACTAAGATTTATGCACCAGCGGAAAGGTGTACCAATTTGCTATTGAACAGCGAAGACCGCATCTGCGTGCGAGGCTTGGTTGAGGAAATATCGCCAAAAACGTAAAATTCGACCGGAGCCGGGTCGGAATTGTGTGATTTGACTTTGGAGTGAAATTTTTCGGAACCCAAGCCTAGCAGAGGCGTTTGCCCAGCAGATGCGGAGAGGGTTTAAAATTACCTTTCTTTTGGTGTATAAATCATTGGGATCGATTCGCATGAAAGCAGTGGAACCACCTCTATGTAGTACATTTTATGGTAGGGACAGCATGGCAGACCATCCTTACTTGGAGCGCGGCGCGGCGGCCGGCGGTGCAGACCAAACCGTCCGAATCCTTTGCGCAACTGAATGGCGATGGCATGGCGTTCGTCACGATCAGGATAAATGAGAGACTCCTTTGGTCATTGGTCATTGGTTATGAATCATTATAGGAGAATGGTCAATATTGGTCTTTGGTCTTTGGTCTTTGCTCATTGGTCATTATTGGTCTTTGGTCATAAATGGTCATTGGTCAATATGGGTCATTGGTCATTATTAGTCTTTGGTCATAAATGGTGTTTGGTCATAAATGGTGTTTGGTCATAAATGGTGTTTGGTCATAAATGGTCATTGGTCATTACAGGTCATTGGTGAAAGGTCAAAGGTCAGAGGTCAAAGGTCAAAGGTCAAAGGTCAAAGGTCAAAGGTCAAAGGTACAATGACTAATGACCAATGACCTATATTAACCAAAGACCATTTATGACCAAAGACCAATAACGACCAATGACCTATAATGACCAATAACCATTTATGACCAAAGACCATTTATGACCAAAGACCATTTATGACCAAAGACCAATAATGACAAGTGACCTAGCCTCGCAGCCTCGCAGCCTCGCAGAGGCGTTTGCCCAGCAGATGCGGAAAGGGTTTAAAATTACCTTTCTTTTGGTGTATAAATCATTTCGATCGGAGACAAAGTTGAAAAAAATGATTTTTTTTGGCAAGGGGTTAGTCCACGATTTTTTCGAAAATGACAATTTTCAAAAGTTTCGAATTCAACTAAGATTTATGCATCAACGGAAAGGTGTATCAATTTGCTATTGAACAGCGAAGACCGCATCTGCGTGCGAGGCTTGGTTGAGGAAATATCGCCAAAAACGTAAAATTCAACCGGAGCCGGGTCGGAATTGTGTGATTTGACTTTGGAGTGAAATTTTTCGGAGCCCAAGCCTTGCAGAGGCGTTTGAACAGCAGATGCGGAAAGGGTTTAAAATTACCTTTCTTTTGGTGTATAAATCATTGGGATCGGAGACAAAGTTGAAAAAAATGAATTTTTTTGGCAAGGGGTTAGCCCACGATTTTTTTCGAAAATGACAATTTTCAAAAGTTTCGAATTTAACTAAGATTTATGCACCAGCGGAAAGGTGCACCAATTTGCTATTGAACAGCGAAGACCGCATCTGCGTGCGAGGCTTGGTTGAGGAAATATCGCCAAAAACGTAAAATTCAACCGGAGCCGGGTCGGAATTGTGTGATTTGACTTTGGAGTGAAATTTTTCGGAGCCCAAGCCTTGCAGAGGCGTTTGAACAGCAGATGCGGAAAGGGTTTAAAATTACCTTTCTTTTGGTGTATAAATCATTGGGATCGGAGACAAAGTTGAAAAAAATGAATTTTTTTGGCAAGGGGTTAGCCCACGATTTTTTTCGAAAATGACAATTTTCAAAAGTTTCGGATTTAACTAAGATTTATGCACCAGCGGAAAGGTGCCCCAATTTGCTATTGAACAGCGAAGACCGCATCTGCGTGCGAGGCTTGGTTGAGGAAATATCGCCAAAAACGTAAAATTCGACCGGAGCCGGGTCGGAATTGTGTGATTTGACTTTGGAGTGAAATTTTTCGGAACCCAAGCCTCGCAGAGGCATTTGCCCAGCAGATGCGGAAAGGGTTTAAAATTACCTTTCTTTTGGTGTATAAATCATTTCGATCGGAGACAAAGTTGAAAAAAATGATTTTTTTTGGCAAGGGGTTAGCCCACGATTTTTTTCGAAAATGACAATTTTCAAAAGTTTCGAATTTAACTAAGATTTATGCACCAGCGGAAAGGTGTATCAATTTGCTATTGAACAGCGAAGACCGCATCTGCGTGCGAGGCTTGGTTGAGGAAATATCGCCAAAAACGTAAAATTCAACCGGAGCCGGGTCGGAATTGTGTGATTGGACTTTGGAGTGAAATTTTTCGGAACCCAAGCCTCGCAGAGGCGTTTGCCCAGCAGATGCGGAAAGGGTTTAAAATTACCTTTCTTTTGGTGCATAAATCATTGGGATCGGAGACAAAGTTGAAAAAAATGATTTTTTTTTTGGCAAGGGGTTAGCCCACGATTTTTTTCGAAAATGACAATTTTCAAAAGTTTCGAATTTAACTAAGATTTATGCACCAGCGGAAAGGTGTATCAATTTGCTATTGAACAGCGAAGACCGCATCTGCGTGCGAGGCTTGGTTGAGGAAATATCGCCAAAAAGGTAAAATTCCACCGGAGCCGGGTCGGAATTGTGTGATTTGACTTTGGAGTGAAATTTTTCGGAGCCCAAGCCTCGCAGAGGCGTTTGCCCAGCAGATGCGGAAAGGGTTTAAAATTACCTTTCTTTTGGTGTATAAATCATTGGGATCGGAGACAAAGTTGAAAAAAATGAATTTTTTTGGCAAGGGGTTAGCCCACGATTTTTTTCGAAAATGACAATTTTCAAAAGTTTCGAATTTAACTAAGATTTATGCACCAGCGGAAAGGTGCACCAATTTGCTATTGAACAGCGAAGACCGCATCTGCGTGCGAGGCTTGGTTGAGGAAATATCGCCAAAAACGTAAAATTCGACCGGAGCCGGGTCGGAATTGTGTGATTTGACTTTGGAGTGAAATTTTTCGGAGCCCAAGCCTCGCAGAGGCGTTTGCCCAGCAGATGCGGAAAGGGTTTAAAATTACCTTTCTTTTGGTGTATAAATCATTGGGATCGGAGACAAAGTTGAAAAAAATGATTTTTTTTGGCAAGGGGTTAGCCCACGATTTTTTTCGAAAATGACAATTTTCAAAAGTTTCGAATTTAACTAAGATTTATGCACCAGCGGAAAGGTGCACCAATTTGCTATTGAACAGCGAAGACCGCATCTGCGTGCGAGGCTTGGTTGAGGAAATATCGCCAAAAACGTAAAATTCGACCGGAGCCGGGTCGGAATTGTGTGATTTGACTTTGGAGTGAAATTTTTCGGAGCCCAAGCCTCGCAGAGGCGTTTGCCCAGCAGATGCGGAAAGGATTTAAAATTACCTTTCTTTTGGTGTATAAATCATTGAGATCGGAGACAAAGTTGAAAAAAATGATTTTTTTTGGCAAGGGGTTAGCCCACGATTTTTTTCGAAAATGACAATTTTAAAAAGTTTCGGATTTAACTAAGATTTATGCACCAGCGGAAAGGTGTACCAATTTGCTATTGAACAGCGAAGACCGCATCTGCGTGCGAGGCTTGGTTGAGGAAATATCGCCAAAAACGTAAAATTCGACCGGAGCCGGGTCGGAATTGTGTGATTTTACTTTGGAGTGAAATTTTTCGGAACCCAAGCCTCGCAGAGGCGTTTGCCCAGCAGATGCGGAAAGGGTTTAAAATTACCTTTCTTTTGGTGTATAAATCATTTCGATCGGAGACAAAGTTGAAAAAAATGAATTTTTTTGGCAAGGGGTTGTTAGCCCACGATTTTTTTCGAAAATGACAATTTTCAAAAGTTTCGAATTTAACTAAGATTTATGCACCAGCGGAAAGGTGCACCAATTTGCTATTGAACAGCGAAGACCGCATCTGCGTGCGAGGCTTGGTTGAGGAAATATCGCCAAAAACGTAAAATTCAACCGGAGCCGGGTCGGAATTGTGTGATTTGACTTTGGAGTGAAATTTTTCGGAGCCCAAGCCTCGCAGAGGCGTTTGCCCAGCAGATGCGGAAAGGGTTTAAAATTACCTTTCTTTTGGTGTATAAATCATTTCGATCGGAGACAAAGTTGAAAAAAATGATTTTTTTTTGGCAAGGGGTTAGCCCACGATTTTTTTCGAAAATGACAATTTTCAAAAGTTTCGAATTTAACTAAGATTTATGCACCAGCGGAAAGGTGCCCCAATTTGCTATTGAACAGCGAAGACCGCATCTGCGTGCGAGGCTTGGTTGAGGAAATATCGCCAAAAACGTAAAATTCGACCGGAGCCGGGTCGGAATTGTGTGATTTGACTTTGGAGTGAAATTTTTCGGAACCCAAGCCTCGCAGAGGCATTTGCCCAGCAGATGCGGAAAGGGTTTAAAATTACCTTTCTTTTGGTGTATAAATCATTTCGATCGGAGACAAAGTTGAAAAAAATGATTTTTTTTGGCAAGGGGTTAGCCCACGATTTTTTTCGAAAATGACAATTTTCAAAAGTTTCGAATTTAACTAAGATTTATGCACCAGCGGAAAGGTGCACCAATTTGCTATTGAACAGCGAAGACCGCATCTGCGTGCGAGGCTTGGTTGAGGAAATATCGCCAGAAACGTAAAATTCGACCGGAGCCGGGTCGGAATTGTGTGATTTGACTTTGGAGTGAAATTTTTCGGAACCCAAGCCTCGCAGAGGCGTTTGCCCAGCAGATGCGGAAAGGGTTTAAAATTACCTTTCTTTTGGTGCATAAATCATTTCGATCGGAGACAAAGTTGAAAAAAATGATTTTTTTTTGGCAAGGGGTTAGCCCACGATTTTTTTCGAAAATGACAATTTTCAAAAGTTTCGAATTTAACTAAGATTTATGCACCAGCGGAAAGGTGTATCAATTTGCTATTAAATAGTGAAGACCACATCTGCGTGCGAGGCTTGGTTGAGGAAATATCGCCAAAAAGGTAAAATTCGACCGGAGCCGGGTCGGAATTGTGTGATTTGACTTTGGAGTGAAATTTTTCGGAGCCCAAGCCTTGCAGAGGCGTTTGAACAGCAGATGCGGAAAGGGTTTAAAATTACCTTTCTTTTGGTGCATAAATCATTTCGATCGGAGACAAAGTTGAAAAAAATGATTTTTTTTTGGCAAGGGGTTAGCCCACGATTTTTTTCGAAAATGACAATTTTCAAAAGTTTCGAATTTAACTAAGATTTATGCACCAGCGGAAAGGTGCACCAATTTGCTATTGAACAGCGAAGACCGCATCTGCGTGCGAGGCTTGGTTGAGGAAATATCGCCAAAAACGTAAAATTCAACCGGAGCCGGGTCGGAATTGTGTGATTGGACTTTGGAGTGAAATTTTTCGGAACCCAAGCCTCGCAGAGGCGTTTGCCCAGCAGATGCGGAAAGGGTTTAAAATTACCTTTCTTTTGGTGCATAAATCATTGGGATCGGAGACAAAGTTGAAAAAAATGATTTTTTTTTGGCAAGGGGTTAGCCCACGATTTTTTTCGAAAATGACAATTTTCAAAAGTTTCGAATTTAACTAAGATTTATGCACCAGCGGAAAGGTGTATCAATTTGCTATTGAACAGCGAAGACCGCATCTGCGTGCGAGGCTTGGTTGAGGAAATATCGCCAAAAAGGTAAAATTCCACCGGAGCCGGGTCGGAATTGTGTGATTTGACTTTGGAGTGAAATTTTTCGGAGCCCAAGCCTCGCAGAGGCGTTTGCCCAGCAGATGCGGAAAGGGTTTAAAATTACCTTTCTTTTGGTGTATAAATCATTGGGATCGGAGACAAAGTTGAAAAAAATGAATTTTTTTGGCAAGGGGTTAGCCCACGATTTTTTTCGAAAATGACAATTTTCAAAAGTTTCGAATTTAACTAAGATTTATGCACCAGCGGAAAGGTGCACCAATTTGCTATTGAACAGCGAAGACCGCATCTGCGTGCGAGGCTTGGTTGAGGAAATATCGCCAAAAACGTAAAATTCGACCGGAGCCGGGTCGGAATTGTGTGATTTGACTTTTTGAGTGAAATTTTTCGGAGCCCAAGCCTCGCAGAGGCGTTTGCCCAGCAGATGCGGAAAGGGTTTAAAATTACCTTTCTTTTGGTGTATAAATCATTGGGATCGGAGACAAAGTTGAAAAAAATGATTTTTTTTGGCAAGGGGTTAGCCCACGATTTTTTTCGAAAATGACAATTTTCAAAAGTTTCGAATTTAACTAAGATTTATGCACCAGCGGAAAGGTGCACCAATTTGCTATTGAACAGCGAAGACCGCATCTGCGTGCGAGGCTTGGTTGAGGAAATATCGCCAAAAACGTAAAATTCGACCGGAGCCGGGTCGGAATTGTGTGATTTGACTTTGGAGTGAAATTTTTCGGAGCCCAAGCCTCGCAGAGGCGTTTGCCCAGCAGATGCGGAAAGGGTTTAAAATTACCTTTCTTTTGGTGCATAAATCATTGGGATCGGAGACAAAGTTGAAAAAAATGATTTTTTTTTGGCAAGGGGTTAGCCCACGATTTTTTTCGAAAATGACAATTTTCAAAAGTTTCGAATTTAACTAAGATTTATGCACCAGCGGAAAGGTGTATCAATTTGCTATTGAACAGCGAAGACCGCATCTGCGTGCGAGGCTTGGTTGAGGAAATATCGCCAAAAAGGTAAAATTCCACCGGAGCCGGGTCGGAATTGTGTGATTTGACTTTGGAGTGAAATTTTTCGGAGCCCAAGCCTCGCAGAGGCGTTTGCCCAGCAGATGCGGAAAGGGTTTAAAATTACCTTTCTTTTGGTGTATAAATCATTGGGATCGGAGACAAAGTTGAAAAAAATGAATTTTTTTGGCAAGGGGTTAGCCCACGATTTTTTTCGAAAATGACAATTTTCAAAAGTTTCGAATTTAACTAAGATTTATGCACCAGCGGAAAGGTGCACCAATTTGCTATTGAACAGCGAAGACCGCATCTGCGTGCGAGGCTTGGTTGAGGAAATATCGCCAAAAACGTAAAATTCGACCGGAGCCGGGTCGGAATTGTGTGATTTGACTTTGGAGTGAAATTTTTCGGAGCCCAAGCCTCGCAGAGGCGTTTGCCCAGCAGATGCGGAAAGGGTTTAAAATTACCTTTCTTTTGGTGTATAAATCATTGGGATCGGAGACAAAGTTGAAAAAAATGATTTTTTTTGGCAAGGGGTTAGCCCACGATTTTTTTCGAAAATGACAATTTTCAAAAGTTTCGAATTTAACTAAGATTTATGCACCAGCGGAAAGGTGCACCAATTTGCTATTGAACAGCGAAGACCGCATCTGCGTGCGAGGCTTGGTTGAGGAAATATCGCCAAAAACGTAAAATTCGACCGGAGCCGGGTCGGAATTGTGTGATTTGACTTTGGAGTGAAATTTTTCGGAGCCCAAGCCTCGCAGAGGCGTTTGCCCAGCAGATGCGGAAAGGATTTAAAATTACCTTTCTTTTGGTGTATAAATCATTGAGATCGGAGACAAAGTTGAAAAAAATGATTTTTTTTGGCAAGGGGTTAGCCCACGATTTTTTTCGAAAATGACAATTTTCAAAAGTTTCGGATTTAACTAAGATTTATGCACCAGCGGAAAGGTGTACCAATTTGCTATTGAACAGCGAAGACCGCATCTGCGTGCGAGGCTTGGTTGAGGAAATATCGCCAAAAACGTAAAATTCGACCGGAGCCGGGTCGGAATTGTGTGATTTTACTTTGGAGTGAAATTTTTCGGAACCCAAGCCTCGCAGAGGCGTTTGCCCAGCAGATGCGGAAAGGATTTAAAATTACCTTTCTTTTGGTGTATAAATCATTGGGATCGGAGACAAAGTTGAAAATAATGATTTTTTTTTGGCAAGGGGTTAGCCCACGATTTTTTTCGAAAATGACAATTTTCAAAAGTTTCGAATTTAACTAAGATTTATGCACCAGCGGAAAGGTGCACCAATTTGCTATTGAACAGCGAAGACCGCATCTGCGTGCGAGGCTTGGTTGAGGAAATATCGCCAAAAACGTAAAATTCGACCGGAGCCGGGTCGGAATTGTGTGATTTGACTTTGGAGTGAAATTTTTCGGAGCCCAAGCCTCGCAGAGGCGTTTGCCCAGCAGATGCGGAAAGGGTTTAAAATTACCTTTCTTTTGGTGTATAAATCATTGGGATCGGAGACAAAGTTGAAAAAAATGATTTTTTTTGGCAAGGGGTTAGCCCACGATTTTTTTCGAAAATGACAATTTTCAAAAGTTTCGGATTTAACTAAGATTTATGCACCAGCGGAAAGGTGTACCAATTTGCTATTGAACAGCGAAGACCGCATCTGCGTGCGAGGCTTGGTTGAGGAAATATCGCCAAAAACGTAAAATTCGACCGGAGCCGGGTCGGAATTGTGTGATTTGACTTTGGAGTGAAATTTTTCGGAGCCCAAGCCTCGCAGAGGCGTTTGCCCAGCAGATGCGGAAAGGGTTTAAAATTACCTTTCTTTTGGTGTATAAATCATTGGGATCGGAAACAAAGTTGAAAAAAATGATTTTTTTTGGCAAGGGGTTAGCCCACGATTTTTTTCGAAAATGACAATTTTCAAAAGTTTCGAATTTAACTAAGATTTATCCACCAGCGGAAAGGTGCACCAATTTGCTATTGAACAGCGAAGACCGCATCTGCGTGCGAGGCTTGGTTGAGGAAATATCGCCAAAAACGTAAAATTCGACCGGAGCCGGGTCGGAATTGTGTGATTTGACTTTGGAGTGAAATTTTTCGGAGCCCAAGCCTCGCAGAGGCGTTTGCCCAGCAGATGCGGAAAGGGTTTAAAATTACCTTTCTTTTGGTGTATAAATCATTGGGATCGGAGACAAAGTTGAAAAAAATGATTTTTTTTGGCAAGGGGTTAGTCCACGATTTTTTCGAAAATGACAATTTTCAAAAGTTTCGAATTCAACTAAGATTTATGCATCAACGGAAAGGTGTATCAATTTGCTATTGAACAGCGAAGACCGCATCTGCGTGCGAGGCTTGGTTGAGGAAATATCGCCAAAAACGTAAAATTCGACCGGAGCCGGGTCGGAATTGTGTGATTTGACTTTGGAGTGAAATTTTTCGGAGCCCAAGCCTCGCAGAGGCGTTTGCCCAGCAGATGCGGAAAGGGTTTAAAATTACCTTTCTTTTGGTGTATAAATCATTGGGATCGGAGACAAAGTTGAAAAAAATGATTTTTTTTGGCAAGGGGTTAGCCCACGATTTTTTTCGAAAATGACAATTTTCAAAAGTTTCGGATTTAACTAAGATTTATGCACCAGCGGAAAGGTGTACCAATTTGCTATTGAACAGCGAAGACCGCATCTGCGTGCGAGGCTTGGTTGAGGAAATATCGC
This sequence comes from Scaeva pyrastri, assembly GCA_905146935.1. NCBI lineage: Eukaryota > Metazoa > Arthropoda > Insecta > Diptera > Syrphidae > Scaeva > Scaeva pyrastri. The sequence goes on along the minus strand of LR989927.1, from coordinate 24,371,504 downwards.
CAAAAACGTAAAATTCGACCGGAGCCGGGTCGGAATTGTGTGATTTTACTTTGGAGTGAAATTTTTCGGAACCCAAGCCTCGCAGAGGCGTTTGCCCAGCAGATGCGGAAAGGATTTAAAATTACCTTTCTTTTGGTGTATAAATCATTGGGATCGGAGACAAAGTTGAAAATAATGATTTTTTTTTGGCAAGGGGTTAGCCCACGATTTTTTCGAAAATGACAATTTTCAAAAGTTTCGAATTTAACTAAGATTTATGCACCAGCGGAAAGGTGCACCAATTTGCTATTGAACAGCGAAGACCGCATCTGCGTGCGAGGCTTGGTTGAGGAAATATCGCCAAAAACGTAAAATTCGACCGGAGCCGGGTCGGAATTGTGTGATTTGACTTTGGAGTGAAATTTTTCGGAGCCCAAGCCTCGCAGAGGCGTTTGCCCAGCAGATGCGGAAAGGGTTTAAAATTACCTTTCTTTTGGTGTATAAATCATTGGGATCGGAGACAAAGTTGAAAAAAATGATTTTTTTTGGCAAGGGGTTAGCCCACGATTTTTTTCGAAAATGACAATTTTCAAAAGTTTCGGATTTAACTAAGATTTATGCACCAGCGGAAAGGTGCCCCAATTTGCTATTGAACAGCGAAGACCGCATCTGCGTGCGAGGCTTGGTTGAGGAAATATCGCCAAAAACGTAAAATTCGACCGGAGCCGGGTCGGAATTGTGTGATTTGACTTTGGAGTGAAATTTTTCGGAGCCCAAGCCTCGCAGAGGCGTTTGCCCAGCAGATGCGGAAAGGGTTTAAAATTACCTTTCTTTTGGTGTATAAATCACTGGGATCGGAGACAAAGTTGAAAATAATGATTTTTTTTGGCAAGGGGTTAGCCCACGATTTTTTTCGAAAATGACAATTTTCAAAAGTTTCGAATTTAACTAAGATTTATGCACCAGCGGAAAGGTGCACCAATTTGCTATTGAACAGCGAAGACCGCATCTGCGTGCGAGGCTTGGTTGAGGTAATATCGCCAAAAAAAATTGGTGTATAAATCATTGGGATCGGAGACAAAGTTGAAAAAAATGATTTTTTTTGGCAAGGGGTTAGCCCACGATTTTTTTCGAAAATGACAATTTTCAAAAGTTTCGGATTTAACTAAGATTTATGCACCAGCGGAAAGGTGTACCAATTTGCAATTGAACAGCGAAGACCGCATCTGCGTGCGAGGCTTGGTTGAGGAAATATCGCCAAAAACGTAAAATTCGACCGGAGCCGGGTCGGAATTGTGTGATTTGACTTTGGAGTGACATTTTTCGGAACCCAAGCCTCGCAGAGGCGTTTGCCCAGCAGATGCGGAGAGGGTTTAAAATTACCTTTCTTTTGGTGTATAAATCATTGGGATCGATTCGCATGAAAGCAGTGGAACCACCTCTATGTAGTACATTTTATGGTAGGGACAGCATGGCAGACCATCCTTACTTGGAGCGCGGCGCGGCGGCCGGCGGTGCAGACCAAACCGTCCGAATCCTTTGCGCAACTGAATGGCGATGGCATGGCGTTCGTCACGATCAGGATAAATGAGAGACTCCTTTGGTCATTGGTCATTGGTTATGAATCATTATAGGAGAATGGTCAATATTGGTCTTTGGTCTTTGGTCATTGGTCATTATTGGTCTTTGGTCATAAATGGTCATTGGTCAATATGGGTCATTGGTCATTATTAGTCTTTGGTCATAAATGGTGTTTGGTCATAAATGGTGTTTGGTCATAAATGGTGTTTGGTCATAAATGGTCATTGGTCATTATAGGTCATTGGTGAAAGGTCAAAGGTCAGAGGTCAAAGGTCAAAGGTCAAAGGTACAATGACTAATGACCAATGACCTATATTAACCAAAGACCATTTATGACCAAAGACCAATAACGACCAATGACCTATAATGACCAATAACCATTTATGACCAAAGACCATTTATGACCAAAGACCATTTATGACCAAAGACCAATAATGACAAGTGACCTAGCCTCGCAGCCTCGCAGAGGCGTTTGCCCAGCAGATGCGGAAAGGGTTTAAAATTACCTTTCTTTTGGTGTATAAATCATTGGGATCGGAGACAAAGTTGAAAAAAATGATTTTTTTTGGCAAGGGGTTAGCCCACGATTTTTTTCGAAAATGACAATTTTCAAAAGTTTCGGATTTAACTAAGATTTATGCACCAGCGGAAAGGTGCCCCAATTTGCTATTGAACAGCGAAGACCGCATCTGCGTGCGAGGCTTGGTTGAGGAAATATCGCCAAAAACGTAAAATTCGACCGGAGCCGGGTCGGAATTGTGTGATTTGACTTTGGAGTGAAATTTTTCGGAGCCCAAGCCTCGCAGAGGCGTTTGCCCAGCAGATGCGGAAAGGGTTTAAAATTACCTTTCTTTTGGTGTATAAATCATTGGGATCGGAAACAAAGTTGAAAAAAATGATTTTTTTTGGCAAGGGGTAGCCCACGATTTTTTTCGAAAATGACAATTTTCAAAAGTTTCGAATTTAACTAAGATTTATCCACCAGCGGAAAGGTGCACCAATTTGCTATTGAACAGCGAAGACCGCATCTGCGTGCGAGGCTTGGTTGAGGAAATATCGCCAAAAACGTAAAATTCGACCGGAGCCGGGTCGGAATTGTGTGATTTGACTTTGGAGTGAAATTTTTCGGAGCCCAAGCCTCGCAGAGGCGTTTGCCCAGCAGATGCGGAAAGGGTTTAAAATTACCTTTCTTTTGGTGTATGAATCATTTCGATCGGAGACAAAGTTGAAAAAAATGATTTTTTTTGGCAAGGGGTTAGCCCACGATTTTTTTCAAAAATGACAATTTTCAAAAGTTTCGGATTTAACTAAGATTTATGCACCAGCGGAAAGGTGTACCAATTTGCTATTGAACAGCGAAGACCGCATCTGCGTGCGAGGCTTGGTTGAGGAAATATCGCCAAAAACGTAAAATTCGACCGGAGCCGGGTCGGAATTGTGTGATTTGACTTTGGAGTGAAATTTTTCGGAACCCAAGCCTCGCAGAGGCGTTTGCCCAGCAGATGCGGAAAGGATTTAAAATTACCTTTCTTTTGGTGTATAAATCATTGGGATCGGAGACAAAGTTGAAAATAATGATTTTTTTTTGGCAAGGGGTTAGCCCACGATTTTTTTCGAAAATGACAATTTTCAAAAGTTTCGGATTTAACTAAGATTTATGCACCAGCGGAAAGGTGTACCAATTTGCTATTGAACAGCGAAGACCGCATCTGCGTGCGAGGCTTGGTTGAGGAAATATCGCCAAAAACGTAAAATTCGACCGGAGCCGGGTCGGAATTGTGTGATTTTACTTTGGAGTGAAATTTTTCGGAACCCAAGCCTCGCAGAGGCGTTTGCCCAGCAGATGCGGAAAGGATTTAAAATTACCTTTCTTTTGGTGTATAAATCATTGGGATCGGAGACAAAGTTGAAAATAATGATTTTTTTTTGGCAAGGGGTTAGCCCACGATTTTTTTCGAAAATGACAATTTTCAAAAGTTTCGAATTTAACTAAGATTTATGCACCAGCGGAAAGGTGCACCAATTTGCTATTGAACAGCGAAGACCGCATCTGCGTGCGAGGCTTGGTTGAGGAAATATCGCCAAAAACGTAAAATTCGACCGGAGCCGGGTCGGAATTGTGTGATTTGACTTTGGAGTGAAATTTTTCGGAGCCCAAGCCTCGCAGAGGCGTTTGCCCAGCAGATGCGGAAAGGGTTTAAAATTACCTTTCTTTTGGTGTATAATTCATTGGGATCGATTCGCATGAAAGCAGTGGAACCACCTCTATGTAGTACATTTTATGGTAGGGACAGCATGGCAGACCATCCTTACTTGGAGCGCGGCGCGGCGGCCGGCGGTGCAGACCAAACCGTCCGAATCCTTTGCGCAACTGAATGGCGATGGCATGGCGTTCGTCACGATCAGGATAAATGAGAGACTCCTTTGGTCATTGGTCATTGGTTATGAATCATTATAGGAGAATGGTCAATATTGGTCTTTGGTCTTTGGTCATTGGTCATTATTGGTCTTTGGTCATAAATGGTCATTGGTCAATATGGGTCATTGGTCATTATTAGTCTTTGGTCATAAATGGTGTTTGGTCATAAATGGTGTTTGGTCATAAATGGTGTTTGGTCATAAATGGTCATTGGTCATTATAGGTCATTGGTGAAAGGTCAAAGGTCAGAGGTCAATGGTCAAAGGTCAAAGGTACAATGACTAATGACCAATGACCTATATTAACCAAAGACCATTTATGACCAAAGACCAATAACGACCAATGACCTATAATGACCAATAACCATTTATGACCAAAGACCATTTATGACCAAAGACCATTTATGACCAAAGACCAATAATGACAAGTGACCTAGCCTCGCAGCCTCGCAGAGGCGTTTGCCCAGCAGATGCGGAAAGGGTTTAAAATTACCTTTCTTTTGGTGTATAAATCATTTCGATCGGAGACAAAGTTGAAAAAAATGATTTTTTTTGGCAAGGGGTTAGCCCACGATTTTTTTCGAAAATGACAATTTTCAAAAGTTTCGAATTTAACTAAGATTTATGCACCAGCGGAAAGGTGTACCAATTTGCTATTGAACAGCGAAGACCGCATCTGCGTGCGAGGCTTGGTGGAGGAAATATCGCCAAAAACGTAAAATTCGACCGGAGCCGGGTCGGAATTGTGTGATTTGACTTTGGAGTGAAATTTTTCGGAACCCAAGCCTCGCAGAGGCGTTTGCCCAGCAGATGCGGAAAGGATTTAAAATTACCTTTCTTTTGGTGTATAAATCATTGGGATCGGAGACAAAGTTGAAAAAAATGATTTTTTTTGGCAAGGGGGTTAGCCCACGATTTTTTTCGAAAATGACAATTTTCAAAAGTTTCGAATTTAACTAAGATTTATGCACCAGCGGAAAGGTGCACCAATTTGCTATTGAACAGCGAAGACCGCATCTGCGTGCGAGGCTTGGTTGAGGAAATATCGCCAAAAACGTAAAATTCGACCGGAGCCGGGTCGGAATTGTGTGATTTTACTTTGGAGTGAAATTTTTCGGAGCCCAAGCCTCGCAGAGGCGTTTGCCCAGCAGATGCGGAAAGGGTTTAAAATTACCTTTCTTTTGGTGTATAAATCATTGGGATCGATTCGCATGAAAGCAGTGGAACCACCTCTATGTAGTACATTTTATGGTAGGGACAGCATGGCAGACCATCCTTACTTGGAGCGCGGCGCGGCGGCCGGCGGTGCAGACCAAACCGTCCGAATCCTTTGCGCAACTGAATGGCGATGGCATGGCGTTCGTCACGATCAGGATAAATGAGAGACTCCTTTGGTCATTGGTCATTGGTTATGAATCATTATAGGAGAATGGTCAATATTGGTCTTTGGTCTTTGGTCATTGGTCATTATTGGTCTTTGGTCATAAATGGTCATTGGTCAATATGGGTCATTGGTCATTATTAGTCTTTGGTCATAAATGGTGTTTGGTCATAAATGGTGTTTGGTCATAAGTGGTCATTGGTCATTATAGGTCATTGGTGAAAGGTCAAAGGTCAGAGGTCAAAGGTCAAAGGTCAAAGGTACAATGACTAATGACCAATGACCTATATTAACCAAAGACCATTTATGACCAAAGACCAATAACGACCAATGACCTATAATGACCAATAACCATTTATGACCAAAGACCATTTATGACCAAAGACCATTTATGACCAAAGACCAATAATGACAAGTGACCTAGCCTCGCAGCCTCGCAGAGGCGTTTGCCCAGCAGATGCGGAAAGGGTTTAAAATTACCTTTCTTTTGGTGTATAAATCATTTCGATCGGAGACAAAGTTGAAAAAAATGATTTTTTTTGGCAAGGGGTTAGCCCACGATTTTTTTCGAAAATGACAATTTTCAAAAGTTTCGGATTTAACTAAGATTTATGCACCAGCGGAAAGGTGTACCAATTTGCTATTGAACAGCGAAGACCGCATCTGCGTGCGAGGCTTGGTTGAGGAAATATCGCCAAAAACGTAAAATTCGACCGGAGCCGGGTCGGAATTGTGTGATTTGACTTTGGAGTGAAATTTTTCGGAGCCCAAGCCTCGCAGAGGCGTTTGCCCAGCAGATGCGGAAAGGGTTTAAAATTACCTTTCTTTTGGTGTATAAATCATTTCGATCGGAGACAAAGTTGAAAAAAATGATTTTTTTTGGCAAGGGGTTAGCCCACGATTTTTTTCGAAAATGACAATTTTCAAAAGTTTCGAATTTAACTAAGATTTATGCACCAGCGGAAAGGTGCACCAATTTGCTATTGAACAGCGAAGACCGCATCTGCGTGCGAGGCTTGGTTGAGGAAATATCGCCAAAAACGTAAAATTCGACCGGAGCCGGGTCGGAATTGTGTGATTTGACTTTGGAGTGAAATTTTTCGGAGCCCAAGCCTCGCAGAGGCGTTTGCCCAGCAGATGCGGAAAGGGTTTAAAATTACCTTTCTTTTGGTGTATAAATCATTGGGATCGATTCGCATGAAAGCAGTGGAACCACCTCTATGTAGTACATTTTATGGTAGGGACAGCATGGCAGACCATCCTTACTTGGAGCGCGGCGCGGCGGCCGGCGGTGCAGACCAAACCGTCCGAATCCTTTGCGCAACTGAATGGCGATGGCATGGCGTTCGTCACGATCAGGATAAATGAGAGACTCCTTTGGTCATTGGTCATTGGTTATGAATCATTATAGGAGAATGGTCAATATTGGTCTTTGGTCTTTGGTCATTGGTCATTATTGGTCTTTGGTCATAAATGGTCATTGGTCAATATGGGTCATTGGTCATTATTGGTCTTTGGTCATAAATGGTGTTTGGTCATAAATGGTCTTTGGTCATAAATGGTCATTGGTCATTATAGGTCATTGGTGAAAGGTCAAAGGTCAGAGGTCAAAGGTCAAAGGTCAAAGGTACAATGACTAATGACCAATGACCTATATTAACCAAAGACCATTTATGACCAAAGACCAATAACGACCAATGACCTATAATGACCAATAACCATTTATGACCAAAGACCATTTATGACCAAAGACCATTTATGACCAAAGACCAATAATGACAAGTGACCTAGCCTCGCAGCCTCGCAGAGGCGTTTGCCCAGCAGATGCGGAAAGGGTTTAAAATTACCTTTCTTTTGGTGTATAAATCACTGGGATCGGAGACAAAGTTGAAAATAATGATTTTTTTTTGGCAAGGGGTTAGCCCACGATTTTTTTCGAAAATGACAATTTTCAAAAGTTTCGAATTTAACTAAGATTTATGCACCAGCGGAAAGGTGCACCAATTTGCTATTGAACAGCGAAGACCGCATCTGCGTGCGAGGCTTGGTTGAGGAAATATCGCCAGAAACGTAAAATTCGACCGGAGCCGGGTCGGAATTGTGTGATTTGACTTTGGAGTGAAATTTTTCGGAACCCAAGCCTCGCAGAGGCGTTTGCCCAGCAGATGCGGAAAGGGTTTAAAATTACCTTTCTTTTGGTGTATAAATCACTGGGATCGGAGACAAAGTTGAAAATAATGATTTTTTTTTGGCAAGGGGTTAGCCCACGATTTTTTTCGAAAATGACAATTTTCAAAAGTTTCGGATTTAACTAAGATTTATGCACCAGCGGAAAGGTGTACCAATTTGCTATTGAACAGCGAAGACCGCATCTGCGTGCGAGGCTTGGTTGAGGAAATATCGCCAAAAACGTAAAATTCGACCGGAGCCGGGTCGGAATTGTGTGATTTGACTTTGGAGTGAAATTTTTCGGAACCCAAGCCTCGCAGAGGCGTTTGCCCAGCAGATGCGGAAAGGGTTTAAAATTACCTTTCTTTTGGTGCATAAATCATTTCGATCGGAGACAAAGTTGAAAAAAATGATTTTTTTTTGGCAAGGGGTTAGCCCACGATTTTTTTCGAAAATGACAATTTTCAAAAGTTTCGGATTTAACTAAGATTTATGCACCAGCGGAAAGGTGTACCAATTTGCTATTGAACAGCGAAGACCGCATCTGCGTGCGAGGCTTGGTTGAGGAAATATCGCCAAAAACGTAAAATTCGACCGGAGCCGGGTCGGAATTGTGTGATTTGACTTTGGAGTGAAATTTTTCGGAGCCCAAGCCTCGCAGAGGCGTTTGCCCAGCAGATGCGGAAAGGGTTTAAAATTACCTTTCTTTTGGTGTATAAATCATTGGGATCGATTCTCATGAAAGCAGTGGAACCACCTCTATGTAGTACATTTTATGGTAGGGACAGCATGGCAGACCATCCTTACTTGGAGCGCGGCGCGGCGGCCGGCGGTGCAGACCAAACCGTCCGAATCCTTTGCGCAACTGAATGGCGATGGCATGGCGTTCGTCACGATCAGGATAAATGAGAGACTCCTTTGGTCATTGGTCATTGGTTATGAATCATTATAGGAGAATGGTCAATATTGGTCTTTGGTCTTTGGTCATTGGTCATTATTGGTCTTTGGTCATAAATGGTCATTGGTCAATATGGGTCATTGGTCATTATTAGTCTTTGGTCATAAATGGTGTTTGGTCATAAATGGTGTTTGGTCATAAGTGGTCATTGGTCATTATAGGTCATTGGTGAAAGGTCAAAGGTCAGAGGTCAAAGGTCAAAGGTCAAAGGTACAATGACTAATGACCAATGACCTATATTAACCAAAGACCATTTATGACCAAAGACCAATAACGACCAATGACCTATAATGACCAATAACCATTTATGACCAAAGACCATTTATGACCAAAGACCATTTATGACCAAAGACCAATAATGACAAGTGACCTAGCCTCGCAGCCTCGCAGAGGCGTTTGCCCAGCAGATGCGGAAAGGGTTTAAAATTACCTTTCTTTTGGTGTATAAATCACTGGGATCGGAGACAAAGTTGAAAAAAATGATTTTTTTTGGCAAGGGGTTAGTCCACGATTTTTTTCGAAAATGACAATTTTCAAAAGTTTCGAATTTAACTAAGATTTATGCACCAGCGGAAAGGTGCACCAATTTGCAATTGAACAGCGAAGACCGCATCTGCGTGCGAGGCTTGGTTGAGGAAATATCGCCAAAAACGTAAAATTCGACCGGAGCCGGGTCGGAATTGTGTGATTTGACTTTGGAGTGAAATTTTTCGGAACCCAAGCCTCGCAGAGGCGTTTGCCCAGCAGATGCGGAAAGGGTTTAAAATTACCTTTCTTTTGGTGTATAAATCATTTCGATCGGAGACAAAGTTGAAAAAAATGATTTTTTTTGGCAAGGGGTTAGTCCACGATTTTTTTCGAAAATGACAATTTTCAAAAGTTTCGAATTTAACTAAGATTTATGCACCAGCGGAAAGGTGCACCAATTTGCTATTGAACAGCGAAGACCGCATCTGCGTGCGAGGCTTGGTTGAGGAAATATCGCCAAAAACGTAAAATTCGACCGGAGCCGGGTCGGAATTGTGTGATTTGACTTTGGAGTGAAATTTTTCGGAACCCAAGCCTCGCAGAGGCGTTTGCCCAGCAGATGCGGAAAGGGTTTAAAATTACCTTTCTTTTGGTGTATAAATCACTGGGATCGGAGACAAAGTTGAAAAAATGATTTTTTTTGGCAAGGGGTCCACGATTTTTTTCGAAAATGACAATTTTCAAAAGTTTCGAATTTAACTAAGATTTATGCACCAGCGGAAAGGTGTACCAATTTGCTATTGAACAGCGAAGACCGCATCTGCGTGCGAGGCTTGGTTGAGGAAATATCGCCAAAAACGTAAAATTCGACCGGAGCCGGGTCGGAATTGTGTGATTTGACTTTGAAGTGAAATTTTTCGGAACCCAAGCCTCGCAGAGGCGTTTGCCCAGCAGATGCGCAAAGGGTTTAAAATTACCTTTCTTTTGGTGTATAAATCATTGGGATCGGAGACAAAGTTGAAAAAAATGATTTTTTTTGGCAAGGGGTTAGTCCACGATTTTTTTCGAAAATGACAATTTTCAAAAGTTTCGGATTTAACTAAGATTTATGCACCAGCGGAAAGGTGTACCAATTTGCTATTGAACAGCGAAGACCGCATCTGCGTGCGAGGCTTGGTTGAGGAAATATCGCCAAAAACGTAAAATTCGACCGGAGCCGGGTCGGAATTGTGTGATTTGACTTTGGAGTGAAATTTTTCGGAGCCCAAGCCTCGCAGAGGCGTTTGCCCAGCAGATTCGGAAAGGGTTTAAAATTACCTTTCTTTTGGTGTATAAATCATTGGGATCGGAGACAAAGTTGAAAAAAAATGATTTTTTTTGGCAAGGGGTTAGCCCACGATTTTTTTCGAAAATGACAATTTTCAAAAGTTTCGAATTTAACTAAGATTTATGCACCAGCGGAAAGGTGTACCAATTTGCAATTGAACAGCGAAGACCGCATCTGCGTGCGAGGCTTGGTTGAGGAAATATCGCCAAAAACGTAAAATTCGACCGGAGCCGGGTCGGAATTGTGTGATTTGACTTTGGAGTGACATTTTTCGGAACCCAAGCCTCGCAGAGGCGTTTGCCCAGCAGATGCGGAAAGGGTTTAAAATTACCTTTCTTTTGGTGTATAAATCACTGGGATCGGAGACAAAGTTGAAAATAATGATTTTTTTTTGGCAAGGGGTTAGCCCACGATTTTTTTCGAAAATGACAATTTTCAAAAGTTTCGAATTTAACTAAGATTTATGCACCAGCGGAAAGGTGCACCAATTTGCTATTGAACAGCGAAGACCGCATCTGCGTGCGAGGCTTGGTTGAGGTAATATCGCCAAAAAAAATTGGTGTATAAATCATTGGGATCGGAGACAAAGTTGAAAAAAATGATTTTTTTTTGGCAAGGGGTTAGCCCACGATTTTTTTCGAAAATGACAATTTTCAAAAGTTTCGGATTTAACTAAGATTTATGCACCAGCGGAAAGGTGTACCAATTTGCAATTGAACAGCGAAGACCGCATCTGCGTGCGAGGCTTGGTTGAGGAAATATCGCCAAAAACGTAAAATTCGACCGGAGCCGGGTCGGAATTGTGTGATTTGACTTTGGAGTGACATTTTTCGGAACCCAAGCCTCGCAGAGGCGTTTGCCCAGCAGATGCGGAGAGGGTTTAAAATTACCTTTCTTTTGGTGTATAAATCATTGGGATCGATTCGCATGAAAGCAGTGGAACCACCTCTATGTAGTACATTTTATGGTAGGGACAGCATGGCAGACCATCCTTACTTGGAGCGCGGCGCGGCGGCCGGCGGTGCAGACCAAACCGTCCGAATCCTTTGCGCAACTGAATGGCGATGGCATGGCGTTCGTCACGATCAGGATAAATGAGAGACTCCTTTGGTCATTGGTCATTGGTTATGAATCATTATAGGAGAATGGTCAATATTGGTCTTTGGTCTTTGGTCATTGGTCATTATTGGTCTTTGGTCATAAATGGTCATTGGTCAATATGGGTCATTGGTCATTATTAGTCTTTGGTCATAAATGGTGTTTGGTCATAAATGGTGTTTGGTCATAAGTGGTCATTGGTCATTATAGGTCATTGGTGAAAGGTCAAAGGTCAGAGGTCAAAGGTCAAAGGTCAAAGGTACAATGACTAATGACCAATGACCTATATTAACCAAAGACCATTTATGACCAAAGACCAATAACGACCAATGACCTATAATGACCAATAACCATTTATGACCAAAGACCATTTATGACCAACGACCATTTATGACCAAAGACCAATAATGACAAGTGACCTAGCCTCGCAGCCTCGCAGAGGCGTTTGCCCAGCAGATGCGGAAAGGGTTTAAAATTACCTTTCTTTTGGTGTATAAATCATTTCGATCGGAGACAAAGTTGAAAAAAATGATTTTTTTTGGCAAGGGGTTAGCCCACGATTTTTTTCAAAAATGACAATTTTCAAAAGTTTCGGATTTAACTAAGATTTATGCACCAGCGGAAAGGTGTACCAATTTGCTATTGAACAGCGAAGACCGCATCTGCGTGCGAGGCTTGGTTGAGGAAATATCGCCAAAAACGTAAAATTCGACCGGAGCCGGGTCGGAATTGTGTGATTTGACTTTGGAGTGAAATTTTTCGGAGCCCAAGCCTCGCAGAGGCGTTTGCCCAGCAGATGCGGAAAGGGTTTAAAATTACCTTTCTTTTGGTGTATAAATCATTTCGATCGGAGACAAAGTTGAAAAAAATGATTTTTTTTGGCAAGGGGTTAGCCCACGATTTTTTTCGAAAATGACAATTTTCAAAAGTTTCGAATTTAACTAAGATTTATACACCAGCGGAAAGGTGCACCAATTTGCTATTGAACAGCGAAGACCGCATCTGCGTGCGAGGCTTGGTTGAGGAAATATCGCCAGAAACGTAAAATTCGACCGGAGCCGGGTCGGAATTGTGTGATTTGACTTTGGAGTGAAATTTTTCGGAGCCCAAGCCTCGCAGAGGCGTTTGCCCAGCAGATGCGGAAAGGGTTTAAAATTACCTTTCTTTTGGTGTATAAATCATTTCGATCGGAGACAAAGTTGAAAAAAATGATTTTTTTTGGCAAGGGGTTAGTCCACGATTTTTTTCGAAAATGACAATTTTCAAAAGTTTCGAATTTAACTAAGATTTATGCACCAGCGGAAAGGTGCACCAATTTGCTATTGAACAGCGAAGACCGCATCTGCGTGCGAGGCTTGGTTGAGGAAATATCGCCAAAAACGTAAAATTCGACCGGAGCCGGGTCGGAATTGTGTGATTTGACTTTGGAGTGAAATTTTTCGGAACCCAAGCCTCGCAGAGGCGTTTGCCCAGCAGATGCGGAAAGGATTTAAAATTACCTTTCTTTTGGTGTATAAATCATTGGGATCGGAGACAAAGTTGAAAATAATGATTTTTTTTTGGCAAGGGGTTAGCCCACGATTTTTTTCGAAAATGACAATTTTCAAAAGTTTCGGATTTAACTAAGATTTATGCACCAGCGGAAAGGTGTACCAATTTGCTATTGAACAGCGAAGACCGCATCTGCGTGCGAGGCTTGGTTGAGGAAATATCGCCAAAAACGTAAAATTCGACCGGAGCCGGGTCGGAATTGTGTGATTTTACTTTGGAGTGAAATTTTTCGGAACCCAAGCCTCGCAGAGGCGTTTGCCCAGCAGATGCGGAAAGGATTTAAAATTACCTTTCTTTTGGTGTATAAATCATTGGGATCGGAGACAAAGTTGAAAATAATGATTTTTTTTTGGCAAGGGGTTAGTCCACGATTTTTTTCGAAAATGACAATTTTCAAAAGTTTCGAATTTAACTAAGATTTATGCACCAGCGGAAAGGTGCACCAATTTGCTATTGAACAGCGAAGACCGCATCTGCGTGCGAGGCTTGGTTGAGGAAATATCGCCAAAAACGTAAAATTCGACCGGAGCCGGGTCGGAATTGTGTGATTTGACTTTGGAGTGAAATTTTTCGGAGCCCAAGCCTCGCAGAGGCGTTTGCCCAGCAGATGCGGAAAGGGTTTAAAATTACCTTTCTTTTGGTGTATAATTCATTGGGATCGATTCGCATGAAAGCAGTGGAACCACCTCTATGTAGTACATTTTATGGTAGGGACAGCATGGCAGACCATCCTTACTTGGAGCGCGGCGCGGCGGCCGGCGGTGCAGACCAAACCGTCCGAATCCTTTGCGCAACTGAATGGCGATGGCATGGCGTTCGTCACGATCAGGATAAATGAGAGACTCCTTTGGTCATTGGTCATTGGTTATGAATCATTATAGGAGAATGGTCAATATTGGTCTTTGGTCTTTGGTCATTGGTCATTATTGGTCTTTGGTCATAAATGGTCATTGGTCAATATGGGTCATTGGTCATTATTAGTCTTTGGTCATAAATGGTGTTTGGTCATAAATGGTGTTTGGTCATAAATGGTGTTTGGTCATAAATGGTCATTGGTCATTATAGGTCATTGGTGAAAGGTCAAAGGTCAGAGGTCAATGGTCAAAGGTCAAAGGTACAATGACTAATGACCAATGACCTATATTAACCAAAGACCATTTATGACCAAAGACCAATAACGACCAATGACCTATAATGACCAATAACCATTTATGACCAAAGACCATTTATGACCAAAGACCATTTATGACCAAAGACCAATAATGACAAGTGACCTAGCCTCGCAGCCTCGCAGAGGCGTTTGCCCAGCAGATGCGGAAAGGGTTTAAAATTACCTTTCTTTTGGTGTATAAATCATTTCGATCGGAGACAAAGTTGAAAAAAATGATTTTTTTTGGCAAGGGGTTAGCCCACGATTTTTTTCGAAAATGACAATTTTCAAAAGTTTCGAATTTAACTAAGATTTATGCACCAGCGGAAAGGTGTACCAATTTGCTATTGAACAGCGAAGACCGCATCTGCGTGCGAGGCTTGGTGGAGGAAATATCGCCAAAAACGTAAAATTCGACCGGAGCCGGGTCGGAATTGTGTGATTTGACTTTGGAGTGAAATTTTTCGGAACCCAAGCCTCGCAGAGGCGTTTGCCCAGCAGATGCGGAAAGGATTTAAAATTACCTTTCTTTTGGTGTATAAATCATTGGGATCGGAGACAAAGTTGAAAAAAATGATTTTTTTTGGCAAGGGGGTTAGCCCACGATTTTTTTCGAAAATGACAATTTTCAAAAGTTTCGAATTTAACTAAGATTTATGCACCAGCGGAAAGGTGCACCAATTTGCTATTGAACAGCGAAGACCGCATCTGCGTGCGAGGCTTGGTTGAGGAAATATCGCCAAAAACGTAAAATTCGACCGGAGCCGGGTCGGAATTGTGTGATTTTACTTTGGAGTGAAATTTTTCGGAACCCAAGCCTCGCAGAGGCGTTTGCCCAGCAGATGCGGAAAGGATTTAAAATTACCTTTCTTTTGGTGTATAAATCATTGGGATCGGAGACAAAGTTGAAAATAATGATTTTTTTTTGGCAAGGGGTTAGCCCACGATTTTTTTCGAAAATGACAATTTTCAAAAGTTTCGAATTTAACTAAGATTTATGCACCAGCGGAAAGGTGCACCAATTTGCTATTGAACAGCGAAGACCGCATCTGCGTGCGAGGCTTGGTTGAGGAAATATCGCCAAAAACGTAAAATTCGACCGGAGCCGGGTCGGAATTGTGTGATTTGACTTTGGAGTGAAATTTTTCGGAGCCCAAGCCTCGCAGAGGCGTTTGCCCAGCAGATGCGGAAAGGGTTTAAAATTACCTTTCTTTTGGTGTATAAATCATTGGGATCGATTCGCATGAAAGCAGTGGAACCACCTCTATGTAGTACATTTTATGGTAGGGACAGCATGGCAGACCATCCTTACTTGGAGCGCGGCGCGGCGGCCGGCGGTGCAGACCAAACCGTCCGAATCCTTTGCGCAACTGAATGGCGATGGCATGGCGTTCGTCACGATCAGGATAAATGAGAGACTCCTTTGGTCATTGGTCATTGGTTATGAATCATTATAGGAGAATGGTCAATATTGGTCTTTGGTCTTTGGTCATTGGTCATTATTGGTCTTTGGTCATAAATGGTCATTGGTCAATATGGGTCATTGGTCATTATTAGTCTTTGGTCATAAATGGTGTTTGGTCATAAATGGTGTTTGGTCATAAGTGGTCATTGGTCATTATAGGTCATTGGTGAAAGGTCAAAGGTCAGAGGTCAAAGGTCAAAGGTCAAAGGTACAATGACTAATGACCAATGACCTATATTAACCAAAGACCATTTATGACCAAAGACCAATAACGACCAATGACCTATAATGACCAATAACCATTTATGACCAAAGACCATTTATGACCAAAGACCATTTATGACCAAAGACCAATAATGACAAGTGACCTAGCCTCGCAGCCTCGCAGAGGCGTTTGCCCAGCAGATGCGGAAAGGGTTTAAAATTACCTTTCTTTTGGTGTATAAATCATTTCGATCGGAGACAAAGTTGAAAAAAATGATTTTTTTTGGCAAGGGGTTAGCCCACGATTTTTTTCGAAAATGACAATTTTCAAAAGTTTCGGATTTAACTAAGATTTATGCACCAGCGGAAAGGTGTACCAATTTGCTATTGAACAGCGAAGACCGCATCTGCGTGCGAGGCTTGGTTGAGGAAATATCGCCAAAAACGTAAAATTCGACCGGAGCCGGGTCGGAATTGTGTGATTTGACTTTGGAGTGAAATTTTTCGGAGCCCAAGCCTCGCAGAGGCGTTTGCCCAGCAGATGCGGAAAGGGTTTAAAATTACCTTTCTTTTGGTGTATAAATCATTTCGATCGGAGACAAAGTTGAAAAAAATGATTTTTTTTGGCAAGGGGTTAGCCCACGATTTTTTTCGAAAATGACAATTTTCAAAAGTTTCGAATTTAACTAAGATTTATGCACCAGCGGAAAGGTGCACCAATTTGCTATTGAACAGCGAAGACCGCATCTGCGTGCGAGGCTTGGTTGAGGAAATATCGCCAAAAACGTAAAATTCGACCGGAGCCGGGTCGGAATTGTGTGATTTGACTTTGGAGTGAAATTTTTCGGAGCCCAAGCCTCGCAGAGGCGTTTGCCCAGCAGATGCGGAAAGGGTTTAAAATTACCTTTCTTTTGGTGTATAAATCATTGGGATCGATTCGCATGAAAGCAGTGGAACCACCTCTATGTAGTACATTTTATGGTAGGGACAGCATGGCAGACCATCCTTACTTGGAGCGCGGCGCGGCGGCCGGCGGTGCAGACCAAACCGTCCGAATCCTTTGCGCAACTGAATGGCGATGGCATGGCGTTCGTCACGATCAGGATAAATGAGAGACTCCTTTGGTCATTGGTCATTGGTTATGAATCATTATAGGAGAATGGTCAATATTGGTCTTTGGTCTTTGGTCATTGGTCATTATTGGTCTTTGGTCATAAATGGTCATTGGTCAATATGGGTCATTGGTCATTATTAGTCTTTGGTCATAAATGGTGTTTGGTCATAAATGGTGTTTGGTCATAAGTGGTCATTGGTCATTATAGGTCATTGGTGAAAGGTCAAAGGTCAGAGGTCAAAGGTCAAAGGTCAAAGGTACAATGACTAATGACCAATGACCTATATTAACCAAAGACCATTTATGACCAAAGACCAATAACGACCAATGACCTATAATGACCAATAACCATTTATGACCAAAGACCATTTATGACCAAAGACCAATAATGACAAGTGACCTAGCCTCGCAGCCTCGCAGAGGCGTTTGCCCAGCAGATGCGGAAAGGGTTTAAAATTACCTTTCTTTTGGTGTATAAATCACTGGGATCGGAGACAAAGTTGAAAATAATGATTTTTTTTTGGCAAGGGGTTAGCCCACGATTTTTTTCGAAAATGACAATTTTCAAAAGTTTCGAATTTAACTAAGATTTATGCACCAGCGGAAAGGTGCACCAATTTGCTATTGAACAGCGAAGACCGCATCTGCGTGCGAGGCTTGGTTGAGGAAATATCGCCAGAAACGTAAAATTCGACCGGAGCCGGGTCGGAATTGTGTGATTTGACTTTGGAGTGAAATTTTTCGGAACCCAAGCCTCGCAGAGGCGTTTGCCCAGCAGATGCGGAAAGGGTTTAAAATTACCTTTCTTTTGGTGTATAAATCACTGGGATCGGAGACAAAGTTGAAAATAATGATTTTTTTTTGGCAAGGGGTTAGCCCACGATTTTTTTCGAAAATGACAATTTTCAAAAGTTTCGGATTTAACTAAGATTTATGCACCAGCGGAAAGGTGTACCAATTTGCTATTGAACAGCGAAGACCGCATCTGCGTGCGAGGCTTGGTTGAGGAAATATCGCCAAAAACGTAAAATTCGACCGGAGCCGGGTCGGAATTGTGTGATTTGACTTTGGAGTGAAATTTTTCGGAACCCAAGCCTCGCAGAGGCGTTTGCCCAGCAGATGCGGAAAGGGTTTAAAATTACCTTTCTTTTGGTGCATAAATCATTTCGATCGGAGACAAAGTTGAAAAAAATGATTTTTTTTTGGCAAGGGGTTAGCCCACGATTTTTTTCGAAAATGACAATTTTCAAAAGTTTCGGATTTAACTAAGATTTATGCACCAGCGGAAAGGTGTACCAATTTGCTATTGAACAGCGAAGACCGCATCTGCGTGCGAGGCTTGGTTGAGGAAATATCGCCAAAAACGTAAAATTCGACCGGAGCCGGGTCGGAATTGTGTGATTTGACTTTGGAGTGAAATTTTTCGGAGCCCAAGCCTCGCAGAGGCGTTTGCCCAGCAGATGCGGAAAGGGTTTAAAATTACCTTTCTTTTGGTGTATAAATCATTGGGATCGATTCTCATGAAAGCAGTGGAACCACCTCTATGTAGTACATTTTATGGTAGGGACAGCATGGCAGACCATCCTTACTTGGAGCGCGGCGCGGCGGCCGGCGGTGCAGACCAAACCGTCCGAATCCTTTGCGCAACTGAATGGCGATGGCATGGCGTTCGTCACGATCAGGATAAATGAGAGACTCCTTTGGTCATTGGTCATTGGTTATGAATCATTATAGGAGAATGGTCAATATTGGTCTTTGGTCTTTGGTCATTGGTCATTATTGGTCTTTGGTCATAAATGGTCATTGGTCAATATGGGTCATTGGTCATTATTAGTCTTTGGTCATAAATGGTGTTTGGTCATAAATGGTGTTTGGTCATAAGTGGTCATTGGTCATTATAGGTCATTGGTGAAAGGTCAAAGGTCAGAGGTCAAAGGTCAAAGGTCAAAGGTACAATGACTAATGACCAATGACCTATATTAACCAAAGACCATTTATGACCAAAGACCAATAACGACCAATGACCTATAATGACCAATAACCATTTATGACCAAAGACCATTTATGACCAAAGACCATTTATGACCAAAGACCAATAATGACAAGTGACCTAGCCTCGCAGCCTCGCAGAGGCGTTTGCCCAGCAGATGCGGAAAGGGTTTAAAATTACCTTTCTTTTGGTGTATAAATCACTGGGATCGGAGACAAAGTTGAAAAAAATGATTTTTTTTGGCAAGGGGTTAGTCCACGATTTTTTTCGAAAATGACAATTTTCAAAAGTTTCGAATTTAACTAAGATTTATGCACCAGCGGAAAGGTGCACCAATTTGCAATTGAACAGCGAAGACCGCATCTGCGTGCGAGGCTTGGTTGAGGAAATATCGCCAAAAACGTAAAATTCGACCGGAGCCGGGTCGGAATTGTGTGATTTGACTTTGGAGTGAAATTTTTCGGAACCCAAGCCTCGCAGAGGCGTTTGCCCAGCAGATGCGGAAAGGGTTTAAAATTACCTTTCTTTTGGTGTATAAATCATTTCGATCGGAGACAAAGTTGAAAAAAATGATTTTTTTTGGCAAGGGGTTAGTCCACGATTTTTTTCGAAAATGACAATTTTCAAAAGTTTCGAATTTAACTAAGATTTATGCATCAACGGAAAGGTGTATGAATTTGCTATTGAACAGCGAAGACCGCATCTGCGTGCGAGGCTTGGTTGAGGAAATATCGCCAAAAACGTAAAATTCGACCGGAGCCGGGTCGGAATTGTGTGATTTGACTTTGGAGTGAAATTTTTCGGAACCCAAGCCTCGCAGAGGCGTTTGCCCAGCAGATGCGGAAAGGGTTTAAAATTACCTTTCTTTTGGTGTATAAATCATTTCGATCGGAGACAAAGTTGAAAAAAATGATTTTTTTTGGCAAGGGGTTAGTCCACGATTTTTTTCGAAAATGACAATTTTCAAAAGTTTCGAATTTAACTAAGATTTATGCACCAGCGGAAAGGTGCACCAATTTGCTATTGAACAGCGAAGACCGCATCTGCGTGCGAGGCTTGGTTGAGGAAATATCGCCAAAAACGTAAAATTCGACCGGAGCCGGGTCGGAATTGTGTGATTTGACTTTGGAGTGAAATTTTTCGGAACCCAAGCCTCGCAGAGGCGTTTGCCCAGCAGATGCGGAAAGGGTTTAAAATTACCTTTCTTTTGGTGTATAAATCACTGGGATCGGAGACAAAGTTGAAAAAATGATTTTTTTTGGCAAGGGGTCCACGATTTTTTTCGAAAATGACAATTTTCAAAAGTTTCGAATTTAACTAAGATTTATGCACCAGCGGAAAGGTGTACCAATTTGCTATTGAACAGCGAAGACCGCATCTGCGTGCGAGGCTTGGTTGAGGAAATATCGCCAAAAACGTAAAATTCGACCGGAGCCGGGTCGGAATTGTGTGATTTGACTTTGAAGTGAAATTTTTCGGAACCCAAGCCTCGCAGAGGCGTTTGCCCAGCAGATGCGCAAAGGGTTTAAAATTACCTTTCTTTTGGTGTATAAATCATTGGGATCGGAGACAAAGTTGAAAAAAATGATTTTTTTTGGCAAGGGGTTAGTCCACGATTTTTTTCGAAAATGACAATTTTCAAAAGTTTCGGATTTAACTAAGATTTATGCACCAGCGGAAAGGTGTACCAATTTGCTATTGAACAGCGAAGACCGCATCTGCGTGCGAGGCTTGGTTGAGGAAATATCGCCAAAAACGTAAAATTCGACCGGAGCCGGGTCGGAATTGTGTGATTTGACTTTGGAGTGAAATTTTTCGGAGCCCAAGCCTCGCAGAGGCGTTTGCCCAGCAGATTCGGAAAGGGTTTAAAATTACCTTTCTTTTGGTGTATAAATCATTGGGATCGGAGACAAAGTTGAAAAAAAATGATTTTTTTTGGCAAGGGGTTAGCCCACGATTTTTTTCGAAAATGACAATTTTCAAAAGTTTCGAATTTAACTAAGATTTATGCACCAGCGGAAAGGTGTACCAATTTGCAATTGAACAGCGAAGACCGCATCTGCGTGCGAGGCTTGGTTGAGGAAATATCGCCAAAAACGTAAAATTCGACCGGAGCCGGGTCGGAATTGTGTGATTTGACTTTGGAGTGACATTTTTCGGAACCCAAGCCTCGCAGAGGCGTTTGCCCAGCAGATGCGGAAAGGGTTTAAAATTACCTTTCTTTTGGTGTATAAATCACTGGGATCGGAGACAAAGTTGAAAATAATGATTTTTTTTTGGCAAGGGGTTAGCCCACGATTTTTTTCGAAAATGACAATTTTCAAAAGTTTCGAATTTAACTAAGATTTATGCACCAGCGGAAAGGTGCACCAATTTGCTATTGAACAGCGAAGACCGCATCTGCGTGCGAGGCTTGGTTGAGGTAATATCGCCAAAAAAAATTGGTGTATAAATCATTGGGATCGGAGACAAAGTTGAAAAAAATGATTTTTTTTGGCAAGGGGTTAGCCCACGATTTTTTTCGAAAATGACAATTTTCAAAAGTTTCGGATTTAACTAAGATTTATGCACCAGCGGAAAGGTGTACCAATTTGCAATTGAACAGCGAAGACCGCATCTGCGTGCGAGGCTTGGTTGAGGAAATATCGCCAAAAACGTAAAATTCGACCGGAGCCGGGTCGGAATTGTGTGATTTGACTTTGGAGTGACATTTTTCGGAACCCAAGCCTCGCAGAGGCGTTTGCCCAGCAGATGCGGAGAGGGTTTAAAATTACCTTTCTTTTGGTGTATAAATCATTGGGATCGATTCGCATGAAAGCAGTGGAACCACCTCTATGTAGTACATTTTATGGTAGGGACAGCATGGCAGACCATCCTTACTTGGAGCGCGGCGCGGCGGCCGGCGGTGCAGACCAAACCGTCCGAATCCTTTGCGCAACTGAATGGCGATGGCATGGCGTTCGTCACGATCAGGATAAATGAGAGACTCCTTTGGTCATTGGTCATTGGTTATGAATCATTATAGGAGAATGGTCAATATTGGTCTTTGGTCTTTGGTCATTGGTCATTATTGGTCTTTGGTCATAAATGGTCATTGGTCAATATGGGTCATTGGTCATTATTAGTCTTTGGTCATAAATGGTGTTTGGTCATAAATGGTGTTTGGTCATAAGTGGTCATTGGTCATTATAGGTCATTGGTGAAAGGTCAAAGGTCAGAGGTCAAAGGTCAAAGGTCAAAGGTACAATGACTAATGACCAATGACCTATATTAACCAAAGACCATTTATGACCAAAGACCAATAACGACCAATGACCTATAATGACCAATAACCATTTATGACCAAAGACCATTTATGACCAACGACCATTTATGACCAAAGACCAATAATGACAAGTGACCTAGCCTCGCAGCCTCGCAGAGGCGTTTGCCCAGCAGATGCGGAAAGGGTTTAAAATTACCTTTCTTTTGGTGTATAAATCATTTCGATCGGAGACAAAGTTGAAAAAAATGATTTTTTTTGGCAAGGGGTTAGCCCACGATTTTTTTCAAAAATGACAATTTTCAAAAGTTTCGGATTTAACTAAGATTTATGCACCAGCGGAAAGGTGTACCAATTTGCTATTGAACAGCGAAGACCGCATCTGCGTGCGAGGCTTGGTTGAGGAAATATCGCCAAAAACGTAAAATTCGACCGGAGCCGGGTCGGAATTGTGTGATTTGACTTTGGAGTGAAATTTTTCGGAGCCCAAGCCTCGCAGAGGCGTTTGCCCAGCAGATGCGGAAAGGGTTTAAAATTACCTTTCTTTTGGTGTATAAATCATTTCGATCGGAGACAAAGTTGAAAAAAATGATTTTTTTTGGCAAGGGGTTAGCCCACGATTTTTTTCGAAAATGACAATTTTCAAAAGTTTCGAATTTAACTAAGATTTATACACCAGCGGAAAGGTGCACCAATTTGCTATTGAACAGCGAAGACCGCATCTGCGTGCGAGGCTTGGTTGAGGAAATATCGCCAGAAACGTAAAATTCGACCGGAGCCGGGTCGGAATTGTGTGATTTGACTTTGGAGTGAAATTTTTCGGAGCCCAAGCCTCGCAGAGGCGTTTGCCCAGCAGATGCGGAAAGGGTTTAAAATTACCTTTCTTTTGGTGTATAAATCATTTCGATCGGAGACAAAGTTGAAAAAAATGATTTTTTTTGGCAAGGGGTTAGTCCACGATTTTTTTCGAAAATGACAATTTTCAAAAGTTTCGAATTTAACTAAGATTTATGCACCAGCGGAAAGGTGCACCAATTTGCTATTGAACAGCGAAGACCGCATCTGCGTGCGAGGCTTGGTTGAGGAAATATCGCCAAAAACGTAAAATTCGACCGGAGCCGGGTCGGAATTGTGTGATTTGACTTTGGAGTGAAATTTTTCGGAGCCCAAGCCTCGCAGAGGCGTTTGCCCAGCAGATGCGGAAAGGGTTTAAAATTACCTTTCTTTTGGTGTATAAATCATTTCGATCGGAGACAAAGGTGAAAAAAATGATTTTTTTTGGCAAGGGGTTAGTCCACGATTTTTTTCGAAAATGACAATTTTCAAAAGTTTCGAATTTAACTAAGATTTATGCACCAGCGGAAAGGTGTACCAATTTGCTATTGAACAGCGAAGACCGCATCTGCGTGCGAGGCTTGGTTGAGGAAATATCGCCAAAAACGTAAAATTCGACCGGAGCCGGGTCGGAATTGTGTGATTTTACTTTGGAGTGAAATTTTTCGGAACCCAAGCCTCGCAGAGGCGTTTGCCCAGCAGATGCGGAAAGGGTTTAAAATTACCTTTCTTTTGGTGTATAAATCATTTCGATCGGAGACAAAGTTGAAAAAAATGATTTTTTTTGGCAAGGGGTTAGTCCACGATTTTTTTCGAAAATGACAATTTTCAAAAGTTTCGAATTTAACTAAGATTTATGCACCAGCGGAAAGGTGCACCAATTTGCTATTGAACAGCGAAGACCGCATCTGCGTGCGAGGCTTGGTTGAGGAAATATCGCCAAAAACGTAAAATTCGACCGGAGCCGGGTCGGAATTGTGTGATTTGACTTTGGAGTGAAATTTTTCGGAGCCCAAGCCTCGCAGAGGCGTTTGCCCAGCAGATGCGGAAAGGGTTTAAAATTACCTTTCTTTTGGTGTATAAATCACTGGGATCGGAGACAAAGTTGAAAAAAATGATTTTTTTTGGCAAGGGGTTAGTCCACGATTTTTTTCGAAAATGACAATTTTCAAAAGTTTCGAATTTAACTAAGATTTATGCACCAGCGGAAAGGTGTACCAATTTGCTATTGAACAGCGAAGACCGCATCTGCGTGCGAGGCTTGGTTGAGGAAATATCGCCAAAAACGTAAAATTCGACCGGAGCCGGGTCGGAATTGTGTGATTTTACTTTGGAGTGAAATTTTTCGGAACCCAAGCCTCGCAGAGGCGTTTGCCCAGCAGATGCGGAAAGGGTTTAAAATTACCTTTCTTTTGGTGTATAAATCATTTCGATCGGAGACAAAGTTGAAAAAAATGATTTTTTTTGGCAAGGGGTTAGTCCACGATTTTTTTCGAAAATGACAATTTTCAAAAGTTTCGAATTTAACTAAGATTTATGCACCAGCGGAAAGGTGTACCAATTTGCTATTGAACAGCGAAGACCGCATCTGCGTGCGAGGCTTGGTTGAGGAAATATCGCCAAAAACGTAAAATTCGACCGGAGCCGGGTCGGAATTGTGTGATTTTACTTTGGAGTGAAATTTTTCGGACCCCAAGCCTCGCAGAGGCGTTTGCCCAGCAGATGCGGAAAGGGTTTAAAATTACCTTTCTTTTGGTGTATAAATCATTTCGATCGGAGACAAAGTTGAAAAAAATGATTTTTTTTGGCAAGGGGTTAGCCCACGTTTTTTTTCGAAAATGACAATTTTCAAAAGTTTCGAATTTAACTAAGATTTATGCACCAGCGGAAAGGTGCACCAATTTGCTATTGAACAGCGAAGACCGCATCTGCGTGCGAGGCTTGGTTGAGGAAATATCGCCAAAAACGTAAAATTCGACCGGAGCCGGGTCGGAATTGTGTGATTTTACTTTGGAGTGAAATTTTTCGGAACCCAAGCCTCGCAGAGGCGTTTGCCCAGCAGATGCGGAAAGGGTTTAAAATTACCTTTCTTTTGGTGTATAAATCACTGGGATCGGAGACAAAGTTGAAAAAAATGATTTTTTTTGGCAAGGGGTTAGTCCACGATTTTTTTCGAAAATGACAATTTTCAAAAGTTTCGAATTTAACTAAGATTTATGCACCAGCGGAAAGGTGTACCAATTTGCTATTGAACAGCGAAGACCGCATCTGCGTGCGAGGCTTGGTTGAGGAAATATCGCCAAAAACGTAAAATTCGACCGGAGCCGGGTCGGAATTGTGTGATTTGACTTTGGAGTGAAATTTTTCGGAGCCCAAGCCTCGCAGAGGCGTTTGCCCAGCAGATGCGGAAAGGGTTTAAAATTACCTTTCTTTTGGTGTATAAATCATTTCGATCGGAGACAAAGTTGAAAAAAATGATTTTTTTTGGCAAGGGGTTAGTCCACGATTTTTTTCGAAAATGACAATTTTCAAAAGTTTCGAATTTAACTAAGATTTATGCACCAGCGGAAAGGTGTACCAATTTGCTATTGAACAGCGAAGACCGCATCTGCGTGCGAGGCTTGGTTGAGGAAATATCGCCAAAAACGTAAAATTCGACCGGAGCCGGGTCGGAATTGTGTGATTTTACTTTGGAGTGAAATTTTTCGGACCCCAAGCCTCGCAGATGCGTTTGCCCAGCAGATGCGGAAAGGGTTTAAAATTACCTTTCTTTTGGTGTATAAATCATTTCGATCGGAGACAAAGTTGAAAAAAATGATTTTTTTTGGCAAGGGGTACGATTTTTTTCGAAAATGACAATTTTCAAAAGTTTCGAATTTAACTAAGATTTATGCACCAGCGGAAAGGTGCACCAATTTGCTATTGAACAGCGAAGACCGCATCTGCGTGCGAGGCTTGGTTGAGGAAATATCGCCAAAAAGGTAAAATTCGAGCGGAGCCGGGTCGGAATTGTGTGATTTGACTTTGGAGTGAAATTTTTCGGAGCCCAAGCCTCGCAGAGGCGTTTGCCCAGCAGATGCGGAAAGGGTTTAAAATTACCTTTCTTTTGGTGTATAAATCATTTCGATCGGAGACAAAGTTGAAAAAAATGATTTTTTTTGGCAAGGGGTTAGTCCACGATTTTTTTCGAAAATGACAATTTTCAAAAGTTTCGAATTTAACTAAGATTTATGCACCAGCGGAAAGGTGCACCAATTTGCTATTGAACAGCGAAGACCGCATCTGCGTGCGAGGCTTGGTTGAGGAAATATCGCCAAAAACGTAAAATTCGACCGGAGCCGGGTCGGAATTGTGTGATTTGACTTTGGAGTGAAATTTTTCGGAACCCAGGCCTCTTAGAGGCGTTCGCCCAGCATTTCCTATTTGGGTTTATGAATATCGTGTGTATAATGTGCATTAGGATTAGGATTTAGGATACCAAATAAAACGACGAAAGTGTATATTTTTTAAATTAATTTATTTTCCACATCACTTTTGAATTAATTTTCTTATTCATGTTGTTCGGGTGTCTTAAAATTCTAATTTTATGTTTTATTTCATGTACAGCAAATTACGTTTGCATATTTTAAAATTCAAAAAGACAATATCTGTTTATTTATGTTTATATCTTATACTTATCATTTGGAACTCATACAAAATTATAAGACTATTTTAAGTGTTAAAATTAAATATAATTATATTACTCAATTTATATATAATATACTTTCATGATTAATTTTTGGGTCCACAAAATTAAAGATAATTCCACAAAATGAAACGATTTAGTGAGTTGTTATTTTATTAATTTTTGATGTTGTTTATTTAATTTTATAGCTTATACATTTGTTTTTTTTATTTAGTTATTTAAATTTAATACATATTTATATCATATCACAGATTTTTCGAAAAAAATTTCATTCATGACATTTTTTTTAACTTTTACACAAATAAATAAAAAAACTAATTAACTTAAAATAATGTTTTTCAAAAAGTTTATGTTTAATTTCTTTTTCTTAATAATTAACATTTACATTTGAAGACAGTTGAAAGTGTGAGTGTGTGTTTTTGTTCTTTTTTTTTACTATACAAACATGCTGTTTAATATTTTATAATACACTTAATGTTTTTTTTTTTTACTGGGGCTGTGTGAAATGAAGTACTTCATTTCATTTTCAATTTTAATTTTTCTTTTATTAGAATACATTAATGGTTTTTATTTATGAAGGTATATTAAGTGAATTGTATATATTTTTAGATAAACATTTAATTTATTTAGTCATTTGAATTTCTGTCGTCTAATATCCCGTTTCATAATATTCGCCTCGTACTATATCCAAATCACATTTTTTAAAGTCCATTTAAATTTCTTTTCTTTTGCTTATTTAATATTTAAATAATTTTAATTTTATTTAAGTTTAAGTTATTTCTTTCTATATTGTGTTGAAAAAATAAATTGATTTAGTTTAAGCTTTAGTTTTTTTTTTTAATTTTAATTTTAATATTTTATTTTATATTTTAAAATATATATAAACATTTAATTTTTAGAAAGTCTTTTCATGAAAATTCGCTTTGCAAATATACGAATTGTCTATTTTTCTGTTCAAATGTTTGTGTGTGGGTTAATTTATTTATTTTTTATGATACAAAGTTGTTGTTAGCTATTTTATTTGTGTGTTTGTTTAATTAAATACATTTATTTAGTTAAATTTATTTTTAAAATATGCTGTTTTTTTTAGTGAATTTTATATTTAATAATAATTAACATTTACAGAACACAGATTTTTTGTAATTATATTTATGAATATATTTTAATTTATATTTTTGGTTGGTTTTATTATTAAGTAAATTTAAAGAAATAAATTTATGTGGATTCATTTTTATTGTTGTTTTCTTTGATTTTAGGATTCAATCAAATAGATGATTTCATCCATATAGTTTTTCTGATAGCAAATGTCTGCTAAAATTACTTATATACTGTTGCATTAGTTAATTGTTATTATTGTTGAATAGATGATGTCATAAGGCTGATTCCTCACCGCTGTTGCGCCTCACATGTTTTTCATCTAAAAAATAAAATTGAAAACAAAAATTAGTACGCAATGAAAAATATTTTGTAAGCCTTTTTTCTAATTTTTATTTTTTCTAAGGAATTCAATTTGCAGAAAATTGAATCCTTATGCCAAAAGGAACACAAATTGGTTACTCGAAGTAATAAAATGAATAAAAGGACTGGATGTCAAATTGTGAGAATTGAGTTATAAAAGGGCTAAGATATTTCAAAATAAATAAGAAAGTTTTGACAGTCACGATTGATGAAAATCTGGTTCAATGCTCGATTTGATTTTCTGAGGTTTTCCATTGGACTGACTCACGATTAATCTTTGACTGCAGACAAATTTCAAAGGATTTGAAGTAAAAACGGTTTAACATGTTAATATTTTTCATCATACATCAATCTTCTGATTGAAAATCGACTAAATATAGAGAAGGAAATCAATTCAGGAAAGAAATACTGTTTTTTTTTTTGTCGCATAATAAGGCCAATCCATTTGTAGCTTTCGAAGCAATCTATAAACTTTTTATTTGAAGAACATTTCTAAATTTTGTCAGACGTTTGCGAACATTCTTTCTGCAAAATGTCTGTGTTCAGTAATAAAGCAAAGCAAAAAGACTGTTGTACTGATGCAGATTTTTTTTTACTATTTGGTATAACTAACGAAACCGTTGAAGGCTGGGTTTTTGACAACCAATGTCATTGTCTAATGTTTTCTGCTTGGACAACTGTCTGAAGTTGGACATATTTTTAAACCGGTTTGTCTGTCTTTCTATTTCATACTCAAATCAAAAGATTGATCAGTCCGTTTCAGTCAAAAATCACAAAAAATTAAAATAAAATCAATAAAACTAAACGAAAGAAAACCAAAAAAATTAAAATTAAATCAATACAAAATTAATACAAAATAAAAATACAGATTTCTTTTTTAAAAATAATCAAATAACTTTTATTTATGCCTTTAATTGAACTAAAGAAATAATTAATTATTATTATGTTTATAATTCGTTAATTTGTATATTGGTATATTTTCTTACAGCATCAATCTACATTGTTTTATATTTATATTATAAGATGTACGAGGTCAAAATATTAGTTATGTATGTAATTTCTTTTTTTATTCTCTTCCGTTATTTTTTTCAGTACATACATACATACGGAATAAAACAAAATATATTATAAAATAAAATAATTATGCAAAAATTAAACATTACGAATGAAACAACTTAACATTTTACAAGGTTTTACATAACTCAAGACAAAATAATAAAAAACTTAAATACAAAAAAAAAGATAATTGAAACAAATAATTATTTAAGTTTTCTTTTTCTTTTTTATTTTTATTATTCAGTTTTATATTTAGTGCATTACACTAACAATTATTACGGATTCTTTTGCTTCTCTTTAAGTTAATTCTTAAATAAAATTGGTGTTTTTTTTCTGTATATATTTGAAATGTTTATTTTTATATATACAAGTAAGAATTTAAAACTAAAAAAAAAAAAAACAGTATTCTATATAATATATTCTATTTTTATATTATTAAAAATTATTTTGATTTAAATGAATTAAAAACTAAATCTACATCATAAGGCGCGCATGCGGTGTTTGTTTGAATTGAATATAATGTGAGCTAAGTGTTAATGCAAAATTTATATAAATAAATCGTTTTTTTTTTGTTTAAGTTGTTGTTTTTCTTTTTCTTGTTTAAAAATTAAATTAAATACATAAGCTTTTTAATAAAAATTGAATTGATTAATTGACAACAAAACAAAAATAAATCGTATTTCATCCTTAAACATCACAATTTTCTAAGTGGTTACTAACTTCATTTTGGGTTTAACCTAAGT
Organism: Scaeva pyrastri; assembly: GCA_905146935.1. NCBI lineage: Eukaryota > Metazoa > Arthropoda > Insecta > Diptera > Syrphidae > Scaeva > Scaeva pyrastri. The sequence goes on along the minus strand of LR989927.1, from coordinate 24,341,613 downwards.
TGAAAATATTTAATTATTTGTTTTTAAATAAAATATTAAATGAAATTTACAGTAAAAATAATGTGTGTGTATTGAAAATAAAGAAAGGGCGTCATGTCCTAGATCTTTCGAATATTTACAAAAATATTTTCTGCTTTTTCTCACCGGGACGCTTCGTTAGCGCTTGCGCTGGACACAACCTCCTCTGAGGAGGGAGCAACCGAAATATTTGTGCTGCTACTTACCACCGCCGGGGGGCTTATGGAGCCGCCCGTGGTCGAAGTAACCCCAGTAGCGTCACCTGAAGGGGAGATCTTTGATGTGGCCGTCACATCGGAAGGCTTGGGGGAAGTCTGCTCATTGCTAGCAGATGGGGGCGACAATTGTGTGATGCCCTCCATAACAGTACTGTTAGGGGATGGCTTGTTAGTATTACCTGAAGAGGGATTCACACCGGTCGATGCCTGATCATCGGGACTGCGTCGAGCGTCTTCCGGTGAGGAGTTGACAATGGTTGTTGTGGTAGGAGTGGCTGAAACTGGTGTTGGGGATTTTTGCTTCATTGCATCATCTATTGGCGAGCTCTTCATGTTTTCATTGTCTTTATTGGGAGTGCCACCTCTGCCGCTAGATGGAGCTACATTTACAGCAGTTGCTTCCTTGCTGGACTCCGATGCATCGCTGACCATTGTAGCGGTTGTGGTTGTGGCGGTCCCATTCAACTCGTGTGAAGGTGGAGTACGATTGTTCGCGGGAGTTCCAACACTGCTGCCGCCACCGATACTGGAGGCGTGGTTGGAGTTTGAGCCCGTGAGATCTAGGGTAGTTGGCTCATTGGCTGAAACTGCGGCCGATAAGGGACCAAGTCCAGTTTGAGGCTTTTCTAGCGGATGTCGGGGACTGTTTGATGCTCTGCCGCCATTTTGATTGTGCGTACTCGGTGGCATGGGCTGTTGCTGGCCAGCTGATGAAGTTGGTGTGGGTATCTTCATGCCGCCCGACGAGGAAGTATGGTGGTTCATAGCGGCCATGGACATCGACAGCGATGAGGACTGCTGGTGGGCGGCAGATGGCGCTAGGGAGTTGACCGAATGCATGGCGGCATGATGTCCCGGGTGATGGGCATAGTACATACTGTTCGGAATGCTTGTTGGTGGCTGGGCATTTATGCTGTGCGAAGAGTGGGACTGCATTGCTGACGCCGAGGATGTGATAATTGTGGCTTCAGAGTGTTTCCCAGCAGAGCTCTGTGTAAGATTCAGGCTGCCGTGTGGCGAACTATTTGTAGACACGTGCGAGTGTGGTGTCGAATGCGGTGGAAGCTGATGAGCAGCTGTGATCGGTGGATGATGGGGCGACATGTGGGGATGCGACAAGTTTAGCCCGTGGTGGGAAAGCCCCAGGGCAGCTGCGGAGAAACTTGGATGAGTAAGTCCAGCACCTGGATGACCCAATGCAAGGCCTGAACTCTGCAAGTGATGTTGCATATTTGGTCCGTGTGGTAAATTTGGTACGCCGGGCAAGGAAAGTCCCAAATTCAGACCCATTGCGGCATGGGGACTCTGACGTTGATTGCTGGAATGATAGGGCGACATAGAGGGCAGGCCATGCATGCCACCCTGTTGTGGACGCAGACTCAAGCCGATGTGCGGCAACATCGGGCCAAGAATGTTTCTGTTCAGCGACGAATAAAGAGGATTGTTGTAGTGATGCGAGGCAGATATTAGGCGCTCTCGTTCTCTGGCTTCACGTTCCTTTTCGCGCATCTCACGTTCACGTGCCTCCTTCTCTTTTTGCTCCTTCTCACGTTCCCTCTGTTCCTTTTCGCGTTGTTCACGTTCTCGCTGTTCCTTCTCACGCTGTTCTCGCTCTCTCTGTTCCCGTAGCTCACGTTCCTTTTCTCGCAGCAGTTCACGCTCACGTTCCTCTTCCCGGGCTATGCGGGCTCTGTGTTCCTCCTCCATTTTCATTCGCTCATGCAGGACGGGAACACTTATGAACGGATACAGATGGGACGAGTACGGTGATGGCAATGGGGCGTACAATGAATGGTGAGGATGAGAATAGTGTACACCGCTTCGCAGTAGTTGATGACGTTGCTCCAGCAAAAACTGCTCGGAGTATTGTAAACTGGCCGGATTGAAAATGGCACCCGGTGGCATTCCGGGCAGCCCTGCGAATGGAGAATATGCATCTAAGGGGAATGGCCCAGCGGGATGCATTAGACGTTCATCCGATCGATATGGTTGAAAGCCGCTGCGGGCCAATAGTTCCGGTTGCAGGCCAACCGACTGACCCGAGTTCAAACGAGCTATTTTCTCTGCCGGCTGAGGCGATGGCGCTGACCGCTTTTTCGCCACTGATCGTTCATCTTGACTGCTTCCCAGACGACTGTCCACTACAAGTCTGGAATCATTTGTCGAAGGCACACGCGATGTGGATGAGTTTTGAACAGCGGAAGATGATGACGTTCCATCACGTTGACCACCACCACCGCCTCCACCGCCTTGTGTGCCACCACGGTCCCGAACAACAACGTCTTCCTCTTCCTTGATGTCAGCCTGCTTGGCTAGATTGCGAAGCGCCGAAGCGAAAGGCTGGTTAAGACCTCCCGGAACGCCGCACACTTGTTGTGACTGTTGCTGCTGTTGACCTTGCATCGAAGGTGACTGAGCTCCAATGTGATTGCTTGACCCATGATTACTGAGACCATGGGTGGAATTCTGTTGCACTTGGGGTGGTGCGCCCGAAGGTGACTGCAAATGGTGCGGCGATGGTATAAGCGGAGCTGGACTCGTTGCAGGACGCTTCTGGCCGGCTTTTGGTGGTACTAAAAGTAGAAAAGAAAACAAAATATAAATTAGCATTTTTTATACAAAATTGAAATTTTATCTAAAACAAAAAATAATACAAGTTCAGGGGACATTTTGAGTTAAAATATGGTTCCGGTGACCACCGACGACGACGCACGGTCGCATGGAGGGAGGAGATCAAGGATATAGTGCTTCACAAAACTGTCGTCTTTTAAATCTACATTTTCTGTTGTCTTGGTTCGATGAGGACGACAAAAGAGGACTTATGGGGGATTGAAAGAGTAACGTGCATGTATTTCATTTCAATACATCCTTTTAGTGCTTCCATATAGAACAAATATGTGTACGGGACACACAGGAGTGATCAAAGGTGACTAAAAGGTTACCATATCACCACGTCCACCGAACTGATGCCAATATATAAATGAATTGAGGTTCGAAAGTGTCAAGCTCAAGTTATCTTTATATAAGTATGTATGTACATAAATGCCATGTCGTTAGGGTAGGTTGAATGTCGATGATTTGGATTTAGCTGACTGACCATTGAATAAATTTGTATGCAAGGATATTTCAAATTTAAAATACACACATACACAAACCTGAGGGAAGACCGTTTGGGACTTGCTGAGCTATCAGAAATTTCAATATTCCAATTTTTGTTAGTACGAATTTATATGAGTGTTAAACTGTATGTGTGTATAGGTACGAGTGTATCAATAAAGGATTTCAATCAAGGACATTTTTACAGATGTGAAACAGGAAGATTGAAGTATTTCAAACTAAATTTGAATTTCAATCAAAGTTTCTTTATGATGCTAGGATACAAAGTTTTGAATGTATACACAATACTTGTATGAAATATTTATGTACACACAAACACACAAACACATAAATAAGCATATCCTGCTACAAAAAATAAATGAACTCTGAAACATCCTCAATGGAAAACAAATTAATTTGGTTTTGAGGAACATTTTATTCGATTTTGTTCGTTTCGGTTTTTTTTTTTTTTTTTTTGACAGCTGTCAAAGCAAAGTCTTTTTAATTGCAGAAAGAAAGCAACTACCTCTCTTAATTTTATTTTAATACAAAACTAATAAATTCAAAAGAGACAAGATACATTTTCATTTCATTTCAATTAAAATTTTCTGTTTAGAATACAATTTTTGTAATGGGAAGAACTTCAAATAATTTGACAGGAGGTTTCAGTGTAAATATCGAATTTTAAGAATCAAATTAATATTTTTCTGACAATATTCTTACTTTTTTTTTTTCTTTTGAAAGCCTAAAAAACTTTCTTTTTTTTTCTACAAAATTACAATCTGCATGTTGTTGTTTGCCAAGGGAAATTTTGCTGCGATAGCTATGCAGCAGTGAATAAAACACAACAACTGAAAACAACATCAACCGATTAGTAAACAAAAATAAAAAGTCAGTAGCCAATAAAAGAATAAAAGCGAAGAAAAAGTTTCGAATTGTGAAATGTAGGAGGTAGTACCTAAAGTGATGAAAGGAATAATTAAGTTGCTTATCACAGCTAGGCAACTTAGAGCAACTTCTAGGAATTTTTACTTATTTTTTTTTTTTTTTGTAATTTTAAGTTGACTCTTGTCTACTGATTTTATTGAATAAATTGCCTTTATAAGTAATTGTATACCAATTTGAAGAAAATATTAAACCACGATTATACAACTGGCCTTAAAGTTGCCGGCAACTTAAGCTCCTTGGAAAATACTTAATGCAACAGAATTCTTGATTGAATTTTTCAAATATTTTTTTTTTTTTTTTAGAAAACGTTTATACTTTCAAGTATATTACACTCTCTTCTCTCAATATTGATTTAGTGTTTCAAGCTCCAGAGAATTTAGACTTCCATTTAAATACACATTGACGTTTCTTAAAAAAAAAAAAAGAATTTGTAAACCATTTTTTTCTACACAAGGAAAACAAGAAGAGATACAAAAAAAAAAAAAAAAAAACTGATTGCAATGGAATTTGAACATCAAATTGTTGCAAACGAATCTCAATTGAAGTTATTGCGCCAGTCATTGCTCTACCTTTACCAATGTTTCTTTAAACGTATATGTTTAGCAAAACAACAACAATTTAGATTCTTTTTGTGTTTTTTTTTTATAAAAACTACAAAATACAATAAAAAAAAAATAAAATAAAACCTCGTTTCTATCGATCCTTTTCGAAAAAGTAAATAAAATCTGCATTTTGCCATTAGGTACATGGCGCAAAGTCCCAGAAGTACGAGTACGAGTATAGAAATAGAAACAACTAGAGAAATGCAAACATATAGGTGCTGGGTACCTAGTACCTCTCTATATACATATCTATGGGGGCATCACTTGTGTAGGTCTCCCCCTTACCACACTTTCTACTCCATACACTTCCTGTTCCGTTCTGATCCGATCCGAGCGCCACCATAGCATCGCCCGCCCGGGCCTTCAACGAAATTCTCTGACCCACTAGGTTGGCTATAGAAGGTGGCTCGGTGATGGGTGGTTACACAAACCCGCTGTTTGGTGGAGAGTATATTCCTCATCAGCAAATATCATTTATTTGAAAATACCACTTGTAGTACCGGTGTTAGTCGAACTACAACTCCAACTGTATAAATCTGCCTTTACACGAAGAATATATGTATATAAATTGTAAGGATTTAGGAGCGAGTGAGACAGCGATACACTGTGCATAGATACATATTTATAGTACAGTACAGTTTAAAAACAGACAAGTGGCGTAAACACAAAAGACTTTGGCAAAACGGGACACTAGAACAACAGTTATGCAGCAGTTCCAGCAGCAACTAGGAGCAGCAATGGAAGTGGCAGAAAGCATTGAGTTTCTAAAATTCTCTATCCAGCCAGCGTTCACAGTTGGTGCAAGTTTTTCAGTAAACAAAACCCAGTCAGACACGTATAACTATAGCAGAGGGCGCCACATACAATGGCAAAGTGTCCATATTGGGGTGAGAAGTAGAAGAGATGGTAGGTATAGGAAGTGAGATTGTTCGAGATTGGATGTTGAATATTGGAGGAACGAGGCGAGGGCTTATCCTTTATCCTTAACTTTGCATATTTGAGTGGAATCTATATACGAGTATATGTCTGTATGTATGTAGAGGGGAACGAAAAAGGATACAACTGTGTTTTTGTACAATTCTGTGTACGAGTATACACATGCACCCAGTTGCAGTATCTATAGAGGGCGCTGCCTATTCGTTTACAGAAATAACTGTAGGTTGTCCACCATCATCGTCATCATCATCATCATCGATGAATGTTCCGAAGGATTTTAGTTTTTTTTTTGTTGTTTGTTTTCTTTTTTATTCAGTTTCTTGTTCTTCTTTTGCATATACGAGAATGATGGAAATTGGATGGATGTGTGAGTGCACTCCTAGCTCCATCTGAATTGTGGCAGCAGTACCAAAGAATACGGAGCGGAGGAGGGAAGTTGGATTTTTTAATTTTACACTGCCGAGTGCCGAGGAGCAGAGCATCAGAGAAGGGAAAGTCGGTTGAAAGATTTTTGTGATGATCCAGGATCGAATGCATGATTATATGGATGTATATGCATGCATCCCAACTTGGGAATGTCAATGTAGTTGTACGTATGTACGTATAGATGTACCCATGCTGGTGACTGGGAATGATGGTATAGCCATGTTCACATTCGATTTTTGGCCGATATGTTCCTTATTACCAACAAAGGTGGTTGGTTATGTAGGATGCGTGTACAAGGACAACAATTTTTAGAGTACCCACTCAAGCATGCTTGGTGCTGCTCCTGTAGTACCTAGGCTTATACCTACATGCAGTGTAGTTGCTAACTATTGGATTATTTTTCGCCTCAAAAGGATACACTGGCTGTTCGGAATGGACTGGGTTGGATGGGGTTTATTATATTGGTTTTTCGAGTCCTAATATGGGGTAGATGCGTTCCTTGTTCCGTGTACATACATATATGGGTTAAACGCATGCTGGATGATATAATAACCATCCATCTCTATTGCTCTATGGCCTCTTTCTCCGGCCTACAGAGGTAGAGGGTATGGGTATTATTTCGCAGCTGAAGCAGGCGTAATCCACAGGACGTCAGATTTCATCCGAACTATGTATGTTGGTGATGGTGATGGTGGTGCTAGTGGTGGTAGTGTTGGTGGCGATATGGTGTGATAGTGATGGTAGTTGGTTGCCTCTTGAACCTCGTTATTACATTTGCCATCAATGCACAATGCACATACAGATGCACACGCATACACTAAAAATCGGCAAAGAGGTAAATATAGATTCATCTTTTTTCCGTTCTGTTCCGTTGTTGTTGTTGTTGTTCTTTCAGTCGTTCTTCTTGCTGGTTGGATTGTTTGTTAGCTTGTTTGCTTGCTTGCTTGAATTTTGGTCCTTCGAGCCGGAAAGTGTTGCACCTCGAATTCGAGAGCGGAGCCTATTATAACCCCTGCCTACGATATTTTCGGCTACTTCTCGGGTGGTTCTCATTCTTGCACACATGAATGCATAATATTGGATGTTTTATGTATATTTCGAGTGTATTGGTGCTGGTAAGGGTATGGGTACGGGTACTGGTGCGGGTACCTATAGCAGAGCAACCTATACCTGTTATTAAATTAGAAATCCAGGAATTACAAAGGCTATAGGGGCATTCAAGTGGAAAATACCCGTAAGTAAATTTGAAAATTCTGGCTTGGAAATATACTCGTACTGTGTTTCTCGATAAAAGGGTGTGGTTATATCAAAAGCCTATTGTTTTCAAGAAGCAAAATAAAAATAAAAAAAAAAACAAAAAAGTTAGAGGGAGACACAACAAGAAAAACAGAGAAAACGAAGTCAAGGATGGAAAAAGATAGAATGACGAGAAATAAGAAAATTAGGGAAATCGAAAAACCAAAAAGATTATCACATTCGGGGTACCTCCTATGTGTTCTGGTCTCCTCCATCTGTAAATGGTTAAGTGCAACCCAGTGAACCAAAAAGAATCGCATTGTGAATGCTACACGCATCATAACCTCAAACCAACTCATATAAGTACAGTTAGAGATGGGATGTTCATCACGATGCAAATATACGAGTAAGAAAGAAAATCCGAGAGGTTCGGATGTAAGGAAAGTAAAAAATTAATTAAAATTCAGGACAAAATAGTTGAAAGTCTTATTCGTTTGCTGTTCCCGTTGTTGTTGTTGTTTTTGTTCGATATATGTATGTACATAGGTACACACGTTCCAACGCAAACATACGTTCACAATGTGTGTGCACCATTCACAATCGGGATATTTGGTTGCGAGTCAAATTCGTAGCATCGTTTCATACAAGTATGCATGAAGGTACTCGTATATATACGAACGCATTGTGCGCATTCCGAATGTGTGGAGCAAACAGAACTCCAGGCAGCAGCAAAAATAAGGAGTAAAAAAGGAAAACAAAGAACGGGAAAAAAAAAGAAACTCATCAACAGACAACCTGCTGTTGCTGATGCTGCTTTAGTCCTGTGGGTTATATCCTTGCTCTACCTTTAGTTAAGGAATGCAATTTTCAATGTTTTTTTTTTTTTCTTTTGGACGTTTTCAATTGCTCCTCCTGCCTTCTCCTGGTTTGCAATGCTGTTAGCTTTTATTACCTCAGAAGCACAACCCCAACAAGAGTGTTAAGATTTTTTTTTTCGCCTATACTCACGAGTACCTCATCCTTTAAGCCCGTATATGTATGTATGTATGTAGTGTACATAAATCCAGAAAGAAAAACAGGAACAGGAGCCAAAAGATATGGTATTTCAAGTGAACTGAAAACGGGAAAAAAAATAGGTACTGTCATTCCGAGCACACATCGATTCGATGTTTGCAATGTGAAAAATTTCCAGATACAATGCAAGGAATTTTTTTTCATCCTCTTTCCATTTCCATTTTGAGCGTGTTTTTTCCTATTTTTCGTTTTATTTTATTATAATTTCTATTTATTTATTTTGTGTTTAATATCAACCTTTCGGTTTATGAAATGTATACCAATTAAGAACTCATCGATGTGAAATAATTTGTGGAAGTTATTTCGAGGGAATTTCCATATACCACTGAGAAACGTAAATACATATATTTTGAATGGGGATATGTCTGTGTTGTATGTACTGTACATGTGTGTGTGTTTGTGTGTGTAAGTGTTGAGGGAGGTCATGTTGGGATTTTGAAAAATGCAAAATATTACCTTGGATTATGAAGTAGCTATATTTTGTTAGTTTTTAAAAAAAGGACTTTTTAATTAAAAAAGGGAAAAGATTTAATTTAGAATTTTTTTTTGTTGAAAATATCAGTTGAATTTTCTTTGTGTGGGAGCTATTTTCACCTAAATTTGACAGGTCTCCACAAAAACATGCTGTCAACGACAAACCATTCTTATTGGTTAATCATTTTTTGACTTTCTCTAGACTTGAAATGTACTTTACTTTTACTAAAATGACCTGTAAAAGCAAATGTATGTTTACTCAGTTTAATCAATCACTTTGAACGAATACACGATGACAATTTAACATAATCGTGTGTATACAGCTTAAAGTGAACTCATCCAGAAGATTGCTAAAGGCTACAGCTGTCAAACGGAGTTTGTGATGGAAACGTTCCATGTAACAGTTTTATTATACACATTTAAGACATCGGTAGAGTTCAAACTTATATTCAGCTGTGCGTTTCTGTCAAATCGTTTTATGATTTACATTTGTAGGTATTCAACTGTTACTTATCATTTTGACACATTGATTTAAGATTTTAACTTTATAGATTTTTTGCAATGGAAGTGCACAGTTAAGTAAAATGTTTCCAAAAATCCTTTGGCGAGTTTTGAGCCGCAAATCTCTACACGTTAAGCAACGAATTGAAGACTTTAAAAAGTACTTAATTGCTTAATTTCTGTTAAGAACTATCACTTTAAGTTCCTCTTACCTGAATATTCCGCTTTAAAATTCGACATTTTCAGTTTGATCTTAGATCGTAGTTAAAATAGATCTTAATCAAATGTTTAAACAATATGTCATTCAATTCTCTATAGACTGTCATAAAATTTAACTTGTTGACATTAATGAAACTTAAATGTCACTTGCTGTATGTTGAAATAGCAATTATGAATATTCAGCTAAATTATGAACAAATCAGGGTACCTTCATTTGGTCTTAAGGTTCTATACACATATATGTATCTAGTTTTTGTCAGGATGTGTCAATTCGTTTTAAGTTGGTTGTCATAAACTGTCAAGTTCCATCGATGGATTTTTCTAATGTCGTTTTATCGAAGTGCGCGAAAAAGTTGCTCACCGATTTAGCTTAAAACTGAAATCGAGGACATAAGATTGACCCCTCTAGATCCCTGCCACTACTTTGACATTTCTCAACATAAACCATCAGTTTCAAGCAAAAACAAATTTTGTATGTCATTATTCAAAAGATTATACTCTTATTCGCTCCCAAATTATAATGCCAAAAGAAGCTTATGATTAAGTAATTATAATCTTTGAATAAAAAGCCAAAATTAAACCAACCAACTGCCAACATACAAGCCTACTTATACTCACTTTACAATATGGTTACTACCTAACATCATTTAAAATAGTTTAAATAAACGATTGAATACCAAATTAGACATGATAAGAATTTCTAAGTACCCACCTAAACCTACTATACGTATAAAATGTAACAGAGTATGATACAACAACCACTTAACCCATTAGTTAGATATTCCATTCAATTTTATCTCTATTATGAATATAACTTTCAAATTTAAATTGAAATCAACCCCAAAATAACTTAAAACACCAACACATTAAATAAACAAAATAATAACAATTCATTACACGATTAAGAGTCCCTTTAATCAATACAATCAGAAGCCAGGTTTATATAGACCTTATAATGTACATATACATATATATATTTGTGTATTAAGTTAGAAAGGTATACATTCAAGTTGAAAACACATCTAACTAATAATTTATATCCAAAAAGCCAATTTCATTCTATTTGCCATTAAACACAGACAACAGACCTTCCCCCAAAATTGACCAAAACTACTATACCTTTACAAAAAAAAAAGGCAAAAATGGACATTGGACACACATATGTGTGTTACAAAACTCTATCTAATATTTCTCGGTTGCTAATGCATATTTCATTAGCAATTGAAAAAATGTCAATGGTCAAATGTATAATATTTCAACCCCGATTAATTCTATACTTAACCTCCTCAACCGCAACTATACAAGTTAGTTTCTTCTCTACGAGTGTAAATATGTATATAATATTTAATATCTCCCTGCTACCTAGTCCTTCCTTTATTCAAATAACATCCCTGGTGTTCATACAGACAACCCACACACACACACAAACTGTTGTATAGGCAAATAATTCCCATTTATTTTGGGAACACCAAAACGAAACTTAATTCACAAGCATAACGACCACATAATAATTATTTATAATTTGTCATTAGTGATGTTTCTGTATGCTGTCCTGGAACTGTAGAGGACTAGACACAGGCTGCTAGCTGCTAGACTCGGAAAACTATATAATCTAACCCATATGAATGGAGAGAGAACGAGACTCTCTTCCGAGTTATCCCTTGTCCTTTAAGTCGCACGTTTTAATTTAGATTCCATGACCATCGCATATAGAAATGCAGTCGGAGTGTAAACACTTAAACCCCTATGCATACATACATACATATACTAGTCTACTACTTAAATAAATACGTATAGATTGTATAGAGGAGCAGAGTAACTATATCTACAATTTATTGTTTCCCGTACAGAAGACTGGAGACTGTATATTCCCTGTGGTGACACACAAATATCGAGCTCTTAGTTACAGGTTAGCAAATTTGACTACGAGTATGTCCTGCGTCCCTTTGGACGAGTACACCACATAACAACAACGTTATCCAATCACCTAGAATAGGGTGTTTTTGATTTAAATTAAAAATATAACGGTTAATTTATACTTAAGGAAGAAATAATTTGAAGGGTACGAACATGTCCAATCGAACAATAATTAAAGAGATTCAACTCAGGAGATTTTTCACCACACCTCAATTCAGTACTTATGAGGTCAAAAAATACAATTCCCTGATTGGCTTCCTACCGTGGTCACTATTTGACATTCATTGGAGTTAATCTACTTCGTTAAGGCTTTGAATTGTTTCAAATGGGAGGTGGTACAACAGATGAACCAATTTAACCTGGGCAAGCAAAAATGGAGACAAATTTTATATTCGAACAAAATTATAGCGTATACGCCCAGGTGAACCAGATCATTGCAACCGATGACGAAGAGTATTTACTTCTACAGTAAGTAATAAATTAGGGAGGGGGGGGGGGTGTTGTATATCTTTGGTAATGATTTTCTAAATTTTAAGTTTTGTTCTATCATAAGTTTGACATTATTTGCAAGTGTCAAAAAGGCACGTTTCACAAACAAGTCTCACCAATTTTAAGTTGCCTACAACTTAATTGCTTAATGTTAAGTAGAAGGCGGTTCAACCAAGCATATTTTTTGAAAGAAGACCTGTATAATGATAATCGTAAAAATCACTCAATCATTTCAATCTACAAAAGTGAAGGGACCTACAATTTTATGTCAAGCTGCACTTTTCCAAGATAAGAATTAGCTACTCTTGAAATATTTGGAGTAATGTGTAAAAATTATAGATGGTATAGACATCACAATAACTGACAAAAAAACAACCCTTTACAAAATGAATCTGGCAACACCCTGTTCAAAATTCTAAATTCAACGGTAATAATTTACGCAACAACAATTATGTGTACCTACAGCAAACAAAGAAAAAAAAAAGCCTATAAATAATTACAGAGCCTGTCAATATTCAAACGATAATAATTCATGTAATCATTTTCCAAATATGTATCCCATTTGTCCTGAACCCATATTTCTATATCGAATTATTCTAAACACCCACCACGAGGCCGCCTCCCCCTCTGTCTCTGCCACCACCAACCGACCGACGACGACTACGTCAACTTAGCCTTTGCTTGATTAGAGCTTATGCTAACAGATATCAGTGCCAGTGGTTAGTCGTTATAATCGTGCATTTGGGGGAGACGGGGCATGAATGCGGGGGCGAACTGAAACTACCCTTTACGCCTACGTATATGTTTGCGTTTTTATTTTTCCCACAATTTACCATAAATGCTGTGAAATGTTATGTTATATGTTTTTAGGCACTCTGGGCATGGATAATGATGACAACCACATGCTGGCTGGCGTCCTTTCAAAAACCAAATCCCAAACCCTCCGGCTCGAAAACTCTCTGCAACACGGCCAGCACCCCCACCACCACCCCCATAACAAATAACCCTTCTGACATTGGTATTCGAACGAATATGTATGACGACGACAGCGACCGACGCTCCAATGCAAAGTTTGTTATTTAATACTGCGGTGCGGTATGAAAAGGTGGTTGATTGTTGAGTGGGGGCGTGGTGTGGGAGGCGTAAGGACGTTAGGAGGGAATCGGGTGAAATGTTGTGTTGATGATGTAGTAAATGTAGAAATGTGTGTTCAACTATAATTGGTATCCATTTATATTCATTTTGATTGAATTGTGAAATATTTATTTAATTTATTCACCAACAAACCGTTTTGGCCAGGTGGTTAAATTTCCTGATCGTTAACTTATTACTTATGGCGTTGATGTGTGTTTTAAATCCACACAAACTCAAATACACACACATTTTTTTTTTGTTAGAGTAGATGGCGCTGCGAATTACGATGTGATGGTGTCAAGTGGTGGTACAAACGGTAAACGACGGCGTAGACGGGAAATAAATAAATTAATGTTTTGTGGTCGAGAATTAAACTTATATTTATACACACTCTTCTGAGTATTTATACGTTTTTGTTGTTGTTGTTGTTGTTTTGGTTTTGAGCGTTTGTAGTAGGCATTCAGGACATAACGGTGTGTCTATGGACAAGGACATGGATAGGTCCATTAATATGTTTGTTATTGTGTGGAAATGGCAATTGTATAGGCAGAGTATATATAGATGGATGAATGGATATGTCAATATGTGTGGTGAAATTAAGCTCGACGTGTTTTGGCTTTTTTAACGTTTTCACGACCGCGATGATGTGTAACCAATGTGCTTGATTTTATTGTTTTTTTTTTGTTTTGTTTAATTGATACTCAATCAGAATGTCAGAGAAGAACTTGATCTGCTATATTAATGACAAATTATGCACAGGTTAAATTTTTTATGAATGGTTTGTGGAATTATAGGTACAATGAATCCATCAGAATGATATTTTTGTTGCCTTTTTGTATTTTATTTTTATTATAAAGATTAAAAGAGTTTTAACCATTTCGTCTATAAAAATATTCATACATTACTGACTCCGTTTTATATGGATCCATAACGGACTCGTTTACGATTATTATTATTTTTCCTCTTCTTTTTCTCCTATACTATTGGTGGCGCACTCTGGTGATGTAAATTTCAAATAGAAATGGTAAACTTTAAAGCAGCATTGGCTTGGCCACAAAGCAGAAAATTTGAGAGTTTAATTGCATTCTAAAGAAAATTAACTTCTATCTATTATATAAATTGTAGGTTTTGTAAAAATTTTAGTGTTTTCACACGGAGTTTTGTGCACTCCTTTTTTTGCGGATCAAGAGCGAAGTGTATTTTTATTAGTGACGAATTCTGTTGGAATGACGTGATAACTTTAGATCTTTATCTTTTTCTACAATTCAAGACGCTGCGATTGATTTTTTAAAACTTTTAAACGTCATTATAATATTTTTAACTTTACTCAAAGTCAAAAGAGAATAAAACATTTTTCCTGGGAACGCTTAAAGTTGCAAGTGTACATTTACCCTTAGAAATGTTTTGTCATTATTTATTTGTATTCGATGAGACATCATTCTATCTCTCTCATTCTCAAAACATACATCACAAATATATACGAATTCCCGGGTTTTTCTTAAAGTTAAAAAAAACTCAGCCGGGAGTAAAATTTACACCCCGACCCATTCACATTCGAAAAATAAAAATGTCATCTGTTGGCGTTTCCACACCAGAACCAAAACCTTTACCAGCGCGTTTTATGTCCTAGCCGCTAGCCGCTGTCATGTTTTTTCTTATTTCTCAATTTTCCTTGTCGTCTCCATCATAACCGCACATTGCATTTTCTTGGTGTTGGATGTTTTGTTCACGTTAACGTTCATCACGTTTACCTATAGGGACTTTTTTTCTTCTGATAATCTCGAGCTCCAAAGCTGCTTTTTATCTTCTCCTTCATTTTTGCTATCTCTAGTTATTCGTTGCGAGAATCTTTTTTTTTTCCTATTTCTTTTTCCTTATTTTCTATGAATATTGAATGGGATGAATGTTGGAAAAAGAGGGAAAGAACGGTATAAGAAATAACCATTTGGATGGCGGAAGAGGGCATGTGGCGGGTGATAAAGGGAAGGAGAAGGAAGAAGTGAAATAAGAAGATGGGAGGAGTAGGAAGAGCGGATGGCTCTTCGTTCCACCATCATCAGTAAGATTGCGATGCGAGGAAAAGGCGTTTCCGCCCAAAAAGTCGTATCATTTACCGCGGATCGTTATTTCCTTTTTCCCAAATGGAGGATGTTTTGTAGCACAAAACTTTACCCTAAGGGATTTTCTTTTACATCCGTTGCACTACGTGTTTTTTTTTTCTTCTTCGTTATAAATATATATATAGTAATTTTGAAAAAGATGTACATAATTTAATAAAAGAAGACCGAAAGAGGGTTTTGATTTTTAGATAGGTTTGTATAGGTACAGGTTGTAAAGTGGAGAGCTAGAAAATGACAGATGACACATGACAACCAACAACCAACAACAATAAGAAAAATACACAAGCGGAAAAGATTTATTCTTCTGTCATTTTTTACTAACTTCATTTCCTTTTAGAATTTAGAGGAAGGAAAGAATAGAAAAGGAAAAAAATAAATAAGTAGAAGACATTTCCAACACAAAAAGAAATACCAATTTGTTTTTACTCGACATTTCTGTTAAATTTAAGTGATTTTTGTGAAGTTGACTTTTTTCTCGTTGCCAATATCGGCACCTTAAGTTGTACATTTATACACTCTTATATCACTGTCCTTAAACTGAATATACTTTTTTGAGACTTGCAGCTCTTAAGCCGAAAGGATATATTATCCTTGTTGAATATTATAGAAACAGATACACAAAAGGGGATGCAAATTTTCTTGTTCTTCATTGTTTTTTATTTTGTTTCGTTTTTTTTTTTCTTTTGAAAGGTTATGGTGAAAAGTCTCACGAGAAATCAGAACAAAATAAAAAAATACTACACGAGGATGAGGATGCCAAAAAGAACAAAAAAAAAAATATAATGTAAGTAAAAACAAAAATGGCGAGAACTTTTGTGCTATTTTACACAACCAAAAAGGGATTTTTATTACATTTTCCTTCTTATATCGTGGTGGTGTTGTAGTTGCGTTTTTATTTACTCTTTTGTTGTTTTTTTTTTTAAGTTTTTCGCTTATGTTTCTTTTTAACTTGTTATAATTCTTTTGCAGACAAATAAAACAAATAAAAAAAATCATTTAAAGTGTAAAATCTTATTTACTTGTACGAGGTTGGTACGCCCCTCTGCCCGTTTTATTTTTCTTGCAATTCAGCAACAACTATCATAATAAAAGTAACGGAAAAATAAAATAAAATTTTTCACTAGTTTTCTCACAGATGAAAGATAATAAAGAGAGAGAGACAGCAAGAGAGAAAAAGAGAAAGGAAAAATGCTTTTGCATTGTGTTTGAAACCTTAAAGAATATGCAAATCGTTTTTAAAATTTATTTGAATGGATTAGGCAAGTATGAAGATGGAGAAGTGGGATTTTGACAAGCTTATGAAAAATGGAGGATAGAGGATTATCATACTGCATGAGAAAGAGAATTATAGAAACTCGTTAAATGAAAAATAGATATGTATATATAACGACTAAGTAGAATTACTTTTTACAAAATTAAATAAACGAAGGAATCATTTTAAATGAACTTTTTAACCATTTAAACAAAATATAAATCCCCTAAACCCACATTGTACGGATCAGAATTTTAGTACACAAGTGAAGTGCGTTGTAGTGAATCTGAAAAAGTAAAAAAATAACTTCACATACGGATCTAAAACGCATCCACAAAACTTTTGTACTTTGGTTCATTTTAAATCACTCATAATCCGCTTTGCAAGGATCTAACACAGATCATGAAATGCGACGATAGTGTTAAACGAATAACGAACCAAAAACAAATCAATTTAAAGTGTGTAGACAATTCATGATGAAAATAAACTGTTCACATTCGACAACATTATGAAAAATTATGTGGAAAGCATAAATCTGTCAAAAAAAAAACTGAAAATGAGTTGAAAATTGACTGATGTTAATTAACTTATTTTCTTCATTTCTACGAGCTGTCAAAATTCAATCATAGATAGTGCTGTTAGCAGCGTTCCGATTTCAATCTAAAATTGAATTTAAGTCCGAACGCAAAAATAAAAAAAAGAACAAATGCCAATTGAGAGACAATTTTGATTACTTGAAAAAATTAAGTCCCTCTCACAGGAGAAAATAAATTGTAGTTATATACATTTAAAAAGTAACTCATGACTTTATTAAAATTCTTTGTAAGTATTTATTAGAAATGCAAGAATTTCGAGGAAAAATGTATTGAAAATATTTCCAACAAAAAAAGTCCAAAATGTTTCACTTGAGAAAAAAGAAAGAAAGAGACAGAAAAAAAATCTTCAAAATCGCATTAAGTCAAGCAACTTTTTGAGAAGAAATAAAACATGAAAAGAACTTCTTAAGATTCCTATACGAGTCACGAGTGGGTGTTCTCGTTTCATTCTTTTTTATTTATATTACATTCATCAAAAACAACAATTCACCCTTATTTCAAAACTGTCGTTTTCAAAAGCTAACCCCCTCCGGCCGCCGTCTACACCGTCTACACAAAACATACCTTACATCTTTTGAAAATTAAACTAAGAGAAAAAAACTGATTCGAGCATTTGCACAGTTTTGTTTTTTTTTTTTAAATGATTGTGGTGGTGTTGTGGCATTTGTATAGGTAGGTGTAGGTATCCAGTTTTTGAAACTTAACCGGAACCGGGGACCAACAACCGGAAACATGTGTGTGAATGTGCGGTCGAGAGTTGTGCATTATACACTACAACTATTGGCTCTTAACAACTCAACTTCAAAGTCGACTACGACGATGAGGACAACGACAACGACAAAGACGCACGTCAAAGGAACCACAATATTACACACACAACACCGTATTCTGACACCAAAGTTCCCCCACTCCCTCGCACTTCAGTTTCACACTCGCTCCATGGGCAAGTTGAAAAGTTATATGATACTCGAGTACTTGGCCTTATTTTCGACAAAAGGTAGAAGGAAAGTCTAAGGAATTTTCTAAAACACTCATCCTTCAACCACGCCCCCTACACCCCTAAATCAACTCCTGTATTTTTTGTGATGCTGATAGGGATGAGGATGGGTTATATAGAGTAGTTTTTTTTATCAAAACGACCCAACCATGATGAAGTTATAAATTGCAAAGATGCTACAAGAAACTGAAGAACTTTTCGAAAACTCAAGACACCATCTTCATCATCATCTTGATTTTCATCTTCATCTTCATCGTTGTGTGTCGTGTCCTCGTTTGGCTATGGCTATTATCGTCATCAAAGTCTAGGGACACTATAGCTATACAATGGAGTAGAGTACTCGACTCGTATATGTAGTTTGCAGTTGCTGTTTCCTTTAAATGCCATTCCTTGTGAGTTTATATAGTTTCTCAGTTGAAGTGTATTCTATCCAATTATGCTCCAGGAATCGTGGGATTTCCTTTTTTGTGTCTTATAGGGAACGAAAACGAGCTGTGTTGTCAAGAGTGTGTGGGTGGGTGTTTGAGTGAGGGAGTGCTCGTACCTATCTATACAAATATGGTTCCGTGCCTCCAATGGACATAATATATAGAAAAACAAGCAAATGCTTCTTTATGCTCCACGTGCACCAAGGAGCCGAGACTTTGCTGGAAATTCTTGAGATGGTGTCTTCGCAATAAAAGGACTCCTTGAACATTGCAAAAGAATCCCAAGGATTCAATGTGTATAGGTTCTAGGAATGCATGAGGTATGGCCGACCGACAACGACGCAACGACCGACGGCATTCTATATGGAACTTCTAGCCACCGCACCGTGCCGCGCCGAGCTGATTAAGTTTTCCTGGTGTACCTTCTTCTCTTTCTTGTTCTTGTTGTCTTGTTTCCTCTTTTCCCGTTGAATGAATTCCATTGTTCGACTCGGGATATGGAATGAATGACGATGAATATTAACAATTTGAATGAATTTTTATTCGGTTGGGTTGCACAACATTTAAATTATTATTATTATTATTTTTTTTTTTTGAGTTTTGTTATCATGTATACATCCGTATAAATAGATATTTATATTTTCTGCTGCATCTTTTGTGTCTTTTGTGTTTTCCTTTTTCCTATTTCGTTGTCTGTCCTTTGAAGCCGTGTATTGGAGGGTTTCCACAAAAGACAGAAAATGCAAAAAAAAAAAATGTCGACAGACTTTTCTACAAATTTTCAAAAGGTATTTTATTTTTTCTCTGTGTGTTTTTTATTTCCGCATATTTGCATCATAAAGAGCATTTCAATTAGTGGATGATCTGTAGTAGTTATGTTGTATATTTATTCATCTGTGTGTGTGTTATTGTGCATAATGTACATTATCCTGTTTTTGCATTCATTTTCTTCTAGGATGTTTTTTTTTTTTATTTTTTTTTATTGTTAAGTACATTTTTGCCAAGCTAATTAAATTGAAATGTAAGGCAGGCAAAGAGGTATGCGTGGAAGTTGCATTTTAAAGAAATTTTTAAATTCATTTATATTTTATTTTGAATCGCGAATAATGAATAAAATTGCCAGAAGAATAATGAGAAAGATTACTTATGTAAGTATATTTTTGTTAAATTTTTAATCATGTCCTACGTGAATTAAATTTTGTCCACCTACGCAAGGAAATACAAAATTTGTGAAGCTAATTTAGGAAGACTTCGCATTTAAGGACATATTATAACCGTGTTTTATTGATAACTTTTAGCTAGCGCAGTAATAGAAGATTCAAAATAAATACCGAATAATCCACTGTTTGCTCACTCTTAATTTTACTTAATTTTTTGTAATGCATTTCTCAGTTCGAAATGCATGAAAATGTAGATCGAGTTGAAATATTCTTGAAAATGCAAACTGATTTGGCTTAGATTTTTCCTCATTTTTGAATTTGTAGCAAAACTTTGGAAAAAAGACGATTTTTGTTCTTGAGTCTGGAACCCACAACTGAAAGAGGCATATAAAAAAGAGCAAGCAATATGAAAATAAGTTGTTGGCAACTTTAAGGGCCCTGGTTCAATATTTTCTTCACATTATTATACAATTATTTATGGAGCCATTACTCCATTATTTTATTAGTTTACTAATGAAAACTTGTATTCTTGAATGACGTTTGCACAATGTGTAATATTCAAACATATGTAATAATCAAATGTCAAATTGAAAGTGTCTTTAAAGTGTGTCAAAAAAAGCGATGTTAGTATTTTTCAGTAAAAAAAAACGAACAACATAAGTCTGAGGCTGAAAAAAATTTGACATATGTCAAATCGTTTGTAGAAAAAAATGTATATTGAGGTAGGTAATAAAATTTCCTGCTTCACATCAACGAAATTTGTAAATGTCAATAATTTCCTGCAGTTCTTTGTTAGCTCAATTTTTTTTTTGATAAAAGTGGGACCTTAAGTATCCTTTACAGAAAGTTAGCTACGAATATTATGATATAATATTTTCAGTATTATTTTTGTTCTTAATTTTTGCATGAGATGAGAAATATTCCGCAATGGAAATTCTATATAACGACAGCTATCATTCAGTAGGATTTTGTTGACTTATTTTTGACAAATGTAAATGCTTAGTTAAAGGCAGTACACTGAAAGGTAAAATACACAACTGAATAAATATTCACGAACGTTTTGTTAAAATTAAACGAATTGAAATACAAACTTTTTTCGAGTTTCACGTCCAAAAATATATAATTAAAATAAAAAATAAACTAAAAAAAAATATTTCTAATAAGTCCAAGCATTTTAAACTTTTCACAAAATTATAATTATTAAACATAAAAAAATTAAAAAAAAACAACTTTTTATAGTCGTATTATTTCAAGGCCCAATTAAAACTTATTTCTTATTTTCATTAGAGATTCTTTTTTTTTTTACTATTAATTCACAAATGCTTGGCTTAACTAAAACAAAAACTCCCCATTAACAATTCTGTACCAGCAAATTATCAACTCGATTTTTCTCATTCCCTCCCTTTCCTCCTTCTCTTCTCTTCACTTTCTTCCCCTATCTGTTTCCTTAACTCAATCACCACATCACCAGATTCTAATTTACTTAAAATTAATTATCCCCGTTCAGTGGGTCCCCGTCTCCGTTTGTTGCGTCCCCATCCGTTTCGGTGTTAATAAACAAGAATCACTTTCTCTCCTACATATATGTATATGTATGTATGTATGTACCTAGAGCTAGACTCTGCCTACCTACCATCAACCTTTCCCACACCAGAGCGACCCAAACATCTACCCTTATCATGATGGCAGCAAAAATAAACACACAGGCCATATATAAGCCGCCCCTCTCGGCCCGGACCGTTCGCCACCGCCGCCGTGCACAACCTTATTATGGAAGGTATTGAGGTCGACCAACAAAATGGTGCAAATTAATGAACCCCAGCCGTTGAAAACACTATTAAGCAAAATATAAAATAAAATGAGTAAAATAAAAACAAAAAAAAAGAAAAAAAAACTTCAAAGGCTAAAAAGGGAAAATTAAAAGAATTAAAACTGGATTTTTCAAAAGGGGAGATTTTCCAAGCCCCCGTCTCCACACGCCATACGCCGCACGCTACACACTACACACCCCCTGCTGGCCTGCTGGGGGCAAAGGCAAATTGTGCGACCTGACGAGGGTGAGGAGGGGGAGGAAACCATTTTCCGCCCAACATACCAACTGAACAACTTTACAGTCCGTCAGGATTCAGGACAGGATCAGGAGAACTAGAAGTAGAAGAGCAGAGAAGAAAGGAGGCGAGGGTGGCATGGAAATTGATGTTATGAACATGAAATGGGGGGAGAGGGGGGTTTTTGTTGTTGGTGTGTGTGTGTGTTTGGTAGGAGCAAACAAAAAATTAAATAAAAATGGACAAGCAAATTACCAACATAATAATTTGGTGTGTCCTTTTTGCTTCAATTTCCTCAAAGCTTCCTTTCTTGGTTGTTTATCGTTTCCGTTGAACTCCCCATTTTTCAGGGAAAAGCTGGAAGAAGGTGGAGGGTTGGGGAGGAAGTGGAAGGAAGTTGTTTTTTTTTTTTAATTTTATACGTGTATACTAGGTATGAAAGTATATTTTTGTTGCCACTAAATCGTTGGTGGAAATTGTCCACAGCAGATGAGACCATTATACTTAAGACTTTGAGACATTTTTCTAATCCCTTAAATGGCTAAGAAGACGATGAGGTATTAGTTGGATTTTATCTATGTACGTCCTCGCGTATTCATGGTCTTCTTTCAAATGTGATAAAGTAAGGAGATGGTGGTAATTTTAACAGCAAACACAACCAAAAAACCACCACCAATAACTGTGCTTAGTTTAGTCTTAGCCGGGCTCTATGTGCGATGTATATCATACCCTTCCTACATACCTATTTATTCGTATAGATATATCTACCGACAAAGATGAACATAGAGCGCAACAACCTCAATCCTAACAATCTTACCAAAAAAAAAAAAAAACTAAAATAAAATAAAATAGAAGATCCCTTTGCTGCTGATGCTAGAAGCTGTGGGTACGAAAGTAAAGCAGGATAATACAAGGGATCAAGTGAAAAGACATTTTCAAAGGAAAAGTGTAATAGCATATAAATAGGGGATTATACTGGATCTAGGAGTATAAATGTATGTATATGGGGGAGATGGTGGTCCTGAAAGTTAGTAAATTAGGCGCAACACAATGTGATTTGGGTTTTAACGTGAGAAGCTGTTTTTTTCTTTATTTTTATATATAAGTATATTGTGTACTTATGTAACTAATACAGGGTGACTTAATGTAAATTATTTTATCCTAATTTACGGTTCATGGGAAAATAGGCCAGTTCAAATTTCAGATATCGAACTATGGTTGTTATCTCAAAAAAAAAGTATATGAAGGGGGAGGCCATTTTGTTTTGTTCGCAGTAAATGACAGTTGAAGAATTGTACTAGAATGTTGATTATTGTGGGAGTCATTGAAATAGAGAACCACTAACTTATCACGTCAAGTGAACTGCGAATGAAATGAAACGTATACTCATTTGACATTAATTAAATATTCACATTATGTAAATAGAAAAGATTTTAATATTTTAAACAACTGTCAAACTAATTTAGTAGTACAATATTTTAAATGTTTTCAAAAACTTTAGCATTTGCAGATGGTCAAACGTTAACTTGCATTTTCCTCGAATTGATGCAATGACAGTTTGTACCTAGTTGTTGGAAATTATTCAGTTAAACGAAATGTCAAAACCTAGAACCATTAGAAGTTCACAATTTGCAAGTGACCTTAAATTGATGATGAAAGAATTCAATATTTATGTACTTAAATACTGTCAATAGTTTAAAATTATTTTGGCAGATTTATGACATGGCAAAAATATTATTTTACATTTTACACAGACAATGACAACTCGGATTTGTTTTTGTTTGTAAATATGTATATGTAAGTTAATTAGCAAAAGAAAAGAAATTAATCTGTCATATTTCAAAAGATCTGTTCTTATGAAAACTGACATTTAACTTGAGTTCATTTTGTTTAGTTTTTTTGCAAACGATAAAATGGAAAGCATTTAACATGTTTACAATTGCACCTTACTGCTTTTCGTTAAGTTTCGTTCACTTAAAGTGGAACTGACACTTGGTAAAGAAGTAATAAATCAAAGATTTGCTTTAATACTTAGTATTCGGCAGTTGATTCTGACAGTTTGTTTGTTAGTTATGTCATGTCACTTTGAAAAAAAAGAGTTTTTGGTAAATTGAGGCTGTGAACAATTTTCGATTAATTACATCTCCGATTCTTTCGATATCTTTCCCAATTATTCTGAACGTAAACTTCACTTTTTCAATACAATTTCGTTTTAGTTAAAAGCTATTCAAATTGCAAGACAAACAACAAAAGCGTTGAATATTCTAAATGTCATAAGTCATATGAAAAATTAAAACCGAACGAAATGTCAATCGGCGCCATATGCAAATTAAGTTTGACAGGCGAGCTTTTCTTTGGCGTTTCGAATGTTTCACATTGTTTTGGGTTAGTGAATGAACCACCCTGTACACATTCACATAAAACCTAAATCGATCTTATAGTTTCTTTCAAAGTATCAAGTCTTTTATAAGATAAAATAAAGTGAATCCTTGTACTGCTGCAAAAAAGAAAAAAAAGTAGTTTCTTTAACGCCATCGTTTTGTTAACACTTCTAAGTATGTACGAGTAGCTATAGCTGTGTGTGTGTGTGTTGGCCTTTCAAATCTTCCGAAGGAAAAAATGTCGACAAAGAAACGACAACAACAAAAAAAAAAACGAATCCCCAATAAAAGATTTTCTTTTTTTTTAAGACTTCTTCTTATTTAACTTATTTTCTGTTCGCCATCAAGGCGTGATGTGAGGAAGGCTACGATAATTATGAGGCTCTCTGTGGTGCATATACCCTTAGAGAGTCTAGGTAATCATTGTGTGGTAGCTGCGAGTTTAAGGGATTTTTTTTCAAATCTCTTTTTTTCCTATGTTCACATACAAAAAAAAAAAAAAAATATAAAAACAAAAAAACTCATTTTAGAGCTAAAAAAATGAAATCTAAGGATTATCCTGTGAAATTACAGCAAATCTGCAAAATAGATCCTTTGTACTAACACACATACATATACATTTTATATACAAACAAGTATACTATATAAATGTATGTCAGCTTATATAAATGTAAGGCATTACAGACATTCCCGCAAAGATAGATGAATGCGTTTTGCTGTAATCTCAGCAAAGTGGTTGAAGGATATAATGGTGACCTAAAGAGCTATAGTATAGGTAACAACACACCATACACCAATGTGACACATTTGGGGTGAGATTTATAAGGATTATAGGGTCATAAAGTTCAATTGTAATCGATTAATCGCTCGGTGAAAGTATTAAAATGGTTTAAGATAAAATAGGAGTAAATACCTAAATACAAAAGAGTGACAAAATTACATATATTAACGATTTATTAAGATTTATGTGATATGCATGAGAATGAGTGTTCTACACGGATACAATACAAAGGAAATCGAAATGTCAGATTAAGCCACAGGGGTAGTCAATTAAGCAAACAAATAACACATTAGGACCGTTTTTAATTTGGAAACGTTGCCATGTTTTTTTTTTTTGTTTGTTATTTTTTATGACAAAAAGTGGATTTACTCGATTCAATTTTAGAAACAGCTTTCAAATGTAATTCAACAAATATTTGGCTAGCAGACATGTTGAAACGTTATGACAAATGTGACATAAGAAGTATTTCTGTATTAGATGAGGGATACAGTTGACTAATCACAATTATTTTATCTGTCAAACTGACAAGCTGCTCATCGATATGAACCATCTTCTTATAAACGATGCAACCGCGACAGGGTCAAAGAATTTATAATTATTTGCAATTTTGTTTCCTTGTGTGAACGGAGTGTATACAGTTATGACAGAATTCCATGTACTGTCATTCAAATTCAACATCACAATCAATGATAAACGCTGTTATTTCAAAACAAATTTAGATTAGTACAGAAATGTACTTTAAAATCTGCCTGTTTCTGACATTCAAACCTCTTCCTAACAGAACTCACAAAAATACTAATTGATTTAACTCATCACGTCAAAGTGCATACTCCCCCATCCAAACTACACTAAACCCAAAACAAAAAGAACATCAGCTGTCAATGTACAGACAATATTTTCTCACAATCCAGTAATTGATCCTGTCACGCAATCATTAAACAAAGATCATAGCACACAAACACACACACAACAACAACAAAAATGTTTATATCTACCTTCTAAAAGTAAATCAACAACAACAATATACATACATACAATGAAAACTAAGAGAAATTAACGGAATAAAAAGAAATACAAATGAAGCAATATGAGACATTCAAAGTCATTTCCATGTAGTTTAATAGGGCAGATGTTGTGTAAATGTCATCACTGCACTCATGTTTATGTCATTAATCTTCTTTGTTGTTGTTTTTGTTTTGTTCAAGTCTGTCAATTTTTATAGACAGACATACAACATTTGTATTTTTATTGAAAAAGAATGGAGGTATTTTCAATTATTGTCATGTGTTGAAGATTAGAATTTTTTATTTTTTTTTTTATTTATTTGGTTTATTTTGGTGCCAAATGACTTTGTCAAAAGTTGATATTTGTTTGACATGTCATATAAGAATATAAGTGTATGTGCTTGTAAGTCAAAGTCAAACTATTTTTATACATAAATAAATTATATTTGGTATATTTTTGGAAATTTAGTAAATGCGTGCTGTTAATCATTTCCCAACAAGAAAAAGGAAAAATGTTAAATAGAAAAGTTGCCATGTTTTTTTTTTTTAAATATAATAAAGGTTTGTTTTTGGTTAATCTAAAGGAAATTAAATGTGTGTAAGTGAATCAATTACAGAATAATAAAAATTGACGTTTCGTTTCCATAGCATTTGACGATTCTTACCGAACCTTCAAATAGATTCCATCGAAGTCTGACTTTTGTTAGTGAAATATGACATTTAAATTGCAGTTTGTGATTCTTAAATCAAATCGAGAAGTAATTACTCATCTGTCAAGTGTTCAACTTATGTCAAAAACATCATTGAAAAAGGGAACGGGATTTAAGAACTTATTAATAAGAACTAGAATTTCAATTGAGATAAATGTGAAGATTTTTGACAGTTAAGGTTACGGTTACGATAATGCGCTAACTAAGGAACGTTTTCATGTACACTTCCGCAATGTTTTGTTAATTTATTCATTAATTTAAAAATGTTTATTTATCAAAAGTGTATATTCAATTTAAATGCAGGTTAAACTTTAACGTAACAACAGATTAAATGAAATTGATAAATAAAACACAGCTATAATTGGTCTAACGTGACACAAATCCATCGCCATTTTGGGATATTTATATTTGACACTTTGTATTCGTTTCGTATCAAGAGTTCTTTATATCAGCCTTTTCTTTAAACTGTGAATCATTTTATAGATATTTGATTCACGAATTTTATTTGAAAATTAAAATGTTAATTATTTGGTTAAAAAAAAGAACACACCACAATTTAATGTCATCTCTAAGATAAATGCGAATGTTCCTTCTTGTTTACATATATTTATGGGCAGTAAATATAATTATCATTTCTTAAAAACGTCCAAATATATCTATGTATATCTAAATATAAAAAATATAAATTTCAATAAAATGCGGGCTTAATGACTTACAACCAAGGCCATTTAATTAGAGATTTTCTAACTGATACTTCTTGGAAATCATTAGCACTTACAGTTTCACAAAATTTGGTCAACAAAAAAAAAAAAAAAAAAACTTCTTCAATGATATAATAATTATAATATTTCCATCACAGTTGACAACTTTTATGCTCTCCCCCCTTCACTCATTATTATTCACATTTAACAATAAAATTCCCATCATTCCTGAAAAGTCCTTTCCCCCTCCCCCGACAGGAAAAATTTACAACCAAACCACTTTTGGTAATTGCGAAAAGTTGGAAGGACCTCTACTAATTTTCTTCTTTCAATTTCTTTATTCCGCATTTAACACTCGCCTCGTTCGTCGTTCTTCATTTTTTTTTTGTTTTATTTATTTCCCTGGTTTATTTGTGCCCGTGCCGAAAATAAAATGAAAATGTCTGAGGAGGGTAAGGGGTGAGATTCTACCTCCAAGACAAAAAACAAGAAAAAAAAAGGACAAACAAACACAAAAACCAACTTAACGATGATAGTCTTTTCTCGTCTTGCGATGAAATACGACCACAATAATCGCCCCCTTAAACTGTCTTCTCTATTCCATTTGTAACCCCCCCTCAGAAAACCAACCTATCAAATTATGTCGCTTAGCAAATTTTCGTTTCAAATTTCCAGAGGCAAAGTAGAAGAACGAAGACTGAACAGGAACAGGACAAAGAAAAAGAAACAGAAACAGAAAAAGAAGAAAATCTTTTACGATTACTTTCAGCTCGATTGAGCATTTTACTTTGTTCGTTTTTCTTCCCCCAACAAACTCACCCCCCATCAAATATAATGTATAGCTTTTTTTTCTGGATAAAGGATACATTTTTATACTTGAGATGTGTTTTGACACAATCCTTAAATACCAAACAAATCGGATAAATAAATAAAATGGAAGGGAAAAATAAAAAAAACAGGAACTCAATCCAAAATTATATAAAACAATTTACATCAATTTCCCTTGGCAATAATATAATGTAATAGATGTGATATGTTTCTCTCAATGTCTCATGAAATCCAAATCCAGATCCAACCCATTTGTCGAACTCAGACGGAGGCGGCGGGTTTGGGAAGCGATGTAGTCTGTGGAAGGGGACTGTCTTCATTTGTGCCATATCGCATGATTTAGCCCTTTGGGGGTTGACTGTGACATGAGTACGTGTGGATAATGTTAGGATTTATGAATCCCACTCCAATTTTTAGTCCTATAAATATACACGAAAAATTCCCTAAGGAATATATGATGTCACATCATCAGGCGGGAGCAGAGAAGTTATATACGACCGACGACGGCGTTGTAGGCGTTTGTTTTGTGCCACATAAATTGGGATGAGAATTAGGGTCAATATCTGTGCACTGTGATTAAAATGTTAATTTTGACATTTCGGTGAATTAAAAAACCAAACTTTTCAATTGTTCCAAGGAAAAACAGAACGTACCACATTTCCTTGAAATTGTTAGTTCATTTAAGATTCTAATCTCCTTTGCTATTTTCAATTTAACCACCTCCCCCAGGCCCCTGTTCCTTTACAATAAGCAATTTGGAAATTGTTACAGCTTAACAAGGACAAAAACAATGACAGAAGTAGGCAATAAGACAACACTGTCAACAACATGGAAATAGTCATTTCGTTGACTATTTCCGGCTTTTGGCCTTATATTGAATTGCTTTTTAGAATTTCCCAAGCAATGATTATTACATATTTTAGTTTTTTTTTTGTTTGTTTTTGTTTTCTGGAAAAAGAGACTTCACAATTGTACAAGGTTATGTCATTCACTTTGGTACAATTTGGCAGAGATTGAAGGAAATACCAAGAAGTGCCAAAATGAGAAGAAATTAAAAAAAGAAGAAAAACGAAAATGAAGATTGTGTAAGTCAGTTAATTAAAGTAGAAAGCACTTACTCTGATTGCAACATTCAAAACACCCCCTTGAAATTTTCTTCAGTCAATATTATTTTCATTGGAAGCCGGTTAATTAAAGAAGTCGTCATCAAATAACAAATTTAAAAAAAAATTCGTAATCAAAGAGAAGGAAATTATTGTATTCTAGGAGTGAGGTTTGGTAACACTGTTTCTTTTGACAATCAATTTGTAATTTTGTTCAATGCCATTAAGTTGTTTGGATAGGTTCCCGAACGCGTCATTTAGGTTCGTTTTTTATCTGTTTTCTGAGTGAAAATTATGGAACTGTCAAATAAATGAAGTTAGATTTATTTTTTTATAAAAGTAGAAAGATAATGCACATGTCCAACTGTAGTTCGACAATTTTTGTATTTCTGTCTTCAATGACAAGTGAAAATCTTGCATTAAGCCTCTCACACATGAATCATGTGTTTTTAATACACAACTCAAAAGTCTGACATGAGCAAATTACGATAATATAAATAAATGTCACTTTGACAGTTGGTCAAACAGTTAAATTTATTATGAGAAAGTTTAGATTTTATATACAAATATTAAATTATTGAATGCAGTCGGAAAATTCCGCCTGTCAGTTGAGCCGATGTCAATAAAATCCAATCAAATGTCACAATTGTCTGATTTATATCGATTGTTTTAATTTTTGTTAAAAACAAAGTTAAACTGAGTTAAAATAATTACATTATAGCTAATGAAGAGATATTGAAGTAATTAGAATGAAAAATAGTGAACAAAAATGACAAAAATAAAGATTATTATTAAACAACTTTGACATTTGACTTTTCCGCACTTTCGTTCTTACACCTTTATTCCATGCATACTTGTATAAAGGGGGTATATAATTCCTAATTGCTAAGTCGATTTTTGAAACCGCTATTTAGAAGAAAAACGATAAGTGTATATCCAAATAGGGGTACAATTAAGTTAAACCACTAAAAATGACGGTTGCATTTTCAACTCATGTTATGTTGAAATTAAAAACGAGGTCATATACATATGTGAGATTAAGTTTAAGTCGATTAAGGTTGCACATGCACTTCCTGTGCAATTTAAACTTAAAAACTAAAAAAAAACACAATCAAAATTATCTAGTTTGGTTTAATTATATAGGTGATGCACCAGAATGTTTCTAATACACATTAAAAAAAGGAATAACATAAAATTACTTCTGGAAAACGTAAAGAGGCTAATGTCACAATTGTGAATTTTCAAAATATCAATAGAAACGTAAACCTTAATATTGTTGTATTTCAATTTCAAATTATAAATTTCTGCAGCACTGAGGACGGAAACAATATGTACATTTTAAGTTGCTAGGCGACTTAATAAAACTGATTTTTCAATGACAGTTTTTGAGAAACCTTTTATTTGAACATTGAAAATAACTTCGTTAAAATAAGTAAAATTCCATGAAAAGATTTTAAACAAGACGTCAAATGCAATAAATAATGGGAGTTAAAAAATGAATTTAGCTTCAAGTATTTGTGTACAATTTTAAAGGCAAACTGTCAAAAACAGAACGGTACTTTAAAGTCTTTTAGCCCGGATTCCATTATCAGAAATTGGAATATGTTCTTCAATCTTTTTTTTCGAACGGTTGTTTTCACTGTCACACTGTTTTTTAAATATTTTTTTCTGAAATCTAAGTTGAGTGAAACTTATTAAGTTATGTTTGCACTGGAAAAGTTCGAGTTGGACAATTTTCTTACTATAAAACTTTCATAAACTTAAACAATTTTATACAACCAAAATATGAACAAGTAAGAAATAAAAGAGAAACAAACAGAATATGTCAAAACGAAGTAGTAATTGACAGATAAATCATTAAATGTTCTAGATAATTTGACAAGTAATCTTGCAAGTGACTATGCTTATTGCTTACTCTGCGTAAATTTCTTACAACTTTTACAAAAATGTCCGGCAAGAAAAAACTAATGGGAGTAGATTGTGAGTTTAACGATCAATTATTATTGTACTAAAATTGTGTACTCAACTTAAGTTAATTCTAGAAAAGTCAAATTACTTTGTTGAATTTGTGAAAATGCAAAGTTGCACAAACGAAAAAGAATCTACTACGTTTATAAATAAATGAGAGGAAAAATGTAGGCACATCGGAGTTTGGGTAATAGTTGCATATTTGGTTGACATTTTAACGAAATTAAGTTAACGTCACAATGAAGTCGAAATCATTCCACTATTGCAGTTTTTTTTATAAGTATTGCAAATAAAAACAAAAATAATAATATGAGAATAAATTATTGTTATTTATTGTTTTCACAAAAATATTTTGATAAGTTAGTAGATTTTTATCCAATAAATGAAATCCGATATAGTACCAACGACTCACCACAAATGGGTATGGGAGCATGAATGCTTGGTAATCCTCTTGGTATCCATTCCATCATTTAATCCAAATTTGATCAATAAAAATCTTTTTCACAAATAACAATGGGACACAATAATTCAATCACAAATTGTAATATCTATTAAGTCAAACTTCAATTCACAATTATAGAGGACCGTTTTTAGTTCGATATTTCTTCTTCAAAATTTTAAGGACACAAAAGCACAAAGTTTTCTATCAAAATGTGCTGCGTTTATTTTTTTTTTCTAAATAACTTGAACTATTTTGTTCTCGAATTTTTCTGCACCAATATCTTTTTTGTTTCCGTGTCTTCCTTTTGTTTTTGAAAGAATAAAAAAAAAACTCACTTTGTGTATTACAATATTTGAAAGGAAAAAAAAATCCTGAGAAAACTAGCTAGCTAGCTGGGTAGTATATTCTCAGAGATATGTGTTTTAAAATCGGATCAATGGCGCAAGGAGCACACATAGAATACCCCCAGATAACCACCACACAACGACGACATCAACTCAACGTCGTCGACGCGACGTCAACGACAACAAGGAGTAGGAGATGACAACGGTTACGGCAGCAACAGAAGCGGCGGCGGTAACGACAACGGCAACGGCGAAAAGCGATATACCAAAGAGAAAACGACACGATACCAAGTACCGAGTGCGAGTACCGACGACAAAATATCAAACAACAACAACAACACCAACAACGGACGAAGGATGCTGGATTGCTGATATACTGACGACGACGATGGTGTCCTGGCTGTTAGTGCGGTTGCATCTATCTGGAAAATGAAATATGTAAAACTATGGTGCGACAGCGACGACAACGGCGACGGCGACGACGACTATGACTATGACACGAATACAAGGACGAAAAATTGCCGCGACGATGATGTCGAAAAACTCAACTACACTTGGTAGGTAGGTTCGTACACTCATCTCATTTCAACACCATCCTTCTTGGTGTAAGAATTTTCGAGGGGCTCAAGGCTCGAGTCCTTTGGAGGGGGGGTTGAGTGGAGGTAGGTAAGTTTAGTTGTTGCAATGCAATACGCGAAAAACTTTTCGTATCTACACCTTGGCGAAACCACAGTACAACACACCAACACACCAAAAAAAAGAAAAAAAAAAACGCGATCAAGAAAAACTAGATAAAAAATTTTCTTCCAAGATTCACACTTCAACACAAACACGAAAATCCATATCCTTTTTGTTTCTATAAATTTTTAAACTACACACCAACCAAACCGGAACCGGATACACCAATCGATTTATTATTTCAAAATTAATCTCAGCCGGATGTTAAACAGAGGTTAAGATGGGTTTAATGATTTAAATCCTTTATGGCTTTGTCTATATTATCCTTCTTATAAAACACACAAACCAACAACAACATAAAGGTATAGCTCTCTTTACTCCTTCATTTATACGAATATCCTCTTTCGTTTTTCGTTTTTATTATTATTATTAGGTTGGTATTTTTTTTTATTTTTTATTTTTATTCAACAACACAAAAGTTGGAAGCTATCTGTGTGCAGGCAGACATTTAGTGGTGTTAACCCGAAGACGACCACACTATAAACTGACTGACATCAATCTTGGGTTGTTTTTCCTTCAGATTTTCCTGCTACTGATGCCAACTGCCACCACACCGACATCGACATCACTATCCATCCATTTCCACCACCACATCATATTCCGTACTTTACCGTACATAGAGATTTTCCAGTTCCATGGATGCAAGAGAGCCAAAGGAGGACAAGGGAAAGAGTCGAGGGCAGTCAGGACAGGAGGAGTGTGTTTTTCTTTAGGTACACTCGCCTCGTATAAATGTTGCCAGTGCCACTGCCACAGCCAGAGCCAGAGCCGGAGCAAGAGCAAGAGCAGCTCGGGCTCGCAGAGGTAAGAAGAATATACACAGGCAACTGGCACCCACACTAGTATCTTGGAAGAGCACCAAAAACCGTGCGATATATAAAACGAAACGGTGTGTAGTTGTTCGTTGTTCGTTGATGTTGAGTTGAGTCGATGTCGAATGTCGATGCCGATTCGAGTCAAGTCGAGTCAACCCAGGAGCCGAACCGAGCCGGGACGGAGCGCATGGAGATTGGTGCAGTTAAAGAGTGTGGTCGTGGTGTGCTTGTGCTAGTGCTCGGAAAGAAGCGCGACGTTATTTGTTCTCTGTTCGTTGCCGTTAGTTCGTTCGTTTGAGGCTATAATTATCGATACCCCATCAGAGCGAGAAGGGGTGTCATCCCTGTAGAAGAACGTACCCCCTGTTACTATATAACGGAACGGTAACGGTAACTCTACAATAAACTATACACAACACACTGATACTGTTACGCACCTTTGGTTTTGGTGCTGAGTTGCATATTAAATAAACTATACACAGAAACAGTAAACAGACGTCGAAGGACGAAGCATGAAGAATGAGGAATTAAGGATAAAGGACGAAGGACCAAGAGGCAACGATGTGTGTTTCTCACGCAGCCAGAGCCAGCTAAAGCAAAAGAAAGAAAACAACACAAACACACCAACAAATGAATGTACCTATACCTAGGTACTTACTCGTAGTCGTACTCGTACTCGTACGGAGGACGAAAGAGTGAGTTATAATAAAGCAAGGAAACAGGATAACACGCAGTGAAACACAACAGATAAGAGGGCGAAAACAATAAACGATGACACGACACGAGGACGCAATGAAATACACCCCTCCATAGCCCGCCTATATGACTCTCGACTCGAATCGTTGGCGGTGCTGTGCCTGTGTCCTGTCTCCTGTCTCCTGGTGTGCTCAGTTCTCAGTCCTGACAACTGTGCCGAGTTCGAGTTGTATGTAGGTCCAATAAAGGATATATGAGGGTTATTCGATTTTATGTAGCGGAATATGAATTTTCCCATATCCCCATATTCCCATATCGCCTGAATCTCCCCCCTTGGTCATCTCATATCCTCGTCACCATCAAAGTCTATGTGAGAGAGCCAGATACTTATGTATGTAGGTGTAGGTAGATAGTAGTTGTAAGGAGTTAAGTACAACAATGGTTTTTTTTTATTACTTTTTCTCAGAGAGACGATGTGCGGTTTTTCTGAATTCTGAAATATATCCTTGTCGTTCATGCCTCGTCTCTTGCCCCTCGTCCTTAAGGATTGGAGATTTTCCAGGATATTTCTACATTGGATATGTAAACTGTCACACAAATACGATTACGTTACCAAAAAACGACACAAAGTTTTGAATAATCATACACAAAAAGGAACAACAATCTCCCAGTACACATTCGAGAACAAGAGAGTGAAAGAGAGCAAGCGAGTGAGCGAGGGAGGGTGTACAATGAAAATGAGAGAAATTTCAAATTGAGAAAATCCCATTTCATCAACAGGACAAGCGAGGGACAATTATAATTGTTTTCTTCTTAAAAATAAACTACTTAAGGATATTATTTATAGAATTTTTATGAGTTTCAGACTGTCAGTGTAGTTGAGTTAAACTGAGAGAATGAATGTGTGTGTGTTTTATTTTGTATCATTTTAATCGTATGCATATAATTTCTGTATTTAGGAACTTAACTGTTTTTTTTTCGAGAATTTACTCTCTGACTATAAAATTCCTGCGATACTAGATATAGGTTCCCGCAAGTTCAGAAGAACTGAATAAATACACTTATGGGGGCTCGTTCCGGATAAAAGAGTTGCCACATAAAAATAAAGAATACAAATTTAAGGAAAATATTAATTTTTTAAAAAAGGAGTACAAAAGAATTCTAAGAATCACATAGAAATGATATTTATGTATTCTTTTGACAAAGTGACAAATTTATAAGTTGAAGTTTAAGTAAAAATATATCAATAATCTTTTGAAGTTTCAAAAATATGACATATTCAAAAAACGACAAGAGATATTGTTCAGGCATTGGTTTTTCTTCTACAAAGTACATCTGTCAAAATGAAAGTTTTTGCTGTACAAATTCCAAATGATAACAACACTTAAATATTAACCAAAAAAAGTAATTCCTTCAAATGTCACCTCCAAATTAAAGACGTTTTTAAAGTCTGAAACTACCTTGCCGACGAAGTATATTTATTTCAGTGAACAGTGTGCGATACTTTATTATTTTTAGAGTAAAATATGAATGCGTCAAGTGTCAAATGACAGTGAAAGAAAATTTCAAGAAAAGTTAAATACTTCATTAGTCTTGATAATAAAATACAATTTAAAAAGGACAAAATAAAACATATAAAAGTCAAAGTGAAGTCATGAAAATATGAATTTAAATAAAGTTTAGTTAAAAAATATTTGTTAAAGTTTATTTTCCCCAACCTAGTCAATCGTGAATTGACATACATAAATGTGTCACTGTGACATTTGACAATGAAACAACACATTTTATGAATAAAGATAACAGACGAAATTTCACAGGGAGTAAATCTCTTCAAACTTTAAAAAATATATAAATCAATTCCTCTCTAGAAAACTCAAGTTTAGAATTAATTTTGTTGAAAAAATAAATTAACATGATGGCAACACTGCCAACAAAAGTCAAGTAAAACAACTTCTTTTCCGTTATTCACACCACATCACACCAATCCAAGCCAACAACAACTAATACCTTCGCACAAGTTCTCAAAAACGTTATTCAAGTTATCCACTCTCTCGCTCTCTTTTATTCGTTCATAATTTATGGTTCTCATTCTCTCTCTCTCTCTCTCTTCTCTGTTCTGTCTCTCTTTTATGTGTCCCATAAATGAATGACTATGTATTTGTGTATTTACATATGTATGTATGTTTAAAAGGAAATTGCCTCTCAAGTTAAAGTCGAAGCACGCGCGTGAAATCCTTGTGATTTCGAAAACCGTTAAAACCACTCCGTATACGTATCGTGTTGTGATATCCATTTTGATGACAAGTGAGAGAGGGGGAGGGGAGGGGGATAGGGTGATTGTCGTACATTGGTGGTGGTATGTGGTATGGTATAATATGGTTATGGAAGCTGTCTTTTTGTGAAAAACCCAGCAGATATGGGGGTGTAAAACCTCAAAAACAAAAAGAAGAAGAAAACAATAAACCAAAAAAAAAAAAACGAATATGAAAGAAACTTCAAAACCATAACGGAAAATGTGGTGGGAAACAAAATGACTTGCTTGTCATCTCGTCCTGGCCTGGCCATGGGTCGTAGTCGTTGACGCTGGCGTTGTTTCGGTTCGTGGCGGTTGTGATGGTAGAGGGGCGAGTCGGGGGGAAATAAATAAGGACTCTATAGTGGGAAGTTATTTATACCAAAGAAGAAGATGAAAAAAAAAAAGAAAACATGAACAACAACAGAATACCAGCCCGCTACCACACGTCACACGTCTGACAAGCACAAG
The DNA here is from genome assembly GCA_905146935.1 of Scaeva pyrastri. Taxonomy (NCBI): domain Eukaryota; kingdom Metazoa; phylum Arthropoda; class Insecta; order Diptera; family Syrphidae; genus Scaeva; species Scaeva pyrastri. Next base: position 24,304,449 of record LR989927.1, on the reverse strand, counting down.
GCACAACCTTTATACCCCCAACACATGCACATGCACAGGCAGTCAGCAGTGATGCCAAAGTCTCTTTTGCTTTTGGCCAGGGTGGGGTTGGGGTTTTTGTGGTTTTCTCGTGTCCTGCAAGAGAATGAGAGCGCAACACACAAAACAAAAAAAAAAAGAAGAAGAAGAAAACGACAAAAATACACTAAGCAAACACAAACAAGAAAATATGCTCCCCGAGCAAAAAGGCCGAAGAGCATATCATTTCCATCCACCACCATTCCTCTTCTTATGTCGAGAAGAAGTTATAATATGAACTTTACCCAACCCCCCAACCCCTCCCCCAATGGGACGGCAATGCTGAGGGGGTAAAAAAGCAGATGGCACAGTGCGGCGGCGGCGGCGGCGGTGGTGGTAGCATAGCGATTGGCAAGGATCGAGCAAGAGGCCGAGCGGGTGAGCAGGTCATCAGGATGATGGGGTGCCAGAGGGATGCTGGCGCTGGGGTTTTTAACTAATATCAAGTAAATTGATACGTGACCCTGCATTTAAATACCTTCATTGGTTGGGCGGGCTACAGCTAGAGCTGTATGGTGGCTCTGCCTGGCTTCGTTTAGCTCGGGGTTGTTTTTTTTTTTTTTTTTGTTATTTTGTTTTTGTTTGTTTGTAAGTATTTCCCTTCGTGTTCTTATAGCCTGCCTCTACGAGTATGAAGCCCGATGAGGGGTTGGTGCTGTGTTGCTCTGCTCTGTTGTTGTTGTTTAGTGTTATATCGGTGTACCGCTTGAGCTCTTTTGCACTTGTGTAAATTTTTCGGTCTCATATTTACAGTTTAACTTTAGTTTTACACACAAATAGTACAAGAGGAGGGGTGGTGGAAAGGGGATGAGGAGGTTATGGTGCGAGTGATAGTGTAGTGATGGGATAGAAAGTCCATAAGAGGAAGGAACAGAATGTATCCTCTGGCAGGCGGCAATTGTCGTCATGAAAATAAGTTTAGTTCTCAAGTCGAGTCCGGGGGTGAGTGTGCCCTCCGCACTCTCGAGAAAATATACGGAGTGCCAAAACAAGGGTTAAGAATCGGTATTCGGAATAGACATAGGAATGGCAATATGAAGGTGAGGGTAGTAGGTAACTCAGGACTCAGGAGCAAGAGTAGGAACAAGAAATTTGTTCTTCTACTATATCGTCCTGTTCCATACCAACATACATACATTTAGACTATACCAACTGGGTGATGTTGTCTCCTCTGTAAAACTTGTCGCCGCCGCTTGTGTGTTGTAATTCATTGTTTGTGGTGGTGATAAGGTTGTATGCGGTGAAGGGTCGGCGTGAAAATATGTAATAGAGACGACTTTGGTATTTGCAATAATTGTGCAAGGGTCGGTGGTTTGTCGGCTGTGTCATCTTGTTGCAGTTTTTTGGGGGTTGCTTTGGGGGTGTTTTCTAGTTTTCTTGTTTTTTCTATTTTGCTTTTGAAAGTATGTAGCAGATTGATAGTATTCCCTTGGTCTCCTCTGTTTCAGTTTAAGGCGGGTAGGTAGAGAGGAATAGGTAAAAGTTATGAAGGAGAAGAAGATGAGGGAATTCTATTCGAGTGTAAAACTTAAATAAGGATATCCTGTGGTTAAATAGAGTTTGACCCGTATGTCAAAGAGATGTTCATGCTGAATAAGAACAGGCAAGGCATACATATGTACATAAATACCCTGCCTTAACTCCATACTACATTATGCATCATCTATAACTATGTGTGTTGATGTTTTATAAAAGGGGTTGGTTAGTTTTTAATTGATTTTGAAAGGTGCAAGATGTAGGTACATATTTACTTTTGACTCTTCGGGGCAGGTACACTCTCGTATTCACCTATGACATTTTTGACTTGAAAAAGGATGTTGATGGGATATACATACGAGTGTTTGGGTGTTTTTGTTTATTCAATCGATTTATTATTTCCTGAAAACCTACAAAATATAGAAACAACTTTTAAACAACGAGTCGAAGAGTAAGGTACCAACCAATCCAACGTGTCGTATATGGCTGAAAAGGCTTTTATGAAATTCCTTTGAACTTATGAATAAAATAAACTCATTTCGCAACAATGTCAGTGCTTCTGAATTCTAAATTCCAATTTATTGAAAAATATTTTAAGGGGAAATTGTTGTTTCCTTTACCTTCATTATAAAATTTCTTTTCTCTTATAATTTTGATACTTCTAACACAAGCTTCTACTTAGATTAAAGAAGAAAAATTTGTGTTAACAAATCTAGCAACGTATTTATATTATCATGAAGAAATTAATAGTTCATGTGAGACTTATGTTGGGCGCCATTTAATAACAACATGGTTTAAATTAAACATACATATAGTATAAATTTATATTAACAAATTTTTCTGTCTAAAGTGATTTATTCTGACCTCAAGTACGAACTTAATGCTGTGTCTGATTAAATTAAGTTAAGCATTGGGCGCCATTTATCAAATTAGAAAAATTGAATGCAATAAAAAAAGCTAGTGTAATGGTGGTATATACGTTGAACTTTTTTAATTAAGAAAGTTACAGAGGCAAGTTAAAAGAAATGGTATCAAAATGTTCATGTTGGGCGCCATTTAATATTCTAATGTCATTAATTTTAACAAGATATGATTTGTTAATTAAATTTTTAAATGATTTGTATAAAAAATAATTCTTAGAATCATATATATATTTCTCAAGAAGCAAGAAAGATCTTAACGTTGGGCGCCAGTTAACAATTTATTCAAATTGAACTTTCAAAATTTGTTATACTTTGTAAATTTAATTATTTTATAGAAATTCATACATTTTCTCTACAAACAACCAAAAAAAAAAACTTATAGACTTAAACGTTGAAAGCAAGATAAATTCAAACGTCAACATCGGGCGCCATTTTAAGTATTTTCTATATTTTGCTAGAATCGTTTAGTCTAGAATCTCATACTAAAATGGTGCGTGTGTAAACCAAAAAAGATTGGACTTACTTTGGTGTGCACTGGTTACTACTTTTTCGGCCATTTTTTGGATGAAAAATAAAACCAGATAGAAATCACAACTATTCTGTATATTATAAACCCATTTATTAATAAGAGTTCCTATTTATATTCATATCAAGCATAAATCGCATTAAAATTCAAAACAAAATCACTTATCTCACGTATAGCTTCTCTGTCATTCAAATTCAATTCTACTTCTAGATTTTGCGCACCCTATTTATATCTGCATCTAAAAAGACTATTGGACATTATCTTCCCTTAAATCAAACAAAACGTAACGAAATGAGAAAAAAAAACTAACATAATTGTTAATCCCCTGTTTTCACATGAATGATTAAATATTTTATTTTGCAAAACACAAAACAATTCGGTTAGGGTATTATTTTAAATCCTGTTTATTACTCTGTCATGTGTATGCAATGTTCCTCTAACTTTACCTTCCTTCCCAAGTACCAACCACAACGAAGTCCTTTATTCCACACATAATCTGTCATATTTAAAATATTCTACAGCACACATATTTATTATATGAAACTCCTCTTTCTTAAGGGTAGAAGGGCAAACAAAAAAAAGTAACATATTGACAAATTATTCTCTTCATTGTGTTCATACCCTTAACCTAATATCTTTGTTTTTGTATTTCAAATGACGTCTTTTTTGTTATCTCTTCACGTCGTCATTTTGCGGAGTCCGTCATCGTAGTCCCTGTCAAAGTCGTCGTTGTATTGTGTCCTTTCAGGATTGTCCGGCTTTTGTTGTTGTTTTTATTTTGTTTTCAATTCTTGATCGTGTCTTTTTGAAATGTATGATAATATAATGAACTGGAACTAGATAAAAGAACCACAGGATGTAGAACCAAAACCATCATCAATTTTATTAAAAAAAAAAGAAGTTAACACCTCAATTTAAGGGAATTAAAAGATTTGTGTGTGTATTTTTATGTGTATGCGTGGAGGTATTAAGAACTATGTAACTGTCAGATTGTCAATAGTTATGGTGAGTAATTTAAAATGTGCGTCTGCCAATAGGAATTTATGAACTTTGACTGTAATTTCAGTCATATTGTTGACGTTTCATGTGTCAAAGAAGCTGTCATTTTTGACGTCCATGTTTTGAAACCAATTTGTTGAGTTATAGAGCGGTTTGTTCATTCACCTGTCTTGTTTTTCATTCAGGAGGCGTGGCACTAAAATTAAAGTCAAAAATTAACAACAAACGAAAAGTAATTCCGGTGTACAAAGAAACTGTGTCCAACTATAAATCGGCCATTCAAACTGATGACATCTCAAAATTAAATAAATTAAGTATTTAACCAACAACAACTTACTCACATGCTCATAATGTTAATAAACTTCTCAAAAGTGCTATCTAAGATCACTTGATGAGAGAATTCTTTTACTCACCACACAAGTGTCAAAATCTCCTCAAAACCAACTTAACCAAATGGACTTAACGAAAGAAAACAAAAACCATCAACAAAAAGAAAAGAAAAAAAAAAAAACATCTCAATCAAAACTTCACTTCCAAATGGCATTTCGGACATATCATAACAAACCGCACACTATTTACCCTTAATAAAATAAGTCCGCCCGTTTCCAGAAAAGGACTCCTTATTTTTACCACTATCACTTTCCTCAATAAAAACACAAAAAAAAAAAATAGAAGAAAAAAAAAAAGAAAAGAAATTAAGTACAAACTAGTTGGTAAAACTACACTCAAACACACTCTTCCTATTCGTTCTTCCCCCCTCCCCTCAATCACCCCACACACATGGTTAAGGGTGGACTTTTTGAAAATAAATTTCATTGCAAATACCAAAAACCAACATGGACCGACAAAAATAAAATAAACCAACTAACCGAGCAACAAAAAAAAAAAAAAAAAAAAAAAAAAACAGGATAAAAGTAGAAAACTCACAAATAAAGTGCCAAAATGTCAGCACTTATACACTCCTATAAAATGTGGTTTGGTCTTGTACTAATATAACTATATCCCGTCAGGATTGTGGCATCAGGACAAGAGGACAGGACGAAGTAGAACACTCCGACTCCAACTTCGACTTCGACTTCGACAAGAACCTTCATCTTTCTCACTCTTTCTCTGGGTTTTTCGTCTCGCCTTATGATGATGACCTCACTCTGCCACCATCGCATCGCCATCATCGGCTCCCCCCGTCTACCGTCATGTCATCGAACATAGTTCCGCTTGTATATGCTTATACCATATCATCATCATCAGAGTCACCCTGTCACCCGCCCGCCTCCCAACCCCCGGATCCTCGCACCGCACCGCACCCCACCACAAGGAAAAAGTGATAAAAGTTGTGGAAAAGTTTGCGGAAAATTGCTGTGCATTTTTCATTGCATTAAAATTCCGTGTGGTCGACTATGAGGTTTTTTTCTCAAGTATGGTGAGAGCACACACTCAACCACTGAGTTTTTTCTTCCACCCTCCCCCATTCCACTAAATCAACCCCCTTCCCACCACTGTCTCCACCCCTCGTCGCACACTATAAACAATACGAAAAGCTCAGACTAACACATGTTTTCATAACAGTTTTTCGGATGGCTGGAGGCGGAGGTGGCGCTCTTTCTTTCTCTCTCTCTCTCTCTCTCTGCCTCATCGTCTCTCCCTCTCGCTCTTTCTCTGTCACTCGCTCGCAGATCTCTTGCTTGTTTGTGTGCATGTATGTATGTTTCTCGTTGCCACACACACACACACAACTACATCGAAGCCCAAAAAGGACTCTGAAATTTATTTTCCAATGTACCTAGAGCAAGTCATTCAAAGATTTTCTATTTTCCCCACAACAAGATTAACTTGGGAAATCATTTTTCATGCAACACAAGATGTTTTCTTATTTTCATTCTTCTTCTTCTTCCTTTTTTTTTTGTTGATGTTGTGCCCTGAGGAGTGGTAAGGGGGGCGGACGAAGGGTGATTTCTTTGGATTTTGTACATAGACAAGGAATATTTTCATGCACTCGATGGTGTTTGTGTGTGTTTGATGTGGGGGTGCAAGAGTGTCGAGTTGTGAGTGTGTGTGTGCTGGGTACAAGTGGATAAATTTGTTAAAAGGAAAATATATTCCATTTTCCTCAACAACACCAAAAACAACAACAACAACAACCGAATAAATAAAATGTAAACCCAAGTGAATTCGTTGGTGTTGAAAACTGTTTTCTGTTGCACACACGAAAAACTACATAAGTAAAAATAAAGTGAAAATGAGAAGATTTTGTTTCTAATTAAATTAAACAAATACCTCGGATGAACTTTAAGGTTAAATGGCGTTTTCAAGGGTCAACCTAGGACAGATGGACGGGGGGGGGGGTAAGATATACCGTCCATAGGTAGGTATAGCATCGCCCACGTAGAGAAGCACTTAACTTTTGTACATTACCTGGAAGGCATAAGAACCAGAGTAATGGCCAATATTTTTGGTTCGATGCTATATGGGTGGCGGGGGCGTGGTTGAGAAGGCGAGAATGAACGAACGAACGAAGAATATAAACTATAGGAAAATCGGTTGGGCAAATATGTGGAAAATTTTATCCGATTTTCTATATTACAGACATACATACCTACATAAGTATATTGACTTTCTTATGTTATCTACAGTTAGAAACGCCATATGGACTGGACGGGCAGGAATGGCGAATGGACGGGATATGTGTATTTAGTCAATTTTTGTTTGTTTCTACTTAGTTTACGGAAAGATACCTTAAAAGGGGAATTGCATATGGGTACATTAGCAATATGGGCAATTTAAGTTCAAATTAAAATGTGTGTAAGTTGGAGATTAAAAAGTGAACGATTAGACTCTTTTTTTACTTTAAGAGGGGGAGGGGGTGGGGGAAGAGTGATGTGGGAGTTTAAAATATGTGACCTTTTAAGAAGTTACATAAGTGGGCATCTCGATATAAGTTAAAACAAACCTATTTTTCGTTTGGATTTTTGTTAAGCGATGGCACCCGGAAAATAAGTTGAACACATTTGACGTTATTAAATTGAAATCCCCTGGAAGGAATATCAGAAGAAATTTGACGACTTTTAAAAGGGTTTAAGAAGATTTCGATTTACAAGCTATTAAAGTTACCAGGAATTGAACAAAATTGTTTATTTAAAATTTAATACTTTTAAACTCTTTGTAATATCTATAAATAGCCTTTGACAGAAATGTGAAGTTATCGGCAAAATGTTGTTAACCTCAAATTTTCAAATAAGGATTTTGTCACAAATGTCATAGAAAAATAATATTTTTTGTCTACTTTTTTGAGTTTTCATTGATCATCCAGATTCTGTCAATCAATGACAAAGTATTTTAAAGTGACATTTTGGAAGTTTGGAGAGTTTTGAAAAATCAGCTTAAAACTATGTAGATCAATAAATTTAAATCAATTCAGAATATGCAAGGTTTTAAGTGTGCTGAAACTTAAAACTACAAATATCTGACGAAATCGACCATCGACAAGACTAGCAAAAGTCTTGGAACAAAATATAGGGTCTCGTCACGGATAATTTCAAGTAGTTTCGTCTCGTTGTATTGAGATGAGAGATGGGATTGATATGCAGACGGAGACTTTTACTGTCTCTTGGCCAGACATATCCTAGCCTTTTTTGAGTTCAATAAATTTGAAAAGAATTTGTTCAAGTCGACAAGTAAGAAGTTCTATTAAAATACCCTAAAGGTACAGCGTTTTCGAGCTTAGAAAACTATGCACATGCAGTGTTAAAAACGGATAATTCCGTAAGATATTATAGTGTGCTCTTTTTGTTGTGTGTTCCTTCTGCTCTTGTCTCTCTGTCTTGTATCAATGAGTTGTGTTGCGTCACCTAATAGTCTTAGTCGTTAATGTACACTGTCCTTTGGAGATTTATGTGCAGAATAGATTTCTTGGTTCATGTCATTCGAATTTCGGGATTCACCCTGTAGCAAGTTTTAAGTCTCATCCACAATAAGATAACCAAAACCAACCACAATCCCCGTTAACTTCAACTCAAACTGTTTTCTTATTTTTCTTCTTTTTTTTTAATTACAGTGCTGTGTCAACAATCTTTTTCTATCTTTTTTTTAATACTTCAATTTAAACCATAAATTAATTTATCTGCAAACAATTTTATGTCTCAACAAAGACACCAACTTAAACAGACCCCTATATAAAGAGAAAGAGAGAGAGTGAGAGAGAAAGAGTAAGTAAGAACGATGAAGAAATAATGACCTCTGCTTGGTCATTCTCTTTTTTAAACCAAACGCCATCATCAGCAAAAGAGTGTAAAAGAAAAGCGCAAATCTTAACAAAAAAAGAATTAAGAAAAAAGCAAAAATAAAAGAGAACATTTAAGATATAGACAACAAGAGCAAAAATAATACAAAAAAAAAAAGAATATAGGAACTCGCAAAATAAATGCACAACATTAAAAAACAACAATCACACCTACCCCTTGTTAAAGGGGTATCGTCTTACTCGTCGTAAAAACAAAAAAAAAAAACAAAAAACTTTGTGTTTGGTTTTAAGAGGTGTTTTTATGAGTCATAAAAAAAAGAAAAGCTAATAAAAAATCTCTGAAGAAAACTTTTACGACATTTTGTACTTTTATCCACCCGCGCCACTGTGCACCACATATACAACAGTTACATATTTATACATGTATGTGGGTATAAAAAAAAGAGTAAAATGATATAAAATACTCCTATCCGTGATATTGAAATGACAGATGGTAGAGGGAAGAGGAGAGGGGTGGATTAAAATAACCTCTGAGCTTAAACTTTAAGCTATAAACGCAAGCGACATTTGAATGAGTAACCTACAATGGATCTTTTGGATACAAAACTTGTTAAAAAATCTACTTTAATTTTAATTAAAAATTATAAAAATTCACCACTTACATGAAAACAACTTTTCTTTAATTTCAAGCAATTGGTTTCGGATTAGATTGAAGTTGAACCTCAGTTTTTTCGATGAAGACAAGTGAGTTGAAATCTGAAAGATCTCGAGCGGAAGGTGAACAACATTGGAGAAACTAGACTAAATAAGTTTGAGTTTGATTGATGACAATGTTGAAAGCTCGGGTTTAAAATTTAAATAGCCAGGGTAAGTTTTTTGGATGTTATTGAACATTCAAGTGTCAAATTGGCAGCTCTAAAATGTTGTTATTATTTGTCTTATTTTATGTTCCCACTTTAACTGCATGAATAAAACTGCAATTGGAACAAAATTTGATGAAAAAAATCCCTCACACACGAATTCTGTCATTCAAAATCGCCAAAATGTCCCACAGTAAGTCGAATAGACAAGCAAGTAGGTAAAATTAAAACAAAAAAAAAATGAAACTATAAAAGAAATGATTTCGTTTTTTTTTTTGTGTTTGTTCACTGATCTCCTTTAAGTTTGTAGAAAGGAATTTCATTAAGGATCTTACACAACTACTATACGCCATATTGCATTTCAAGTCACGAGTCAGTTTTAAGGATGTAAAATAAATAAAACTTGCGATATAGATGTTTTTTTTTTGTTTAATTTTATTTTCAAGACATAAAATATGCGAATTTTATTGTTGTTGTTGCATTTTTGAAAAGAAAACTTCAACCCTCAATAATAAGTTTCACCCTTGAAAACTTATGCAAAAGTCCTTATGACGACATTTTAATATTTATAAAATATGAGAGTATTCAATCCGCACACACTCCATATGGACTCCTGTCCATATCCATAGGTATATAAGAACAAACATTCACAATCACAATGAGAATTTAGCGACATATCCTTTTTTATTGGTCTCTTAAAACTCCGTACTCGTATTCGGTTTATAAATATGTGAGAGTGAGTCCTTCTCGTATTACTTGCAATTGAATGAGTTTCAAAAACTTTAAGGCTTAAATGGTGATTCGGTTGGATGAGTACCTACTTATCTTTTTATTGGTCTTTTGTCGTCACACATATCTACATACATACATACATACATACTCGTACATACACACGTGTGGTATAATGTGGTTATTGGGAGGTTTATACATGCCCTTATTTTAATGTTGATTATACGAGCATTAAGTTGGGTTTATTCTTTTGAAGAGGGTCTATTTTTGGTTGATTGGTTTTGTAGTTGAGGCAAAGCGTGTGTCACAGGGTTTTATGCATTGTGACAAAATTTTAGACAACGCGTGTGACGTACATACATACATACATATCCTCGTATGTAGGTAGTTTTGTTCAGTGTCCTTTTTTTAATTTGGGTTGTTAAGGATTAAAAGTTTTGTTTACGAAATTTGTCCAAAAAACTGGACCGGTTTTCATGGAGAAGACATAACATCCTCGATGAAGGTTCATTAGGGATGAATTAGTGAATGGTTGAGTGAATGAACCGAGTGGATGATTGAATAAATGAATGAACAAGTGAACGAAATTAATAATTATTTAAATTTAAATTAGAAGTTTGAAAGATACAAAATGAATATTTGTAATGAATTAAATGAACTACTACATGAATGAACGTAATCAAATAAATAAAATATTCTAAATAATAATGAATACTCAATGAAGAACTGAATGGAATGACTGAAATGAATGGAATGACTGAAATGAATGAAAAGATTTACATGAATAAAATGAAAAACGATGGTCAAACCTTCGGTTTAGAGGCCAGGTTTGGATGACGAAGAATTTCTCTGAAGAACTGGTCCCACTTCGGTTTGGGGGAATTTGGTCCAATACTTTTCAAGCATAAGACAAAGTGTATATGCTCGGTGAACTCTATGAGCTCTACAAAGATGTGGAGATGGCTCAATAGTTAGGATATGTTGAATTAACCGTCCCGGTCTATATAATAAGTAATGCACAAGCCAAACTGACAAGAGGGATATCAAACCTCTGGTTTAAGAGCAATACCTCCATCGCATGTTCCAGGGAACTTGGTCTGGATGGCAGGAAGAATGGTTTTACTACATTTTATGTTACTCCGCATATAAATATACGGAGTTAAGACACTGCAGCGATTGAGTCTATCAGATGATAAAACACAAGACATTAATACAGGACAGTTTGCTAGATAAAAGGTTATCACTCAAAGGACTACACTTTTCCTGTAAAATCTTGCCCACACTGTTACACATGCGCGTCTAACTTAACAAATAATTACAAAGTTTTTCATTAGACTCACACCTAATATAAAACCCCCCAAAATAACTTACTTAGAGTAGATTATGTACACAATTTTGTGATGAACTTCAATTAACTGCGGTAACATATTTCTTGATGAAGGCTTATTTGTCCGCCCTCCTATAATAAAGTCACAAAAACAAAAAAGCGAAAATAAGCTACACCCCAATCAATGTGCCAAACGCTTACAACACAAATTCCACAAAACACAATGCTCCGGCCCACAAAAGAGCACTCCAATATACAATATCTACCCACCCCCTCCCTACAAACAAAACGACTAAGCTTGTCTACTAAAAGCCAATTTATATGCGAAAATCTTATTCAATTCAGCGAACATAAAATAAACCACCAATCCCCTGAGAACAACTTCAACCAAACCCCTCCCCCCAAGCCCCTCACAATTTTCTTTCTTGATGTTTTTCATTCTTCTTTCAATTTTATTCTAAGCAAATAAACTCTATCCATCATCGATCCCTCACGCACATAAAATCAAATAATATGCGATATACAGAACAACCCCTCCTCCCCCCCCACTCGTTTATCACTACTCCTCCTTTTCACCATAAACCATAACCTATAAATCTAAACACACTCAAATAACCACTCATTGCATAGTTGAGTTAACTTTTTGTTTGATTTCGTCGTTAAGTGAAGGCGGCTGTCAAAAAAGGGCTACAAAAGTACAAAATAAATAATAAACCAACACCACCACTACCACTACCACCAGCGCCAGTGCCAGTGCCAAAGCCAGCGCCAGCGCCACATCACACACTCTGATCCTGTTCAACTTAACTTCACTTCACTTAACTTTATTCGGTTCGGCTTGGTTTGATATTCGGCTGCGAAACGCCATTTCCAGGTCCGTCGCCACACTCGTATTCATAGTCGTCCTTGTTAAATTTCGATGCGAACAGGGAAACAGAACTTTGACGGTCGAGAACGAACAGCAAGTGGCAAGGACGACGACGCGACGACGACGATGACTGACGAGTGACGACGAACGCCCCATTATTCAACCACTTACCCATTCATTCATTTATTCAATTCATTCATTCAAATATAAAGCAAATCACCTCATTAGATGATGTTTTTTTTTTTTTTTTTTTTGTCATGGGTGTGGGGGTGTTAATGTTTCCTGAGGGGGTGTTAGATGCTGGGCCTTTAGCTCTTTTCGCATTTTTATGTGATACGGTGCCGAGTGGTTCACCACCCTGAAAAGGCACACACACACCTACACGTAGACAATTAATTTTATTTCGTTGTACGTACTTTTGGGTACTCCATTTTAACACCCCATTTGGGTTAGGTAGGGTTGCCATCGTGACAATATAATGTTGAAAGTTATTTGCTTTTTTCCAGAAGATAAAATTTGAATAGTGTCATGAATATGACGTTTTTGGAATTCAAAAAAAGGACTTGATACTTCAAAAAAGATATTTGGGATTTTCACTTTAATTTGTGGGATTTTCATTATTCAAGACTTATCTGCATTATTTCTTACGTACTTGAGGGGTTTTGAAAGAATATTTAAGCGGTTTGTTTATCATTTGATATTCTATGGAATTTTCCAATAAAATGGGATATTGGGTGTTTTAAGATTTTAAAACAGGGTTTTATCATATTAATCGCATTATCAATTTCTAGGGATATTTAAGTTTCATTTATTTGAGATCCATTGAGATTTAACTATTTTTGGCTGTCATTCTAAAAGTTCATTGTATTTGGGGTTTTTATATATTTTATTAAATTTCCATTTGTTGCAGTTAATCTGTTTTTAGATTTACAGATGGGTTATTCATGCTTTGAAGGGATTTTGATATATTTTTTTCATTGACATTATAGTTTTCTTGTAGTTGAATTGGTAAACATTTCTGGCAAACTTACAAAATGATGATAACAAGATTCTTAGGGTTGGGTTTTTAAGGTAAATTACATGGACTTTTGGGGATTTTCGAACGTTTCTAGTGAGGTGATCTGATGATTGTTGATTTTTTTGTGGGATTTTAAAAAGTGGTTTTGTTTTTTATCCGTGGGATGTTCGTTGGAAATTATACTCATATTTGATGTTAGGGTTGTCAAAAATAGGGATTAATTTATTTTTTATGGGATTATTAAATCAATCCTAAATCCCAACAGAAACAATAGAATAAAATATTTGACTGAAACCCTGGACTGTTGTCATTTTCAACACTATGGCATTCCTGTCACTTGTAGAGATGAAGTTTGAAAAAAGGGGATTTTGGGGGATTGTGCTTTGAGCGGAAGAATTATGAGTGTACATTTTTTTTGTTTTCCTAATTTTTGTCTCTCTCTCTCTTTCGCCGTGCTTTTAATTCATTTTAAGTATACGAGTATTTTGCCATAATAAAGTTGCTTTGGACGAGTTTTTAAGGATATTTCTGAGAATGTTTTTTTCCGAGAGAGGGGAGACGGGTTGAAGGTTTTGAAGAGTGATATTAAGTATTCCAAGGGTATAGATGTGTGTCTGTGTACCTCTCAACACAAAGGTATTGGAGCTGATGTTGATGGTGTCTCTGGTATGCCGCATGTGTACGACAACGACGACGACGACGACGACGGAAGAATAGATGGACTCTCGACTCCAAACGGTGTTGGAGGGTTGTAAAAAGTTGCTAAACTTTTTATGATTATCTCATAAATTATATTGAGTTATAGGAGGATTATAAGAGGGAAAGATACGAATCAGTTGTAGTACTTGCTTCTACTTTGAATTACAAATTTTTGTTTGCGTTTTTGTTGTTTCGCAGCAGGAAGGTGGGTGGGTGCCGGGTGGTTGGGTAAGAGTGGTGGTCGTGATGATGATAATGATGACGATGGCAAAAGGGGGGCGTTCGAGGGGGAGTTGTTGGCAGTGATATTTTTCGGCAGTTAGGCTAGTTGGTGGCTGTTTTTAAGGGACAGGGAAGCATTCTTTTTCTGTTTAACGATTATCGGATGATGAAGATTTAGATTAGTATATAAATGGCAAACAGTTAAATTGCAATTTTATTCGAAGTGTTTAGAGAGTATTTTGTACTAAGTAGGTTTGTTTGTGTTGTGCTTTGGAATGGAATATATAGGGATGCCAGAGAGAGGCGATAAAATATTTGATGACTGGGTTGTTGTTTATTCTTTTTTTTTAATAGCAAATAGAAAATAGACTTGAAGTCTAAATAAGAAATGTGGTTTTATTTTGGGTTGTTTTGATGGTTTTATGTTTGTTTTTTGTTGTTGTTTATTGTTGGTTTTATAGTTTGACGAAAACAATGAATTCTGGGTCTTTAAATAGACGTCTATAAACGAGTATTAGGTAATTTACTGACAAGTAATATTGATAAAGACGCAATAATTATTGTTGTTTTTTTTTTTTTTAAGTAGGTAGTGGCAATGTTGGCATTAAGACAAATGGCCAGCTATAAAAATTGATGTTGGTTTTAAATGTGATTAGGTATAAAGGTATTTACTTTTGATGGGGATATAATTTCGACATCATTTACTGATAATGATAAGCGTTTAATGAGTGAAATTTGAATCGAACTCGTTTGATGGTTTATTGAGTTTTAGATTTATGACTGAACGAAAGTGTATTAAGGTTTTTTTCTTTTGTCAAGTTTGTCGGGAAATTGAGTGTAATTGATTTGGTTGAAGATTTTAGTAGACAAAATCATAATCAATAGGAGAGGAGTGCATCTCGGAATTGCTTTAAGGTCCCGCTTCCCCCATCTTTCATTTGATTTGATAAAATGTAAGATTCGTTTCTTATAATGTTAATATTTAACTTCACTTTAAAGTACATACCTATATGTACTAATGTTAAGTAAAAGACGATAACAACAGAAATTGTTGTCAGTTTTGACACTGTTAGGTTTGTTAAATTTTCTTTGATCAGAAAAGGAGATTTGCAAACGTCACGCGGAGGTAAGAACTTATACATAGATATTTTTAAGACACTCATTATGACACATGACAAAAAAGTGGAAACGTCAAAGAAATTGTAATTGTCAGCACAAAGACTGCTCGAAGCGTCTACCACTTTTTGTCACACAGTTACTGTCAAAAATGGCATTTGTAATGTCAATAAGGACTTTACGAATCTGTCAACGTCAAAGCTGACATTTTTTGAATTAATTTTTAATACGCAACACTATGCAAAAGAAAATGCATACAAAAGAGTATTCAGATTTTATGGTTTTTAAACCTTTGCAGAAATCACAAAGTCAAAAATTCTTTGCATCAAAACTATCGATATTCAAAGAATATCGTAGACAAGAGTTAAAAGTATCCCGGGAAGGAGTGAAAAGAATTATGCAAATTATCACTAAGAAGAAACCAGGGCTGCCAAGTTGGTAACGTAAACATAATCAAATAGTAAAATTTTTTTTGAAATTCCGAACATACATAAATATTTTAAATACTCCAACCAACACATTTAACTTAAAAAAAAAAAATGTTATCCCAAACCAAAAACTCTCCCCCATGAGTTCTTTATTCCTAAAACTTTTTTTCTTTTCCTTAGAATGAACAAAATAAAATAACTTTAAATTCACAATTTATGGTTAAGTTATTGATGCCAACAACATATTATTATATACATTACATATTTACCATTTGGGTTTTATTTTTTTACATTTTTTTTTCTTAAGAAACATTCCCTTTTTAAATTTACCCTAACCCTTCCAAAAACCAAACCTCATATTTGAACAAAAATTGTCTGGAAAAAAAATAACAACTTAAACTGTATGCAACAGCAATTTTTATCACTATCAATCGAACCGAGCAGCCTTTCAAATAATACCCTAAGCCTTACCACGGCTTAAGGATAACCCTCTTTCAGAGAATTCAAGAAGGAATGAAAGTAAACTAAGGAAGAAGAGAAGAAAAAAAAAAACAAACAAAACCCGAACGAATGAATGAAGAAAAATTATTTCATCTCCATCGATTTGGAAATTTATGCCTCCAAAAAGTAACATAAAGAAAATCCATGTTTAAAAGTGAAGACAGGACGAAAAAGGACTACGACTGACTATACTTCGACGTTCGATGTGGATGTCGATGACGATGACGATGACGACGACGATGGCGGCGGTGGTGGTGACGAGCATTTCGACAAACCCTCAAGAGATGTCGTTTTTTTGCTTTTGTTATTTCTTGTGCACAACACGAGTGTGCCAATAAGAAGGATAATATACAAAACTGTTATTATTCGCATTTGTTGGAAGGAGTGCAGGGGGAGAAGTTGATAAGAAACCAAAAGAGAGTGGTTGTTGGGTTGATTCAAGTCTTATGCAAGACAGGATAACCCAAGATTGCTCTGAGTAAAATAAGCGTAAACTCAGTGGTTTTATGAATACTTATCCTGTCAAGCGTTATGTGTGAGTTAAGAAAGAAAAAAAACTGAATAACAGAAAAAGGATGAGCAAGGGATTGGCAAGCACAAATATTTGCCAGTCAGTCACCCATTTCGAGGAGGAGGAGGGAAAAACTGACGAAATTTCGAGGTAAAGCAATTCAATTCGAAAATCTTTTCCCTAAGGGATAAACGGCAAAATAAAGATGAACAAGCAAACATGAAGAATAAAATGAATGCAAACAACTAAACAAGAAGAGCAAAAAATTGAAAATGAAAAGGAATTTTGAAGAAGTAAAAATTTAAAAACAACCACGCAAAAATGAGAATTTCATCAGTTTGGTGACAGGTGTTAAGGATAGTAATGAATGTAAGACAAGTAGGCGTGGCAGAAGGTGGCTGCACTGGAATGCTGTAAATTCATTCAAATTAATTTAAACTGAGGAAATCGTAGCAAAATCAATGTTCTAGTTTTTGAATAAATTCAGTTTCAAAACAA
This sequence comes from Scaeva pyrastri, assembly GCA_905146935.1. Classification (NCBI taxonomy): domain Eukaryota; kingdom Metazoa; phylum Arthropoda; class Insecta; order Diptera; family Syrphidae; genus Scaeva; species Scaeva pyrastri. The sequence goes on along the minus strand of LR989927.1, from coordinate 24,287,454 downwards.
ACAAGATGAATATAAGGAAAATCGAATTTTAATTTTAACTGGCGCCCAATGCAAGAAGAGAGATTTCATTTCTTTTCTGATTTCCCTTGACAATTGACATTTAGCAAAACATTGAAGTTATGTCAAACAATTACCGTTCAAACGAAGCCTGAGAGACTGCAACTACTACGAACTTCTGAAATCATTGACATATTATATGTAGACAACTTCATTAGTTTAATGAAGCGCTCTTGGTACTTGGTGGTCATTGAATGAAACTCATTATCAAGAAGAAAATTATTGTATTTGAAATTATATTAGCGCTGTGATGTCGTGTGTTTTTTTTGCTCTGAAATTCATAAGAAGTTACAAGCAAACAGTAGTAAGTGACGTTTTCATAGTTGAATCGTGTTTTATTGTCATACTCGTATAAATCCACTGTTTTCTTCATAATTTATTCATTAACGTCAAAATTGTTAACACTTAACAATTGAGTATATTCATTCTGCATCTGACAGGTACAGGTTGTTGTCATTTTTGACACTGACAAATTCCCAAGTAAAATTATTTTCACAGATGTTTTTTATATTTTTTAATTCATCTTTTAAATTAACTGTCAAGTTGCATCTGTCATTTCCAATTTAGAATAGATTTTAAGAATATGTCAAAAATTTAAGGTTACGTTTTTCGTGAATTTTTATTTGCTAATTATTTTGATTAAAAAACATTTACGTCTTGAAAAATTCATCTCAAACAACAAGAGAGTCAGAGTCAAAAAAGTCTCCCCCGCCTGTCAAGAAAATTCACTTTCTTTCCTTAGGGAAAAAATGGTTGCCGGGTTAGGATATGTACATATATTTTATGTATGTCTACTTGTTTATTTATTTTTTCTTCCGTTTTATTAGTCAGGTATTAGTAAGTGGATATCCTTAAGCCTTGCATAAGATCTTTTCCATTAACCATGTATGTGGTATGATTCTTAAAAGACGAATAAGAAAAAAAAAAAAAAACTTAAAGTGTGTTTCATGATTTTGATCGTATTTCTTTTTGTCCTTTCTTTTGTGTCAAGACGACTCAAACTACATGCGTCTCCCATAAACTTTGTGTTTTACTTGGAATTCCATTTTGTCGCCAGTTCCTTCTTTGCCTCAATTCATTCCATTTGCTTTTTCTTTGAGAAACAATAAAACATACATATGTCATGTCTTCAGGATGTTCTGGGGGAGATGTATAGTTTTATACGATTGCCCCATAGGTGGTGTTAAGTGGCACTTGTGCTCGAACACCAGAGGAAAAGGGGAAGGAGAAATGGGTTCCCTGATGGGCTTAGTCAGATCATATTACAATTTTTCCATACGATTTGTTTTTGAAGTGTGTTTAGTTCGTTTTTCTTTGTAATTCTGCAAAAATGGTAGACACACATTATGTCAAACTAGTCAAACTAAAACAACTCATATTTCGGATTATGTACAATCGAAAAAAAAAAACAAAACAGTAGAAACCTACCAAAGCAGCAACTTACAGCCAAGTTAGCAAATGGGCAAAGGATATGGGTCGACATGACTTGAACTTTTTGAAGATTTTACTTTTTCCCCCTGAATTATTCTTTATGCAAACTGGAATTTGATATTATGTATATTTAAAGAGGATATGCAATGCACTTGCATTGTTAAATTTGGAAGGAAGACAACGAACGCACGTTAAGGTCACAGAACTTGATATTGAAGGTCATTTGTGGTCTTGATTTTCATATGGAATTCCGCATACCGAATTACAATATGTATTTATTTGTCTCTAAATTCGGTTTTACTTTTCAAAATAAATTTAAAAGCATTTCAGAGTTGCTTTACTGTAAGAAGTGCCACATGGAGTGGGTTAGATCACAAAGTGGGAAACCTAAATAGTGTCAAAATACAACGAAACCATAAGGCACATAGATTCTTCAATGTAAAATTAAAACGAACGACATAAACTGAAAAGGTTGGAGCATATCCTAAGAAGGAAATTTAATGCACTATATAAAAAATCACTTTATTTAACTTATAGCCAGAGAGTCAAATTCAAAATCTGTCGGTGATACCAAGAGACAAATATCTATCATGAAGCTGAAACCATTTTAAAAATGGACATCAATTGATCAGGGTTAGAATTTAAGTAAATTATTGGAAGAAAGGAATCAAATGCTTGATAAATGTAAATGTTAAAATATAGTTGCATACAAAAAATAATTAGAAGCAATCGAAAAGAAACCTGACCTATTTGTCGAAGAAAGTATTCTTTTACTTTATGACTAAAGACAACTGTGTTGAAAACAATAAACTTTAAGTTCTTGAAACAAGAAACTCACTCATCTTTGATAATAAAGAAGAGAGGAATTTAAAAAGACAAATAAAAAACAATGTTGCTTCTTCTGCTTTTATAAACTAATCGAATTCAATTTTGGAAGAACTATTTAAAACCTTAAAGTAAGAAGAAGTAAAAGAAAACTAAGAATTTTATCTTAAAAACAATTCTACAAAACTTACACCAGGAGAAAAACTCAAAGCTTTGTTGAAAAGAAAATTCTCGTTGAGAGGATTAAAAATAACTTTTCTTGTAAATATTTGAGTTTAAATTGGAATCGTATTCTCAACATGGCCAAAAGAAAAAAACACGTGCTAAATGAAAGAAATACTTGGAATATATAATTACAAAGTATGTTCCCCTGAACTTAAATTATTGTTTAACAACAATTTTTCAACGACTCTGTTCTTTTGAATTTATTGGTTAGCAAACTAGCGTGGCGCTTTCTATTTATTTAAAGAAATAAGTTTAAAAACAGAAATAGTATTATATAATGAGAGTAAAAGAATTCACATTCATAAGACACGACAGTCGGAAATTTAAAACATGACATTTTATGTTACGTATACGTCACCTTGCCCTTAATCATATGTGCATTACATTGAAAGAATATAATTATTTTCAAATATGTAGTACTTTGTACTTCGAAAATAAATATCAGGTATTCAACTTAGGTTAGGTTAAGGTGGCTGCTCGAAAGAAGGCCAGCACACTTAGACCATCAATAGTCCATTGTGATACCACATAGATCATAAGATCCTCCTTCTCGTTGAGGTATTCGACTTAGTATTTATTAAATATAGCCTCGAAATAAATAAACGTATTGATTTTTTTAATCACGATAAGATTTTCTTTAGCTCGAAAATGAGAAACTAGTGAAAACTAATGATAAATGAAGAAGAAGAAATTAAGTAGTGAAGCTTCGTAGTCTTATGTGCAAGATTATTTAATTGTTTTAATACTAAAAGACAATATATTTTAAATTACGTGAAGGATGTTTTAAAACAAAATATTTTTATGTGAGATTTTATTTTGTGACCGAGTATTCCGGGAGAAAGTAAACTGAAGCCTGTTGCATATATTCCGTGCATCTAAGTCGTTATTGAATCAAAATTTCTTTTTCTTTGATAAATGAAGATTTTATACAGGAATTAACTCTATATGAAGCTGATTGCCGTTTTGTTTATATAATAAGAAGCATAATAAAAAAGAATGTTTCAGTAAACAAGCAATGAGTATTTTTGAAGATGTCTACTCAACTTTGGTGCAGAGATGAAAATGTCAAAAAGTCATCAATCAGTATAATTCTGTTGATTAAGTTTATTTAAGTCAAAAAAATTGTTAATTTCAAAATCTATTCTACATACATAACTTTATTTTTCTATTAGAAGTGTATAACATATTTATGCGATAAGTAAGATGTAGAATACGTTTATTTTAAAAAGGACGAGAATTCATTTTTGTTTTTTAATTTCGAAATGCTTTTGAAGTTTTAAGAAAAGTCAGAAAATATAAAACGTTTATTATTAATTTGTTTTAAGACTGACAAAAACAGCAAAACTGCTTTAGTCATAGATTATGAGGAAGACAAATTTTAAATTGAAAGCTACTTGGGAAATAATCAACCTTACATGCAATCTCATATATATACATATATATATATATGTTTAGAATCGATATAGGACAGTACAATCACAGATGCTATGTGAGTTTACAAAAAGGCAAGTTCTTAAATTCATATTGGCCGAAATAAGTGTTTTGTACTTGACATAACAAAACTCAAAACTGTTGAAAATCGGTTGCATAACTCTATCTAAAACCAAGTTTTTACTAGAACTAAATCCCAGAAAGGTGACATTTAATAGTAAAAAAGTGACTATTCTTGAATTATGGGTAAGTCTCTAGCTGTTGCAGTTTTAGGCATTTAAACCAAATGTTACTTATAATTTTTCTCCGATAATACAATTTTTTAAATTTTAACTCATGTCATGAACTTAATTTATCTTTCTTTTAAAAAAATATAGTATAATCTATTAAATAAATAATTTAAAGTGAGTACTTACCAACATCTCTTGGTTTCTCGTGTACATATTGTTTTGGTGAGCTGTTCTTTTTATTTGGTATTGGTCTTAGAGTTGTATTAATTTGCTGAAAAATTAATATAAAAAACAAAAATATATATCAAATAATTCTTAAAATTGTATAAATTAATGAAGTTTACTATTTTGTCAGATCTTTCACCACACGGCAGCCGGGCTACAGAAACATCAGGACTATCTTCAGGCGGTGGCGGTTGTGGTACCCAATTGTATCCTCTTCTTGATATCGGAACACCAACTCGATCATGTTGAGAAGCTTGTTGTCTTTTAATATGTAATAGAAAAAGTGATTTTAATATATGTATTATTATGTTTGATTTTTTTAAATATAATCTGAAACTAAATGTAATGCTAACTTATTTTCGGTTTATAGTAAAAAACAAAAAAAATTGTCTACAGTGTTTAAATGAATTCAGTTCAATTTACTTAATACCTACTGACCTAAAAACGATAGGATTGGATAAGTTCTTAAAGCTATATAAACAAATGAAGCCATTTAGGTTGAGATTTAAATTTTTGTGTATAATGAATTAAAACAGAGAAACAAAGGAAACATTTTACTATCACCAGCAGAGTCTTGTAATGTTTCGATGAACTAAATTTCAAAGGTTTAGTTTAGTAAATACAAGAGGTATCGGAATATACATACACTCGTATTATATTATACGATTTGAAACTTTTTCCCATAATTCTTGGGTGTACTTCTTTAATAAATTAAAGGATTGTTAAACTCAAGTTAATATATTAAGTAGGAGCTATTTAACCGGAAGAAAAATAAACTAAAAAAGAATTGACATGTTTTAAGATCATCTAAAATGAACTATTTTTAAATAATTTCTTGAAGGTTTATAAGTATTATTTAAAATATAATAATAATATTAATAATAATTATAACTAATTAAGAAATAAAGTCTTGTGTAAAAAAACATAAACCTAAAATTTAATGGCAAACTGTTTTATTTTTATAAATTACTCAGCTCGTAGTTAGAAAAGCTTACATGTTCCAAACTGATATTTTTTTATTTACTGAGTTTTGTAAAGTCATTAGCAATAGTAAACAGCAAGGAACTGAATCATTGAATTTATCAAATCTTAGTTTTAGAAAAACCCCGCAATGAAATCAATCATTTTTGAGCTGAGAATTAGGCACAGAACATTTGAATCTGTGCTAAAGAAAAATAAGCCATTGATTTAATTATTAAGTCAAATGTTTGGAATTACTTATTCCTTTCAACACTTTTAATTTAAAACTTATGCATTTAAAATAAAGAAGAATAATACTACTATAATAGTCTGAGATATAACATTTACATGTCTGGCAGATTTATTTTGATAACAATGATTATTACCTTGAAAACGTAATATGAACCATGAATACACTAAAAGTTTACAAAAAGAACAAAACCCTTAACAAACAATTTAAACAGTTGAACTAGTGAGATTGTCTATTACCACAAATTCAATTTAAAAACTTCAAATACGTTAGATTTAAATATCACAAAAATTAACAATTAATCTGGTCATATTTTTTTATCTTAATTTCTTAAAACAAACATATTTCTGTATAAATATTTCATATTCTTCTGCCCTAAATAAAGATGTTTAACATTATTAAGTGTTTTTATAGCGTCATATGATTTCTATTTAGTTAGCGATTGCTATATAATTTATAATAAGACTTGAGAGATACTTAATTCTTTTATTTTACTTTTTGTTTGCAGTAAAATCATAATTTTAAATTTAACTTTCAATTATGTTGTTTTTCTTTTTACGAAGTGTGTCTGATAAGAGGCACTTAGGAAATCATATTTTAAAAATACTTATTATGGTGTGTGTGCAAAGTTAAGTTTGGGAAAGATAAATAAATATGATTTGAAAAATTAAAAAAGCAAACAAATCTAGCACATGGAATTTAAATCAAATAAAAAAATCTCGGGGGCCTTATTTAAAAAGTTTATAGTGTTTTTCCTACTTAATATAAAACATATTATTTTTATTGATCTCTGTTTGATAAACTTGAACTAAATTGTTGTATTTATTTTTATTTTATATCTTCTTTTTTAATTAAGGTGTCTTTGAAAAAAAATGGCAAATTTGTGATTAAATGTCTACTCTAATTAACAGTATCATTGACATACAAAGCAGTAATCTGTAAACAAAAGTAAACTTTTGGCCAAGGTCTCGTATTTGTTCAGATGATTCATAAATATTTAATATAAAAGATTGTAGGACAGTTTAAAGTTCCAAAATAAGCTAGTTCAAGAATTGTAACCTCAAGACTTGAAATGTTATTATAGTTTTGTTTGTTTTTGTTTTTTACTAAAGTTTGATTGAAAAATTGTGAATTTTAAAATCTTAGATCATTTTCTCAAAATATGCTACTACAAAATCTTATTTAATGACTTCATGTTGTACTTGAAAGTATTCTTGGTACATACAAGTTAATGTTCAAAAACAAAGTAGATAAACGATTAAAAGGAAATTTAAATTTAAATATGCTGTATTAGAAATGACATTTTTTTGTTGCAAACAAATTTAATTATTTTGAAATTTTAAAATAATTTTATGTAAGAAATATTTTAATTTTTTAAGTTTCTGATAAGAATATCTTACAAAATTGATATCGTGAAATACTCAGATCTTTTGTATGTGCTTGTTTTTGTTTTGTTATGCTTATTGCGGAAATCATAATATAAGATTCATTCTGTTTTTTTGGAGCATTTAAATTTCAGTTTCAAGATCAAGAAAATAGAGAATACGAATACATGTATGTAATAGACCTTTTTCAAAACACCTTGAGTATCAAATATTGTTTTTAAATTCAATTCAAATCCAACGAAAGGAAAATGAATAAAATCATTTTCAAACTTCTGTTTTTGATAGAAGCTATCAATTGTAAAAAAAAACAATGGTAGACAAAACTAACTATCGCCTGATCGTTTGTCGATTATCGACATTCAACAAGGTCAAAATTTGATCCTCAAAACGTGATCATATACACGATGGATTAGTCACATATCGTCTGTTGATAATAGAGTCTTGATAATATAACATTTTTCGATAATCGAGTAACGTACTAAATAAGGAGATAAAAGAAGTTAAAGTGAACCTAAATATAGTTTCTTTTACTAAAAAAAATTACTATTTTGATTATTTTCCTGATTTGATCTAAAAGTTTGAGTGATGTCAGAGGACACATAAATTAAATTTGTTTCATTAAGGTGTTCCATTTGATGCAACAGAAAAAATGAACGGACTTAAAAAATAACTTAGAATGTTTATGATGGCTAATTAAGCAAGAAATCAAATGTAATTGGAATAGAAGGGCGCTACCAAAATTTAAATCTAAGTATTAGAAATATTTAACTATAAACACAAAAATAAGAAACTTAAATTGAATCCTTGTTATACAATAAAAATTAAATTCTTATAGTACACTAAACATTTAGGTTACAAAAATACATTTTAAACACAATCTACAATCTATTTCTTAAAAGTAGTAGCATATACTTAAACTTAATTCCCATTGATTCACTTAAAAATAAACCATTTCCATTCATAGATATGTATGTAATGCAATTTCCGAAGATTACATTCCAGTTTTGCATATACATATGTACTCGTACATATATAGATTCTATTAATAATCACCTTAAACTCTCATAACAATCCAAACAAACGACCGCATATTCTCCATTTTCCAACAAAAGACCATCGTCGCTCTTTCGACTTTTCACAAATGGAAATTCGTTAACAGGCAACGCTCTAACACGTTTCCGATACGTTGTTATCCCGCACAAATGGCAAATGTAATCGTGCCAATTGTATTTACGTTCAGCTGGATTCACACTTGCATTTTGTGCTTCATATCTACAAAAAAAAAAAATAATCGAATGAGGATTACAGAGATTCGTGAAGAGTAAAAATAAAGAAGCTTACTTCCTCCATTGATTCAGCAACGAATGATAACAGAATGTACAAACTAAAGCTGAATAATCGGAGCGTAATTGCTCAGCATTTGGCGGTGATTTATGTTTAAGTAAATGCGGGAAGTATGGTCGATTGCCCTAAAAAGATTCACAATTAATGTCTATTCAATTGGAAATTAGGTCAACTTGAAAAAATAACCTCCTTGCTGGTGTACAGGACTCTAGCCAGAGTCAAATCTGAATGCAAACCACAGAGGAAACAATAGATTGAGGTGCTAGCTGGTGTTGTTGAAACCGATGGTGTTGATGGTGGTGTGTTTATGCTCATGCCACCGTGTCTTGAGCCATTTGGTGAACTAGATGCCATCATTGGTGATGGAATGTTATATCTATTGAAGAAAACAACAAAAATTAAAATGTGAGTATTTGATTTGATTTGAGTGAACACACTTACCTTCTATGTTCCAATGGAACACGTTCCGCGTCCATTGTATCCCATTGACGGGCTAAATGATTAACACAGTCCTTGCATGCTAATACCCGATTTGAAGTACCAGCTGAATCACTACTACTGCTGCCCTTTAAACATGGAAAATGCATTGCATGGGAGTTCATGTGCTCGGCACTGGTCGACAGCCATTCCATTTTGTTTGTTGCACAAAGTGTTTTACAAATGTAGCAACTGCAATAGAAAATACTGAATGAGAAGATGGTTCTTGCAAAGATTATAATGTTACTTACGGATATTGCCCATGACCATTTTCAATGGTACCTTGGGACGATGGAGGTGTATTTGGTCTGGAATCACGTCTGTATGGTTTAAGATCACGATTTGCCGATGAGGAGTTATTGGAATTGGACTCGTAGGGCTGAAATATAAAAAAAGCAAATTATTTTATTATTGATTTGGAATGTAAGACGCATGTGAGTTAGTTAAGAACTTTATAGAGGCATTAGTTGGGAGCAATTTTATTCGCACAGCAATGGAAGAGGTGGGACAATCAATTGGACGGTCTAATTTTGGTAGGTTAAAGAAACTGGTAGCAATTTTTCTTCAGTTTCATCGAAAAGGTGTTATTATTTACGATTTATGTCTTCTTGGGTTAAGAAAAAAAGAGAACGAGCGCCAAAGTTCGTTTTTTTATTAATTCATCAAATTTACTTTTCGACTAAGAAGAGAAAAGTGATTCACCAAAGAATTTCAGAATCAAAGTTTTCAGGTTTTATAGTCTAGTAAGTGAGGAAGGCTGACATTTCTTAAACCTTATAGAGAAATGACATTCATTTCTCACTGACATTGGTGAGATTATTTTTGACATAAACTGTTTTTGCGGAGTTTATCAATCTTATCATCTGTCAGATGTTGGAATTATTTACTGTTAATTTTTATTATTTCCAAAGAATGGATTTGTTGTTTCTGAGTTTTAACTGTCAAAGATTTTCTTTTTTTTTATTGCTTTAAACTGACGTTTGAGGGAATTGCCTCATTGCTGAATGAAATGTGACGTGTACCCGAGTGTTTGGAAACTTGCAAGCCACAAAAAAGGGAAGAAAGAAAATGAATTGGTTTAAAAATATGGGATTTGATTAAGATTTCAATTAAAGGCAAACAATAGCCGTCGCGAAATAAGTATATTCACCATTTTTATTCCGCAAACACCTTGAATATATGTACTCAGCTACTCAGCAACTATTAAGAAATCTTGTCTCCAAAAACAGAGATAATTCGTTTGTCTTAAAACTAAACCAAAAAAGTTCCCCACTTCAATACACACCTTGTTTTGTGAAAAGTAAACAGTGTTTTAATTTTATGCCGGTTAAACACAACTGAATCAGTCTCTTCATATCTCTCTACAGCACATTTCAAAATAATTCTTATCTTTTCCGAAAATAACATAAATTATTTTCAAGTTTATTTAATTTTTTTTTCTATTCAAACTTGATTTAACTGAACATTTCTGGTAATTTCTAATAATTTTTTTTTTCTGTCAAAAAATCCATCTTATCGTCTTTTTGTTGTTATTTTTCGTAATTAACAAATTACGATCATATTTTATTATCTGTCATTAGAAACGAAAAACTTTTTCTAATAATAATAAATGATAACGTGTTAAGTAGTTCAAAACCAGTGACACTTTTTGTGGGTGTAAGCCATTGTTTATTTTGTAGTTTATTGCACTCGGTAATACAAACAATTGGTGTTGAAATTGGTTTCAGATAAGAAAATAAATTTTCTGACATCAGAAAATTACTTAACATTACTGTCAATACAAACAAAATATTTTATGTGAAACAATTGTGTTGTTTACACTAAATACAAATATTTGTTAACATGCAAACAGACAATTTATAGAAACAAACATTTTTCTAATGAGTGCTTAACTACTTTATTCAGCAATTAAAATACCAGTTCTTTTTTTACAATTTGACACTTGTACAATTCAATAATTTGTATTGAGTACCTTAATTAATGTTCATAGAGAAATAACAGGACGCAGGCATTTCGTAAGGTTCGTAAAGTAAAATATTTTAATTTTAAAAGTAAACTTAATAATTTCTGTTCCTTTTTAGATTTTCTGATTGACATTTCTAAAAACCACTCTGACAGATTCTTATATTTGAAAGCTTTCAAAAATGTCAATGTGAAATGAGCAATAAACAAACATAGCTAGTCCTTCTTTTAGATAAAGAAGAAAAGCTTGTGGACTTTTTGCATGAAATGTCAATCGTTTTAAAAGTCGAAAAGAAACGTCAAATAATTTGATTGGTTTTACTGTTTGTTTCTTAATATGGCGCCTTTAGAAATAAAAATAAATTATTGTTTTCTAAGTAAATAGAGAAATTATTGACGTTTGCCTACTTTGACAAGTTTATTCAAATGTGCGAGTGTATTTTAACTATATTTTCGTTTTCAATTTAAATTTGCCAAAACACCAATTTTACACGTTTTTTGAGCATAATTAATTGGTTTACTTTTTTTTTTGGTTTTTCGGCATAAACATTTTGACAGATAGTTTGGATAATTTGTTTGCACAAATATTAAATTTTGGAACTAGTTTTGAATGTTTTTATTATTATTTTTTTTGGATGTGTCAGTTTGTACTAAAGAAGAGCATTTATTTTGACAGAAGAATTATTGTTGATTAACATACAACTATAATAATTGTGAAAAAGAGTTGGCAGAAAATTTAGTTCACGATAGCGGATATTTCTGTCTCGTGCTTTAAGAATTGCTTAAGTCATCACTTTGAATAGGAGAATGACATTTGAAAATATATTGATGGCCGATTTTTTAACCAAATCAAATTAAAATGCACATTACTTTAACGTCAGTTTCAAAGTCTGGCTGTCTGATAAAAGTTTACTTTGTACTTTACACCTTTTTCATAATTTTTAATTAAAAATATTAAATTTATTTGACAGCTACATCTTAACAGTTCTCACCATTTTAGTGACAGCTTCAGAGATTTTCTCTAACATCAGCAATGACAACATAACAATGACATTTTCAAGACATAAAGTCCATGTTTAATTACAAACTGAAAGACATAATTTCGGATAAGTATTTCGATGGTTGGACGTTCTTAAGTAGACATCAACAATGAATATTTTGAATTCAATTTTCTAACGTTACGTTACGATACTTTATGTTGCACAAAACTTTAATTTTATAGAATTCTTTTATCAGAGTATTTTTATTATAATAACAAGCGAAATAAAAAATACAAAAAGAGTACAAACAACCAATATCTAAAATTGAAGTGTTCACTTTTCAATTCATAAAAATAAAGTAACGAGAAGTTATGTCATATTATGACAGTTGATCATTAACAAATTCCTTACATTATTACCGACAGGCCCCATGTGACACGAGGATTAAATTCTACACACGAGTTAATTAATTAATTTGTTTATTTATTATTTCATCAATCACACATTATCGCAGAGCATTACAACACGCTTCGTGATAAGTCATGCAATCTGGTAAGCCTTAAAAAAAACCATATCATAAAACGATACTAAGAAACTATTAATTACGTACTTTTGTTCATTTGAAGTGATGTCAAACTCTTTTATTTTTAATTCCTATACCAAGACCACTTTCAACTTCACTTAGAATTCCACTCGAATTTCAAACATTACATCAAATTCATCAACAATCTACTAAATTACTTTTTCACACTCAAATTATTTTGAAATAAAAACAAAATAAACACAAAACTATAATAAATTTTCTTATCAATTTTCAAATTCTAACAATTATTTTACTACGCCTTTACCTTAAGGAACACAAAAAAAAAAGAAAATATCTCAAGGGTGCGTTCAACTAACCAAACAAAATAAAAATATTTTTCAAACTAATATTTGTTAAGTAATACAAAAAAAAAAAGAAAAATTAAACAAAACAAAAATAATAACAAGTTCATACCAAGTAAGATTGTTTAAACGACTAGGTAATGTTCAATAAGTTGCTGATTTCGACAAATTCACTTAAAAAAAGTAATTAAATAAAAAATAAATAAAAGTTTGAATGTGCTTATCGCAAAAATACGTATTTTATTTCGAGTATGCAGGCAGAGAAGTTCAATCAATGATAACTCAAGGTTAGGAATTTATTTTCGAAAATGCATCCCTCATGCGATCAAACAAAAATTTAAAAATAGAAAGTGACAATTCATGTGTCAAAAATTAGTAATAAAACATTATTCATTTCTTCTTATAAAATTTTGACAGCGAAAACTGTCACTTGTTATATAATGAGCCATCAATTTGGCATTTGAGCTATGTGTCAAAAACCTCACGTCCACCATTTTGAATTTATAATTTTCGTCCAAAGATAATACAGAACCAGAAGTTTTTTTTGAAACAAATTTTACAAGTTGATAACTCGAAATTAAACATCGCAATAAAACATTGAGTATTGCATCATGTAAAACAAGTACTCGAAAGAATGTAGAAGTACTACGTACATATACATCAAACCTGTTGTTTCATTATAAAAATAAATTTCTGTAGGCGGATGGTGATAAGAATGATTGCTTAATTATTATTATTTTTTTTTTTGATAAGAATTTAATTTTTGTTTTCACAAATGTCAGTAGGTACGAATCTACCCAAACAATGTATCGTTCTCTTTCGCACGTGACAAAGAGCAAATACAAATGATCTCATCTGTCATTTCAAATAGCAGTTGGTTTTTTTGACATTTCTCTAGCACCCTCACCTCATTTAATATTGACATACTAGATGTTTCTTAAGTTTGCACTTAAATTATAGAATGGACTTATCTTAAGTTTGTATAAAAGCTTTTTATCTGTTCAAATTTTTGTCTTTTTTTTTTGTTATAATTTTATATTTGGTAAATACCAGTTAACTGAAAAAATATGTATGTATGAGTATAACGGTAATCAAATAATAAAAAAAAGCAAATAGATAAAGATATTTGTTTTTTTTTTTATCAGTTGCTTTAATATTACACAGTATAAATTCGAAACACAATTTAAACAGGTGATCGGAATATGAATTATGACGGAGGGGGAGTGGATTAAATAAATTGAGGCCAGATGTTTTGTCAATATTGAAACATTTTTGTGTGTTTTTTTTTCAATTGAAATAATGTATAACAAAGTTGAGAATGCAAATATAAATTTGGTAATTTAACAGAAAAACAAAAAAGACAAATATTTAAATTTCGTCAGAATTTTTTCGGAATTTAATTCAGGTTTTTTTTTTTTATTTCATAAATTTCATAAATTTTTATTTCATGTTGAATAAATAATTAAATGTTTTGCCAATTTTCACAGAAGTTTAGGGGAAATTCAGAGAAAAAAAGAATCTGTCAAAAAGATGTTTACAATCAATTTTTTCTATTTTTCATCTGACGTAACCTCAGTTTCGAGAGTTAACAAATTTGAAGGAAATCATCTGAATGAAAATACTGAGTGGAAACAAATTTGTTTAAAACTAACTCCAATAAAACGTCAAAACAGTAATGGAAACAGTAGGCTATTAATTTTTTTAATGCAATTAGAAACTTTTCAATTCAATTTAATAAATACGAATAAATTAGTTTTTTAAAGTGCAGGTTATAAATTTTGGCATTGACAGATAAGTTAATTGATCTATTGAATATAAAGCAAAACAAAAGAATGAGACAATTTTGACGTTCTGTATTGGATCCTTGCAAAATGGATTACGATTCATGGACTTAATACAGAATCCTTTTTCGATCAACTTATAACAAAATATTTCTTTGTCTTTCAAATTGAAATACACTTAATTTTGGTGTCATTACTGAAGTGTCAAAGAAGTTTTTAAAAAGTCAAAATTCTTACAGCTCCGTATTTATTTCAAAAGAAGAATCTGAAAATGAATTGTTTTTTGAAATGAAGGGGTTTCAAGTTCAGAAATATCAACTTTTATATTGAATGAAACACACCGCAAAAAAATTCATCGATTTGACAGATGAGCATTCTAATTGCATAAGAGTTGGTTGAGAGAAGTTTGAAAGAAATCAATTTATTTTTCTAACGCAAATTTTCGCCATTTTGATAGATCACTTAAGACTTTATCTAGATTGATAATCTCTTTGTAACTTATAGACCAGAAATGAGTACTTAAGTTCAATACAAAAAAAGACAAATTTCTTTTAATAGCTTCCAGCTTCTATAACTAAGTATTAAACTGTCAAACAAACAAAATAATAACAAAACTTATCTAAATCAACAATTCGATATCGATTAGTAAGATAATATAACGTTAATCAATATTACTCATTACGATTACAAATTAGATGTCTAACTTTGATATAAACCTGCTCTCTACGCTTCCTCACTTCAAATCAAACATTGTTTCATATAACTTACTCTACTCGTACAAGTTCCAATTTATTATATACCACGTTCACGTACATACATATGATGGCATAGTAATTGGATCACAAATCATGATAATTTCAAATACTCGTATAAATTTATAAATATTTTCCCCTTGAATTGACCCCGTGTGATAAGAATGATAACATCAAATTAATGCTTCTTTTTTTTTTGTGTTTTGCGTTTTCGATTTGTTTTGTTTTGTTTACTTTGATATGATAAGCGGCCTTCATAATACTCAAAGAAGAAAGAGTTTGAGATTGATTGATTGATAAATAAACACAGGACTTTAGGTAAGGTACACATTATTTTTATTTAGTTTTTGTTATTATTTATCTAAAAATAGTCAATTGTAAACATTTACATTGCTGTTATATTTTTATCACGATGTTATAGTCTGAAAATGAAAACTGTAGAATTCAAGTGCAAGTATCAGTACTGAGTACGAGGGCTTCTTCCAAGTTCAAGTACCAAGTATCAGTTACTTGAACTTCAACTATTAATCAGTACTTTCAATAATTGTTTTATAGTTTACAAGACAAAATACTAGTGCCAAGTACTGTAAGCACTGCTTACTCATACTTAATACTTCAACCCAAGTACTTGTGAAATACTAATAATTGCTTTTTCTTTGTTATTTCTTTACCCTGAGATTACTGAAGTCTGGAAACCCTTAGTAATTAACAATAGTACTCAACAATACTAACTATTACTAGTACTACTAAATAATTGCTTTTTCATTTTAATAGTTTTGTGAAAATTCACTTTTCAAAAATTCAACATCGCCTACCAGACTATACCGAATGAAAATGATTACCTTTGGGTTATTTAGTTAATTTGAACAAGGGTAACTTTCCTGGATAGCTGATGTAATCAATACATTAAGGTTTGCTTAAAGATAATCATGATGAATTAGTTATAGAGGAAAAGCCACTCAAAATGTTTTCAATTGCACGTAAAGTATAACATACGATTAAACGAGTGTGTATGTCTTGATTATTGATACACCTAATTTCTTTGCTTGATCGAAGAGATTCCTCAATTATATTATTTTCATGTTTAATAGAACGGAAATTCCTTTAAATGATAAGTCCAAGTCAAAGTCGAAGTCAAATAATAGATTGAACTGTTTAGGAAGATTGGAAGCATTATGAGGTTATCTTATCGGTATAAATTTGATTTAACAAATCGAATGTACTTTTATATTTCTATGAACTTTTTTTTTTGATAATTTTGAATGTTAAACTAAGCACCAGGTTAAAAGTAAATTGATAATGTAAATATTTTTCAACATCTGTCAAATAAAGTGCTGCCAAGCATGTTTGTTGTCATTGTTTAGTTGAAATTGACATTTGAAAAGGCATATATGTCACTTTTCATTCGATTAACAATTTTTATAATTTTTGAAAACTTTATTGTGTTCTAAAAGTAAAAAAATTAACGAATTTCAACATACGGCAAATTTATTGCTTGACTTTTTCCATTGCATAAAAAGCCTCTGAGATCTTAACAATTTATTTCGGAGCGATTTTTAATCTAAAAAGAACATACATTTTTTATGACAGTGACTTTTCTGATTTTTTCTGCTGTGACTTTTACCTAACCAAAAAAATCCTAAGATGTTGTTCACATCTGACTGTCATGATAAGATGTCAAAATTAATAATTCCATAGCACTTTTGTGAATAATAATATTCTATTCTGCAGAAACGTCAAATTGTGTCACGGTGCGAATATTGAAGAAATTTGTTTCCCTTTTACCACTGACATAGTGACATAATTTCCAACCATGGATGGGTAAGGGTTTGAAAGAAGCTTGAAATTTATTTTGACTGATCTGTCATTGAATATTCAAACGTCAAAAGTGGTGTAAAAGTCGGCTTCAATTAAGAAGAGAACTAATTGTACACTGGTCTTGTTTATAGCCATTAACTGTCAAATTCTAACAAACTATTAGCCAAACCAAACGGTACACAATCACAAATGAAAGCTTCAAATTTATTTCGACTTGGTCCGTCATTAAATAAAAGACACAAGCTTCGCATAACACTGAGTAGAGCATTGATTTTTTTAAATTTCTGAACTTCATAATCAATATTTTGACAGTTTCTAACATGTTCATACACGCATTAAAAAAAAAAAAAACTGTGAACACTCCATAAAAGTTATCGATAACTTCCTTAGTCATCGAGCCATCGTTAATTTTTAAATTTAAACGACGCAACGGTATATTCAACTGTCAAAGGTTAAATTCGGGCGATAATAATAATAATTGTTCTCTGACACTTTATTCTTCATTTAAAAAACATTACAAAATAATCTTTCTTCTAAACACTAAAAAAAAATGAGCCCTAATAAATCGAGACTTCTGGTGAATGGCTTTATCAATATATTGCCCCTGATCAACATCTGAATCCGCATCGACATTAAAATTATTATCTACGGGTACAGAAAAAAAACCATTGAACAAGCGAAATTGCTGAGAGGTTAATTAGGTATTAGCGATAACCTCTTAAACTTTATTCATTATGAGGACATGAATATTATGAATGTCTCCATAAGTGCTTGAACATTTCACTTCCCCCGGAGGCGGCTGCTGCGGCGCGGGCGGTGGAGGCGTTTTATTATTTACATTTATTGAAATGCTTGTCGTACTCTTCTATACCTACTCTACTTTGCAATTAGCGTGTGTTGTTATCATGGGATGAGAAGGGGGTTTGAAAAAATTCGAAATTGTGTTTTTGATTTCCAGAAACAATAAAAAAAAAGACACTTTTAGTTTTGAACTTCAACTGAATTAAGATTATAAAGCATAATCAGAAGCGGAAATTTTCGATGGAAATAATGCACAAATGTGATTCTAAAAAAAAATCAGAATTTGCTGTGAAAAGCGGGTGTTTTCTGGAATTCAATTCTAAATTTAAGTCTATATTCGATTCCATGAACAGAAAATTAGGTTACGGCCCCAGAGATCAAATCATTTCTATTTTGCATCCCACACATAATTTTGATTTGATGACCAACCCAACATAAAATTCTATTTATCTTCTCATTTCAATCATTCATCATTTATAGAAACGTTATTTATGTACGTGCATACCTGACCTCGTTTCTAATTTTGATTGACCCATAAGATTATTGAAACCATTAAGCTCGAAACGTCAATCAAAATACAACTGACATAGACAAAGGCGCCACCACATTAAAAAAAAAAGAAGTTTTTTTTAAATTATAATTTCGATCCCCTCTGATGACTGTCATATTAGTGGATATATCTGTCATCCATAGAAGCTTGTTCTCTTCTCTTCTCTTGCAAAAAGCAATCGAAGTCCGCCTCCTCAAAGAAAAAAGATGAACAATTCTGTGCAAAAATTAAAAAAGATATAAAAAAGTAGAAAATATGATTAACGGTGTTTTATGTTTGGATGGCTTCACACACGAACAAAAAAGAAACATGTAGGCGATGACCTAATATATAAAAACACTCACGAGTCACGACTCACTATTTGAACCAAAGACTTCCATTAAAGGCTTTGCCACCCCCGCCTTGGCTTAAAAGTTTGTAAATTGACAAATCATTGATTTGAAAAAAAAGAAGAGAATTGAAAAAACAAACAAACAAACAAACAAGCGAAAAGCAAAAATAGACACAAAAGAATTAAAAAATATATCAATCGGAGGAAAAAACAAAAACTGAGGCTAATTTGAATTGCACAAAACAAATTGTGCATTACCCTATGATTTTAAAGTCTAAAAACTTCAACAGAATTGTTCTTACTGTCACTTTGATGAGTTATGACAATCCTTAATAGAATTGTAAACTGAAAATACATCTAACGTTCTTGTGGACTTCTGGGCTATCAAAAGTGGTTTTATGTCCCACTTACAAAATATACTGGTTTATATTTGTTAAAATTTCACAATATGTCAAAAATAGTAATAGTTGATGATTTATGACCTTATGACCTTATATTTTTATAAATTTTGATATCAGTGAACGTCTAAGTCTACAATTTGATAATGTACTTATGTCTCACCCAGATATATGAGGAGCAAAGTTTATGAACAAAATATTATTATTCTTAGTATTTTATTGAGAAAGTAGCATGTACAAAATATTTAGTTCGGCTTTTTTATAGAGTGTGTCAGAATTTCAGAATATTTTACAATACATAAGTATTATTGTGGGCTTATGACCTTGATAACTTTAAAATTGAAATATCTAGAAACTAGAAACAATTTTAGATATTTTTTTACCTATGTGGCCTTATGTCTCATTTAACTAATTGACAATGTTTATCCATGTTTCAAATGGAACCAACAAATTATTCATTTTTTTTAAACTTTGGATTTATGACCCATAGTGAGTGAGTTAACTATATGAGTATTTAAATTATGTGAAGTTATGTCTAAAGTATTATTATGGTCTATTTAACAGTTAAAGTTGAGTATTTTGAAGCTTTCTTTTTCTTAGATTTTTTTAAAATTAAAGATACAAAGATTTTTCTTGGAATAGAAAACATAGTCTCTTCTTCACTTATATTTTTTTGTCCCTTTCTCACATGCAGACTATGAACTAGATTCGTCAAAAGGAAGAAGCTTCTTAATTCTACAACAAATTCACGGCAAAGACAATAATTTTTAGTCTACCATCTTTTCTTTTATTTTAAATGAAACGCACTCTCAGAGAAAATGGTAGCTCTCCTTAAAATACTATATAATTTAAATTTTTTTTCTCTGTCAACAAAAGATTACGTAAGACGAAAACATACCCTAGATACAATGAATGAAAAGTTCAAAGCAATTTGTCCCGGTTGGACGGTGTCAAATGTCAACTTGACTCTTGTCAAAGTACACACACAAACACACATACACACACAAGAACTCAGCACACACGTTTGCACTATGTGAACTAACAAATTGGCCCCATTGTCTGGCGATTCCATTTTCTGTTTGTTTTCATTTCAATCATTGTGTTTACTTGGACAAACATAAAACACCATACAATGACACAAACAGACAAACACGAGCCAGCAGTCCAGTTCAGTCGCCATCGCCAGCACTCAAAAGAAGGAAACAAATTAACATAATTAAGTCGACACCACAATGGTAAAATAACAAAAAGTGACAGGGAGAGAGTGAAAAGGGGAGAAAAGAAGTCACAAAAGAGTGAATGAGGGAGAAAGGAAACAAGAAATAGCGGAATAGGAAATTGAATCATTGTCCTTGGCTATTAGAGAAGCCAAAGAAAATAAAGACAGTAAATTATATTTTCTGTCAAAGTTAGGTCAGGGCCAAACGAAAAATAAAATACATAATTATATAGACTTATAAAATTGCTCTCTTTTTGTTCCGTTTTTGTGCCCATAGTTTTTATTTTAAATTAATTAAGTACCACTTACCTTAAATCTAACATTACTCGTTGAATCAGAATTGGCTAGTGATTTTTCCGAGGGTGTATAGCGACCGCCATTACCGCCACCACCACCATTGCCACTACTGCCACCTGTTGGTGTGATGATTTGTTGACCACTAACAATGCCACCAGCGCCAGCACCAATACCACTTACACCGACAACACCAGCGCCACTGCTACAAATGCCGCTAACGGTGACATTTGGATTGCCAGTGCTGATACCGCCGCCACCGCCACTTACAACGGCACCAGTTGAATTGAACATCAAACCGCTACCGCTGCTATTGCTATTATTTAGACCGTCAATGCTGCTTATAGCTGGTGTACCACCATCGGCCAAATGTGAGTGCTTATCATAGCACGAGGAACATATTTGCACCATGCCTGCAAAAAAAAAATATTTATTGAAAAAAGGATTCACAAAAATTAAATTCTTTGAAATTGACATTTAAAAGTGATTGTAAGTTTTAAGGGCCCGTTTGATAGTTTGATTTATGAAAAAACCTTTGAACAAACAGGCCCTTAGTAAAAAAATTTCTGTCAAACATTCTTGAGTTTAAATAATTTTTTTTTCTAAATAAACTTAACATAAAAAAAATAAACAAAATTTTAAAACTTACCCTGCGGACTTATGGGACTAGCATTTTTAAATGGTTTCATTGTTTTGATAAAAGGATAAAAAGGCTCGCGTTCATTATTTTGACAACAATAGACTAAGCGTAATTGAGATGATGGCGTATCGCCGCCGCATGTATAACACACAAATGTTGTACGTTCTGCCACTGGTGCTGGTCGCTTGCGCAACGAATAAAAACGTTCATTTTCTGCTGCACGCGTTGCCTGTAAATAAATTAAAAAATAAAAAAAAATATTAATTTAAAGCTTTACACATAAGTTTTTAAGTATAATGTAATTTTGACATTTAAGGACGTAAAAATATATAAACGTCAATTCGATTTAATGTCAATAAAATGGTTTTATTTAGTTTAAAATTTAATACCCAGGGCTTAATCAACGCAATCAGAGTGTAAGGATTTTTCATACCCTATTTCAAACACACAAGAGTCTGCTAAGGTTGTGGGATATTCATTTACATTTAATTAGCTTTGTATGAATAAATATTTTGTCATAATTTAACTAATGTCATAAATAATTATGATCAAAATAGGTAAAATGTTCAGTTTCCTCTCAGAGGTTTCGAACATCCCATTTGTGGGATATTCGTAATATTTTCATGATTTCTGTATGACAAGGATTTTAAATAAATGACTTTTTGTGACAAAGTAATCAGTGTTAGAAAGTTTATTTTTTTCAAACAAAAATAGTTGACATTTTTTTGAAATTAGTTTTTTTTTTCGTTAAATCCCACAGATCGGGAACTTAAAATTTAAAACAAACAAAACAAACTAAAACTTAATTATAGCTGATGACTCAAAATGTAGTAATCTATTATTTGATTAATATTACCTAACTAAAAAATGTTTACCTTAATTCTTGGGAATATCCCAATTTAAATGCGATGGGATTATATGTTCTTAAGGCCTAATCAAGACTTTATTTTTTATACTATCATAATTTCAAACTTGTTTTTGGAATACTGTGATAGTTTAATGTTTAAAAAAGGTTTTGATTGTACCTATTTTGTGGTTTGTGTCACAAACGTAACACAGTAAGTTTGCAGAGAAGGGAATTATTGGAGTGGATCTACAAAAAGCACACAGTTTATTTGTATTTAAAAAAAAACAACGAACTTGAAGTGAAAATTTATAGGTTATGTCAAACCACCAGAATAGAAATAATGTCATAATTTTTTATTTCTGAAGAAAATCTGTCACACAAGTAACAATGAGAAAACACCTATTGGTCACAAGAAGTCATGAAGTAAGAGTGTGTAATAGGTTAAATATTAATAAAATATGAAGGTTGTAAGAAAAATAAAATATTTTATGTCTAGAAAACATAAAATGTAACGAGGTCAAAAACAATTAAAATTTTATATGTTACTATGTTTTGTTTTTCCTTTTAATATTCTTTCATTTCTTTTATGTGAAATTTTAATGGATTTTGTGGTTTCGTTTATATCCGTTTATGGTTTTTATTTTCTTCTGTGCTAAATCCATTATTTATATAAACAAACAAAATTCAAAAAGGTATGTAAGTCTCTATAGGTACTCCAAGTACAAATTCTTGAAATGCATTAAAGGAAAAATAAAAACACAAATTATATTCAAATGTAAAACAATATAAAATGTATTTTTATGCATTCATTCAAAAGAAGTAAAACACGAATTTATTTGAAATATAATAAATACCTATCTATCAATATCGATCACAAAGGAAATTAGATCAACTGAAGAAATGACTGGGGTAGAAGTGAATCGAGGTCAGGAATTATTTGTGTTTTGTTTTTTTCATTTTTTGATTAAAAATTCTCAATTATTTTCAACTGACCTAGATTACACTTCCTGTAGATGTATGCAGAATCTTTGATAACTATAAAGACACTAGAAATAATTGTCTAGAGACAGAACAGTATCAAATATAAAAATCTAACTAAATGGTTTTTAAAAAAGTCTTACTGAGGTTTAGTTGTACAAATGTGGCACCGCTAATTAAGCACTTAAAGACATTTAAGCTTGTAGCTGTCATATTGACAAACTAAAACGCCCTTTGAACGATCTCCTGTCATACTTGGAATTTTTCTTTTCCATCCCAGAGTAGAAAACAGATCAAGAACTGAGCAAATAGAACTTGAACAGATCTATAATAAACACATTTATTGAGGGCTAAACTGTCATTGCATGTTTTGTTGACATGACATTGACAGTTTTTTTCATAAAATTTAAACATTTTCAAATTCTTTTTCAGAATTAATTTGATGTGTGCAAGAACTGTGTATCGATTTAACGATGCTCGATCTGTTCGGTAAATTTTTAAACAGTACATCGAGCGAGGCCAGATCAAGTTCTCTTTTTTGACAGATCTCACTTTCTCACTAGAAAACCACTGAATGCTAGATTTTTCAATAGCTAAATCTAAGCACATGTTGAAGTAAGCAATGACAGTTGTATACATTTGTCATTAACTCACGTAACGTCTTATAATTTTCTCACTAATCATTTAATTGAATGCAAAAATTTCACTGATTGCTGTCAAATATATAATTGAGAAAAAAGAATTATTCAATCTTTTAAATGTCAAACAATTGGTGACAGAAAACTTTGACGTAACTGTCAAAAAGTGAATGCAATGAATACAATCTACAAATTGAATAAAAGATTGCATTCTTTAACATTCTTTTTCGACCTTATGCCACTAAATCGATTAATGAGAGATTGGTGCGAAGTGAAGATAAAATGGCTGCCTCCAAAGACGTCAAGATTGAACTAAACTATGTAAGATCCTCGTGTGTCAATTTGTTGCCGATTGCGTGAATCGGACCTCACTGACATTATTCAAATTAAATTAAAGCCGGTTTAACAACGCGACGACATGAAAATTACATATTTTTCTATATTTTAAAGATGATGACAGAATTGTGGAACTTTTTCTAAGCACTTTACTGTTCACTTGTCAACGGACAAAAACCCAAAGTCATAATGGTCTAGAATCCCAACACTAAGTAAATGACTTTGAAATTTGAACACAATGTCTAAGATTCAAAAATTATCAAAATGCCTACACATAAAAAGATAAGCCTCAAAATAAACATGATAATTCTGCCCCAGGACATGACCTATATTCCCATAAATTTAATGTTGTTTTTTTTATGTATGTTGTCAACACTTGACGCCCCTATTACTTCTTTTTATTTTGCAATTTAAATTCAACCATCAATCGTGAAGTTGCTGCCAAATATGGTTCCCCCATAAATCATGTCAAATTACAAAACAAAAAACATAATTTCAAAAGAAAAAAAAACAACAAGCAAAGAAGAAAAAATAAAAATGAAAGAACAATAAAACATCATTGTTCGCTACTTAAAATGTCAAAGAACTCCTTTAGGCGTTGTTTCGTGTGTCGTTCAATCTCGGCACTTTATTTTCGTGCCCCTGGCCATATCTATCCCGCGCCACACTCCGCCGCCGTCATTACCAAAAAAACACACTGTTTTGCTGTTGCTGTCACGTCACACAAAATTCCACCAGCAGAAACGTCAAAGTCTTGTAACTCTTTTTCGTCTTTCAATTACATTTTTTGTTGTGTGTGTGTGTGTGTGTTGGTTTTTGTGTTCACGTATATCTTTTGTCGTTATATGAGTACTATAACGGTTTAATGTTCATTTATAAGTATATACGAAAGACAAAGTACTTTATGTTGCGGGGGTTTTTGACTCTTTAGAATTACCGTCATACAATTAAAGCCGTAAATGTTGTTGTTGCTGTGGTTAATATTATGTTTTATGAACTCTCATCATAGTTCGCCCACACGCCGCCAAGCCATCCCCCCTCCCTTGCTTCTTGCCAAAAAGAGATTTGACGAATTTCTTTGAGCTGTTGTCACGATGTATTTTTTTTATGATCATTTAGGCCAAGTCATAGAGCAATAGAGTTAAGCTCTCTATAGGGGGCAATAGATGGCGTGTATTTGTGACAAAAGACTTTTGACAAAAAGACTGAACTGAAAAGGTGAGGTAGGTACTTAAGCCAAGTTAATCTTCTTTTGAGATTGTTTTTTTTTGTCTTTTGTGAAATTTCTTATGAGACTTACTTTTTTTTTATTGACTAACGGTTTTTATGGAGTGCGGGTTGTTATTAATTAGAGTTGAGATTCACCAAAGGCGTGTTTTTTTTAAAGACTGAGTTATTATTATTTGAGATTAGTGGTGATAAATATCTTTTTAATCCTTTAAAATATTATAAGTCGAGTATCAGGAGTGGGCTTTAAGTACGCTTATACATTGTATGCTATTTAAGAGGGTGTTCCAGAATTTGCACAAGATTGTAATTTACTTTTTTTTGACAATAATTGTTGGTGATACTGACAAAGACACAATAATTTGACAGCTAACTATCAGTAATGCTCCGATATTCTTCAGTTTCTTTCTTTACGGTAGTGGACGGAATTAAATCAATATTTCAACAATACTTTATGTCCCATGTTTCCTACAATCCTAAGCTGTCACCTGTCAAATAGTCTTTTTTTCCAAATGCACATCTAGTTGTCAATCATCGCTTATACGAAATTTAATGTGAAAGATGTATTAAAGTAGTAGTGGTTCTAGCATTAAATATGATTCATGATGAATTGCCAAACCTTACTGAACAGATATAACAGCACAGTTTGACATTCTTAACTGTCAAACCAAAGAAAACACCCATCAAAAACTTCTATTTGAGAAATGTAGATATAAAGAATGACTTCTTTTATTTAAGAGTTCGAAGTTCAACCTATTCAAATCATCATTTATTTGACATCATTTGTTTATAGGATTAAAAGTAAATTTAAGAAATTTATCTATTCTTTTTATTTCCTAGCATTTAACAAAAATAAAAGCAAATGAATCTAATCTATTGATTCTTTTAAAATGATTGCAATCTTTTTAACGTTGTCACAAAATAAATTCAATGAATGAAATCTTTTGAGTAAACTCGATTTATGATTTTAAATGAAGACATTCACAAACGATGGCATTCATCTACAAGTTGGTAAGCTATCTACTGTGTATACTGTTTTATTGAAAATCATTCTTCACTTAGAAAACACTCATTAATCTATTTGTCAGAATCTTGTACCGGTATAATTCAGAGAAGTCTATTCTTCAATTTAAAACATTAAATCAAAAAAAATAACCCTCTCTTAAAAAACTGGATTAATTCCGAACATGAAATTACCATCAACAAAGTTTAAATAGTTGTGACATGCATTCCATAAAAACGCACATACACACACACGTCAAACTATATTCTAGTCCTTGTTGTTCGTTCTTCGCGACTTAATGTATGTGTGAATGTATTTACTTCCATCAACTCCTTTCATAAATACATACATATGTACATATTATAACGGTATGTTGTTTATAACTTGTATAAATTCAAAGAAGTAATTTAATGACAATTTCCTTCCCCCCAATCATAATAATCACGCAACAAATTCATTTAGAGTTCAAGTGAGTGCATGTTCCTTCATACTTTTGTGATGTTAATAAAATTATACACAAACATACACATTCATGGTTATTATTACTTTTTTTTAAATTTAATACATCCACTTGAAACTGGTGTTTAATTAAAGAAAAAACTAAAAGGAGGGCATCGAGGAGTGGGGGAATTATATTTTACACCCATTACAACGACATTCACATTTAATAGAGTTAAGTTAAAAAATTGTTGTTCTTGTGTTAAAAAAAAAAACTTTTTTTATATTTAATTAACCATTCGAAAGATGTCCGGATGGAAATATAAACAGTTAATGCATGTTTAAACTGAAAGTGGTTTCTTTTAAAATAAATGGCACTTAAGTACCGTAGGTACGTTAAATTTGACACTATAAAACAAAACACTAATAAGTTTTTGTAAGTTTTGGAATAATTTAATTCAAACACTTTTGATCGAAAAACTTAGTCTTAATCTTAATCTTAGTCTTAGTCTTAGTCTTAGTTTTAGTCTTAGTCTTAGTTTTAGTCTTAGTCTTAGTTTTAGTCTTAGTCTTAGTCTAAGTCTTAGTCTTAGTCTTAGTCTTAGTCTTAGTCTTAGTCTTAGTCTTAGTCTTAGTCTTAGTCTTAGTCTTAGTCTTAGTCTTAGTCTTAGTCTTAGTCTTAGTCTTAGTCTTAGTCTTAGTCTTAGTCTTAGTCTTAGTCTTAGTCTTAGTCTTAGTCTTAGTCTTAGTCTTAGTCTTAGTCTTAGTCTTAGTCTTAGTCTTAGTCTTAGTCTTAGTCTTAGTCTTAGTCTTAGTCTTAGTCTTAGTCTTAGTCTTAGTCTTAGTCTTAGTCTTAGTCTTAGTCTTAGTCTTAGTCTTAGTCTTAGTCTTAGTCTTAGTCTTAGTCTTAGTCTTAGTCTTAGTCTTAGTCTTAGTCTTAGTCTTAGTCTTAGTCTTAGTCTTAGTCTTAGTCTTAGTCTTAGTCTTAGTCTTAGTCTTAGTCTTAGTCTTAGTCTTAGTCTTAGTCTTAGTCTTAGTCTTAGTCTTAGTCTTAGTCTTAGTCTTAGTCTTGGTCCAACTCTCGGTCTTGTGCATTTCTCTCATTTCTTTTCGAAGTATCAGCTTGATCTTATTTCATCGAAGTCGTATTTGTCCGTCAATGACTTTGAATATTGACAAAAAGACATGTTCTGACGTTAAAAAAGTATTCCGTTCGAAATGTCACTCCGAAGGTTAGTTATGCCATCTATCGGTGAAATATGAATTCAACTATTTTAATAGCTAAGCAACTAACTATATTTTGACGTTTATGAAATGCTTTGCTTCAAATGTCACTCAAAGCTGTCAAAATCGCATTTTTGTTGATTTTAAGCAACATTTAGACAACAGATTATACTCCTACACGTTGGTTAATAGACGTCAAACTGAAGTATATCGAGATGTCACCTCTCCATCTTTTCAAAATTTCATGATAATATTTTCGGTTGACAGTTTTGAAAGGTTAAAAAATCTTTTTAGTTATAATATAACGTTTTTCTGAATCTAGAGTGATTTTTCTGCATTCAGTTTGAGTTAAGTGAAATATACTCAATATAGGATAATCAAATTTGAAATTTCATAGCGAACATGTTTTTGAAATGACATCTGTCAAATGTGCTGTCATTTATTCAGTCTATTTTACCACATCAACCCAGGAGTTGAAGGCAAATGGCCATTAACAACAAAGTGTTCATGTTCACTGAATGAGTTCGCGAAAAGTTGAAACTGATTCATATTTTCATGGAAAAATTATTTTCAGCGAGATGAAAGGCCAATTTTTTGCAGAAAACTAAAATAGAAAGTTACAAATGTTTTTTTTTTTCTCTTTAATTACATATTTTTGTCTAGTTGTTTAAAATCACATGGAAATTACATTGTCTGTCTTTCCTAGTAATCCTGGCAGAAATTTCAAGAGAAAAATAAAAACTCATTAAATTCCAATCAAATTCTGTGTAATTCCATTTGTTTCATAATATGGTGAATGTATTACACATGCTCCTTTATGCAAATTAGAAATTTAAAAAAAAAACACAAATTCCCCCCTCCCCGGAGTTCCCCCATATACATATAATAAAATAACCATCTCGTAAACAAATGTAATTCTAAAAATTTTCTCGCAAAAACACATGCCTCGCGTAAAACGTGCCACAAAACATTAATTCCTGTGAATTTATTTGAATTTTAGTTGTGCAAAGTCATAAAACAGTAATTTTCTGTTTTTTTTTTTTTTCCTTTTTTGATTTTATTAATTTATGTGAGTGTTTATTTTTTATTTCAATACCACGCATAATTTACATAATATTATTGTTAAAATATGCATGGATGCATGCATCCAATATACAATGCATGGTGCAGCGCTGCAATATCACAGTGAATAAATGATACAACATGTAATAATAATTGTATATTTCATATACATATAGGCACTCATAGATGAATGTATGTGTGAATATAGATTTAATCTCAATTCGAGCAATTTAAATCAGAATTTATTGGTTTCATGTGAAATTTGTGATGTGAATTATTTAGAAGAGAAATGCATTTATATAAATTTAGTTTCTATTTCTAGTATGGAACCAGAAAATTTATTGAAGTTTGATGTTTTAGACTTTACATTTGAAATATGTGTCTGTGTGAAAGTATTATCAAATTTCGGAAAATTGATTTATCAGGAATTTTTGCATTGTATTTTGTCAACCTGAAATGTTTGCATTCATTTAAAATGATTTTGATTGAATTGATAATAATGAATAAAAAATGGTATACTCCAATTTAACAAAATTCGCAATAAATCCAAGTCAAGAATATATATTTTGGCTAAATATGTTAACTAAGCAATTACTGTAAATATATTATATCCTTACAAAATGTTGAACTTCTTCCTGAAAACTTAGCTAGGTTCCTTGTTTGTAATAATTATTTTTTAAAGGATGTTTTTTCCGACGTGTGGTTTTCAGGAAGAAAAAAACGCATATCATTTAATGTTATGGCCAAGAATTTAGCGCCATTATAAAGATAAGGGTTCGCCATTAAAATTGATTTCGGGCAAGTGGCCGCCATGGCTGGCTCGAATATATTCCAGCCGGGGCGCAGTTTTCGACCACTTTTCCCAGCAATTGGGGCCGTATGTCAGCAATAAACTTCCTAGCTATTAATCGTGTCAATACCCAAGAAAAAATAGTCCAGCAGTTTTAAATCTCCCGATCTTGGAGATCACGCATCAGGCCCATGACGCAAGATAATGCGCTTACCAAAAAGTTCCTTTAATAAATTAATTGTTTCGTTGGCTGTATGGCATTTAGAACCAATGGTCGTCCACATCATGGCGAAAATCGGGATCGGTGGCCATCTCGTTTTGAGCCCATTCACCGAACGTGCGACGCTTTTGTTCAGCAGTAAGTCTATTCATTATGAAATGGCAAACCAAACTGAACATAAATCAAATGACAGCTGTCAAAAAAACCAACTCCGAAAAAACGATTGCCAGATTGAAAATCACACGTCTAAAAAAAAAACACCTTTTATCTGATATGTCAAAAAACTTTATTGACGAATATAGATAATCTGAATTAAGACGAGATACCAACATTAAATGACATTGCATCGGTAAAAAGTTAGTCTTAAGATCAAACGAATACTGCTCCTCTAATTAAGTAAAATTTTCATATCTTATACATAACTTGGTCTATTAATTTTCATCTGTCTTTAACTCTCTGCTTTTACCCAAAAAGCTTTTCAAATAAAAGATACAATTACAACTTGGTCGTTAAGTCTTAATTATTCTCCTTCTGCTTCTCGCTTTTACTCTTCTCTCATTCCCTACTGAGTCATTAAATTAACTCATGATTCATAGTTATAAGTTTTGCATAAAATAAATAATTACACTTAATTAAAATCTTACATTATTACCCAGCTCAAATATAAATACTCCACCTCCAACAGTGAAAGCTTCAGATGAAAAAAAAAAACGTATCTCAATTAAAACTGAAAAAAAAAAATCAAATCAAATCGCGTACACTCGAAACTACAATAATTGGATTCCATAATTATGCGGTTGGAAAACGTGAGTTTAAAAATCACACTTCATCACACCCAACTTCCCTCCTCCTCCACTATCACCACAACTCCTCACACACACACTATCTCAAAATCAACATATAATTATTATCATTGATAAAATCAAACTGCAACCATAATCATGATTGTATGTAGGTGGTTTTGTTTTAATTTTATATCTATCACAAACATCTCGAACCAGTTCACGTTCCGCCAAACTTTAAATCCAAAACAAAACAATCAACTAATTAGATATGTATCAAAACATTATAAACAGCTATGTATCTAGTAGATACAATATTATAATTTTGTATTTAAAATGAGTAGCTCGTCTTTTAAATTGAATCGAATTTAATTGCAAATAAAACGTGTCTGAGTATCTGTTTCTATCTATTTCGAGTCTTGTTGTATCTACACAAAACACCTCGCTTCAGACATAAAAGTTACATTAATGTAACTTAACACCGTATCACAATAACAGAAGCAACAACAACAACTACTACTACCATAACAGACCATTGGTGATGGACTTACGGGTGTTAAAATTGCAAATACAGCATTGTATCTACTTGTCGAGCATCGATACAATTATTATAGTCAGGGATGTCAAGTTGGAATTTAGAGTCATTATATTTTTCCAGTTCGAATCTTTCGAAATTCTTAAGCAGTAAAAAAATCCTTCAAATGTGACTGCGACAACATAAACTTGACATATGAGTTCTTTTATGAATGCTTTACAAATTAAATTTTCGAACTTAAATATTCGAAGATCTTAAGAAGCTTTCGACCAACAAAACGTTAATTTGAATCATTGGGTTACACTTCAGGAGTATAAAAAAAAATTTAAAACATAATTTGGGTTTGACTAATAACCTCTAAAAACGCAAAAATTTATTCGAACTCAAATATTTTTATACTTCGAAAACTTTAAAAGGCAAATCAATTTTAAGATAAAATAAGAGTAAGGACATTAAAGACCTTCGATAAAACATAAATTCTGATTTTATTTATACAATGTAAACGAAGTTCGAACATATTCGAATAAAAATTATTTTTTCGAAGTAAAAGATTAGAATTTTGTGCAAAAAATATACAGTACTTGACTGACTGGAGTCTGGTTATCGAATACTTTCAAAAAATTAAAATCTGCTCTTAGTAACAGAAGTTATGCATTATGTTAATAAGCTCTTAACATTCATTTTCGATAGTAAGGAAAAGTATTTACTAAAAATCTTAAGAAAAAATCCAGAGCAAAAGCAGGTAAATGTACAGAGAGATTTTGAGTTTCAAGACATAAGTATGATCTGGCTTCGATTCTCGAAATGTGGTTCGAAAAAAAATACACTTTTACTTTTGAATACTATGTACATATTAGTATTAAATTACCAGAGTGATTTTGTTACATTGATTAAAACAAATGACGAAAGAAAGAAATATTTTGGCATTCGATTGAATTCTTTCGAACTTTAACTTTCGAAAGAGTCAAAACTTTATTATTACGAAGCAGTTCCCCTTACTCGAAATGGGATGTTATCGATTTGACAACATAGGTATTATATTCTGAATTAATCAAACTGAACTATGTTTTCGAATTCTGACATCAGCAACAAAATTTGTATGATAATTGTAAATTGTTCGATATTGAATTATCAATTTCCTAAAGGTAATTTTTGCGAACTAAAAATGTTTACTACCTCTAAGAGTGTTAATAAAACAAAATAGAACCTTTGGCAAAAGGCAATCTGACACTCACAACAAAACTTGGCATAAGTCCGAATTTTTCGAACTCAAAATTCGAATGTAGATTCAAATATTACAAAAATCTTCACTTATAGGTGTAAGTCCACTTTCGAATATGCTTTTTCGAACTCTAATATTCGAATATTTCGAAATTAATCTGCGATTGTTTTTTTGTTTTTAAGTCTTAACTGACTTTAGAAAAAAACTGATCCGATCAATTCGAAATGGCCATAGGATTACGCCCACTTGCAACTGTCAGATCGAAAAACTAACCTTTTTGAATTCTTCTTCCCCGCCGAACTATCAATTTCAACCACTCCTGACCGGATTGGTGGTACTGAAATATAAGACATTAAACTCCACCGAAGAAACGAAATGATTAGAATGCATTTAGTGTCGATTTCATATACCGTGTACGTGATTCGAATGACAGCTATGCACAGCACCAGCACACCAGTCGAACTCGAAGTGGTTATGGTCAACTCAACATTGGTAGGGTAGGTGGTATCACCTTTTTTGTTTCGTCTTACAAATGTTAGACGATAGAAAAATGCCAAATAATTGTTAATTTAATCACGCGAATGTCAACAAACAAAAAAACAAATAAAAATTTAAAGAAAAATGCAACAACAACAACAAAAACAAAAAAAGACGAGAAAAACTTAAATGCGAAAACCAGCAATAAGCCAATTTTCAATTGACAGCTGGAGATTTATAGCTGACGACAGCGAATGATTATGTTTTCGTTGTCGGCGGCAGCGGTGGCGGTGACGATAACGGTCGGGCGGTGGCGGCTATTGTGGTTGTCGTGGCGGGGGCGGGTTGGAACACTCCAAGCTGGTAGCAGTGTCAGTGGCGATGAATTCTTTTAACAAGCAATATGACCAGCAGAGTGAAACGAACAAGGTTAAACACTTGGCAGCTCAGCTTACTTCATGTTTCATATACGTGAATGTTAATGTACATACATATATGTATGTATCTAAGCTATCGCGTGTTATGTCGCTATATATACATATGTGCATACTTAAGTATCTTTTTTATTATGTTTATGGAAAACAGTTTTCATCGCGCTTGGCCAGTCGGACGGACTGAGGTTGATTAATGGTTACTTACTTGAATCTCTATCATAGAAAATGGGATTATTGAACTTGAATGAAGGATTGATGTGACGTGTGATTCGAACATTTGTGTATATTTATTGCAAAGGTGTGTCGCAAATCGATGTGAGGAATTTTATTTCTTTTTTGTTAGATTGAATGCATATAATGTAGTTTCAAGAAAACAAATGGAAACAAAAAGAGGGAAAATTGTGAGAAACTAGACTTTGATTGTTACCTTTGTGACTTTTAGTGTCACTATTGAATTTTGAAAATTTGAAGAAACGAATTAAATTTCAAGATAATTGGCAAGATTTTGATCACTCTCCAAATTGAACATATTTTGTTTGGTATAGGTAGTTAGCAACAGACTTTTTTGCGACCAAAGAAATTTTCTTTCAATTTGTTTCCCCATCAACCTGCACTTATTGGTGAGCCTTCTAATATCTTTTAGCTTATTTTAAGTTCATCAAATTCATCTTTGAATAAAATCTGTTTCATAAAATTTTCTCATCAAACGTCCACAATGATAAAAATTCAATAATTCAAATAACCAAAAAAAAAATCACTCATACGCCACAGTGACCACTCCTTGTAATTTCGAAAGTATTCACTTTTTGAACATAATTTTTAACAAAATTCCACCAACAGCTCATAAACAATATCATCATGCTTCAAGAGTACACATTTCCTTGACCTAGAAGGCTTAAAAGGCTTCAAAGAGTTCTCGATTCGATTAAAAAATCAAATTAATATCAAAAAGAAACAAAACAAAAATAAAATCAATAAAAACGAAATGAATTATAGGAACAATGCGCAGTCCTATCAACAAGATTTAAAAGAATTTCAAAAGAGATAAATGCAAATACAATCATACAAAGATAACAAAAACAACAACAACAAGAGGAAAAGGAATATAAATACCATATTCTTCGTCGTTTTCGTTTTCGTGTTGTCAAATGAAATTAAATTGCATGCGATGATAACTAGATTTTTTTTTTTTTCATTATTGTATCTGCTCCTCATTCATTCAATTCTGTGAATGTGTGTGTGTGTTTGTATCTGCATTGATGATATAATGTATCAATATACAAATATCTTCATAGCTATGTCCTAGTACGTATCTGAGTGTGCATTCGTCGTCGTTCGTTTTATCGTCACTTTGCTTCACACGAAACGATTGAGAATCGTTAACCTTAACCCTGTTTTGATGGGTTTTTTCGTTATTTTTTTTGTTGTTGTTGAATTTAATTTAACTCTATTTTTTTTTTAGTTTTTTTCCTTCACTTAACTTCAAATAAAATATCCCCTTGAGGCCAAACTTCTGGGGGTGTGTACAGAGAATAAAACAAAAACAAAACTACAACATCATCATCATTGCAGTCGGGCGCTCGTCGTCGTTGCTACATACAAAAAGATACAAAAGTATTATTATATACAAATACGACTGCAGTTCTGCATTGTGCAAATTGTTTATTTCATTGTGTCTATGCCCAAAGCGTTCTACATAATTCAATTCGTCCCGCATTCTCATTTTTTTTTTTGCAACAAACTAAGACCGAACAAGAAAAACAAAAACTGAAAAATGAAAAATGAAAAAGAATAAAACGTCTGCAGAAAACAAATAACAAAAATACTGCCACATTGTTCTTTGAAAAATCTCAAAAATGAGGACATAAAATAAAATAATAACAAAATGAAAGAAAAACAAATTCTAGAGAAAAATATTAAATTGTTTGTTATTTTTTAAATGGGAAGAGATGCCATATTAGAAGTGGAATTCTGCTTAAAATTCATATATCTATAAATTTTGAATTTTAAAGAAAATGGTGACTAATTTTAGAAATGAACCATTTTCATTTTGTTCGAATTTGTTTATTTTTTCGAACATGAAATTCGATATTTTGTTTTTTTTAGGACACACAGAAAAAAAAAATTATCCTGAAAAAGAAAAATGACTTTTAACCCATTTGAAGTGTACTAAAATATGATTTACTATTTTCGATTTCGAAAAAGATTTATATGAGAAAATAATTCGAAAAAGACTTCGAATTTATGTAGCTAAGTAAAACAAAACCATGTAGAAAAATCGAAAAGTTATTGATTGTTTTTTAAATACTTTTTTTTTTTTTTAGAAAATCAATGGAGTGGCAACATATGTTCTTTCTATAAAACTGAGTTTTATTTTTTCAAAATAGCTTTTTGGATGTTTTTTCTTATTTAATTTTTAATAATAAATCAATGCCTTGAGAATATTTTCTTTTTAAATAATATTTAATTGAAAGATCATTTAACACTCCGAAATGTCAATAAAATGTAAAAGATATCGATAAAGTGTCAGCACTTTTTATTTATCTAAAGTTTTCAAATCAAATTAAAGCAAAGTAAAAATTACATGCTAGTAAAATATCTACACTGGCAGAAGCTAAAAAGCGAAATTATTAGGTTTTTCTAATAAATACTATATTTTCTTAAATAACTCATAAAGTGGCAACACTTCATTATGTTTTTTTTTTCTTTTTTATTTCAAAGAAAAATACTACAGCTAAAAGAAAATCAGTAAAGAGTTTGAAAAAAATACAAGACATTTTTTTAAAAATATTTTCTACCTTGAAAATTATAAAGTGGCAACCCTTTACAAATTTTTTTTTACTAACTTAAAAAACCGTTATAATTATTTATTATAGTTGAAAAAATCCAAAAAGGTATTAAAGTTACAACTATTTCAATATTTATATTAAATCCTTTGGAAATACCAATAAAGTGGCAACTCTCGTCATTCATTTAATTTTCCCATTTAATTTCAAGGAAAGATATCGACATTCGACAACTACAGCAATCATTGAAGATAAACTTTTGGCACGCAAATAATCCATTATACAAAAAAAAAAAAATAAAGTATCTTTTCTCGGCGCGGCGCAATAATAATAAAAATGCAATTCCATGAGGTCGGGGACGATCATGATGATGAGTTTGAGAATGACGATGCCGCTGACGGCCACAACGACTAAGGATGGATTTAGCCGATTCACCCATTTGCCAATGTCGTCCTCGTCTTCGATGCCACAAAATAAGCCCGTTTTATTTGCTTATTTCTGCAAAGTTGTGCCTGCTCCGTTGCTAATGGCATTCACGCCTATTTAAAGTTGAAGCGCGCAGCGAACACAAGTGCATCTTCTTTTCCACCGCACCGTGTGCATCTGTCATTTTTTCTGTGTGTGTACGAGTACTACGTCAAATCAAAAGTATCTTGCTGCGAGACTGACACTTTGTGTATAGAGACACGACAACAACACCCTCTTGTGGCAATCTTTTCGCTAAATACAAATTAAATTATGCATGTTTTTTTTTTTATTTTTTTGCTGCATCCGAACGAGAATTATTATGCTGCAGCAACAGCAGGAGAGGTTGTTTTGTTTTTTTTGTTGTTATGATGAAAAGATACTTTTTTTTTTTAATTGAGTATGTTAATAGGTGGTGGTGGCAGTGGGAGTGGCTTTGGGGGTCGGTGGTGTAGGTTATGCGAGAAAGAACAATAAATTGCAATGCATATTATGAACTGTGTTGCATTAAATAATCGTTATGAGGGAAATTGTGCTTGCAGCTGCTAATTTATGACAAGAGAAAGGATTTTGTGGATTTTTTTTAATTCATCCTGTTTTTGTTTGACGTCAGCATTCTTGTTTCTTTTGAAAGAATTCCGACAATCTACAGCGCGGCTGTGGAACGTCAACATTTTCATATAAAACCAGCTTAATGTTGTGTGGAATAAGATACATTTAGTAGATGTGATGCATTAACATACTTACACAAACACAAACACACACACACTGATGCTGATGCACCGAATGAGATGCATTAAAATGTAAATATTGTATCTGATGTGGAATAATAAGACAGCGAAAAAGAGTAATTAATGGATGCCAAAAAAGAAAAAAGAAAAACAAAATACATTATACGAACTTTGGGAAATTGAATTTGAGGTTGAGGTAGGGTAGTGATGGGAACTTTATCGGGTTAAGTTTAAATAAAAAAAAAAGAGAAAAGTTTGAAGGTTCTTGTGGTTGTTTTATTTTTTTCAGACTGCTTTTGGGGGAACACATGAATTTTATGGGTTTTGAAGAGATTTGTATGTAGTTTTTGGAAAAAGTTGATAAATACATAATATTTAAAAATGTATATCCACTTATAGTTAAAAAAAGTCGAAATTGAGAACTTAAACTTAATAATAATTAGAAACGTTTGTGTTTTTATGCAATCTTTAAAAAAGGTAAAAATGGTATTTAAATTTAAAAAAAACGAAGAAACTTAACCGAATTCTGTTGTCCCTAGGGTGAAATGGGGTCAAAATGCAATGATCATCTAATAAATTTGAAAAAAAAAAATAATTTTTAGTAAAAATTGTTTAATTTTGAACTAAAGAGCAACTTTCAGGAGCAGAAATTTCTAAAAATTCATTAATTTATAGGGTAAACTGGGGTACACAAATATGGCTGCGCACGATAAGAGATAACAAGACTTTTGCTAGACTCATCTTGGTTAATGAAATCTCGTTTCGAAAACATATTTTGCATATTTCTTCAAACTTCAAAATTGCTATTTTCTGGAGCAACAAATTAAAAAATTATTTTTTCAAAAGAATTCTGATTTTCCAGAAGATTTTTAATCCACTGCGGGCATGGTTATCCTTCAATGTGATCTGACATTTTATGACTTTAAACACAAGGAAAAATTCTTTTTTTTTTAAATAGGGTAAAATAGGGTAAAAATAAAATGCGTATAAAAAATAAGGGACTTAAAGACCTTTCTTATTTTGTGGTGGAATCGAAAAGGTGAACATTTAAGAAACTATGCAACAAGTTAAAACTTCGCAAACTTTAGCCTCTTTTAGCGGAATTTTGAATACCGACAAAAAATAGAAGTTATAAAAACGAGTTCATTTTGATTTAGGAACACTTTTCAAAAGTTTTTTTTTTTTTTTTTTTATTGTAGCAAAATTTACATTTTTTTTTAAACAATAGGGCTGAATTGCACAATTTACATAGATTTGGTTAAAGACTACCTTACTAATGACAATTTACATTTTGTTTGTTTTCTCAAATAAGCTTAAATTGAAATTTGTTCGAAGGAAAAACTACAACTAATTTTGCATTCCAAACAAATTGTCTGTCAATGTAAGTGACGTATTCAAAGGGTTCTTATGAAATTGTATCTTTTTAGCTATGCTTTCTTAATTTTATTACCTACATAGGGTAAAATGGGGTAAGAAGTTAAATGTAAAATGACTTTACAGGATTAGTGTCAAAGCCCGATTAAAGCATTTGAGTTCTTGTTTTTAGATAACCAAAATGGCTAACAGCGTTTATCAATCTATCAAATAGGAAATACAAAATTAAGAAGATACCACTTTACACTATTTAACCCTATCTCCTTCAGATCAAACTGTGTGCGTGTTTTCTTGCCGTTCTTTATCTTCAAATTACATAAACTTAACTCCCCTCAAGATTTCCTCCATAAAATGTTATAACAAGAAAAAAAAAAAAAAAAAAAAACTATGAATTTAAAATATGATACACACATCCATTAAGTCTCATAAGTGCAAAACTAATATGATTTACTTAAACGCATTCACACCCAAGGCTACACTTTATACACTACACTGCACACCATTGTAACATGATCACAAGCTTTAAGGCTATAAGTATCTACATATATACTCTTTACATACAGAAATGGTAACAAAAAAAAAAAATTATAAAAATGTAAAACATTTACATTTGCAACTTTAGACAGAGGTATAAATTTCTATAACAAAAAAAAAAAAAAATTGAATGAAATAATAATTTACATTTCATTTAGTATTTGTTGGTGTTGTATTTTTTTTTTCCTGTATAAATACTTCCTCACTATTCGATACAGTTTGTGATGTATAAAAATATAAACTTCACATGTATCTGACCGCAATTGAGGCGATAAAACGGCTCGGCCGGATCAACGGCGGCGCGGCGGCAGCGACAGGAAAAGATACATCTAATTATGGTTAAAACAAATCAAACAAATCCGAGTCTAATTACATTTATATCTGGAAGATACAAATAAAAAAAAAACAAGCACTATAGTGTGAGATTGACTTTGGTTATCTCCGATTTAAGTGGGTTTTCAATAATTTATATAAATTGTGCCGTTGGCGTTGTAGGTTTTGAAATTACACTATCTATAGATACTTATCGATTATTTGTATCTCAAAGTGTTAACAGCAATATAAAGTTTCCATTTAACCATTTATATATGTACACTTACATTGTATGTATGTAAATGATTCATTGACATCGCAGTTTAATTTAATATCTCAAGTGGTTTTTATATTTATAATTAAAAATACAAAAAAAAAATTTAATAAATATTACTGAGCGGACCAGCAAGCGGCGGTTTTTATTGCGGCACTTTAATTTCAAAGCTACTTGTCATTATTGTTGTTGTTCATTTTTATTTTTATTGTTAATTGAAAAAAAAGAGAAGCTTTGATTGTTTGGATTATTATAATTGAAGTAAGCACTTTGAAGCTATATTAAATACACAGTTTAATTATTTATTGATATAATTTCAATTAGCATATATACTTAACTCCACACAAGAGATTTGTTTTAATTTAACGTATCGACACACAAATTAAAAATAAAAAAAAAAAATAAACTGGTTCATCTGGATTAAGATGAAATTTATAATCCTATTAAAAATTTAATATATGCACGATTTAATTGAGAAGAATTATTTTTATTCTTCTGGGAATTCATTCATTGGAGAGAATTTACATTAGACTTTGAACACATAGCAGAATGCACTCTATATTGTACTTTTCAGTAACTCAAAAAATTGCCTCAGAACTTGACAATTAAAACTTTTAACTTGTATATAGCACAAAGCTGTCAATGTCAAAATTTTAATTATACTTCAAAATCAAAATAAGTTCTTGGAGTTTTGTGTCTCCCTTTGGTTGAACAGAAATTGTCATATTTTTAGTTAGAAACCTCGATGACTTCTACTGTCTTTAAATCAAAAATTGTAATCTATACTTAAAATTATACATATGTACTTATCATTTAAGGGAAAACATTTATCCAAATTGAGTTTACCTGCAAAGAGAAATAAAATAAAAATAGAATTAATTAACAATTCACATATTTTTAAAATCATAAAGAAACGGAAAATATTAAATAACAGATTCTCTTCCTTAAATTAAAGAAGAAATTCGTGGAAAACATATTCATTTTCATTAAAGAAAACTTTAATTCATAGAAAGAGCTAAAATCTAAGCGAGAATCAAATTTTTAAAGAATACAATCTTTTGTGAATCAGAACGCAAGCTCATAAAGAATCGTTCATTGAAGTCAATCAAAAGATTACACTGGTTGATTTATTGAATTTCAACTCCAATTGGACTTAAATCATAACTTAATCGGTGAAAGTGGAAACAGTATTATATTATGGAGATCTGAAACATGGTTTTAAAAATGTTGTAAATCAAAACCCAAATAAAATTACAAAAAAAAAGTTGTAATCCTTTTGATGACCATTTTTAACAAAAATTTTTACTTTTATTTTTAAAATTCGTACTTATTTAAAATTCTAGTTATTTTGTTAGTCTTTTCAAAAAGAACGTTTCAAAAATTGAAGATAAAATTCCGAAAAAATTTCAACAACTAATCGTTTACATCGCATCAAATTTTGCAATATTTCTAATGTCAATCGAGTTATTATAGTGCCTCAAATCTAAACCTTAAAATAACTGTAAATTTCAAATCTAAAGATTTTGTACTCAAACTTGTGTTGACTTGAAATTTGTAACTAAATATGTCGTTTTTGTACTTAAAATCTGAATTTTTTAAAAATGCATGTTGGCAACACTTGACAAAAAATAATTTGACAGCTTACAGTACAGGATAGGTAAAAATGACGCTATGAACAAAAGTTACACAGATTGTCAATTAAACCACTTTGGAATGTTTTAAATTTTTTTGAAAGTGACGTTTCAAATGTTTACGAATCTATCACCTGTCAAATTGATTTTTCAACTGTTCTCAACAAAATAATTATCAAATAAAAATGTTTGACAAATCTGAATACATCAAGGTATATAAATAGAAACTTAATCCATCCTCTTTTGATAGATGAACATTTCAGTGAAGCGGGAACTCTTATCTAAAGAGTGAGCAAAGATATCAATTTAAAATAAATTTCGTTTGACAGATCAAGTTTTTTAGAAAGTGCCTGCTTTCCAAAAAATCAGTAAATCAAGTCGCATACGTCAATCATATTTGTCATTTACGAACTAGACAGTTATAATACACAAACAAATAATCAGCTGTCAAACTGATTTGTCAATTTAATTATTTTGAAAAAACAGATAATAACATCAAAATTTGGCAAAAGAGCATATAAAAAATGCAGTCACCTATTTTGGCAGTTTTTCTTAAAATCGACTTAATTTAAACTCGCTTCCACTTTAACCATATTCGTTAATTTACATACATATGTATGTATGTATGTATATAATAAAATATATTTGTTGACATACAGATAATATTGTATAATTAATATTCAACATTAAAGACCATTTTTCATTAACCATTACATACAATTTTCTGATAAATCAGATGCCGCCACCACTGCCCGCACCTGTCCGTCATCGTACCGCCCCGAGTATGAGTGGAATTATTGATCAATTTAAATAAATTAACGCGAGGTGCTATAATATTGAAAATCCCCAGGTATATCACACGACATGAATTGAAAATTTAATTTCCAGTTGGCTACCATCATAATCATAATCATCGTCATCATCATCATCATCATCAGCAGCATAATAATAATAATAATTGTGTATCACTGAGTTACAAGTTGAACCGACTCGCCCCAGTTGATCTGCCCCCTACTATAGCTACTCGCTTACTCGGTTCAACTCAGTGCTTTGCTCACACGACTTAACTGTCCTCACATATAAAACTACTCAGTCACTCACCTCTTTTGGATACGCTGAACTCACATCACCGCGTTCACTCCACCGAAACCGTCCGGCTGCAGCGACAGCGGCGTCGTCGTCCCTCGCAATCATTATTATTATTATTATTATTATTATTTTGATTAGGTAGAAAATTAGTATGAACTACTGTCAAAGTGGGTAATTGCCCCCACTGACATGTCAAACAACTGTCAACTTGGCAACCTCTGTTCTAACGAGATTCTAGTGCCTACGCAGCACAACTCTTTAAAATGTAGTTCTCATGTAGTCATGGCTATATTAGGAGCTTCAATAAAAGATACACTTGGTGGTATAAATTTAGATAAACACTGACAGCCACACGAGACAGATTTAAATGCAACAATTTTTTCCATCTGTCTAAATGTGATTCAATTTGACGAACGACACACAGGGGGGCGCACAAGCACACTACAAAGCAAACGTTATTATAGAGAAAGAGTGAGAGAGAGAGAGAAGGAGACTATAATGTCAGAGATCTAAAATAAAGCAAAGCTCAAAATGACAGATATTATGACACATTTCTCGCACTCATAATGATGGTGCGGTTTCAACAAGAAAAAAAAAAATGACATAAATAATAAAATGTAATGTATATGACTGGGTCGCATTAAATTTGTTTTGTGCGGGTGCCATACTCAAACCGGCTACCGCCGGTTAGGGGAAAGACTGCAATAATTAATAACTGACTAACGTCATCATGGCTTATGAAAGAGTTGAGAAATTAAAATAAATCAAAAAATTAAAAAAATGGTGGTCTGTCACAATCATTTTAAACAATTACGAGTACTCGTAAAAGACCGAAATTTAATCAGAATCGTTTAAGTCGTTAATGATACAATTTTATAAATACGACGAAGTCAGCAAATCTTTTTTTTTGTAAGGAATCACTTTAGAGTGATATTAATTTATTAAGACTTAATTTGATGTACAATGGAAGTAGAAAGTAGTACAGTGGTTCACTTTCATTAAAAAGCAGACAAAATTTGTAAAAAAAAAAAACTGATTGACATGGATTAAATGAATTTATGAAATATTACAATATCTACTAAATAAAATGTCTTTAATAAAAAATGTTGAGAGAAATTTATTATGAATGACAATTTTATCTAAAATAAATAGAAGCGACCCAAAGTGTCTACCCTGAGGAACTCCTGATTATTTGAAATATATAAAAGACCAGAGAGTACTTCTTCATTTAAACTGATAAAAGCAATTTGATAAATGAAATGTCAAAAAAGGGAATATCACTGCCAAAATCTATATTCAACTGTTGACTTATTTACCACGCCCACATTTTGACATTTTTAACCTTTAATGAGATCTAAGATCAAATTTCCAACACTTGCTCTTTTAAATAAAAAATTTAAACAAAACTACAAAAATGGAAATAAAGAAATTTTAAATTAATTCCGAGTGTGGGTTGAGCTATAAAGAAAAAAAAAAAAATATTAAAATTTATCGGTATTGCCAGGCGACTCATAAATAAACTCATTTCGGATCAGAGGTCGAAGATAAACAAATTTAAATTGACAAATGTGGGGTTTTTATTTTATCATTTTTTTTTCTTAAAATTAAAAATATATTGGATTAGATTTTATTATGAGTGGAAGATTTTCAAGTAAAAGATTGAACTTGAGTGGTTGTTAAGATTAATTTAATAACATTTTTATGGTGTGATATATATTTTTTTTTAATTTATTATATTTGGCTAGGTGAAACACACATAAAAATGGAGAAATGTTGAGATTATGCAAATGGATACATTAAGTGTTAAAAGGTGTCAAAATAAAGAACATTTGCATTAAATTAATTCAACGTTTACAAGGGTACATTTTGCGCAAATTTTAGACAGTTTATTAAGCTTAAGAGATAGAGGCGTGATTTTTTTTAAAGAGTTAAGGTTATTAAGATTTATCAAAATCTCTAATTTACGACATGGCTAATAGTCAACAAAAATTCTTAATAATCTAGATGGACTTATTTTTGATCATAACTAGACTTGACCATTTTAAGCTAACTGGAATTTTCTTTGACATTTACATTTTCGAAGAAAATTCTTGTCATTTTAGTGATATACATTTGAACTTAGTTAAGATTAAAAAAAAACTGAGAAGAACTCTCAATTGACAACACTGAC
This sequence comes from Scaeva pyrastri, assembly GCA_905146935.1. NCBI lineage: Eukaryota > Metazoa > Arthropoda > Insecta > Diptera > Syrphidae > Scaeva > Scaeva pyrastri. Next base: position 24,242,624 of record LR989927.1, on the reverse strand, counting down.
ACCCTTGTTTGAACAATTTAGTGAAGAATTTTAGTAAAATGAACTTAAGTTTCTACCCTGAAGAACTCCTAATTTTCCCAATAAGAAAAAAGAACAGAGATAAATTCTGATTTTTAAATAATATAAGACTTATTATGAAGAGCTAAACTTTTTACAGGAAAATGATGTACAAAAATTGTAAACCAAATACATTCCGTCTGAAAAATTAGCCCACGAGCAACGAAAGTCCACAAAGGGTAAGTCGAAAACCACTTATTCGATTTTGATAACAACCTTTATTTCTTTTACACGCAACCAATAAATACAAAATGTAAAAATAAATAAAATAAAAAGTAAGGAAGCCTTAGTAATCCATCTGTAGGTTTTTTGTCTAATTTGACTAATGAACGCCACGTGTCGCTCAAAACAAAATCTGAAAAAAAAGAAAATAAGAAAAACATTCACTTACAAGATTGAATTCCCAAAAATACACATCTCACAAAAACAACACATTCACCTACAGTTGTAATAAATCATCTGTCAAAATTCCATAAACGAAATAAAAATTCAAAAAAACCAAAACTTCCCTCCTACAAAAATAACTAAGTACATAATTTATTTTTCGTTAAAGTTCAACTAAACTCAACAAAAAAAAAGAGAATATAAAAATACACAAACTTCCAAACCTATGTACATACATCAAAAACGCCACCTTATCATTTACAAAAAAAAAAAAATATTTTGTCGGTCGAATATATTTCAATAAATAAATTCCTGAGAAAAAAAAAAAAACATGATGGAAAGCTCTTTAAACATTTCCTTCGACTCATTTCTCATTGAATAAGCAATCATTCATTTAAAAATAGATTTTTCCGACACAAAAAATTTAAATAAATACAAAATAAAAACAAAAAATTAAATTCTTTTCTTTGAGAAGAGCCTTATGATGCCTGTTTGAATGGGGGTAGGGGTAGCGGGGCTGACAGAAGGTATGAATATCAAATAAAATTGAATTTGATGTTTTCTCAAAACACCAAATGGCACAAAATTTTAAATTTATATTCAAAATTGAATCAAACACTCAAAAAAAAAAATCTTCAAATAGAAAAAAAAAATTGAAAAATTAAATATTGGTTTTGTAAATTTGTTGGAAATTTATTTTTACGTCTGAAATTTTCAATTTAGTTTTTTTGTTAAGCATGGCTGCGAATGTACATATTTTAATTTAATGAATAGTATTTTTTTTATTGTTTAGCATCCATTTAATAAAAAAATATCCAAGGAATAAAATAATGACACATAAATAAATAAACTAGGTGGCGCTCGTAAAGAACCAGGGCCTAGTGAAATACAACTCTCAACCATTCCTGTGTACGAGCATTGTCAGGGATGGCAAATCCGAACTGCTAGTTTTTGAGAAAGCACTTTTCATGATAAGTATAGGATTTGGCAATGCCTCTCAAGAAAAAAACTTTCAGATGACACTGACAAGGGGGTTGTACCTAGACCTCTGACATTACAGTTGTATTCCGTCACGCCATTGGCGCTACTGTTATGAATGAATTACATCTGGTACAGATGACAGATATGTCCATTTGTTTAATGTCAAAACAGGAATTATGCTTTTCTGATTTTCAATTTTGTGAATGGAATCAATTCATTTTTAAATAGAAAATTCATAAATGTAGTTGCACTGAATGAGGTAAAATATTTTTTTCACAATTATGGTTTTCAAAATGAAGTTACTTCAAAAAAACAAAATGTTGATTCTGTCAGAATTTTCACTTATATTTAAACCGGCAAAAGAAACTGGTTATAAAAATTCTACTACTGTCAAATTCTTTTGAAAAAAAAAGGGAAAACCCTACAGCAAACTAAGATAAAATTAAGATCAGATAGGTCCCTGTGAGTATGGAAAGCGAACTCAAGTTAATATTAAAAGAAGTGGTCTATAATGACTACCTGGTGGCATTTCATAATAACTTGCAAAATGTCTGTTATATTTATAAAAATGGAATTGAATTCAATCAATTTAGGAAAAGTATTAATTTCTGATAATTTTTCTTTCAAAATTTCTTAAAAAAAAAGTTTAAAGAACATAAAACATTTTGAACCCAGTTTGGAATTATATTCTGATAAATTTTGGGTTTAAAAAGAAACCCTATGGTTTCGGAAGCCTCACTTCAATCTCCTAGCTCAAAACCAGAACTTAAAAATTGTCAAATACTTTACTATTAAGGCTGCGTTGTGGATTTTGAACGAAAATAAAAGGAATGATTTTTGTACAAAATGTTTTTGGTTACTTTTTTCCGTATAAAATCTTTAAAATAAAAATTCAAGGAACCAAAATGCAGTAAGACCTTTAGAGTCCTAGTGTTTTTGATTTAGTCTAACAGCTCCAATTAACTCCTCAAAATTCAAACACATCAAAATTTCACCTCTTTTTACGATAAAATAAAGTGGTCTTCCTTGTGGGACTCCATATTTTTTTCTTTTTTAAATTGTAGATTTGAAAATAGGCATGGGCAGCATGGTTTTTGTTAATGCTTCGTCTCAACTTCAATCAATCAATCATTTGTAAGGAACTTAAACATAAGTCAAATAGATTTCTTTAATTCAATAGACATCAATTTTAACTTAGAGTTTTTCATGATATTACAAAAAAAGTGGTCTAAAATGACAGCGCACTCAATGTTAGTTAAAGTTGGCGGTCTGATGAATTTATTGAAAAGTTATTTTCAATAAATATGTGGATTTATTTTAATTTCAAATATCAAAGCAAATGTAAGTGAATCGTTTCTTATGACAAAAAGAAGTGGCATTTAACGACTGCCTAGTGATATTTCATATTTAAGACTTCAACATTTGTATTAACTGTTTTAAGAAACATTTTAATGAATTCATCACAAAAGTTTAAGATTCTAAAATATTTTCCAACACCACTGTGTATTTATTTTTTATTTTAGTACTACACATTAGATGCAACCACTTCACCTCCTTGTTAAAAAAAAAATAAATTACACTTACGCCGTTAAGAGTCGTAAAATCAAAATTACTATCCGAGACGAATGCTATTCATTGCCGTAATGTACGAACATACAACAATGGTTCATTCTTTGATTCTTTTGTATTTCAATATCTTAATTGGTTTCGCCGAGTATTTTCTTTCTTTCTGTTTTTTTTTTGTTTTGATTTTTATGACCAAATATTTTGGTTTCCCCCTCGCTCCGAACAATATTTTTTTTTTATGAGCACATTATTTATTTATAATGTCTTGTTTCTCGTTCAAAAACGATTTGTTTAATTTTTGTAGCTTTTTTTTATTTTTAGGCTTTGTTATGTTCCATTGTATAATTTTTTTTTTATAGCGAAGGTTATATTATACTTTATTGATATTTTAATTGCCTTAGATAAATCAAAATGTAATATAATAAGAATCATTATTAGGTTTTTTTTTTGTTGGATGAAAATGAGAACAAAGGGGCGGGGGAAGGGAGGTATAAAGTGAGGAGAATTTGATATGATTTGTGAGTTCACGATTATTAGAAATAATTTATACAAAAGGTATAATTGATTTTAATCACGATCTGTTGTTTGTTAATGAACAAATTTGTTTAATTGAGAAAATTTTTTAAGTACCTAGATATTTATTATTATTTGATATGAATGAAAGTCTATTACTCCAAGTAGATTAGATACAATAAATTAATATATTTATTTGAATTTAGCATGTTTTAAGATATACCTATCGAGTATTCACTTGTGATAAGAATATAAAGATTATTGAAACCTCTTGAGATTTTGCAATCAAATAAAACATTAAAAAAAGAGATTAAGGTTGTTAAAATTAAAAGTACTGGAGTGAAATGGCTGCTCTGAGGCGTTTCATAATATTTTAATTTTTCATTTTCGGGTTGCAAATTAGTAAATGTGTGTGTGAACAATTTGTTCACTTAAAATTGACTGTTTTAGATTTTGACTTTTTTTTAATGAGAAACACTAAAGTTGATCAACTTTACATTTTCTAAACTTTTGAAAATAGAAGAAATATAATAAACTCTGTGATTTATTCAATTCAAGGTTTTAACGAAGAGTTTAAAAAGTATAGGTTTTTGATAAATATTTTAAAAGACTATTATTAATAAAATTATAGGGAAATTAACAGAGATTGAAGTAGTTGCCCACACTCTTAAATTCCAAGTTTTTTACTTTAGACAATTTTAAATACTTCAAGCTTGGATTTCGAAATTTTAACTGTCTTGCTTATAAAAAATATAAGTGATTTAATTACTACAATTAGAAACAATTTTAACTCAAAATTGAAAAGATCTTCTTGAAATTTGTATTCTGTAAAGTGCTTAATTTCTTGATAGAACAAAAATATAACCTGGCCTAAAATGTCCACCTTGTGACACTTCAAATTGCAGACTATTACGTTTATAGGCAGTGTTTAAAGTCCAATAGTTTAAATGTTTTTGGCAGTTTTTACTGGTTATGCCACTTTTTTAGAACATAGCATTCTATATTATGTCAAGAAATTGTACTCATAAGTCGATATATGTAGCTTAGGAATTATCACTAGTCGAATCAGGATTTTTTCCATAAGACTAATGTTAAAAAAAATCACATAATCGACTCTCCTGAAAATTAGCAAATATTGACTAACGTTTTTGTGGCATTCAAATACTGACATGACAACAACTGTCCAATGCATTGGTACAATCATTCCAGATCAGGTGAAAAGTTGATTTGTTTATAATAATAAACTATTTATATTGTGGTTTAATTCTCCCTGGAAAGGTCAATACAATAATGGTACACAGGGCGTATACGCATTGCTAAAGTTTTATAGATTTTTAGTAAGCATCCTTCCATCGCTTTTGGAGACTTTAGACGTTTCATTTTTGAAAATCATAACCAAGATGTCATAAGGACCATCACATCGTTTTTCGCTTCAGATAATTTTGATATCTACAATAAAAAATATTTGGAATGAATATTCAAAAACTACTGTAAAATTTTTCAAAAAAATGTATTATTGTCTTTAGAATTATTATAAATGTTTGTTTGCAATTATTTTTTTTATTTTTTGTTTTAAGACGGTGGAAGGGGAAAATGATCGTCTACACAATTTATACATTTTCAACCTTCATGTAGAATAGGTGTAGAATATTTTTACATCAACGAAACAATGACAAAAAACAGGCGTTAAATGTGTAAAATAAAAGTTTTGATGAAAATCCAATCAACATTAAAATATATTTAATTCAAATTATACGTTTGAAAATGTAAAATTGTGAAATATTTTGATTAAACTGAAATTTCACAACATCATGAAAATTTTATTTTGCGCCTTCAAAAAAAAAAATTGAAAGAAGATAACGACAAAATCTTTTCTTTTGATTACATTTCTTGACAAAAAAAAATTGATCAAGTTGAGTTTATAAATTCTAATAAAATGATGACTTGTATTCTGGATTTGTTAGATTTTTTTTTTTTCAAAAACGTCGGTCGGTTGAAAAATTTCAAATACAGTAAAATAATGTTACTCAAAAAATTAATAAAATGATGAAATGAATGAATGACAATTAATTTCTGATAAAATTCTATCCCGAAAACTTATACATACAAATGTCTTTCAATGTTTAATTCACAATAAGAAGACTTAAGGGTATTAACATCTTATTTATTTCTGACCTACCCTAATAGGGCTATCAATGTCTTACTTCCACTCAAGACCTATGTAAATACCTAAGACTTATCTCGACGACCGACACCCTTATGAAAATAGAAATATGCAAAATTTTCCATTAAACCCTGCCTTATCCTTATCCCCTCTGCATACATATACATCAACAGATTGTTTATGAATTCCATATACCGAGTACGAGTATAAAAGAGGTCAAGGTTATCATCAGAGAGTAATATCAATATTTGCAATCGTCATATACAACAATTTCAACCCAACTATATACGAGTATGAAAACCCCATAACTATACATTCATAAAGAAAATCAATACAAACATACATGTATGCACTTCATAAAGTATCTACAAAGTATACTCGGTAAAAGTATCTATACCTTCTCATTTTCTTTATCCTTTAAAATCAAATAAGTTTTAAGCTTTGTATAATCCTTCCAAACATTATGGAAATCCTTGTTACTGCTAACCGGTCTATTAGCAACCGTTGGAGGTTGTGTAGTTTGGGTTTGTGTAGCCGGTGTTATTAATCCATCAATTCCGGCCATATTGTATTTTTTTTTTAATTTATTATTTAACCACAAAGCAATTAAATACGAATATAATTACGGATTTAATTATTTTAATATTTATCGGCGTATAATTTTTCAATTTCTATCGCTAAAACTTAATAATTTTTTTTTTTTTATTTTTTTTTTACTCCCACTTTGATGCAATTATCTACATGAACACCTTGTGCGATGTGTGTATAATAATTAATGACTATTTATACAACCGCATTGTGAACACAATTTACAACAACAATATGAAAAAAAAATTAAAATTTTAATTGAAATATTAAACATTCTTATTTATGTATTTATATTTTTTATTTTTATTTTGTTTGCCTGAATCACTTTAACACGAATTAAAATTTAATACACAAAATCTCTCCTCTGTTCGAAAGCAGGAGAACGAGAGGAGGGAGAAGGAGTGACGGCAGCGATGACGACGACAACGACTACGACGACGACAACGAGGAGGAGGAGAAAATTAATAATAAATCTCTCGACATGGAACGAGAACACGAACTCATTAAGCAAATTAATTATTCAAATGATTTATGCTACTTTTTTTTATTTAATTTTTATTACATTTTCCGTTTGAATAATAATTTTTAAAAATATTAACTGACACAAAGATGCGATGAATAAATTTTAATAATTCTTTTTTTTTTACTTCAACTCGCATCAACCAAAAGACGCGAATGATTTGATTGTCGTGATTTGTTTAAGACACAGATCAAAAGAGACACTCTTCACACATCACAACTCAATAAAATTTCAAAAATATACATTAAAAAAAAATAAAAAAAACAAATCCACCCACTTGAAAAACGAAACTCGCTTATCTAAATTTTAAATGTGTTATAAAACACATCTTTTTTTATTATTAAAATTTAAATTGTTTACACATAAATTATTTTCATTTTTTTTTTTTCAAATTAAATTTTTGCACTTTAAAGCAATAAATTTGCTTTTATTTCTTTGTATTTAATCGAGATAACAGAAGAGCTATCTAAAAATTTAACCCTCCGTGTTATCTGTGTATCTTAAAGATACTGTGATTTTATTTTTCTTTTCTTTGTCGAGGTTGTTGTTTTGTTCTAAATCGTTTCTTTTGTTGGTATTGTTGTTGTTGTTGTTTTTGATATTTTCATACGAACAATAAATTTGTTTTTATATAAATAATAAGAAATATAGTTTGCGCAGATAGAGAGTCGGATCGCGAGGCGCGTTCACAGCCTACAGCAGTTCGTAACTCACTGCTCTCGAGAGCGACTGAATACACTAGAAGCGATAAAGTCACCACTGCCATCGCCACCGCCACCTCCACCGCCGTCGAAGTCGTCGTCGTCTCCGTCACCGCCTGCCTCACTGTTGCGGCGCTGCGTCCTCCTGCCTGCTGATGGGTGTTTTTGTTTTGTTGCTTTGTCCCACACTTGGTCGTTCTTCGTTGTGGCGCACACACCATCTCCTCAAAACATGAGTTTTTCCAATCGACGACACGACTACGATGACGACGAGAACGAGAACGACGACGATGATGATGAAGACGACAGCGTCGACGACGACGACGAATACAACGACGGACGGTAGCGTGTTCGCTATGACAACAAATAGAATAATAACCTATGAGATACAAAAGTATCTATCTTTCTATAAAGAACCAACAAAATATCTATCTATCTATCTATCTTTTTTTATACATACTAATATATGTATGTATGTATGTAGTATGTGTGTTTTGGTGAAAGAGATAAAGCTTATTTGGTGCTTCGTTGTCGTAGTCGTTGTTGTTGTTTTTGTTGTTGTTGATGTCGGCTTTTTGTATCGTTATGTGACGCTACGAACGGCTCGACTTAACGTCTTCGTTTTGGTTCGCGGGATGTAGATGTTCTACTAAATTATACCACTTTAAACTAGGGTGAGCTATTCACCCCAAAAATACTCTTTTTTTTTTTGTATCTAGAATCTAGGAAGAAAAACTTCAAAATAAAGAAACACGAAAGTTTGCGAATATATGTATGTACAATGTATTTTATAGTTGAAGTGCGCGGCGCTAGTTATTTAATGTAACGACCGACTCTGGGTATATAGTGCGACTTGACGAATTCAAGAGTAAGGGAACATTTTTTTTTTTTATAGAAGGTATGTTGACTCTCTTATAATTGTGTGATGAAAAAAATAAAAAAAAAAAACTTTTTTTTAAATGTCTCACTATACGTATGCCAACCAGACGATGTGATGACGCTGACGAAAACGAAGACGACCGACAGCGACAACGACAAGAACATTGTGTGTTTAGTTTATGTGTCGAGAGCGATGCGGTTTTGTTTTAATGCGGGATTGCAGGACTTATAACATTGAATGATAGCATTTTGTTTAGAGTTGCCACTGGGTGTTTTTATAAAAGTCGTAATTTTTAAAAATTCAATTTTGATAGTAAGGTAACATCTGTTGAATTAGTTTTTTTTTGCTAATCGCAAGAAAACAATTGAATTAATGACAGTAATTTTCAAAATATTATATGCAAGGACATCTTTGAATGCAACCTAAACGAATGACAGCTGACATGTTACCACAAAACTGTCACTAGTTGTATTTTTTTAATAAAAACAATGGCGCAGTTAGAAAGCCCCTTAAAAGCTCATTAGTTACGAAAGAGATTAGTGACATTCGAGAAATGTCAATTTATCTTTGAATTCATTTTTTTTTTTGTGACGGAAGTGACACGAACACTGACAATTCTCTTGGATTAAGGATGTAATATGAAAAGATTTAAAAAGTTGTTAGGATTTTTTTTTCTTGGCTTTGCAGAGAAAAAAGTTGTAAGAATAACAAAATTTACTTCACAATAAATAATAAATACTCATAGTAAATTAAACAATCAAAAACATTAAAGTTACAATTCGGAAAAAAATAAAGTTTTTAATCGTTAAAAGAATTAAAACCGGAAAACTAATTTAAAAAAGAAGAAACTTGATTGTTTTATGTTTTGTTACCGATGTGACACAACAAAAATATGGTGAACAGAAAAAGACTCATTTATTTTACAGTTTGGCACAAAAAAAAGTTGGTTTTAATCAAATATGTAAGGCTTTGTTACTTCTGTGACACAACTTTTCAAGATCAGTTAAGCTTCGTTACTTTTATGACGCAAAATCTATTTTTTTTTTTTAATTTCTTTAAGAGATGTTACTTGAATCAATTGCAACGCAGTAGCAATACAGTTGTAATTGAGTTGCAATTCAGTTGCAGTTAAGTTGCAATTCAGTTACAATTCAGTTGCAGTTAAGTTGCAATTCAGTTACAATTCAGTGGTAATTCAGTTGCAATTCAGTTGAATATCATATGCAAATCAGTTGCAATTTAGTTACAATTCAATTGTAGTTATGTTGCAATTCAGTTGCAATTAAGTTGCAAATCAGTTGCAAATCAGTTGCAGTTCAGTTGCAATTCTGTTGCAATTAAGTTGCAATTCACTTTTAGTTATGTTGCAATTCAGTTGTAATTTAGCTGCAATTCAGTTACAATTCATTTGCAGTTAACTTGCAATTCAGTTTTGTGTAGTCACTAAATGAAATGATGGATTTTTAACTATTTTTTGACTGCAGATTCAAAATAACTGATGGTTTTTCAGAAAATTGAATAACCTTAAATAAACATGAAAAAAATATTCCACATACGCCCAAGTGACCGAAAAAAGTAAATGTTATTTTTAAAAGAATTTCAATTCCAATTTCAGTATAATTTGATAAAATTCCAGTAAAAAGAAAACATCTTTCAAATTGAATAAACTTCAAATGATAATTACCCACAGTAAAAAGCTTTGACTAAAAAAAAGGTAAAGGTAAATCAACACCATGGCAACTTTGTTCTCTTAGCTTGAAAACATCATTTATTTTGTATTTTGTTTTATTTTTAATCTACCAAAGGACAAAACCCAACAGGGAGCAAAAAAAAAGGAAAAAAAGTATAAAAGAAGAAAATATCTTGTTATTGTTAACAGAATGTGAATGAAAGGAATGCAACAAAACAAAACTGAAAAGCTAAAAAAAAAAAATATGCGAACGACAACAAAATGAAGAAGAAAACAAATTTCTAAAGGCAAACATACACACACATACCTATAAATTTAACTATACACAACATAACCAATAAAAGGAAATGTATGTAACTATAGGTATACTGCGAATGGGGATGGGGAGCAAGGAAGAACATTGAAGTAGTGTTTGGTTAAAAATGGGGGGTGGGGAGGAAGAAGGTGGCTCGCCTACATTAGACTGGCACAGTTGGGAATTGAAGAAGCAAAATGAAGAGAAGACGCAAAATATTTACTTTTTTTTTCTCCGTTTTATTATTTCAAAGATGAAAAATTGAAAAATAAAAACAACAAAAAAATGCATCTACGGATGTGGTTTTTGACAGACAAAAAAAAAAAGAAAAACAAAAAATATAAAATATAATAAAAAAGAAAAGAGAGACTGGAGCAATGGCATGGATAAGTTAAATATGTACAAATAAAAACAACAACAACAAAAAAAGAAGAAAATGAAGAAGAAAAATGGAACAAGAAGGAGCAGAATTAAAACAGGGAACATGACACTCGTTTATTTATTTGTGTAGTGCACTGCTTCTGAATGACGTGTTGGTTGGCTTGTTTTATGTTTTTTTTTATTATTTTTGTGTGTGTGTTGTTTTGGAACAGGTAAAAGATGTTGCCAGGATTTAAGATATTTGCGAAAAAATAAAAAAATTATAAGAAATAATTAAAAAAATATGAGGATGTAAATTTACTTATCAGCGAAGAACGTTGAACTTAAATTTTTTAAACTTCCAGCGAATAATTTTTGACGGAAATTTTAAGAGAAAATGTTCTAAATTTATAAAATCTTAAAAAATAATTAAAAAGCTCATAAATTAAATAGAGCGGTCTATCATTATGCAATTCCTATTTTTAAATTTATAAAAATTTAAGTGTGGAAGTCAGGATGACTTTAACCGATGTCATATATGCAAATTCTATGGGTTTTTAAGGGGCACTATCGTAGGTACATCTGTGATTTCAGAAAAAATCACAAGCCAATTCCTACGGGGTTAAATAGCGAAATCTCGATGGCTACTTTACATCATTCCAAGTGAGATGATCACGTCCGTCCTTCGCTTATGCAAAATTTTCAATGTGACCTAAGTAGGCACATCCGTTAAAATCACATGTCATTAATGTTTAAATTATTTATTTTAAGCCAAAAGAAGTTGGGCTCTCAAAAGTCTATGGACTGATGACAGTCGGTAGCCCAAAGTTCACACTACACAGTGACTTTTTCTTAGGATGAATAAGACGCTCTTGGATCAGATTTTTATTATTGTGACGTACCCATGAAAAGGCTATTATCACTAAGGATGACATTTAGTGTGAATTTCAAGTGCTGCAGAAAAAACTAAGGAACAATTAAGTTTTGGTTTATCATTAAACTTTTTTTAATTTTTTTTTATATTTTAATCTGGCAACGCTCTGCTATTACAAATTTGTTAGCAATTTAATATCTGCATGCCATTGTTTTCTTTTCAAGGTACTTACAGATATTTATTTTTATTTTCATTTTTCTATTCCCATTATTATAGAAGATACGAAAAAAAAGAGATGATAACAATGAACCAAGAAGAGAGAATCCAAAAAAAAAAAACAGAGAATATATTAATTTTTTACTAGACTAAACTGCCACTGCAGCGCATAAGTTGCAGCAAAAAAAAAATGCAAACAGCAAAATTCATAGTCATAGATGGAATGCGTTGCATCTATATATCCATACATTCGCACAGATTTGACATAACAAAAATACAAAAAAAAAAAAAAAAAAAACAAGTAATAAAGACGACAAAAACAAGAAAAAAGAACAGAAAAAAAAAAACATAAATATAAAGTGAAAAGAGGATGAATCGGAAAACAAGTCATCGCACTATCGCATAAAATCAGCAAACATAAATTATTTATGGGTATTAAGCATGTTGTACCCATTCATTTACCTCCCCCCCCCCTCCTATGATCCCCTTTGTTTCCCAGCCCCTTTCTTCATCCACTCAAATTCATCGTAGTCTCCTTTTTCAACCGACGACGATGGACGCTCTGTGACTAAGAGCTTAACAACATTCACAATTTTCAGTACCTATATCTATAAACAAACATACAATCACATCTATATGTATTTAATATTGGAGATAAATACACAACACATACATACATATATAAAATGATAAAGAGTATGTTTGTATGTACTGTACATATGTAGGTTCGCCTTTAGTCATAGACTTAACAAGGGGTAATCAATCCATCCAGCCAGCCAGCCATCTATCCATCGATTTATTATTACTTAATGTGTGCGGCCAATGAACACGAAACACAAGCACAGTCTGGCTCACAGAATAAAGCCATAACCCTTTAGATTTAGGGGAATTGGGGTGAAAAAGGGGGAGGGGAGAATTTATATCGAAATCTTAAAGCATCAGACGCAAAACAAAAAGTTAAAACACTCAATTAAGAGAACACGAATTGGTCGCACACAGTTGATCGTGTTCAATATTTTGTAAGTCAATTCAAGTTTAAAAAACTTCAATTTTTAAGGTCCTTAGAATCTAAGTCTATCATTTTTTTGATAGATGCCTGTGACCATATCTCAAGCAGAGTTGTAAAAGAATGCAATCATTTGTGAATATAGAGATTCCATTCATTCAATTTACTTTTTTAAAAATTTGCAATAATCAATTGAAAAGATTGCAATCAATTTTGTCATCCATTGATTGCAATCATTTGAGGCTACATTTCATACATTCTTTTGAAAAAGATTGCATTTAAATTATTTGGCAAAAATGGTTGCATTCTTTTGAGTGTGAAATTATTGAAGAAAGAACAATTTATAGTTCCAATTTTGAAATGAATTCAATGAATGGAATCTTGATACCTCACAAAAGATTTCATTCTCAAAAGATGGCGATCTTTTGCAAATTATTATTTAATTTGAATTCATGGATAACTTAATTAAGGTGTACAATGGAAGACATCCAGGACAATCCAGGGAATGTTTTTTACTACAACAATTCAAAACTCAAACTCTTTAGTAAAATTTTAAAGAGTCTATTTTGATATTATACAAAAAAAAAGGAGTAGAAAAAAAAACTTGACTGACATTTTGCTTCATAAAGAAAACTGAGAAAACTTTAAATATTTTAACAGCAAAAACTGACATTAACTCGAAAAAAAGAATAGAATTACCAAAAATGACGTTTTTAACAATTAATGAAATTTAAACAAAAAATTAAACATTAACTACAAAAAAAAGTATTTGAAAATAAATGTAATTATTGTAGACTTCAAAAAATTGGGTAAGTGTTGATATTATTCCAAACGTTTTTTTTTTTTTGTTTAAATATTGACGAGAAAAAAGTAAATTAAATTTATACATATCTCTTCTTCAAACATTTTTTTTAAAACATTACTTCGACACTTAAAAATCATTTAAAGTGACGAATTATTAAAACATACTTATACCCTTTTTTGACTGATAAAAATGAATTTACCTGGAAAGAGAAAGAAAAAATAAAAGACAATTAGTAAAAGAATCTTTGAAAACAAAATGTTATTGAAAATTGGTATTATATTTTGTATATATAAAAGATTTGAAAAATCACTTAAAAAGTTATGAAAAATGTTCGAGTGCTTGTATAAAAATGTGGTATTTTTTACGAATACAAAACACAACTTTTTTTTTGTAATTTTAAATTCATTTTAATAAAAACACGAATGAAATTAAACACAAATTGACAGTAGTGTACCCCACTGTGGGAAACATAGAGTGTTTAACTTAACATGACAGACAACTGGAAAAAAGTGTAGATAGAGATAGAGAATATAAATCCAAAGAAGGAAGAAGAAAAAAAGAAACAAAAAACACACATAAAATAAAAAGTATAGTTTTTTTATCGCATATTAATCAAATCGACGAGTATTTTGATTAAACAGCGCGACACACAAAACACTCAAGTACAAGTAGTATAGGTTCATATTTATCACATACAACCGAGTATAGCGGTATATAATTAAATTGCTCTGGATCTGGATAGCCTAAATGGAAAACAAGCCCTGTGTTGATAAGTGTATACATGAGTTAAGGAACTGGTGACAGGCAGTTTGACTTTAGGAAGCATTGCAATTTTTTTTTAGCGGAAAATGACGTTAGAAAAAAGAACATGAATCATTTTGTCACTTAAAAACAAAAAGCAAACTGACAAAAAGTCAAAATTATTTGGCAATTTAAAGAATGAGTCTAAGAACAAAAACTTATTTTTTATCGAACTGTCATAAATGTAACTCTTAAACTGACAGCTAGAGGGCGTAAGTGTCGTTTTGCATTTAAGAAAAGATACCTTGACAGCGTTTTAATATTCATCAAAATTATGAAATGTCATTTCTGAAAATTGAAGAATGTCAACTTACGACAATTCACTTTTTCAGCGACGAAAATTTAACATATTTTTATGAATTTTGTGGCAACTTCATTAGTATTTCAATTTTCTTAAACAAACACAACTGAAACGTATTATGTTCAAGTATTAAATATCTGTCATTGTCAAATGTCAAAATGGGTAAGTTTCATGATTAAGTTAATCACTTAATTGTCATTTTAAATATTAAAAAAACCGGTTTATGATTTATTGACTATCAAAATATAAATAATTCAAGTCCACTTACATAATTGAAAAATAAGCACTTTTTTTAAAAACAAAATGTTTTTAACTATTTAATCTGAAAAATCAAATTTTAAATCCCAAAAGTGACATTTATTATGCTTACAAAATTATACTTAACATTTTGACAGTTCTGATATTCAAACTCTTAAGTCAAATATCTGTCAAAATTTATTGAGTGACAGCTACGACAATATTAGATTAAGAATCTTCTACTTTTTATTTGTTGTCGAGAAAAGAGCAAATTTAGTGTTTTGACATTTTGGAAGCAATTCTAAATTTGACAGTTCGAACCAATTTAAAAACATTCCAATGTCAAATAAATGGATAACATACGACAACATTTAAAGTTTTGGTCTCATTTGTGTTCTTATTTTTTTTTTTCGAAAAACCATTTCCAAGAAAAGCCCATTTGGATGGAGCCCTCTGTCACAAGCTCCCTATACAACAGAAAATGGAGTAAAATATGGAATAATTTATGTATGAACATCAGATTGTCAAAATGCAACGATAAAAGGGTTTGTTGCCAGGCCAGTTGAAACGGACTACAATACGCTTTTGCATATGATTTCTGAATGTGGTTCATTTATTAAACGTCACACTGGAATCTGGCAAGCGGCATGCATCTAGGAGTACAAGACCAGAGAACGCATTAAGTTAACTTAAGTATGGAGTGGAGGCTCCTTTGAAATATCAACTTTAGACTTCATTTAACATACATACATTACATAGGCATACATAATGTAAATTGTGAGTATATGGTGGTCTAGGATGTAAATATTGCAGACAGAAATCAAATTTTAATTAATAACGCTGTGTGGGTGCCGTGCCAGCCAAGCAGGACTTTTATTATTATCATTATCATCATCATCGACAGACTATTAATTATTATTTATTTAAGTTTAACAAAAGAAAGAAAAAAAAAACGAATTCATTTTATGGACTGGAAGAAGAATAAAACATTTAATTCTTTCTTTTGATATGCAAATAGATTTTTATGTAGCGCAAGGAAGGACCCCCCACCATATTTAATTTAAATGCATTTCAAGGAAATTAATTAAATTTTCTTTCCTTTTTTATTGAATTAAATGTAGAATGGAAAAGAAAAGATAAGCGGAAAATAGATTAGATAAAAAAAAAAACTTAAATTGAATACAAATTATGATGCTTATCACGATTTCGTTATTAACACAAAAAAAAAATGGTAACAAAAAAATTCACAAGTTTAACGAGGTGACGAACAAAACGTGCACCATAAATCGGATAATCGTGAATTTGAAAGTTTACCTATGAGTATCAAGGTTTTAGAGGTCAAAAATGAATATAACTTAAATTATTTGAAAAATAAATAAATAAAAGGGTGTTTTTTTTTTAAACGTGTGACTTTTAATAATATTTGACAGCTGTCACTTGATTTATGCTCAGTTTGGTTTGCCATTTCATATAATGAATAGATCTTCTCCTGAACAACACAAAATCAAACTCGTACAAGAATTTAAGCCGAACGACCATTAAGCGAGTGCGGTTCGATGAATGGGCCCAAAACGAGATGGCCACCGATCCCAATTTTGGTGAGCGCATTTCTCATCGTTGGCGTGTGGGGTTGCCTCCCTGATCGTGTACTATTTTTTGTGAGATGATGTGAAGATGATTGTCAGATAAACGTGACACGATTGACGTCTTGGAAGAGAATATTTGGCAAAGGTTTTTAGAAAAACCCCTTATTATTGGAAATAAATTTCGGGATTTTGAGTTGCTGAGATTTTGTATTTTCTCGACTTTGGGTTTTCGGGATATCTGTTTTCGGGCCAATATCGCAGCTTTTATTAAAACAAGGTCACATTTAAATATTTTAGATTGTTGTTTTTGGTCAGAATTGGAGAGCGTGGACTGTAAAATTACTCACAGGAGTTTGTAATTCCTTATTCAAAAATTAACCGAAGCAGTCACTATGAGTCAAAGGCCAAAAGT
This sequence comes from Scaeva pyrastri, assembly GCA_905146935.1. NCBI lineage: Eukaryota > Metazoa > Arthropoda > Insecta > Diptera > Syrphidae > Scaeva > Scaeva pyrastri. The sequence continues at coordinate 24,225,687 of LR989927.1, read as the reverse complement.
TTTAAGACCCTGCATTGAAACTAATGGTGGCCCTTTTTAAACTAAGTTAATATTATGGGTATTTAATAATTAAACGAAAACATCATTTTACGGTGAAACCATTTTATGGTGTTTTATATTTGAATCAGAATTTATAGCCGGACTGTTTATAATTTTTTTATTGTACCGCAGAAATGTATTTTAGCGAGCAGTAACTACATACCGAAGTGAGACGTACAAGTTTGGCGTTTAAACTTTCCGTACTTAAAATCTTGTCATAAGTCATTCTATTATCATAAAGTCACACTACAAAAAAAATATAAAGAAAAAGTCTTTTAATTTGCATTATTTATTTTTTTTTTTTTGTTATTTTCAAAGTTATCACGTTTTCGAAATAAAAACTTTGAAATTTCATCACCATTTACATAAAAGATACAATTCCAGTCTCAAAAGATATAATAAAGAAAAATTAAATCAAAAATATCTTCCAACGAACCCCAGAATATCGTGCGAGTACGAAATTAAAAAAAAATGTTTCCCTCTGAAAATTGCCTCTTTAGCTGCCAAAACACCTATCCTAACGATTTTCTTATCTTCTTCAAAAATATTCGTATACGTTGTTATGTGAGTAAAAATGTATTTTTATTTACAGGTAACTCGTTATTTATTTATCACATACACGCAACCTAAATAATATCATGTCAAGTCAACAACAAAAATGGTTGGTAAAAGTTTTTCGTTTTTCTTTTTTTATGTTATTTATTTTTCTTCTTAACCGGAAATTAAAACTTTTGTCACATGGCGCACGGAAGTGCTGTCCTTTTTTGCACCTACCTACGTACATGTTTATTTTTGTGTGTGTGTTTTGGTTCTTTGTGAAAACTTTTTATAGTAAAAGTTTATTAAAAAAAACATAATGTTAAACAAAACAATAAACAAAATGGTTTAAAAAGAAAGAAAAAAAACGACCTTGACCTTGAACCAAATCCATCATGTATTCAGGAGGAACTGCGGCTGGCAGGTGTTTCGTCAAAAGTTTTGAAGTAAGTTTTTTGTTTCTTTTTTTTTGAAATGACGAAGCTTTGTTTTCAGGAATGGAAAGGGGTTTCGTGTGGAACATAAAGTTACAAATAATTGTCTTGATTTATTTGGTCTGGATTTAATTTAATTTTAGTTTTCTGTTTTTAAAGGAAATGTTTAACAAAATTAATCAAAATATTTTATGTTAATTTAACACCTAATTGTAGTAACTGATCTTAAAAGGCTGTTAAGTAGGTTTTTTCGACAAGGAGTTAACGAGAATTCATTAAGCGTTCAGGACAAAATTTTAGGAATGTTTTATTTTTTCTAGTTTTTGTACATAAGAAAACTTAAATCCAGAAATTATTTATTTATTCGTAGCAAGACCTCTTCAATAAAGAATCTTGAGTTTCATTTCATTCTTTTGTATACTTGTCAACTTGAATGTTTTACTAAATTTCATCATTCAACAAGAATTGGAAAAATATCATTTCAATTGACACGAATTATTCAAAGAAATTTAAAATCTAAAAGCGTGTTCAAAAATTATTATTTTTTATTTGAACTTATAAAAAGGAAAGATTTTCGAAAAGCTGTTGTTGGTTAAAATTTTTTGACTGAATGATGAAAATTTGAAGAAAAAAACCCAGCAAAATATTGATTTTCCTTCGGTTGGCCTTTTAGGGGATTGCAAGGCTCCTAGATTTAGGAAAGTGCTTCATAATTCTGATAATATGTCAGTAAGTTAAGATTTTAGGCATTGAAATAAAGAAATTTGGAAGTTTCTGATTCAGGAGGAGTTTGATTCAGGAGTTTTAGGGGGACGGTCAAACATTGGTTGTATTGTTTACTGATGAGTACTACCGGCTTCTTTGATTTCGATTAAAACTTTAGTTGATTTCTCGAAGAACGCTCATTTCCGAATATTTAGATTTTGTGTGAGACAAAAATTGACAAAGATAGATACAAAGTAACAATGTAACTATATGAACTTATTGAATAACATGTTTGTAAAAGAGTTTATAATTTATACTGGGGGACCCGGTGAACTTTGTCTCGCACAAATGAATTCTAACAGAATTTTTTTTTTTTGCAGGTAAAACAAATTGTATGGAAAAATGAAGTTTTTTTTAAATGTCTTCCTCACAATTTGTCCATATTTTTACACTTTTTAAACCTTCCCTGGACTATGACAAACATTTCAAAAATAATATTAGCCAAATCGCCCAAGCCGTTTTCGAGATTTAATGGGACAAACAACCAGAAATTTATTTTTATCTATACTAGTAGAATGTTGTACCGCCTTGAAGTATACTATACATTTTTTGCAAATTTCAACGGCTTTCAAGATTAAATATGATGTAGAACGAAACACAATCTAGAATAAAATTAAAAAAAAAAAACTTGTCTAGTTATACATATGTACATAAAATCACTCTTGAATCACTCTATCTATTTAAGAAAAAAAAAAACGAATCAAAATCCGTTAACTAGTTTTAAAGATCTAGCCATGTTTACTTACGTTGTGCCTGTTTTTTGAAATTATTTCGAACGATTTCAAATTGAAAAAAATGTTTCAAAGAAAATGTTCAAAGTTGTTTTCAATAATTTACCAAGTTAAATGAAACATCTTAAGCGCTTAAATTTTGAAGGTAAAATTTCTTTTTTGTAAGTACTAACAAAAACATTAACAAGACCAACTAAAAAACAACTTAAGATACTAAACTAAAATTCTAAAATTTCCAGGAACTATGATTTATGGAAAGTAGTTTTACCAAATATTAAAATTTGTATATCAGATTTTGGGGGAAACTTTTTTCTAAATTTGTCTTTAAATATTAAATCAAAATTTATTGAAAATAAAGGAAGTAACTAGATCAGTTGGTATTTTTAAAATATTTTGAAGACAGGAACTTCGTCTTCATGATCTGTCAATGGTTCTTGTCATTGAAGAAATGTATATATTGCCTTTCAATTCGAGTAACTTCAGAAACGATTTTTAAACAAAAATACAAATCCAAAATATAATTAACACATAAAGTTTAGAAAAAAAAAATACTAATTCAAAAAAAATTAAGAAACAGAATGGAGTTTCAAAACATGTCAAACCCTCATAAAGTTTATACAAAATTACAAAGCAAAGAATAAATTGCAAAATTTTGATTTATTTATTTCCCGAACGTGTTCAGCCATTAATTTGTAAGTCACAGAACTGAATTCAGTCAAAAGGTGTGTTTGTTTAAATCATCTTCAAAAATTGTGTGGCGCTAAAAACACAATAAAATATTCTGTCAATCTCCTTGTTGTCATTTTGAAATTAAATTGTTAAATTTATTATTATTATCTTTTTTTTTTTGTTTTGATCATTAAATACAACTTTGTCTACATTTCGTATTTTTTTATTCTTAATTTTTTAAGTCTTTTTTTTTCAAAATACGAAACAACAAAAGTTAATTAACTCTGATTGATGTTCAAACATTATGATATGATGTTTCAAAAAAAAAAAATAAAAATCGTTGCTAATTTTTTTTTATCATTTTCTAAACAACAATAAAAACCCAGAAAAAACAAAAAATATGGATCTTAATTGCATTCCACTCTCGGTTTTGTCGTTTATCATTATTATTTTGTCAAATTAAAAAAAAAATCTGCTTTTATCCGGTTAAAGTGATTTAATTTGTTGTGTAGGCAGCATTATGATTTAAAGACACGACAACGACAGACAGTAACAAAACGTGATCATGATCATAAAGAATGAACAAAAAAAAATATAAATTTTTTTTTATACCCAACTACCGTTGGGGTGTCCCCTCTTCAGTAATAATATTGAAGATTGTGAGGTCATTGTATTTTTTTTTTTTTGAGTTTGTTTTGAAAATGATGCGAAATGCAATTATAATAAATTAGTTTAAGTTTTTTTAGTGTTTTATTTATGATGTCGTTAAAATTAAAATCTGTGAAAAATCGGTTTTTTAGATTTTAAATTTATCTTTTCACTTCACTTTGATGAATTTTAACTTCAAACTTTGATTTTTGAAAATTCATGTTGATGGGAATATTGGAATCAGTTACAACCTTTGGACTTAATTCATCTGGACTATAGTTTCAGTTGATCATTTTTTAGGTATTTAATTTTTCATTTTGTTCTGATAAACTTTACTCAATTTTTTTTTTTACGGGTAAATCATGTGTAAAACTATTGAAATTTTCGAATATCATCAATGAGTCATCTACTCTTTATTGATTTTGAGAAGGCTTTTGATAGATTCAACAGGGAGTTTATCTGGATTGCTCTGACTTATGACACTTCTTACATGGAGGTATGTTGTCAGACAGGGATGCATATTGTCTCTAACTTTGGACTCTAACAACTTGGTTCGAACACTTGACTACGGAGACGATGTACTTACTCTCTCATTGGATCATGGATCTCCTTGAAATGGCAACAAGGGTGGAGAGAGAGAAGCAGCAATCGTGGGGCTGAAGATTAATGTGAACAAAAATAAGATGTTCAGCCTCGGCATATCGCAGTCATCCGCTCCGATGAACTTTGCTCAACAACCAATAGAGAAAGTAGAGAGCTTCCAGTACCTTGGAAATATTGTCTATACTAAAGAAGGAACCGTTAGTAGACATCGCCAAACGTATTGGGAAATCAAAGACTAAATTCGGTATGTTGTCTAATGTTTGGAGGAACAAATCTCTCAGCTTGAACACAAAACTTCGGCTGTTTAAATCAAACGTCAAATCAGTTCTGCAATATGGATGCAGCACCTGGAATGAATGAGTTCGACAAAAAAAAGTTTTAATTTATATCGACACGGTTTTGACCTTTCTAGACGGTCTTGAATTTTTTAGGGCAAGATTATATAGTAGATATTTATTTCATTCTAACGCTTTGAATTTACAATTTTTAAGGAATAATCAATCCTGACTTTTTTGATAATCACCTTCTTGAAATTTCAAAGTGGATTTTGATTTTCCAAGTTTAGCTTTGGTTTTGTCCTTACAATATCTTTCCTTTTATTGGTTTCAAGTTCTAATCTTCACTTTGACATGACTCATTTATTTTATTTGTCAAAAAATACCAATAAGTTACCAAGGAAAATTTGTTGGTCAATGATTAATTTATCGATAAATAGTGACATGGTTGCATTTTAAACCTTATTTCTTAAGAGTGATACTAACAGACTTTCTATGCTAAAGACAAGAGCGTCCAAAAGTTGTGGGTACTTCATAAATTCTGGAGACAATACAGAACGACTTCGGTGGTCACTTCATCCAGGCCCTTCATCCAGAAAAGGCGAACACCAAGACGTCAAGCCCTGAATCTACTTCTTCTAGGTTTAGAGTTTCAAGAAGGCCACGTCAAAACCACGGTGGTTGAGTCGATAATGATTTAATTTTAGTAAGACAAAAGCTAGCTGCCAGTTTTGTTGTAACTCTTGATGTTGTATGAAGCCCAAGCTTGCCACTAAATTATTTCAGAACGTTAACAAGCATTTGTTGTCAAGTCTTTAGTCAACAATTTGAACTTTTTTGACTAGTTTTGGGCCTAACATCCAAAAACGTTAAAGCCTCCGATATAATGCTGAACAAATTGGACCCAATAATAAAAAAAATTATCAATCACATGAAACACTATCAACGAAATCGAGAAATTATTCTTTTTTCAGAACACCCTGTACCCCATACAAAGTCTGCCTGATAAAAGACTTCTTATAACCCCTATCTTGTTATTTAAACCTTTAATATGAGTAATCATTCAAATCCAGCTTCTTCATTAGTGATTAGTCACGAATTCTTCGAACAAAAATTTATTTTAATTATAACTGATGCCAATTTTGATGCAAAATCTAACACAAAAAAAAGGTTTCATTCAAAAGAGTTTAAGCTACCTTAAGTCGTTAAGATGGATCCTATTAATATTCAGTTTGGTTCGACAGCAAACAAAAAAAACACACCTTTAAACTTTGGTAATTATTCAGTTCTAAATTTAGAGCCAATGTTAAAGGGATAACGATGATACCAAGAATTTAAAAGAAAAAAAAAAACCTCTATCTATTACGATGAAGCTTCATATATATAGAAAGGAAAATATCTAAAAACAAAGGATTTTATTACAATCGACAAATTAAAAAATAAAATAAAAAACCAAAAACCATTTTTGCGCGGCATCACCACAATAAAGCACCGCGGGATATCCACAATCCATTCCCGGTTTATACATACTCTCAAATACATACAAAAATATCTATATATGTACATATGTATATATACAAAAGGCTATAAATAATGTTCCGCTTTTATTTAATTTTTTATTCTTTTTATCCTCTTTCTTTTAATATGTATCAAATTCGTTCTCTTTGCGGTCAAATCGTAGGGTTAATCGAATTTTAATTTCACAGTAGAATTTATACGATTTGGTTTTTGTGGTATTTTGTTTTTTTTCATCTTCTTTCAGTTTCCTTCTCTGTGATGGTTTCTTGTTATAATGTATATGTATGTAAATGGTTGTTCATCTCTAGATACAAACATATATAATATAGATTAACCTAAATAAAGAAGAATCCCATCATCACAGCAAAGGGAATGAATTTGCATATTTTAATGTAAATGAAAAAAAAAGAAGATATTAATAGATTGTAAATTAAAAAAAAAAAGGTTTGCAAATGAGAATTCTAATGAAAAAGCATAAATATTTAATTTGAAAATAAAAAAAATGAAAACTTGTGTCATAATAAATTCTTAAACATTGATAAAATCTTATTCATCTTCAGAAAGTCAATTCAGGTAGTTTAAAATTTAAATTTTGGAATAACGAAAGTGTTTGGAAATTAAAAAATAAATCTCTGAGATATTAACTTCGAGGAAACAGAATTTTATGGAGAATTAAAAATTGGTCATTTAGAAATATGAATTTGACATTGGACATAAAAACAGAGGCATATTTGTCAATAACAGTTTAATTTTAGGTGTTTAACTTTAAGTCAGTCAATGAAGTATAATTTCAACACTAAAAATAAAGACTCAATCTAACGATTCAGAGTATAACAATTGAACTGTCATTGAAAATGATAGGAAACCATTTGCGTCCATACCCGCTGAAATTTATCGAGAGAGAACAAGAGCGAGAGATGAATAACTTTCGAATAAAAGAAAAGAAACACAAGAAAATGGTTGCCAAAAAAGTCGTAAGCGAACGTTTATAACATATATCAATTTTATTTTTGACTAGACAACCCGACGAACTTTGCGCGCCCCAATTAAGTTTTGCAAGCACGTTTGGCTGTTAGATTGATCGATATGTCACCAACCGATCAGATTGCTTCAATTTTTATGTAAAACGTACGTACTTTTTAAGACTATGGTATAATCTATCTCTGTGCCAAATTTCATGTTATATATGTATATTTCAAATATATAATTATTTGATAATACTTATCAACACCAAAAATTGAAAATGTAAAATTCACTGTATTTCGGTTTACTACAAACTAAATTTAACCTGTACTCTAGCCTCAGCAACATGTGGTGGTTATGCTATCAAGTTGTAGATTATATGGAACATTTAGACGTTTGACATAGCGCCATCTATTGAATTCTTAACTTATTCAAACCAGTGCACAGATGTCGCTATCTGATAAAATCGTTTAGAGCTAACATATAATTCTGACTGTCAAATAATAGACAAATAATTTGCAATAAAATAATATTGTGATCATAAATTGAGATGTAAGCTATCCTATCTTTTAAGTTGGATCAAACTGCACGGGGTGTGCAAATTTGATTAAAATCGGCTAAGTAGTTTAGGAGTCCATCGCGGACAAACAACGTGACACGTAATTTATATATGTTAAGATTATTTGAATTGTAGAAGTTCGTCCATATTTTCTCACTTTTCAAGCCTTCCCTGGACTTTGAGAAACATTTCAATACCAAAATCAGCTAAATCGGCTAAGCTATTCCCGAGTTTTAGTGAGACAAACAAGTACAAATTACTCCTAAGTATTTAGATTTACCTTTATTTAGTGAATCTGTCCGACGACTGGTCCTATTATTTCCATATTTATTTCCTTTTTCCTGAAGAAATTACAAAGGCAGAAATTACACACACAGATCGACAACAGACTCAAGAAGACCAACGAATTTCAAGTGAAGACAAATCATCTCTTTTTCGTAAACAGCTCTAGACGGCGGTGGTGGCCGAAATCGAGATCCTGTAAAAGGTGATCCAGTTGTGTAGCGTAAATTTGGAAAATACACGATGCAACAAACCAATAGGAAATAGTTCTTCTGAACTTCTCCAAACGTGTACAAGGTTTCGGCAAGAAGATGTGCTTGAGATTTGATTTCTTCAATGCATCGTTCTGGAACAGATAGTTCGCAGATCAGGAGAGGCACTACCTTCAACAGAGCGGTCAAACTATGGGTTTCGGGATATGCGGACGACATAGACATCATGGCTATTGAAGAAAAAAAGTGGAACAAGTTGGCCTTGAATTTAACGAGGTCAACACGAAATATCTGCTATTCATCGACTTGGACAAAATGTCACTATTGATAACAGTAACTTCGAAATAGTTTAGGAGGTTATCTTGCTCGGAGTAAACATTACTTCCACGAATTAGACCATAGCGGAGATTCAGCGAAGAATTACAGTAGGAAATCGCTGATACCATACATCGGTTTGGCAAAACAAAACCTTCATAACTACTGCCAGTCCAGGTATATGGTGCTAAGTGCAGTATGGTAAGCAGAGAGGTTCAAAAAGTTAATACACGTGCACCAAATTAGATCGGCTACATCGAGCTCATTAATAACAACGCTCCAACCTAAGAGAATTCGAGAATTCCAGTGGAGGAAGACTGATCATTCGGATTATAAATCAAGCTATCTCGGATGTCCCTTTTCTGAAAGTGAGCTTTATGTATATTACTCGTTATTATATATTTGATTACGTCGATTTAGAATATTAACAAAGAAAATGTTTTTTTGTTTTTGATTAGTTAATCAATAAATTTTAAACTTTAAACGCTGTCAATACTTACCTTTGTGTATTTAATATAAGAGAAGACCTAACCAAGCGATTCAAAGTGAAAAATTATAATTTTGTGTTGGATCAATTTAAAACATTTTGTAATAAAATCCATGAATATGTAAATTTATAAAGCTTCAGGACTTACAAGGAAACCATCTATATTTTGGCCATATTCGATTTATAAATTACTAGCTGACCCCGCGTACGTTGTTCTGCACTGTTTTTCAAATTCTGTGACAGAAGTTGCTTTAAATCTTCATATCTAGGTTCTAATAAAGTTTTGGCATTTATAACTTAACCAATGAGCGTAATTTTTAATCTCAACTCGATCAATGACACTTTGAAAATCTGGAAACGCCATTAATTTTTTTTTTTTTTTTTTTGCAAAATAAAAGCGTCTCCTGGATCTTTTTTCTCCACATACAGGACCATGAACAATAGCAGCTTATATGATTAGATTTGTGGATTCAAAAAGCCTTTACAGAATAGATGACATGAAGATACCAGCTCCAATCCAGCACAAAAAGTTATAAATGGACCTTATATTATGTTCACTATGTTTCCCTTGTATTTCTCTTAAACACAATCTTGAAGCACTATTTTCTGCTTTTTTCTCATATCCAATTTATCACCAATATATAGCCTATGTTACTCACAAATTACGTATCTAGCTTTGTATTGGTAAAAGAATTTTAAAAATCGGTTCAGTAGATCTAGAGATTACTTAATACAATCTTAAACATTTTAACAACTCTTTCGAGAAACAATGGATTTAGGTACTGTGTACCTTCAATGTTATGTCTGTTAACGAATACATAAAACCAAGAATCATCTAATTTGGTGCAGTCGTTCGAAAGTTATGGGCGTACATACATTTCGGCAAACTTTTTTCGGGAACCATACATATTACTGGGATATAGACTATTCCAGAGTATAAACTGTATCAGTGCCAAATTTCAGCCAAATCGGTTCAGCCGTTCTTGAGTCATAAATAGTGTAATTAAAACGACTTTCTTTTATATACATATATAGATTACACTTAAAGTGAAGATCACTTGATTAAGTCTATGTTATTATTAACTAAACAAAGTAGTGATTAAAATCTTCCATACTCAATTATCAATCTTTCTCTGATAACGTGTTTAATTGAATGCTAGATTTTGGTCAATTTATTTATAAGCCTCCGGACTAAGTATGAAAATAAGCACATTGTGGTATTTAAATAAACTTTTGAGCTGAACTATATTTCAGGGGGGAACTGCGGTACTGAATTATTTCGTCTTGAATTGGATATCATCGAACTCTGTTTTTCTACAATATAGACTATCAAAACAACAACAAGGAATACAAAAGATGATACCAAAGCAATTGGTTAATCGAAGAGGGAGTGTCCTTGAGTCTTAAAGAGTCTTAAAAACCACTCTTTCAATCCACTTGACTAAAAAAAAGTTTCAACTTTCCAAACTACATATTTACATGCATTTTTTTTCATAAATTAAATTAAATTAAATATCGACTTTTTAATTCATCGCAAAAACCACACATCCATTCGCTCCTTTCATAATTATTTAAAATAAAAAAAAATGAATATGATTAATGAAATTACGTTCGCATTCACTCATCTAGACGAAATGTAAAAAGGATTTTAATGAAAACCAAAAAAAAAAAAACATATATATTTTTATTCAATTTAATTTTTTTCATCTTTATTTGATTCCTTTCCTCGTTGGGTTTTCCCTCCTCGGTGTCTATACATAAATACACATTATCCTTATGTGCCATTTATTCGTAATGAAATGAGCCGTTTAATTAGTTCAGTTGCAGTCTCGAGTATCTGGCTAAGGACATCAACAACAAAAAACAACAACAACAACTCAACCTCGAGGACGATTGAGGTAACTCGTGCTCCAAATAAAATAAATTAAACTCATTTTATTCAAGAGAAAAAAAAAACTCACACCTATCTGCGATAATCCTTTTAGTATATAAGGATATGCATCACGTTGAATCTGTTTTAAATGTATTTTTTGTATATCTTTAAATAGTTTTATAAACGTACTTATGGTATATTATATATGTATGTATATGTATACGTGTGAATGTGTATAGTATATGTATATGACCCTGTGACCTCATCTGTGTCTCTGTATCGCATCCCGTTTACATATGCACTAAGTGCACCATGGCGAATCTCATAAATAAATCTTCACTCTGATTGAATGATAGACAATCGGTTTTTTTTTGTTGTTGTTGCATTTTTCCCTTTTAAATTAAAAAAGTATTGTTAGTTCAAGTAACAACTACACACTTTATAGTACGGGCTTGGAGAGTTGTATTTTGAGAGTCATACATGTCATCCTTTAAGTTTTTTGTTTGTAATTTTTTTTGTTCAATATAAGGGATTAAAAAAAGTAAAGAATTTTAAGTTAAATGTTCTTCGATTTTTGGTTTTTCATTAAAAAAAAAGAAGATTAATTGAATTGTTAAAAACGAGCTTTAAAGTCAAAATCATTTTTCGTTCTCAAAATAGGTAATCGTGTGGTTTGAATGTATGGATGTTTCTTGCTCAAAAACACCAAAACGCCTAAACGGATTTAGATGACATTTGCAACAGAAATAGATTATAGTCTGGAATAGCGCATAGGCTACTTTGTATCCCGGTAAAATGTATGGTTCTTATGGGCTAGATTCCTTTTAGTTTTTCCAATCAAGCCAGAATGGCTGAACGAATCTGGATGAAATTTGACACAGAGATATTAACTCAAAAACTACTATTAAAACGATGTCTTTTTCTATTATATTTTATCTATCCTGTTCGAAGCAGATACATTATTTAATTAACCAATCGTTGTCATTATTTGCTTGCTTTTTAAAAATCCTTAATTCCCAATTGCAACATAGCATCTCAGACTACTCAATAGCTGTTCCATTTTTAGTTCCACTCATGCATCACAATCTGTTTGTGTTTCTGTTTTGTGTTTATTCACGTTCTCCTTTACTTAGTTTTTTTTTTTGTATTTTTTTTTTTTTTGTTAATCACAAAGTAAAATCGTCACGATTAAATATTCCCCTCGTACATCGATCGTTTAGCAATCAGATAAGTGAAAATGCACACATGCATCAAACACAAAAATTCACAACAGACACGAACAAAAAAAAAAAAAAAAAAAAACAATTACCAATAAAAAGAATGTTGCAAACTAACGTCTATACTGAAATTTAAATCAAGAGTTTTTATTTTGGTTTTATTTCAAAAGAAAAAAACTCCTGGATTGGCACAAGTTTGATTTTATGGGAAAATTGGGAAAACTTGAAGGGAAAATTTAAAAACAAACTTATGAGTACTTTCTAGTATCTAAACACTTCCCGGTAAAAATTCAGTGAATTTTAATGTTACATTGATATAACAGAAAATTGTTTTTAAAACAACAAATTTTAAAAACAAAACAAAGAAAAGAAATTGCATTTCGGAATCACGAAATAATTCTTTAAGACAAACTTCAGTGAAAAACACATTTTATAAAAAGTCTCGATGTTCTACGCTTTAAATTAAATACAAGTTCAAAAACTTTGTCTTATTAAAAATCAAAAATTAAAAAAATGTAATATTAAAAAATTAACGATAACTCACTGGTTTACAAAACTTGCATTTTTTTCGAATGCCTAAGTCAAAAAATAATTTTCCAAATGATAGTCATCAGTTATGAATGACTAATGAGTCCTCACTTGACTCTATGGATGAAGTTTTGAAAAACCTTAAATCTTATGGTCTCATGGTTTTGAAAAACACGTCTAAGAGTTTTTTGTTGTGATGATTTCGAATCTGAACTTTGATTTAAGATTTCAGCTCAAATTTAAAAAAATACCCGTTTTCAACACTATTATTATATTTTTTCAATATACATACATAATTCAAAAACTGGACGTGATAGACTTGTTAAGATGACGGATTCGTTATCAGAACGAAGAATCATTTTAGATCATTAGTTGCATTTTTTGACAAAAATATTATCTGTAGTAAAGTAGGATTTCTCAAAAAAACGTATCCGCAGTTGTGCGATTTTTTGTTTGTTTATTATTCCGCTGTTTAACTACAGCATGAAACTTAATTTAGACAGCTACAAAAACGCGTCGGTTTAGGAAAGATTACACAACTTTCTATGATACAAAATGAAATGTTTTTTTATCGACAGCGTTTTCAGTTTTTTTTGGTTGCAAATAAAACTTAAAATCTCAAAAAGTGTAGGAAATGTTACAAAAATTAAACTCTCAGTGACAAATGAAAAATTTTATCAAATGTGCCAACATTTATATTCGAGACTCGAGCAAACGTCATAATTCTATCCGTAGATGGATCCTACTTCTACTTTTTTATCCGCAGTGAAGATGTTTTATTTGCAATACTTGAAAAATCTTACTTAACTGGGATATTTTCCCAAAAAAACACACCTATTATTTACTAATTCAAATTGAAACTTAAGACAGCGATTGTTAATTCAATGAACGTACAATGACATATGACAAGTGAGAGGAGAAAGTCATCGGTAAAATTTGTTCCAAACAGAAAACTGTTCGATTTTCATGATGCAGAAAAATAAAAATCGGTCCCCAAATTTGCCGCCCTGAGCTCAAGTCTACTCAACCTACTGGTAAATCCGCCACTGATTATATCGTTTTCAAAATGTAAGACACAAAAGTATCTGGAGAAAAAAAATGTCTATATTCTTCAAATTTTGTACAAACATTTCGTATATTCTATAAAAAATATATCCCAATAGTCATGTTTTTTTTTTTAACTCTTAATTCGTCAATTTGGTTAAAAATGTAACAAAATTTAAATTTTACAAGTTTTGATGGTATTATTTATCGATGGCTTGTGAAGTATAATTGACAACACAAAGTTTTCTAGGAATTTGTCAAAAATCAGCTTAAAATGTTTATTTTACAAAGTTACAACATTTTATATAGCAAACAACACAAAATAATATCAACCTAAATGACACAATTAAATTAAATTGCGTCATCATTGCACAATGTACATAAAAACAGTTGCAGCTTTTAACTCAGATATCATAAATTGTCAAAAAATACAAAAATAAACAAAAAACGAAAAGATAAAAAAAAACAAAACCCACACATTTTTTTTTTTTTTTTTTTTTTTTGTTTAATTTTGTTTTGTTAATAAAGATAAATATTATCTCTCTTTAAAAATAAAACTTAAATATTTACTTTTAATTTAGATGAAAAAAATATAAAAATAAAAACGAAAAATGAAAAAAAAATACAAACAAATATTTGAAGGCGGAAATAATTAACACATTTTGAATTTTTATAACGTGTTACATTCAATTATATTCGATAATAATTCTTCAAAGAGTTTGATATGAGAAGACGAACACACAAGAAGGACACGACAGTGCAGGGCAGGGTACCTCACCTCGTCTTTCTAAGTGCACACATCAAGGGTATGTTACAAGGAGACTCAAAATTATTTCCATTTTTTTTTTTTATTACTTTTTTACTACAGTTTTTAAGAAATATTTCGAATGATGGATGCCAGGTTTAAGCCACTTTCCATGACCTACTTCAGGATATCCGGTGCTGCGGGATACGAAACTTTCGAATATCTCCTTAAAAGCTGCTATTGTTAGAAGATTGTTAGAAAGAGCTTATCATCAGTATACCCAAAGAAAGGAGTCTGGGGAGGTTAAATCCGGCTGGCCATGAAAGTCTCAAAAACAGGAGATCACGCATTTCGTCATTTGTCAATTCCAGCAACACAAACAGCATTAACGTCCTAATCACTCCTCCCAGATCAAACAATGTCATTGAATAGATTTATGACTCTTAGTGGATATCAGGCCGATTTTTCGTGCCCAAGATTTTTGACATAAAATCGTCGTCTTTGTTGTTGAAATTGGGAATTGCTTTGACAGTTCGTTTGTATATACTCCAACTGTCTTATTCACAAATGTCAAATATGATTGACGTATGACGCCATTTGCAAAAATTGCATATGGGTGACTAATTTTGCGCCACCTTGTGTAAGTGAAGAACAACACATCTAAGTATATAAAAAAAAAAATTCATTCATACGATATGTTGATTCCGAGGAATTGTTTGGCCATTGCCATGTCAATTTGCACCTCTCTTCTGAGTTCTCATACTAAAAATAAACAGGTAAGACGAATGAATACAACAATAACAACAACAAAAAAAGATGAATAAAAGGAAAAGAAAAAACCCGAGAGGAATTCTTTCGATACACACGTCAGGGAATGTTAAATAAATTCTAAGCCGGTTGCCAGAAAATACTTCAACTTTTTTTATTTTTTTGCATTATTTCAGATCGTGTCTGACAGAGATACAATGTTGTAGTTTTATTTTTTACTTGTTTTTTTTTTGTGATTTTTTTTGAATTTTTGTTGTTGGTTCTTTTTTGTTCTGTTTTGGTTCTGGTGATGTGCTCGTGATTCGCATGTAAATGCAGATTATGTGTAGGAACCAAATGCCGACTGTTACAAAAAGATTAGATATTCTATCTTCTTTTTTTTTGTGTCCGATTTTTTGTCGGTTGAAGCTTCTAATGGGTTTTTCATCGAATTGGTTTTGGGTATAGGGTATGTTGCAAGTTTAGCAGCAGCAGTTTGAGACATAAAACAGGATTTTTTAAGGACGACCACCGTAGTCAGTCTTAGTCAGAAAGAGAGATCAGTTGAAAAGTTGGTAAAAAAAAATCAGGTTGTTTGAATTTTTGGAACTTGTAGAAACTGATATTTTGACTCTAAAAAAGGGTTTTAAGGAATAAAAATTTAGAGCTTGAAAGCTGAAAATCTTGTTTCACGAATTTCTACTCAAACATATTTTTTTAAATTCGACTTGTCTTATATTTGACATGCCTGAAAATGACCATTCAAAATGTTGATTACTTCTGTTAAGTCTAGGAGTCCTACTTCAAAGTAACGTCTGCGAAATTTTTTTAAGATTGGGCATATTCCAAGAAAGTGAAACACATCTTCTCGCATTTTAAATATTTAAATATTGCACTTATTTTTTCGGAAGTGTTCTGAGTCAGGAAGTAGGTGTTTCTATTTAAGAATTGATTCAATTTGCTATACTAGTAAGCCCGATATTGAGACGATTGCACTTCAATCATGAACCTGTCGTTTTGCAAATATCCCATTTTCCTGAACAAGTTCTTGAATTTAAACTCAGAGGAATTGGGATTCTTATTAGCTGAAAATGATAAGCTTGTCGAACACTCAGCAGCTATTTTTCCCTACTCGGTAACACACGTTCCATCATATCTTATCATTTGTCTCAGTACTACTTTAGGGATTCTTTCTTTATCCATCGCCATTAATCAATCTGGGATATTAAATATCATAAACTTTTATTTGGGATATTCAAAAAAAAAATGTTTTATTTACATTTTTTGACATGAAATTAATAAATTGTAAAAAATTTTAAATTCTTGAATTTATGTTACTTAAAGAATTTTGCTGAAATTTCAAACTTTATGTTTGGGATATTAACAAGACATGAAAAAATATGTCATTAAAAACGTGAATTTTTTAAAATTGCAAAATGTTCGTAGAAAAATCAATGAACATTTTTTTAAAAATTAAAAGTGTTATGCTATAACTAAATAAATGTTTTTGTTTCGTTTCAAATAAACTACTTTTTTGCTAATAACCTAAACTAATTTCTTTTTTAACTAACTTCTCTGTACAGACAAAATTTAATTTTTTTTAAAAATATGTTTAACCTTTTGAATAGAGTACTATTCTTTCCAAACACAAATTTAAATTACAACCACTTGAACTAAAGTAGAAATTATTTTAAAATTTACAAACTATTTTATTTATTTACAAACAATAATTTATTTTAAATTAAATAAGTTGCTGTCAAAATAACTGTCACTAAAAAATTAATGGTGATGCTTTTCAAAAAATAATGAACTATGATATTAACCCGAACAAATTTAAAAAAATGTCACTGATTGCGTGAATAGTTAAACCAAATGTGTCAATTCTGTGTCAACCTAGAATCTTGATATTTCGGAAAATGATAGATTTTATATTCAGTAAAATTTAGTAAAATATGTCAAATATTCTTGTTGACAGATAATTTTATAGTTTAAGTGCATACATGGAAAACTTAAGATATTTCACCTAGAGGGTGTATCATCCGCCCACTTTTTTGATACTAATTTTTGTAGTTATCATAATTTTAGAATTATTTAATTCGGCAAAATGATAGTACATTTCTACGAAACGAACATATTAAAAAATTTAAGATTAACCATTCAAGAGGAGGCGCGGTAAAAAGAAGTGAAATGTCAAAAAAGAAAACGAAAACTTCTAAGTTTGCAAAGATATTATGTAAATATAAATAAATTTAAAGTAGAGCTTTTTTGACAAAACTTCAAATTATGACCGAAAGTTCACGTGGGATAACAAGTTGCGTCTTTTTTTCTTAACATAATTCATCTAAAAAGTTTTCCAAAAACTGTCTATTTTAGAAACGTCAATTTGGAACTACAAATTAAAAAAAAAATCAACATAGGGTAACTTACACTAATATTCCCAACTATGAAATGTCTCCTATATGCTTTTTTTTCTTTTTTCTTACCATCAAGAGTCAAAATACTAAAGTGACGTAAAATCAAGTTTATTTTTACATTCAATTTGTTATGGATGCGAATCAAAGCAATCAAGTCAAGCAAAAAACATCCGAGATTAAAACAAAAAAGGTAAAATCATGATGAAGATAGCCAAATTTTAACATGGTCAAGGAATGACGGGTCAGAAACAGATTAACGTCTCCACTTTTTGATATTCGTGATATTTTTTTTAAATCATCAGGGATTATATAGATACGAGTACATATAAGTTTTTCTTTGTTTTATTTTAGCATTTAAAAAAAAAGTTTATTTTTAAATTTAATTTTATCTAAAAATCTTGTTTTTAATATTTTTTTTATTTTTGTATTTTTATTTAATTATTCAAAGAATTTGTAAATTAGAAAAAATAATTCACGGTCTGGTTATAATTTATTGAGAATGTTCTTTAAAAGTGTCTATAACTGACGTCGTCGTCCGTCTACAATCTACCTACCTACCGCTAAACGTCGCGGTCGTCCCCTGGGGGTATGTTCAGAGATTTTCGAGAGACAGATAGAGCAAGATCAAGAGTGAATGGAAAAGTAAAATACCAGACACAGGTCGTTGTGTCAATAACTTAACTTCTCAGAAACGTGTTTGATTTTGATTTTTTTATTTGCTGTCAGCAATCGTTAAATTTTGTATTTATATATTTTTTATTTTTATTTTTTTTTGCCTTATTTGCTTCTGTCATTAAGATAATGATAAATGGAGCGATTGTTAAGTGAGATAGCTGCAAACAGTACCTATGTATGTATACATGTATGTAGATACATATATTTGTATCTTTATAATTTTTTATGACATTATACCGTTTCGAATTGGTTTTGCCTTTAACACTCGTGTAGAGTCAGACAGACAAGTACCAACCTAATCGGGTTTTATGTTTCTTTTCTTTTCGTTTTTTTTTTGTTTAAATTAATTAAATTTGACTTTTAAATCCAGTTAAATTGATCATTTCAAATTGATAAAAAAAATATTTTTAAGATATAAATGCCTACACACACATGTGTAGGTACATAATATGCAGTTAAGTTTAAATATAAAATAAAATATTTTTGTATATTATGCGGTTGGCCGTGAAATACTTTGCATTTCTATGGTTTTATTTTAATTTTTAAATTTTTATTGCAAATCATTTTTAATTGGTAGTTTTTTTTTTTTTTTTGAAAGGTGAGAACACAATTGAATAATAATCAAAATTAAAAAATACTTATCGTTTGGTTTAAATTGATTGAATGGGATTAATTATGCAGATTTGACATACCTGAAATGAAAAGAAAAAAAAAGTTTAATTTATTATAAAAATGAGTTCAAAAGTTGGAATAGAAATTAATTGCTGCAAAAGGTGTACATCGAGGTTATGGGATTAACAAGCTATTAAGAAGTTAATTGTTAAATTGTTGTAATATTTGAAAACAGTAATTATATTAACGGTAGCAAACAATTTTGTAAATAAGGGCGTTCTAAATGAACTGTCATTAACTTTACACTATAAATTCAGTGCTAACCTATTTTTATTGCAGACATGAATTTAGTTTTTGTCAATAGTTTGATGGTTATTAATTGTTATAAGGTCATAGATTAAGAATCATGCTGGACAATATGTCAACTTTAGGGCAGTTGATTTGACTTATGAAGAATGAAAAGTCATATACAAAAGTTCTAAGCCAGTTTGGACATTCAAATCTGTTTGAGAAAGACAATTTTTCAAATTGAAGTCGTTAAAAGCGATTACTTCAAAATTCAGCTGAAAACAAATTTCTTCTCACTTTTAGGGGGCATATACTTATACATATCTCAAAAACTCTTTTTTAAATAAAAAAAATTCTAATAAAATTAGAATTGCAATTTTTAAACTGATAAAGATCTACATTGACGAAAGAATACTTTCAAAAGTGACTTCAGACAGATTCAGAGATTTGAAATTAGTCAAAAATGTTCAAGACTCATAATATTGAAAAGTGAATTATACATTAAAGCATTTTTACTTTATTTGTTAAAAATCATTTAAAAGAGCTCCCAAAAAATAACGGAAAATCTAAAATTTTGGTAACCAATGAAAAACCAACATTTTGACAGCTGTCAGTCTGTGGTAAAAACAGTGTTTTATCATTTTGAACTGCAACATTATTTCGAAAAAAAGAGTTTTTTCTTTCGTACAGATTACGAGCGGAATATTTGTAAAATTTCGTCAACAGTAACGTAAGGTCAATGAAGATTGAACAACGAAATTTGACGTTGTCAAAAAGAATTTCAATCAAATTTATGTAAAGTATAAAATGGAATTTGAGTAGGTACTAAATAAATGTACGACTTGCTCTTAAAGCCAAGAAAGCTTTTTTAGATAGACAATTAGGTCCAAATATGATAGTAGGTACTTCAGACTCTCCAGCAACTGTCAAAGTTCCAAAAGACCCTCTCATTAAGAATAAATTATCTGAAAAAAATGAAGTGTCTCTTAATTCTTTTAATCAATAGGCGCAATCCCCTTACTTCAACATTGCATAAAAATAAGATAATAGGTGTACACTTTCTTTTGACGCTCACAGTAGATGTACTGACCGATCAGTACTGAGTCTCAGAAATGTACAGAAGTTGCAGAAATGTCAATTTAGCGTCATTTGCTGTATTGGATATCGTTCTAAAATTAACTTGCTGGAGCAAGTATTAAACAAAACCCCTATCGACAGCCCTGCCAGCTTGCTACTTCGGTATTGGAAATGTTGGTTAGATGTCAAAATTTTGGCTAAAATTATTTCTTTCCGAATAGGTTCAGTTACAACAAACAAAATTGCTATTAGTAGAGCGACAGCAATTGACAAATTAGCGACTGCTGACCAAGGAACGAAAGTGTTCATAAAATGGTACCGTCACGTCATTTCTTTCAAAACCAAACCACGGCAAAAATAAATCTTCATAAAATTTTGTTTTTAATATTGACGAAAGAATTGTTCCAATTGTGATTTTGACTAAAATTAAGTAGTTTAGCTAGTCTACAATGCCTCCCTAAAATCCTCAGCTAATGGGAGTAATGTCATCTATGAAACGTCAGAATACATATTCGTATATTAAAGTTTGCGCACCATTAAACTCCTTTATCGAAACTTCCCCCCATGTATAACATATAGATGGTTCAAGAAAAATGTTAATGTCAATATGTCATTGATTTCCTTGGATTTCAAATGTTGGCATCATTTGTTCAAAAGAAGGAAGATTAAAATCCAATCTTCTTCCCGTTTATTTAGTATCAACAAAACAAGACAAAAAGAAATAACGATAAACAACTTTCAATAAACATTGTGATGTTTATTCTTTGTTATTGGAAAAAAAGCAAAGACGAAGACGAAGCAAAGTACCCAGTTTCCACGGCCAAATAAATCGTGTTTTTAGGCATCACGCCGCCGACCGACGACGACGACGAAGTCGAAAAGCCTCCAGCTCCCCAGTCCCCAGCACCAACTCCACCTCTGCTCCTCTAATAACAATGATATCCATGAGATATGAGGATTCCTTTTTCAGTTTTTCTTTTTTTTTTGCATTTCGGTCCCACATTAATATTTATCTTCGTTTTGTTATTCATGGACCATGGAATTCATACTCTTCCTCCATTACACCGTCGAGCGGCTACATTGTGTGTCTGTGTTTGTTTTTATTTAAGTCATTTGGTATTCACACTTTTACATTTTGCCCAAGTTGTAGAGGACTGGACTGGTGTATCGTTTGAATTGGCCCTTTTTTTGTTTAATACTTCAGCCCGGTCTTCTGTAACTTTAAACTTTAGATGTATGTACTCGTACTATGTGTAACAACTATCTGGCTCTTTGGTTGAAGTTGGAAGGTACAAATGTATGGCGGTACTTGTGGATGGAACGGAAGACTGGAAAATCCAATTAAAAAAGAGGAAACTCTACTATGGACGATGATGACGGTACGACTCGGGCGAAGAACGGCGCAACGGTGGAAGTGATGGGCATTGAGCATTTTAACCTATACCTATAACTTTGCCATCTCTCCCACACACAAGTTATGCGTTGAAAGTAAGATCCTTTGAGTTTATGAACAGGGTTGCCAACAGATATTTACTAGACGTTTAAGATTCTACACTGAAAAAGTTCGATTTTATAAAATTTCAGACCAAGTCCTTCCAAATTTCAAAGCAAGTTTCACGGACAAGGCTTAAATAATTATAAATTGATCGATTAACAGAAAAAAAAAACGAGAAAGAAAGGAAACTTATTTATACAATACGATTCTGACTGATTTGTCCAAATTTAGCCAGTCCTATAGAAAAAATGACGTTTGACAGTTCAGAGCTTAAGGTTTCAAATCCCACTTCAGATGTCTTAATAATTGTTTTTTAAGCTTGTTTAGATTGTTGTTGATAAAAACACCCTAGAATAGAATTGTACTAAAAGAAAAGTATTGCCAACCCTTTAAAACAAAAAAATTTGACAGCTGTCGCAAGAAACGAAGGAAAAGGATTTATAGACTTTAAGTTCACTATTTCGGTGTTGGAAATGTAGGTATAGGATCTATTTTTCGGACAAAGCTCATGAAAGAAAATACAATGCAGAAATTTTGAGCAAATTAGCAATATATGATAAGAAATATTAAATTTTGACAGTAGCAGCATTATGAGAACGATGACAGTTTTACTGCTATTTGTCATTGGTCTCACTTTGAGAGCTATGTTAACCATTTTATCATAAAATTTACTTCTTAGTTTATTCGTTATAAATTTTTATGAGAAGAACTTGACAAATATGTTTCTGACTTTAATATATTTAATAATTTTGCCAGTCTATGTCATCTGAGAAATGTCAAATTCTACTCTGAATTTCACACATCTTTTAACAGCTGAAAGTTTGTTTAACAAGCATGTCCTTATTAAATTTCAATATGTCATTTTCAGAACAAGAAAATTATTTCCTTTGAAAAAAATGACAGCTGTCAAGGTTTAATAATAATAATGAAACAATAAACGTCAGCTGTCAAATTGTGTTTTTAGTAAGGTTTACACTTCTCTACGTACTCGTAGGAACTTTGCATAACTGATTGGCAACTCTACCCTCTCCACATCCTCCCTCACACTCTGTTCTGTGACGGTCGTTCCTCCTTCCTCCTTCCTCATTCTTCATTTTAAAGTTAGTGGGTCGCATTGGCTCTTAATCGTTTGGGCGAGAGCACACTGCCAGTCGAGTGAGATGATTTATTTTTGGTTATTAAAATAGTTCTTTTTTTTGTGTTTGGTTTTGTTTTTACTTCTTTTTTTTTAAACAAAACTTTTTTATTATTTTTAGTTTTGTAGTTGGTGAATTTTTAAACTCGTATACATATATCTCTGCCTGGATGCAGAACACATTTCGTGTTTCATTGAAGAATCGTGAGCATAAACTTTTTTTTGTTTTTGTTTTCATTTTCATTTCCACGGCGCGGCGGCGAAAGGATATTTATTTAATGGAATCCAAGCGCAATTATAAATCAATTTGGTGGAGAAACATTTTTGTTTTTTTTATTATTTTTGTTGTATTGTATTTGTTGAAAATGAATTTTATTCACTGTAGTGAAGTTACACACAATTGTAATATTGTATAAATGGAGGTGATGGATTTAATTTACGATGATGATATTAGGGTGGGCAATTATGTTTCAAAATGACGTGTTGGTTGATTTGTTTATTATTATTTTTTACTACAAGGATAAAGTTGATACTTAAATGAAATAATAATTGTAGGAGGGATTTT
This sequence comes from Scaeva pyrastri, assembly GCA_905146935.1. Taxonomy (NCBI): domain Eukaryota; kingdom Metazoa; phylum Arthropoda; class Insecta; order Diptera; family Syrphidae; genus Scaeva; species Scaeva pyrastri. The sequence continues at coordinate 24,202,235 of LR989927.1, read as the reverse complement.
TGCTATACGATCTAATCTTGAAGCTTTCAATTCAACTATTAACTATTAATTACCATCAAAGGGCTTTTTTGGGAACAAAAAATTACTTAGAAGTTTTTTACGACATAAAACGGTTTTAATGACAATTTAAAGACAAATTAAAGCCACAATAAATTAGCTTGCACTTAAAAAAAAACTTCTATTCCTAAATATCTGAATACATATTAGTTAGAAAATTAATAGCCATAACAAACAGATAATGATAATAAATTGGGAAGATATTTAACATTGATTTTATCCGGATCCTGATCCAGAACCGGAAACCGGATAATAAATAATAAAGTTAATATCCGAAACATTCCCATGGTGTTCGATATCTGGAAAATCAAATGACACTCAAAGTTCGGCACTATCTGAATAAGGTTTAGTTTTTTGATCCTATTTTTAATAAGTAGGGTTTCCGAATAACTAGAAGCACAACTTATTACCACTTAATAGAGATTTTTTTAAAAAGACAAGGGTGGAATTTTATGTTCCTATCTTTATCCCCTGGCTTTTGCATTTGGCTATGAATCTGGATACACTTATCCGAAACTTTTGGATAATGCTATAAAATGTATCCTTAGTCCGGTTCTGTCAGGATATCTTGTTATCCGAATTATCCGGACAATTTGGATAAGTATACTAATTAATAAAAATTAAAATCAAAAAGATGTTAAAGTTTAAACCAACCTGTGTTTGAATTTTTCTATTGTATTAAAAATAATGTTTAGGGATTTTTTTATATTGATTGTCAAATTGTTAATTTTCTAACAGAAATGTCAAGGTTTTTGATAGGAAATCTGAAAATCCATAATCTTACAGAATTTTCGATATCAGCTGATTTTTAAGCTTCAGATTTAAATTTCTATGTTTATAAGAGAATTATTTTATGTAATGAATTATAGTTTAGTCATAAACTGTTAAATTTTATTGAAGAATAGTTTCGACTTGGACACCGAGACGATATTGAATTTGTTTTAATTTTAATTTTAACAAGACCCAGTCGAGACTAACAAAAGTCTAGCCAAGTTTCGTCTGGTGGTCAACGACAGCAGCCTTTATTTTATAAAAATTGAAGTGGTACAAAAATAACTGGCGCCCAAAAAAAGATTACAAAAATATTCCTTTCAGTGTAAAATAACAAACAAAAAAAGGTTTGAAGAAATCCTTCATGTCAAGGTTAAAACACCCTGTACACCCTTAACAGATAAAGGAAAAACGAAAAAAAAAAAACAAGAAAACAAGAAAACACTCCTATATCTCGGAAGACGTGTGGAATTTTTATGACTTCTTGACTTGACATCGTGTTATTTTGTCCTTATCAATCGATACTGTTTTTTTTTTATTTTTTATTTTTATTACACAGCAGTACACACTTAAACATCAATCTTTATACGAGTCGAGTATGTATGTATGTAGGTAACACAATACAAAAAGGGAATGTCGTTCGTCGCTCCCCTCGTCCTTCCCATCACCGTCGTCATTCAAAAGGTTAACTAAAGGTTATCACAAAATTTATTGAACTTATTTATTTTTTTGCGGAAAAATATCAAAAAACAAAAAAAAAGGGAAAATAAATTGCTACTCTCGTCTTTCGTCGTTGTCGTCGTAAATTATGATGAAATGAAATTCAATTCCGATATAGTGATTTTCCGTTTTGTTGTTTCTCCTTCCTCATTCCCTCTCTATCCACAATACCAATCCCCTTTCCTATTTACAAGTTTTTTTTTTTTCTTGTGGATCTCATTTCATTAATACGATGCAATGATGACCAGTTGCTGCTGCTTGGTGCTGGATGTTGTATCATTGCCAATAAAAAAATATAATTAAATTTATAATGAGAAAAAAATATATGACGAAGATTTTGTTTTTCGTTTTTTTTTTTTGTATTCTTTTTCTCTTATATTTTATTCTCTTTGCCAACTGAAGGAAGATTGCTGATTTAATGATGTGAATGTGTTTTTTATGGTCATATTTTTCCGTCTTCTCTTTTTTCGCTCCTGTCTCGTTTCTAGAAGACCAAGATGTATACCCATTTTTTTATTTTTTTTTTGTTGGGGGGGGAGGGGTAGAAGGCTAAATAGGATGTAACTTTTTAACGCGAGTTTTATAGCTGAGGCAATAAATCACAGGAGATTAGAAAAGAGGGGAAGTAAATTTGAGCATTTTAAGCCGTTGGCTTTTTTTTTGTTTTCTTTAAATTTTGGGAATTTCCGATTTTAACTTTATAATTTATGTATACCTTTATATTGATAATGATTTTTATTTTGGTGAAATACTTATTTCATGTACAGTAGATGAGAAAAGTACACTAGGGCGTATACGTACTTTTTTAAAAATTTTAACATTTTGCCATTCATTCTATTTTTAAAGACTATATCGTGAGGTTTCATTTTTAATAAGCAATTTTTGACAGATTACGAGTGACTTCAAACAGCAAGTCATCATGAAGAGAGAACAGCAAGTCAAAGTGAAGAGAGAGAGAGAGAGAGAGAGAGAGAGAGAGAGACACCAAAACAGCTAGCGAATTGAAATTCTTCATCTTCATATGACGAAAATCAGCTGACTGTGAGAAATTTTGTTCGTGCAATTCGAGAAACTTATGGAGCACATAAAAAAAGTACTGAAACCACTTTTGACAACATCATTCCCAAATTTGGTTCCCAGCTAACATAAGTGGATGATACTTGACCGACTTGACCACATCCAGCAAATAAAGAAACTATAGCACCTGTATAAATAAGAATGTACCCCAAGACCGTGACGAATCAATTCGCAGTCGTTCTCAACAGCTTCGTACGATATATTAAGTCTCGGGTCTCCAGGAATAAGCCAGCTATGATTGACGGTTGGGAAGCGTCGTGTAATCGTGTTAATCTCGAGATACGATTCTCTATATGATGAATTACCTTAGATGTAGTCATCGCAAACTTTTACATAATATCATCATAAAAATTAAGTGCCATAATTTGTTCTTTTAACCGATAATCAAAATTTTTGAGTTCAGTTTTTAAATTGTGTGTTATATTTTACATTATTATCTAATCAAACCTCATTCTGAATCACCCTTTACTTATTTTACGTGAAGTTGAAGAAGAGTACACTTAGGCGTATACGTACTTTTTTGTACTTCCATCATTTTTTCTTTATTTCTTGCAAAGATCAAAATAGAAGTCTTTGCCTATTTACTGATCGGATTTTAAATAATTTGAAGAATTATTAAAATTTCGTTGAATTTTACTAAAAATTTTCATCATAAAAAAACGATGAATACTTTTGATGCAGTCGAAATGACGTGTCTAGAAATTCTCTATGAAAAATTGAAATCCATTTTTTTTTTTAAAACCAAGATCGAGACTTAAATATACTCGTATTAGTGTTCATGACACAGCAAAATGTGTTTACAGTTTTTTTTTTATTTTAAGTCACTTGACCCCGTTATAAATTTAATTCCTTGACAACTTCCGGAAGCACATAGTTCTGTTACTTACGATACATAAGCATACCAAATCTACCGAACTTTACATTTGTCATTTCTGATGTATATCATGTCATACAAAAAAATAATCCCTCTTTATATAGAATTCCCACGCCTACACCACCTTCATTCTTTTTTATAATTCCCAATCTGATTTTCAATTTTCAAGACATGACACACCTAAAAACAAAAAAAAAAAAACAGAATCTAGCAAATTGAAACGAAACAAAAAAAAAAAGTAGAAAATCCCGTCTGGTTGGGGTAGCTCTTAAAAATTCCTATTGATTTATCAAATCAATTTAAACGCCATAAACATCAACCTTCACGCCTTCTAAGCACACATTGCCCGATGCGATGATGATGTTGATGTTGATGATGATGACGATACACTCCCACAGCCCACACGATTCTCGCCAACCATCTATCCGGTCTTTGTTAAATTTATCTCACACACACGACTTTCTTTTTTTCCCATTTTCTACTGCGTTTTTTTTTTTTTTTTTAAATAAAATATTCTTCTTTTGTTTAAAGCGAATTTTAAAGTAGCCTTCAGTATACTCTCGAAAAAGGGGTTCGCAGGGGTGGTCAGGGGGTGGTCGGCGGCGGCGTCCCATAAAAAATCCACACAGCGCAGCTCTGAGATATTTTTTTTTTGCACAAAATAAAAAAAAAATAATAAAAATAAAAATAAAAGAGTGAGTATAATTTATTTATTTATCATTCCCCGTCTGACTAGGATCAGTGCCGGGGCCATAAAACAAAACAATGTGGAGGAGCACAGCAGCGCAATAAAAATAGGAAAGCAAAATGGCGGCACTAGTGGCTGACACGGGGGAGGGGTTGAGAATTAAGTAAGGTACCGAACGACTACGACGACGACGATGTGGACGGAGGAGGGGGCTTCGGATTTGGCTGCGATGGCAAGAGAAATGAGCACAGGAAGCGATTGCGTTGTTTATGCATCTTGAAGAGCGGGGGGAGAGAATGGTGTTTTGTCTATTTATAACCATTTTTCTTATGTCTCGGCGATTTTATTTATATTTTTTTACATTCAACATTTTATCTTTATTTATGTGTTTTTTTTTTATTATTTATTTAAAGCAAAAAAATAGAAAGAAAGAAAGAAAATAATAATCTAAGCTATTGTGACCATGTCAGAATAAATTCTTAAAGCTGACGGAAGGTGACAGACTAAGGGGTGTGTTCGTGTGCGCTGTGTACGAGTATGCGAGTAAAACAACCCTTGGGGGTATTTTTATGAATTTTATGAGCCTCGTTGTGAGTTGAAGGGGTATGGGGCACGGGTAACGGGTAACGGAGCTGATGGGGAGATTGTTAAATATTTGTTTTATTATTTTACGCAATGCCGAGTGCAACAATGCAGCACATATTTAAAATATGGCAATAATGTATTTGACTATGTGTGTGTGTTCCACTTTAGTGTTTAAAGAGGTCGGGACGCAGAAATACGTGCAGTCGCTGGGGATGGGTGAGTTTTCCCATCGGAATTGAGGTTGGGGGTACTAAAGCACCCTCTTTTTTTAGATGCAAATAAAGTAACTATTTCTATTTCTATTTTTTTGTATTTGTTATTTATGCACACGAAGAGAAATATTTATGCACCTACTCACCTAACTACCCCTAGATTCATATATACATACATACATACATATACATATGTCTGTATGTATCTGCTCTTAGTGTGGTGCAAATGTGCATGAGTAATTTTCACAAGTGTCAGGAATGTGCTGCACATAACGATTTAATTTAAATGGAGCATTTGATGGGTTTCCGCAATGTTTTTGTTGCTGTCGTTGTTGTTGTAGTTGTAATGTTTGTGCATCGTGCTTTAGTGTTATTCCAGTAACATATATACAAACATATACGTATAAAATAAATACCTAGCTACATAAGAACAATAAATAAACATGTATCCGCATGGTGCTTAAGTTATTTATATTTTTTTTATGCCGTTTTAATAATAATCTTTCAAATGAATGCAGGCACGATGTGAATCAAAGTGGGGGAGGGGCGGTGTGGTGTGGAACTGAAGGGTGATGTCTTTGATGGTTAATATTATACACATTCTTATGCATACATATTTATATAAGTATATTTATATTTTATGTGAGAACTTGAAGCATGGTGGAATTTAATTTTATAAGCATCAGAATAAGAGATTATGTAATTAAACAAGACAAAAAAAAAAGAAGAGTTTAATGGTATAATAGATTGTTGTTGAGAAATGACATAAGTGCTATTATATGAAGTTAAACTTGTTGACGGAAGAACACACACGTTATAAGTAACCATGACATACTATGGATATGTCTTATAGATATGTTTATCAACATCATCAGCATCATCACCAACAATTTGTCTCTTATTTTTAAGTTTATAAAAGTTGGTACATATATACTTATACTTGGAAATGAGTTAAGATTAATTCATACACACTTATATACACATTATTATTTAAACATTAGCAAAAAGTCTTTGATGTTGATATTTTTTAATTAACTTAAAATTAAACTAAGCTTCTCCACTTCAAAGTTAATTGTGTTTAACTTTTTTGTTTCGTTTTTAAAAAGATTTTTAAGTTAAAATTAATTTCAAAAGACTCATCAACAATTTTAAAAAAAGCAATTAAACAATCATTTAGGAAGAGATTTTGACACGATTGAGTGATTTGTGCAAAATTATACTCAAAAATTATGTAAACAATTTAGTTGTGCACAAAAAAGCTAATATGGGGCATATTATGCTAATAAAATTAATCGAGTTAAAAATATAAAGTATACACCCCAAAAACCTTAAAAATTAATTATTATTTTTCGTGAGTTAACAAAAACTTTAAAATTGAATGAGCAATATTTTGGAAATCAATGAATGAATGAATCGCAATAAAATCAAGTTCATAAGAAATAAGTTGCAATGTTTTTTTTTTTTTTTTTTGAAAAGGTAGGATTCCATGTCCTTAGAAGTTCGTGGGATTGCTGAATTATCCTTAAAATACTTTATAATAAAACACCAAAAGTGATGCGCATCAAAACTCATACAACATCACTTCAAAACATTGTCTTTAGATTTGAAGTCTTAAAATACCTACATAATGAAACTGAACATGGAACATGTCTAGAGTATGATGTCAAATTGTACATTTTTTTTATGCTTAAATCAAAAAAATTTATTTTTCAGGCTACATGGACTCACAGCGTATCTAATGTTTGAAATGATCAGAGCTTAAAGAATTTAATAAAAATTTATAAAATTAAAGAAAAAAATTTTCAGGAAATCAATGAAAAACAAAAGTTTTCAGGTTAACAAGCTTCAAAAATTTTGTTGACATTGAATTGTCGATATGACATACGGCAATTTTTATCACAAAATGACGAAAAAAAGGCTCTAAATTGACTGCAAAAATGACAACTTTCAATAATAGAGCACAATTAGCACTACTAAATATATTCACGTAATATTACTATATGACACTTGAGTTTGACAGGTGACAAATGCCAGCCCTACTACATAACTTGAAACCACAAATGAATGACCCTTTATGTTAACTTAGTTTTTAGAGTTTTCAAAAACATATGTTAGTTCAGCTATTGTCTTGTATTATTTAACAATGAACAACAATAAGCCGCATTATTTAGCCTTGGCAACCCTGCTTCAAAAAACTGCAACAATTGATATATATTGATATGCTTTATTATTTATTTCTTCAATTAGTTTATTTTTTTTTATATTGTGTACTAGAGAGCCCGGCGAACTTTGTCCCGTCCTAATTGAGTTCAAAATTTTCAATACGCACACAAATAAAATTTTAAGACCAGTAAATCTCAGGCACTGACAAACTGATGACAAAAGATTTGAATTACTGTACAATGGTAAAAGAATAACAGGCAACTTTGTAACTCTTCGTTAACAATGGACAGACGACTGAAATACACAAATTTGACAACCAACTGACAGTTGAAAATATTTTTTGAAGGTAAAACAAATTTTATGGGAAAATGCAGTTGTTTTCCTCGCAATTTTGCCGTATTTTCTTACTATTTAAACCATCCCTAGAATACAACAAAAATTTCAAAAAAAAAAATCAGCAAAATCGGCCAAGTCGTTCTTGAGTCTTAGCGAGACAAACAAACAGCAATTATTCTTTTTTTAGTTTTCACTATAAATGTTATTTTTTTAGAAAAATCAATTAACAAATTGATTTCTGTTTGTATGGTAATGCTGTGTCTAACACACAATTGTACTTTCCTAAATTAAATATAACTGTTTCTTGGAATAAGTATTTATAAAAATTACATTTTTCAGTCCAATTAACAAAGCCAAATTGTATTTTCCAGTATTTAATTAGTAAAATCCTTTAACAAGAATTTTCCCTCTGTCTTTTATCAGTTTATTCAATTCAAAAAATATATTTAATTAGGTCAAATATTACATTGCGCTGAATTTGCTCTTACATTTATCTAAATATTCACATAATTACAACTCCCAACATCCGTAAAAAAAAAATACAAAATTTATTTAATTAATTATGCAAACTCTATGCTCATTTTTCTAAATAAATTCAATAATGCCAACTTAACTTAGATACATTTATAAACGTAGATACACATATTCATAACTTAATTTGAATGAACTTTATATCATACCTTCAACCCACACTCTATATTATTATACCCTATCCACATTGAATGACTCTAATTTCAAAAACTAATTAAAATGTTAAAATATTTAGATTACCTATTAAATATTTATATACATTATACATACATATATAACGGTGTGTGTGTATGAATGTATTTTCAATTCAACCAAATTAACATCAAAATGAATTTCTCTTTTAATTTTGTAATTTTATTGGAATATTAAATTTTTGCATATATTTAAACAAAATAAAAGCATTTAATTTTAAATTCATAGATTTGAGATTGAAAATTCCCGGAACTACACAAACATACAAACACACACTACACATAAATATACAATATGTACATAAGTATGTTTTTGTTTCAAAAATAAAACAAAAGTTAAACTAAATTAAGTAGACAAGACCGCCCAATTTGCAATTTCGCATAAACGAATACCTTTACATACATACATAATAAATGCGTCTAGTTTTCGCATTTCATTTGGCAAATTCAAGTTTTGAATTATTAATTGCAATGAAATTCAATTTAATTGATTGCGTGAGTGTGGTAGTGTGGGTATATTATAGCCGGCGGCGGCGGCGGTGTTGGTATTGGTGTTAGTGGCTCGACTGCCCGAATGTTAGAATGATTTTTTTTTCCTTTTTTGGCTTAAAACTTATCCGAGCTTGGGTAATTTGAAATTGGTCTATCAAAATAATAATAATTGAAAGTGCTAATGGTATTCATTTTGGGTGTTGGAGTTGGCAGTTGGAAGTAACTCAAACTCAAAAGCAAACTGTCTAAAGGGTCTTCCACGTAGAAACTGTAATAACTTTGAAAGCTGATAGAATTAATATTTTGAAAGTGACATCTGTCAAATTGGCTGTCATTTATTCCGATTTTACGGACGCTATCATTGTCCCACCGAGTGGAATAAGTGTTTGCAGTGTGGTTGTTAAATTTGAGTCTACTAATTCAGTGAACTGTCAAACAATATTTTGGGCCTGTCAGTGAAAGCTTCACAGAATCTTAATTCAACTGACCAAGGAGTAGAATGTCAAAAATCAAAGACAACGAACAGTTTTCACTGAATGGTTTCTGGAATATAGTTTCTCACGAAGTCAGTTTCAAGGCAGCTTGAATACATTTTACGATTTTAGGGTCTCCGGTTTCGTTCTTCTTTACATTCGTCAACAGTTCTCCGTAAGACTTTCCAAGGCTAGGGTTTCTAAAGTCACGGGTCAATGAGTCGGAGATGTCCCTCATCAGACCCTTATGACTCATGTCATCGGTCAAATTAATCCTGATTTATGCACCACAGCCTTAGTAAGTTGGGAAGTGACAGATCTGAATGCGTTTTACCCAAAAAATCCACCGTGGACATTTCAACGATGATGACATATTCAACACATAAATCGAAACATATGAAGCGCTTAATGAAAGACCCTGTAGTCGAATTCATATGGAGGAATGGAAACATTACGAGAGACAGATAGTCACTGTGGTCCGGTGTTACACCCAAACATCAACAGCCAGCCACAGCACCACACTGATGGATTTGGTACATATACATAACATATATGTATTTGCAACTTTGCAAGGAGAAGAGGGAACGAAATGTTTGCTGTTCCCTGTCAAAATGTACAAACATACAAATTTTATATGTAAAATTTTGGAACACAGCCAGTTTTTAAGACGGATGAATGTGTGTGTTGTTCCAAATTAAAAGATGTGTGTGTGCCAACAAAAATATTTCGTTTTGGTCGAACATACATATTTAAGAACGCGTAAGGCTTGAAGCTTGAAGTATTTAAGAAGATTTATTTGATTTATTATTATGTCGGAAAAAGGCTGATGTTTTTTTTTTTTGTTAACTGTTCCCAGCAGCGTTTATTTATATTTTTTTTGTTTTATTCACATTAATCATTTGAGTGGGATATTAAAGGATGTGTAGAATTAGTTATAAATGTTTTCCTTTTTATCATGACAAGCAATTACGAAACCATAAACAAGTTAAAACATTTGTATATTTGGAGAAGGAGGACAAAAAAAATGGCACTATTAAGGCTACTGAATAAATCAGGATACATATACCTACATAGAGTTTTTAGAATTGAATAAATATTTTTAAGGGATTTAGATATGATTTAAACCTAAAACTCTCAGAAATTCATGAAATTTTTTTAAAAATAGGTATTCTCGTGAATTTTAAGGGTTTTTAGCATAAATAGAATTAATTCGCGCGAATTTCAGAATTACAAAACATTTATACACAAAAATAGAAAATGTTTCAAAAACAGTTCTCCAATAAGAGGTTTCATTTGGATATTAAAAATAAAAACGAGTATTTTTCAAGAGAAATCAAAGGGCTGTTTGTTTCATTGTAAAAAGGAAAGTATTCAAATAACAATGGGAAACGATTTCAGCCAAATCCAGATAATTTTGAAGAATTTTAAGAACTAAATTTTCAAATGAGAAGGTGCTTCATGAAGTCCCAAAAGTAGTATTTTCATATCTGCAAAATGTTTACATTGTTTAAGTGAATTTTTAATAATGTCAGGTTTAACTTTTCCGCAGTTTAAAGTGTCTATCTCTATTCCAACATTCAACCAAATCCATTCAGCTATTCTAACGTAATGGGAAAAAATAAAAGAAATCTATACCACGGAAACATACATTTTACCGGGATAAAAAGGAGCCTATAGAGTATAGACGACCATTCCAGACTGTAAACTGTCTCTTTGCCAAATTTCAACCAAATCAGTTCTTGAGTTATAAATAGTGTACCTAACACGACTTTATTATTTAATACATTCAATGTATATTTGAGCGCAAAAATTGAAAAATCCACTTGAAATTTTTTTAAAGGATCCTTTCTGAATCTTTAGAATTTATAACTTGTCTAACAAAATTTAGTTGGAGTCAATATCGCTTCTCGTTCTTAAGATACCGTTGACGAAAAAACCGTATTCCGCATACATCTCTATATGAAATGGCGGATTTAGATTGCAGGAACCTAAAAACGTCAAGATTTGTCAAAAATTTCAATTTGACAAATCAGACCGATTACAATAACTCTCTATGGGAAGTTTAAAAAAATTGAGTCGCCAACTCTCAAATGGAAAACTTAAGTGGTAACCCTGGCATTTATCGGCCGGTGAAACCAACAAAAACTCAATAAATTTCGTGGAAAATAAAACAACATTTAATGTATTTTTATTTAATTTAATTAATCATTAAAATAGTGACTGATTTCGCTTTTTTAAAAAATTCAAAATTCGAATTCTCAATGATGATTTCCATAAAAAGCTTTAACTGGCGCCCAAGAAAAGTTAAAATTGATTTAAGGGGTTTAGTATTAAAACAAAATACTAGATGTGTTTAAAATTTTTACATAAATTGGTTTAAATTAAGAAGACAAAAAAAATGGTACACAAAATTTATATTTAGGTACATATTTAAAGTTAAAAATAAAATTAAAAAAATATAAACGCATTTAAAAAAAAAGAAGAATTAGGACGTGTAAATTTTACTAAATTCCAAATGTCAATTTTGACCAAAAAATAAAGTTCCCATTTCTGAACAAATTTATTGCAAAAATAACCTACTTACTTAATTTCATTTTAAAATCCACAATTTAAGACTAAATTCATGAGTGAAGATTTTTCATCCATCATAAATTAAAAATCCCAAAAATATAAATATCCCCCAAAGAAAAGTCTAAAAACTTAAATCAATTATAAATCCAAACAAAACATTTTTTTTTAATTTATCATTCATTAAAAATTTTAATATTCCTCGAATTTAAAAATAAAAATACATTTTCTCAAATACATATCCTCGCCAAAAAAAAAAAAAAAACAGAACAAATCATAAACATTCTTAAAAGAAAATAAATCAATTGGCTCAGAAAAAATACATTTAAATGTGAAACACAAAAAAAATAAAATAAACAAAAACCAAAACCAAAAAATTCCCCGGTTATTACATTTGGCTAGAGTCCAACAAATGCGCAGCAATTTAACACAAAAAAGTTCAAAAACCTCTTCTTCCTCTTTTTAGTTGTTTGTTTTTTTTTTGCGAAATTTATTGTCGCTATAAAATAAAAATAAAATAAGAAAACAAAAATAAAACTAATCCTAATTCATGTCCCTCCTCCTCTGATCTCAGAGTAGCCATCAAGAACCCCTTCTGTTAGATAATTTGGACAAAAATGTACCAAAAAAAAAAAATAAATCTGAAATAATAGACCTTGAACTGTTTGTTCATCTTTCAACAGAAATATAATAAAACAAAATAAAAGTTATTTAAATAAAAAAAAAAAAAAAAATACTAAATCCTCATTCAGATTGAAAAGAACGTCCCTCGTCAATTTCTGTAGATATTCGAGCCAAATTGCTTTCACCCTCGACTCGACGCCAACGTTAGTCGTCAATTTGTTGAAAAATGTTAAAAAAAAAAAAATACCACTGGGCGCACGTTTTTACTTTTAAATGTCAACATTAAGACTGAGGTTTCACGGATGCGCATCTATTGGCTAAGAATTAAAAAAAAAATGACGTTTTGAGCTATAAAAACAAAAAGACACAAAATTTTATGACTCAATTTTAAGACCACCTAATTGGGATGTTTGAATTTTAATTTACAAATTCTTTTAAAGACATCAAATTTGTTGAAAAAAATCGAGTTAAATAACTGGAAAAAATGTCAAGTTTGTATTTTAAAATGTAGAAGTCATTAGGTAATTGATTTGTTACCATTTAGTCACCTTTTGAATCACTGCATTGTTTCATTATTATACTTAATTTCATTACTGGAACTCAGAAAACTTTGATTGATTAATAGATTAATATTATGTGTGTAAGTGTCACAAACGTCACAAGAATGGACATTTTTCTTCCGCGGTAAAATTTACAAATTTGGTTATCTCGTTTTTATACATCCATAACTATGACAATCTCAAAGTTGTAAATTTTACTCAAAGCTTAGTTGTCACAAATGTCGTCACACAAATTACCTAAGTGATTTTGTAAGACTATCTAGTTTTAAAATTGTCAGTTTTATTGATTCTTCAATCTTAAAAACATATTCACATCTGCAGCAAAATAATTTGTCATAATCGTAACAATTTCAAACTTAGAAAAAAAATTATGATTGGTGTCAAATCTGTAACAGGAACAAACATAAGGGAGTTGCCTAAATGAGTTCAAATAGGGACATAAAAAACCTTAAAAAATATAGAGACAAGTTCAAGATACGAAATGTGTAGAAGAATGTTGTGACTTTTAATTAGAAAATAATACAGTATTGAATGTTGAAAATACTCAATATTAACTTAGTCAAAATCGTAACAATAAATTGCCATGTTCATAAGTTTAGATTTCATAATTATGAACCACAATTTTATTAGGAATTAAATTGCTTTAAAAAAATGTCACAAAGGTAACAGTTAAGATAATACACGGTTTTTTCTGATTAAGACACAAATTTTGTTATGCGGTACTAATTGGGAAAATAAAAATAATAATAACAGCTAGAGTCATATTTGAACTCAAATTTTCGAATTTTTACTTAGTGTCACACAAGTAACAGAGTTTCCTTGAAGAGCTGAAATAATATGTGTACCTTATTTGTTCTTTAGTTTTACTTAAAAAAGTTATTTTGGTAAGATTTTTTTTTAAAGTAGGTAGGTAACTAAGTCATTCTTGTAACATTCTTCACGTCACAATTATCACAATGTTGAAAGTCACAATATAATCAGTTTTATTTACCATTTTCTTTACCATTTCATATTGTTACTATGGATTAACTTTAACTAAAGGTAAGTAATTGAAAAACACAATCACATTTGTTATATTACTTAGAAAAAAGAGACACACTTACACTCATGTAGTATAATTTATCCGAGTTAAAATATAAATATAATAAAAAGAATTGTTTTTAATTAAATAATACATTTTTTCCAATCAGTTTAAAATTTAAACTTCAGTTTTGTGTCACAACAGTAACGGAATTATTTAAAGACAGTGCAAATAGTTAAAGTTTCTTATGACTTCAATTTTAAGATAACAATTAATGAAACAAATGGGACTTCAATCTTTGCAATTACTGATCATTTAAGAAGATTGTATTCATTTAATCTCAATCATTTGACTGAGAACAAGAAAATGTAAAGAAGTTAATTGAAGTGAATGAATAAATTATTGAAATCGTTTAAGTGTGATTTTTCATTGGTGACTGTAAATTTTAAAGACAAAGTGAATGATTTTTTAAAGTGTCACAAACGTAACATTTTTTAAATAAAATTTAAAGTTTTTTTGTTATTTGAGAAAACAAATCGATTTTAAATTTTAAATATTTTTTTTATGTACCCAACACATTTACCCTTATGTTACCTCCTTACCCCTTGTCCGCACATTCATTTTCTACATCACAAGTAAACACAAAAAAGGCCACATACTTGGAAAATACAAAATGAAAAGCGAAATTGCAGTAAAATTCTGCCAAAAATTCTTGTGTACTTTTGGGTGTCAAATAATAGAGCGCAACGGTTCCTATAAATATTTCGAATTTTAAAGAGGAAAATGTTACATACCTATACAAACTAGTATATACTCGTATATACATGTACATATATATGTACAAAATAAATAAATAGCACTTCACAACGCCAACCAAGAGGTGGTGAGAGGGTGTTCCCTGCAGAAAATGATGAGTTTGGGCGCTATTTTCGAATAAAATTTTGTTGTGTTTCAAGTTGGCAGGCAAAAAGTTGATGAGACAGGACAGCAGCACAAAAAAGTGAGACAGGGGATGAGGGGGATTGTCGGAAAGGGCAAAAAGTGGTGGAAGATGCTTTTTATTTGTATGTATTTTAGCGCACAACAATTTGCAGAGCTGACCACCTTGTCTGCCACTAACTAATTAACATATTTGAAGTTTGTTAAAATGTTTGACATGAGTGATGTTTGTCATGTGGGTGGGTGCTGGTAGGCACTGCATATTCAATTTAAACGAGGGGCGAATGGAGGTTGGATATGAGAAATGTGTTTTATTTTTGTTGATTTTTTTTTCAATTTTTTATTTGCACGATGAATATGTTTAATTAAATCTTTCAAGAGCCAATAATATGTCAAAATATTTTATGTACACACACTGATGTATGAAATTTCTATTTTCTGTCATTTAATTGTCATGTAAATTTACAGTAAATCTTTTTGTTTGCATACGAGTATCAACTGTTTGTCAATTTTCTCTTGAAGTTGGAAAAGTATACACATGAGCATTTGCAATCCAAAATACCAATAATTATTTTGACACCTTTAAAGAAATACGACTGTCAAATGACATGTCACAAAATTAACGACTGTCATTTAACGAAACAAATTGAATGAATCAGTTCAGTCAGTGAGTGGCGCAGTTCATTTGACATAATTTGTTTTAAGACTCTTAACGTAACTAAAGAATTTAAAATTTCCTAATTCCTTTATCCCTTTCTTTCTAACAGGACACAGGGAAATTAGAATGGGAAAATGGAATCACACAAGGCTGAATCCTTTCACCGATATTTTTTATTTAAAGAAAATTCGAAAAAAGTTTGTAAAAAATTAAAACTAAACAAAACAAAAAACATACCTGGTGATTATTCCATTGTTGCATTAGATGATCATGACACAATCGGCACGCCTGGATCATTCCACGTGGATCTTTGGGTCGCGATCTGGCCGGACGCGGATGGGTTTCGTTGAATATCGTAAAATACGGACGATCGCGATCTTTCAATTCTTTCGGTTTGCATGTATTAAGTTCGATCAAACTGCCGCGACGTTGTTCATCACCGCACACATAACACACTTCCGTTGTGGAATTCTTGTCGGGCATTGATAAATCGAGGATGCCCACTTCGACCGGATTGGGCGTGGTATTCGAGGACGCGTGTTGTGACGTTGGGGTCCGTGATGCTGACGGTGGTTGAACGATTGGCGAAGAATGATGCGAGTTCCGGAGATCGAGAACTGCTTCATCTTCGGTTGGGTGGGGTGGGACCGCTGCTGATGATGGTGGCACCACCGGAACCGTTGGAACTGGCGGTGGAGGTGCTGGGTGAATGCCAGCACTGCTGGATCCGTAGGGTTGGGACTTGCTACTGCCGTACTCGTGGGGCGATGTTTGCGGTGGAAGATGATGGTAGGATTGCTGCATGTGTTGCTGATGTTGCAGGTGTTGTTGGTGCTGTTGTTGTTGCTGCTGCTGCTGTTGTTGGTGCTGATGTTGCTGCTGCTGTTGTTGCTGCTGCTGTTGTTGTTGTTGTTGTTGCTGCTGTTGATGATGGTGATACTGTTGCTGAAGTTGGTGTTGCTGCTGTATCTGCATGTGTAGCTGATGTTGCTGTTGGTGGTGCAGTTGTTGCTGATGCTGTTGGTATTGTTGCTGTTGCACGGCCGCTGCTGCTGCTGCCGCATGATGCTGTTGCTGGGATGGGTAATTTGGCCCCGATATCGAATTCATGTAGGAGATCTGGCCCAGTTTGAGCTTATGATGGGCAAACGAGGACGGTTTTATGTTGATGCCGTCGTATGGCGCCGACGTGGGACGAGCTATTTGCTGCTGAGGCGACAGGGCGGACATTTGATGTTGCGACGACGAATGGTGGGGATTTTCTCGGGAATGAGGACGACTGTGGGATTTCTCGGTATTGCGACTCGAAGGCCGCTGTCCGGGCGGATAACTCACCGACGGACTTTTTCCATAGTATTCAACTTTCTGTTGCTGGTGTTGTGACGGCGAGTCGTTGCGAGATGTCGGACGATGGGGAGAGTCGTTGCGAAGTGAGGTCGTAGCAGAGTGTTGCTGCGTAACTTGTTGCGGAGACGCATGCATTCCCATCGGATGTTGTCCGTATTCCCGGGACATTGGTCGTTGCCCAGAATTCGGATATGAATACGCCGACGGTGGATAGCTCGCTCCTCGTTCTCCTCCACCACGTTCACTGGCACTGCGGTCCCCACCAGATGTGGTCAAGTGCTCAGCACTAAGACCCAACATCTGGGCAGCATACTCTCCCTGGGTGGCAATGTCAGCCCCAATGTAATTCTTCCCGTCCAGCCGTTTCATGTGGTATATCCGCTGCAGAATCGGTTTGTTCTCCCGCTCGTAAGCGTCCCACTGTTCGGTCAACGACCGATAACACAGCATGCAGGCCATAACATATTGTTGCGTAGGTTGCAACTGCGGTACTCCAGATGGCGCCTCATGGCGCTCCAAAAATGGAAAATACGGCTCCGATAGTCGATCCGGATTCGGACGAACCCGTATGGGTTCGTAGCCTCCCTGACCTGCACACACATAGCAGAGCGGTATAACTTCAGGAGCTGTGTGGTTGTGGCTGCTGCTGCTGTTCGATTTTGTATGATGATGATGCTGTTGTTGTTGTTGTTGTTGCTGTTGGTGCTGTTGTTGCTGTTGTTGTTGCTGCTGCTGTTGTTGGTGTTGCAGATGTTGTTGCTGCTGTTGATGGTGGTGTTGCTGAAGTTGTTGTTGGTAATGCTGTTGTTGCATATGATGATGATGTTGAAGGAGTTGATGGTGTTGCTGTTGTTGTTGCTGTTGCTGTTGCTGCTGTTGTTGTTGTTGTTGGTGTTGACTTTCTGGCGGAGACGTTCTATGTTGTGGCGGAACTGATGCCGCTATCGAAGAAGACGAATGTGATTGGCCCAACGATGATGCGACTGGTGCAGATGATTGTGATTGTGGTGGCGGGGGTTCCGATTGCATTAAGGAACCCCCACGTAATTCATTTTTTATGTATGCTTTCGCTTTTTCCATAATAATCTGCAAATAAAAAAAAACGTGACGCATTAGAACCAAAACAAATAATTTCTAAATGTATGTATATGTTTTTCTATTTGTTTGTAAAAATTTAATTTCTTACTCAATTTTATAAGAAAAAATTGAAAACTATTGAAAAGAATAGTTCCCAGAAAAGATTAGGATGGAGTTATTATATTTAAGGAATTATTATTGATTTCGTACACTCAGGCGTATACGTACTTTTTTGCTTTATTCAATTTGTTAGATAATTATTCTGGATTTTTGTAAAATGTATACCTTTTTGACTCTACTATAATTGACATATGAATTCATATTAAATCTAATTGTTTCGATATTCTAAATAACTCAATGCCTCATATTTACATATTTTATAACAACACTTCCTTCCCCAATCAGTTTCCAGTCTTTAAAATGCAAATATGTTATGCACCTACAAAGCTACATGTATGTATTTTTATTTCCACAAACTAAAAGCAATAAATAATAGGTAATTTAATAATAAATAATTCAATTGTTTCAACCTTTCACATAAAATAATTAAAGTTCGTGCTGCTAATAATTCAAAATTTCACATTTGCATACAAAAAAGCAACAAAAAAAACGAACTCCAACTTGAATACTTATAATTAAATAAATAATTGAAAATGCACGTTTATAGGAGAACCTACATATGTACATGACAAATACCACCTACTCTATATTCATTCATGCATACATAAGAACATACATACATATTTCTAGGTATGTATGCATATTGTGTATGGATACATGTATGTATATTTAACTTGGCCACAAACTAGATTGTCAATAAAATGTTTCGACTATATTTATTGTTTTCATTTTAAATTTATTACACTTAACTAACTGCACAACCAAAGCAAAACAACCACATTCGAAACTGCCATAAGGCTTATTTGTATTTTGTTAAGTATATTTAACTTGAATTTGAAACACGTTGTTTTATAGTGAATTAAATTGATTTTTGTTGGGTGTGTGTTTGCATCAATTTCAGTTTATATCATCTACAGTAGACTGGGCCAAAAAAAAGTTGAATAATTTTATTTTTGAATACGTACTTTGACAATGATCTATCATTGATTTTTTTAAGTCAAAACTTTCACCCATATAAGTAGTTCTGTAGAAAATTGAACACCCTATAAAAAAAGATCAAATTGAAATTTTTCGTCAGACGAACCATTTTCTGAGGATTGACCTCTAAAGTTTGATATTTTTTTTTTGGCTTTGAATAATCGTAAAAACGAACTAAGATACTATCACGTTTCAAAATTGGAAAAAAACATTAAGTTTTCGAGGCTACAAAAATTCATGGAGCAGGGTTTTTTCTATAAAATTTGCGATGATTTTGGGAATCTATAATTCCTTTATTTAATATTAGAGGACCTGGCGAACTTTGCGTCCGAACAATCTAACAGCGGTCTTCCTTGAAAATTGTCCATATTTTCTCACATTTTAAACCTTCTTTGGACTGAGAGAAAATTAGCGAAATCGTCACAGCTGATCACGAGACGAACAAACAGAAATTGATTTATATAAGTGTAGAAGATTATTGTTTCGCCTTATAATATAAACCTTCCTCTAGAATCGCTCAATCTATTAAAAAAAAACGCATCAAAATCCGTTTCGTAATTTTAAAGAACTAAGCATACATAAGGACAGACAGACAGCGTAAAGCGACTTTGTTTTATACTATGTAATGATAAAGTTTTAATATTTTAAGCATCTCGTTTTGTCTTAGAAAAATCTTCATTAGTTAGTCGTTTTTAAGTTTTTTACGCAAAAATTTGAGGAACCCCAAACCATTGTTGCAAAATGGGTTAAAGCAGAAATCGGGAAAATAGGTTAAAAACTTATTTTTAGTTTTGACAACAAATCCCATCTTTGAATAAAGCAAATTACATAAAGTTTTCGAAATAAATTAAAAAATAAAAATTAGATTTTGAAAACGACACCAAAAATTATCTCTACAATGTTTACCAAAATTCCCGAAAACTTTTAAAGAGAGTAAAATTCGATTGAAAAGACAACCATTTGTTTTACATTGTCAAATCCTCAAAGGAATTACTATGTTGTGTTTTACGTTAGTCTCAAGAAATCGAATTCAAAAACTTGTCGTAATGGAAACATTTTAAGCTCAGATTCGATTTTAGAACAATAAAATTCTTTGAGAAAGCATTGCTTGGTTTGGTGACAGAAAACAAGCTTAATTTTTTGAAAAGTGTAATTTTTTCGAAAATATCACAAGTAATTTTTACATTTTATCGTTTCAAAAGAATTTCAAAATTTTTAAATATTCTAAATCAAAAAAAATCATCTTAAAAAATTATGTTAATGGTAAAAATTTCCTAATGGAATTCCGATTAAAGCTTTTTAAATATAAAAAATAATGAAAAAATTTGACCCGGTCTAATGTGCAATGTGAATACTTATTTATGTTTTTTTTTTTTTTTTTGAACGAGATCAGGGTTAGGTGAATTAGGATGTGGATTTTATGCTTATGTTGGAATTTCATTTGATTTTGAAAATAAATTATAAAATTTATTAATATGGATTTGTTATTATTTTCAAATATGTAACCATAAATTGGGAATATAACTAATTTGAATGTCAACCATATAAATCGACATTGAGCTGAAACTGCTGTTGAAGTTAAATAACCCATTTTCAAGCTGAGATTTGTCTTCTAGGACATTTTTAATTAATTTGTTAAATATCAGAAGCACATCAAAGCAGACTGGAATACTACAAGGAACCAAGTTAGGGCCATTACTTTTGAGAAATTTAAACCACAATCAACTGCATAAGGCTTTTGAAACAAGGACAATATATTATAAGCTTATGGATTTATCAGTGACCAAATTTCATGCTTTAAGAGACAGCTTTCTGTAAAAACTAAGAACAGTCAGTGGAATTCCACCTGGAAGAACAGTCAATGAAATGCTATAGAAAACTAAATCATAGATAGACCGAAATATTTCAAACCTAAAGCGATTTTCCGTATCAAAAAATTCCGAAACTTTTTCAACTGAGAAAGTCATTACGGAGAACAATAATTTCTTTCAAATCTTTAATTTCTAAAATTTCGAACTTTAAACACAAAAATATAAAATGTAATGAGTAATCTATTGATCTTTTTCAAGAAATCCAAAAATTACGAAACTTTAACTGAAAAATTGTCAAGCTACGTACCTCTGATTTCTCGGACTTCAATTTATTTCAATTTATTTTTAATTTAATGACGTTATTATCTACCACTGCAGTTCAGTGACGTCTGATAGTTCATATTATTTTCAAGTGACGACGACTGTGACATTGACTGATTTCTTCACGTAAATTAAGTTACGTTTGTTATCTCAGATTTTTATTTAGTGACATTGCAATCTTACAATGTAATGACACCTAATATCTGAGAATGTTATATTTAAAAATTTTTACTAATGACGTCTGCTAATGCAGTGTAAATGCATGACGTCTACTATTTCGAAATGTGAGGAATTTTTTGCTACCTTTTACTGTTTTACATACAGTAACGTCTGATTATCTCTGAATATCTTTAAGTGACGTCTCTCTCACATATTTCATATTGTTTGATATCTTCAGACATATAATGACGTCGTGACACTGACAGTAATTTATCAATGTTGTAAGTTTTTCACTGCAATCAACATCATAGTTCAAATTGTCATACTCGATTGTTTCATTAACAGTTGGTTGAGTAATATAAAATAAATCTTGGACTGAATGAAGTGACATTATGATTTAAGACTGTAATTAAGTGACACTTGATAGATCTGAATATCGTTAAATTGTCTAATATTTACATTTACACTGAAATTTAGTGACTTCTGTTTTATTTTTTGAGACTTAAGTAATTTTTGATATCTCAGACTTGATACAAATGACGTTTCTATTTTTGACAGTTGTTCAGTTTAATATTTCTATCGTACATTGTAATGACGTCTTATATTTCAGACAAAATCTTATCTATCATAAGTTAGACGGAAATAAATGACGTCTATTATATTAAATACAGATAATACATATGTAGACTTCTCATTGACTAATTAGAAATTTTTAAGTGACATTAGATATCTCAAAGTGTAATTTCATGATGGTGACTTTATCAGTGTCAGAACGAACTGTTATCTGCTAATTGCAACTGATTCCATATTTCAACTTAAAATCTAAGTCTTTAAAAGGAACCAAGTTCATTTAACCCATTTAAAATATGTTCCTTCACTCGTCTTCTATCTCATCAAGCACAACAAATCAAAAATCAAGTATTTTCAACTTCAATCAATAAACTAATTAAATTTGATTGAATAAGAGTAATGATGTAACATTCTGCTCCAAATAAGTTCATAAAATATTCGAATGTATATAAATATTTAAATATCCATTTAAACTAAGTAATTCTAGTGTCAACTATATAAAAACATATCCACTTCAATCTAGTTTTGATTAATGGCATAATATCTATGTATGTATGTAGATTGTAGAGCAATGACAATAAATATTATTATGCCTAGCATCAACTAGTTTAAGTTGGATTTATAAATAATGTTTAAATTGTAAATAATAATGCGCCACTTGACATGCTCGTGACCCATCTTCACTCTAAACTTAAACACATTGATTAAGTCATAGAGACATGATTTCTTTGTATAATAAAATTTTATACAATTGAGTTGTTTATACAAATGTTATATTTTGCAAAAAAATATAAAATTTAAATTTTACGCAAAAAGTCAATAAAGAATTATTATGACTTGAATAAAAAAAAAAAAGCAAAGCCACTTGATCTATGACAATAATATTTTTTATTGTGTTTGTGGTTTTATTTGAATGTACCTCGTCTGAACTTTGCATTAAGAATGTCACCCAGAGTATATATGGAGATGATTAGGATTGAAGTTTGTTTGACTTTAATTAAAAGCATAAAATCAGCCCTGACCACAGTGAGTGATCGGATAATTGAAGTAAACACACATGACGAATTCAAGCAAAACTACTTTAGATGTTAGTTTATAGAAAGTCTGTAAAGAAGGTCTTCTAGATTCTTAGAGACCCCTGCTGCGAAGTGATTAATGTAAATTGAGTGCATCAACAATTCTATGATGAATTAGAGGCGCCAGTTATGTAGCATTAATTAAGATTTATATATTAGATCTAATCAATCTTGATTTTGGTCCAAAACTTGAAAATTTCTCTCGAAATTAGAAGCAAAACGACTCTGTGCGACTTAAAGGATTCATGTCCCATTTATTGACATGGAGTTTTGTCTCAACTGACCTTAAAGTGGAACAGGATATTTCAAATTTAAGATTTCACAGAGGTTTTTAATTGAGTATTTTATAGTCAGTTAGTTATTCTTAAAAGTGGATAGCTTTCCAAAAGTGGTCAGAATTTTCTATTTTCATAAAGTTCCAAGCAGCATTTTTAAAAACTGATTTGAAAAATAAAATTGTTAACCAATTGTTTTAGCTTTCAACCAGATTCTTAAACGGTTCCTCAACGGCTCCTCAATGGTTCATCAACGGCTCATCAACGGCTACTTAACGGCACTTCAACGGCTCATCAACGACTCCTCAACGGCTCCTCAACGGCTCATCAACGACTCCTCAACGGCTCCTCAACGGCTCCTCAATGGCTTCTCAACGGCTTCTTTACGACTTCCCTGTGGCTTCTAAAGACTGAACGATTTCTGTAAAGCTTAAACATAGAGAACTTGTCAATGGTTTCTACGGATATCTGTAAGGCTTCTCGATGGTTTCTTGATCCGGTTGATCACAGGCTGTTGAGCGGCTTATCAACGTATTCCATTGAACGGCTTTAAAACAGAATTATGTCTCACAGTCAAAGAAGACTTCGAAAACAAATGGAAAAGTTACTTAGCTTTCTAAAAGACTGTTGATGATTGAAAGTCTAATTCATTCTAGATTTTTGAAAAAGTTCAGAAATTAATTTTCGAAATTTACAAGATATTTAAGTTCATCACCTTAAATCCTTTTTCTACAGTATTGTTTTGCATTTTTTCTTTCAATAAGAAACAAGTAAAAAGTAATCTTAAAAAAAATCCATATTTGTAATTTGACCTTACTCTGTCAATATTGCGGCACGATTCATTCACAAGCTACTTAAATCGCATCGAATCATATGAAGCTTAAAAAAAATGAAGAAAAAAAAAACAACAACATGTCTCAGCAACTTTGTTCGTTTTTTTTTTTCCAAAAATTCTTAGTATCACGTTACGAAATCCTTTCCGCATTCAATACATTAACTTTTTTTTTGTTTTAATTCCCCCTAAAGTCGAAACCAGAGAATGTCAAATAACTTGGCAACATAATAATCTTCTTTACTTTTTTTTTTTCATTATTCCAAATTGTTTTTGTACTTGAACTTCAATTTGTAACATGAGTGGCAGTGTCATCCAAGAACGTTTACCTCAAACTAAAAATAAGAAAAAAAATATAAGAAACAGAAATCGGGGACGGGAAAAATCGAAACATTCTTATAACCATTAATCGCCAGGTGAGAAAATTCGCCCTTTAACCAAAAACAAAAAATCAAGAACAACAAATCCAATTAGACTCATCAAGTCATCGACTTAAATAAACGTCAACAAAAAAAATTCAAACCTGATAAAAGTCCATCGTTAGCTGAGGTCGAGTCGACCTTATATAACTTGCAAGGAAACATGACACGAAATATTCGCGTAAATTACTCTCTGACGCAGCAGGTTCTGGTCACCCTAAGTTACCTCATCTTGGAAATAATAATTTTATAAAAAAAAAAACACTAAACAAGAATTTATTAACCACCTTATAACGATGACAAGGGCGTGACCATCATTGTGAATTGCACTTAAAGTATGTCAACGCGAAAAATTAGCTCAGCTTGTCACTGGGCGCGGAATACTGATGACAGAAAAGAATGAAACGTCAAGACTCTAACCCTAATCGAAAGCGTCATTCTGTTGTTGTTGTTGTTTTTTTGTTCGTATTTTTATTTTATTTCATTCCATTCTATGGACAGGACACAAAGGAAGGATTGTTTCTCTTTTCTCTACAAAAAAAAAAAAGAAAACAAAACAAACCCTTTATTGTGACAGGACATAAAATAAAATACAAAAAAGAAAAAAAAACACAAGCAGAGATACTAAAAGTCATTCATGGCTCGTGGTAATTAAAATACTCAGAAGTTGGAATTCCCGTGAACAATCGAATGACATGTAAATACAAAATAAGAAAATAAGTTATTCTAAAATCTGACATTAAGTCAGAATACATGTAGGCAAAAAGGAACGCGAATAGGTCGCAGGTAATTGCTATAGATTTTCGTTAAATCGAGTATATGTCAAATTGGGGTGTCATACTTCAGAATTTTGAGAAATTATTTATTAAACGAGTTTCGCAAATTTGACGTTGGCTTTTCAAAAAAAAAAACTAAGAATTGGGTATCGTTGTCCTAAGGTTCGTATGAAAGCAGATAATTGTTTAGAAACAGAAAACATGAAAGTTTTTTCTTATTTTAAAACGACAGTTTTTTTTTATAAATAAACGAAATTAATTCTAGCTTTCAAAACCAAAGAAATAGATTAACTTTTGTTTTGAGTTGTCAAACAGAATGTTGACAGAAACAATATTTTCACTCATCACTGGATTTCGAATCGCTATCGCATAGAAAAGCAACTTTAATTGAGCAACATTAAGTTGCAAAGTGAGGAGGGGCAGCATTTAGTAAAGTTTTTTTCTTCTGTCAGTATAATTAATTTGTAAAGAGTGTTTTATTTTAAGACGTGTTGTTTTCAATCTGGCAAAATTTTTTTCGAAGTTGGTCTTTTTGACAGCTGTCACTTGATTAATGCTCAGTTTGATTTGTCATTTTAATGAAGAGACTTAATCCTGAACAACTTTAGTAAATAGTGCAAATGTATTACCAAAATAATGGTTCGGTTTGCACTACGCATTCATTCGCACGCTGCGTCCGAAATTCGGTCGACATAATTTCCCAGCAGAGTTGGTTTCGCACCACGTTTAATCTAGAACGACCATAAAGCGCGACTCACTTTCGGTGAGTTAACCCAAAACGAGATGGCCACCGATCCCGATTTTCACAAAAAAAAAAATGTTCAACAACGAAGCTGATTTTTGGTTGAATAGGATCATAAATCACAAGCTATTATTGAGACGCCCGCCGCATTTATATCCTCAAAAAGTCACTGCTTGGTGTGCTGTATGGACACAGGGAATCATTGGTCCATGTTCCTTCAAAAATGAAGACGGTCATAATATTAGTCTTATTTTGTAGATAAGACTGCACTATCAAAATCGTTACTTTTTTCAAGTAAAAGTTAATTTTCATTTTAACATCTTTGAAATTTAAAATTCCATGATACTTTTGAGCAAGTTCATGCGACCTAAATTCCATTCCATTTTTCCTATTTTATTCGAAGCAAATGGCAAAAGTATGTTTTAAAATGTTCATGGAATTATTTGAAAAGTAATAATATACAATGGTGCACTCCGGCGTATACGTACTTTTTTAATTTGGATTTTAAATGTAACAGTTTATTCAATATCAGACACAACACAGTTTCTTGATTCAGCTAGTGGAATGAACAGAACAATTTTTATTTTTATTTTTTTATCTTGGTATTCGGTACTCGAAAACTAAATCGAAATTCAAATCTTTTCGAATTTAAGTATAGTACCCAAAATATTTAAAAAACTAAAAAAGGAATTTTTGTATAAAACCTAAAATAAACATAAGAAAGAGTTAAAAACTATCTTTTAAGCGGAAAATTTTGTGAATAATGATTCATGAAAAAAAATGTAAGGAACATTTTCACCTAGGGATACAAATATCAGGAAAATTAATGCTCCCTACCCTTAAGTAGAAATCCCATTCTTTTAACCTATGGTAGTTAACTGTTATGGAAAAGATTATCTCGAAAACACGATTTTGTTTAAAAAAGACGGTTTTTGCAAATAGCTTTTAAATTATTGATGTTAAAATTGCCAAAAAGAACATTAACTTAAGGTTTAACAAAAAATGTATGTTGAATGTTTAAAATAGTAATAAGTCACTTATACAAAAGAGACACTCGAATATATTGTTAATTAACTTTTCCAGTCTATAAGTCGAATTTATTTTCAAGAATCCTTGAATTCCCATTAAAAAAAATAAAAACACAACATTCTCCCATAGATACCCGTATTTTCAAGTTAAAAAAGAAAACAAAGGATATAACACGCGCTTCCCATGTAAATAAATACTAAAAGAGGGAATTTACACGTGTGTACGAGTATATACATAATGTATGTATGTATTTGTAAGGCACCTGTCGATTCAATGAATCCAGATCCTTCATCAGATATTTCTTTTGTATTTAAAATTGTTGTTGTTATTGTTCTTGTTCTTGTCCTTGCTAAGAACTCAACTCAACACGCTATACAATTCAAAGAATAATATAGGAGGAGGGGTGGGTGGGTGTTTGATATGATGTTCGTGACTGAAGAATAACTTTATGGTTTTACTCTCCCCAATCCCCGTTTAAATACAAATATATGTATGTATATTTATAATTAAGGGTGTTCTCTTCAAGCCTTTAAGTATTTCGAATTGCTAATGAGGGAGCGAAAGAATTTTCATGCCAAGTGGTAATCTGAAAATTGTACTTCCGCAAATGTAAAGATACATACTTAAATACATATATACATATGTACGTGTATGTATTTGAATGTCAATAAAAGGGATCCAACAACAAAAAAATATACATATATAAACCAAGAATCAAGGATATCCATATAATTAGCATGCAAAGGAGGCACGTGATTTGATATGATAAATTATTTTGTTTAGGGCTTAAACTTGTACAAGAAACAAAAAAAGAACTGCAAAAAACAAAACAAAACAAAAAATAACCTTGGATTAGGCGAGAAAACAATTTATTTCTACCACGAACATTTTGTGCTGTGTGCTAAAAATAGTTAATCAAAAAATAGGTAAGGTATTTTGAAGTCAAATTAGGTTGGTCGGATTAGCATGTTAATCTTTTCGTATATGCAAATAAAATTTGTGGGAAATTAGGTTAAACTTTGATGAAGGAATTTTAATGGGATTTTTCAGTGGGAAAAAAATAATAATCGTTCAAAGAGAATTATGAAATGAAAAATGTTGAAGATTGTCTTGTAGTATTTCATAATTATATTGTAAAAATGGGTGTGTTTTTGTTTGAAAATGTGTCAAATATTCAATTACAAACTTTCTTGTCGCAGAAATCTAAGATTCTGAAAATTGAATTTTTTTAATAAAAATCAATGAATTCATATCCGCTATTAAGTTTTTTTGTTAGAAATTGCTTTAGAAATTTGTTTTCATTTTGAAAAAATTTTTTTTTTATATATTTGACCTTGAATAAGAAATTTTAGGCTATTAAATGGGTAAAACGATTTTTTACTTGTCATTAAACGTTTGCTTTTAGTTCCAATAAGTATAAAGCTTAAAACATCAAAATCTCGAAACTGTTGTGATAATATTCAAGTTCTTCTTTTTCAAAGTTCGAAAATTGTTGTAAAACTGAGATTCAGAACTCCTTAGAAGTTTATTAAACCGATAACCTTAAGTTGGGAAAAATAAGCTAGCTACCTGTTTTAATGTATTTGTGACAATTTAAGCATTAAGGGAATTTAACTCTTGCCTTCTGCCTCAAAACCTACTGATTTAAGACTGCCGTATAAAAATACAAAAACAGAGTTTTCAGGGTTTTCCAAAAAAAACTTGTAGACGTCATTTTTAAAGCTGTAATTCTATGACATTTCATAAGTGTTAAAATATTTATTATTAAAAATGGAACGACAACGCATTGAAATAATTAAAATTCACAAAAATGAACATTTGGTAAAAACGGTTAGTAAAGTATTTTGTCGGACCGCGAAATTAGTATAAAAATTCGAGAGGGTCAATTTAGTGATATGAATAATATAATCAGTGCACGTAGCTCAAGAACAATTAAGAATATAGCTGCTGTAGCCCAGTATTGAAGAAAACCCATGTTTGTCTATTCCTCGCCGTTCTTCAGAATTCGACATTCCACAAACATCATTACACGCTTATAGATTCAGTTAACAGAAGAACTCAAGCCGGTTGAAAATCAACAACGTGTCGTGTCTTTTTTTATTGCGTTCTTCAAATGCATGAAAATGTTCCGGACTTTCATTTTGACTGATGAGAACAATGATCACGTCTGTCGGCGGGATCATTGAACGTTACTTTTTAGAAAATGAGGCTCGAGCAACAGTTACGGTAAATGAATGCCCTCTTGAGAGATGATTTATGATTTTATATGGCCGGTATAGGATGGTACTGATATGGACAACGTTTACTTTCAACTAGACGGTGCTACGTGCCACACGAGCAACGAAACCATCGATCTTTTACGGGAAAAGTTTCAGGACCGTGTTATCTCTCGAAGGCTTGATCACAATATTGGACACCGAGATCTTGTGATTTAACACCTTGCTTCTTTCTATGAGGCTACGCCAACAGCTCAGCGCGGATTTAAGACCTCAAAGATGGAATTCGTGAATCTATTGAGGGCATAAAGCAGCCACTTAGCGGTCTTTCCAAGAAAGACCTTGTTTTATGATTCTTTTAGACCCCATCTTGAGATTTGGGAATACAGCCCCTCGTTTCAGAACTATAGAAGTTTTTTGAAACCGAAAGTAAATTTTTGTGTCTCTTCTATTTTTAGCGAATAATTTCCCTCAAAGTTAGATGATTGAAAATTAACATAAGTCTCATAATGTCAAATGTCCCATAACTGTCAAAAACTAAAAAAAAATAATAACTTGTAGACCATTGTTCAATTGTTGTGCCAATCGCCTACTTAATTTAATTTTATTTTTCTACTGCAGTCATCAGAAAGTGCAACGACTTAAGAACATCATGTTCACTTCACTTCACTTCACTTTGGCCAACTTATAATAGGTGTATGCCTTCAGAATCAGCTTATGAACAATTGGTAAGGAAGACCAAGAGGCAAAGAATGATATAACATACTTGCAACACTCGTCTTGTTCCACTTGATCTGTGTTTTAGAAAAAAATAGAAACGTATTCAAAATTGACCCCAAAGCGCACTGGCTTCCCTCCCTGCACAGTTGGCAGTGTGCAGTCAAGAGTTTACAACAAAAACCGTCTGTCACAAATTAAAAAAAAAAAAATAATAAGAAAAAAAACTCCTGTCTTTTACTGACAATTAATCACTCCCCTGAGGAAAGACGAGGCACAGTGAGACGTGAGCATAAAACCATCGCAACAAAAACGTCACATTTCCATATTATACTCGTGTAGAACGCTGCTGGGTACTGTTTCTTCTCGGAATGACAGTATGACTATTTTTTTTCTCAACCCCCTCACCCTAATTCCTAATCTCCTCACTTGCATTGTATTAGCAAAAAACAAAAAACAATGACAACTTCAAAAAGCCTACACCGTCACCGGCCACCTCTGGAAGCCAAACAATCACCCGCTGCAGCAAAAATATAACTTCATTCATGTGGATAACGCTCAAGGCGTTCTGCAAGTTGCAAGTTGTTGTTCCATCAGCAGTGCTGGCTCTCATACTGGTACTGGTTCTGGAATATGCAATGACTAATCCTTTTCTCGCAACGCTAACTACAACAAGACGTTAATGACAGTCTACCGCATGACGGACTCTGGTGGTGTTCGCGGGTGGCGGTGGTGTTGGTTGTTGCATTTGGAGCGAATCGATTGTTTGCAATTGAATTGGTCAAGTGCGGCCAGCAGGTATCGTTTCAGTAGTAACCAGCTACAATATAACAAGTTAGTTAGTTATGACAGTACATACAAATACGATTCATTTGACGTATAGGGTATACGTACTGCGGTGACATAAGGGTGTTGTACTGAGTGACTGAACACAAATGGCCGCCAAAGTTTTGTTATGAAGGCGTTCAATAACTCGGGTAAATTAAGAAAATGGAGGACGGAGAATTGAAGGACGGTGTACACCACTTTACATGTACTGCACAGGTTTTAGTGCAAGTGACAAAATCGACTTAAGGGGATTATGTTTTTGTTTTTTTTTTTTTTATGGGGAGGGGTAAGGAAACGTGAGAAGCGCCACAAACTATAATCGGACTTGTGAAAGCTTGCTATAGTGCAGCACTTAATCTTTTGCATAAGATCGTCTTAGTGCTTGTTTTTTTTTTTTTTTTTTTGAGAGAGAGAGGTTGAGTGAAAAGGTGTAAAGGGAGGAGGATGGTGGATGGGGGAAATTCAGAATGAGGAAAGAAGTTCAAGAAATTACCACAACAATTTGTACCAACGTTTAAATTTTAAGTCAAAAATTATAAATTTTAAAGTCTATAAAGGTTATAAAGTGTCATTAAAGTAACGATAAAAATTATTACTAAAATAAAAATACATCTAGAAAAATTTGAACAAAACTTATACTTTCTATAGATAAAAAGAGCAATTATTTTATGTCAGCAAGGAAACTGCCAAGAATCTAATATTACGTAAAAATGTGATCTTATAGTATACGCCACCGACCAGTGGATTATTTACATCAAAACTATTTAATGAAGCTGTTTCCAATAGTTTTGAACAGTTCAGAACAGTTTTTTGCTGTTCAATGAGGTAATCGAGAACAGTTTGGAACAGTTTATAGCAGGGTTTTCTACACTTGCTTTTTAGGTAGAAGAGATATTGTTAAATGTGTCAAAATCATATGTCATCATTTGTCATTCGGCTAAGATGGTAATAAATTTTAACAATACGTGAGCCACACCAAAAGTCAGATATTTGGCTGCTATTTGTTGTCTGACGTGTATTCTCTGCCCTATAATGTTCTACGCTGTTCTACACTGTTCTACACTGTTCTATCCTGTTCTATGCTGTTCCAAGCTGTTCTAGGCTGTTTTACGGTGTTCTAAACTGTTCTAATCTTTTCTACTTAAAAACTTATTGTATAAACTTAAGTTTTGGGGAAAGCGATTATTATTTCAACTTATTTTTTTTTATGAACTTCTTATTCACTGAATTTTTTCACTCACCCTTTCGTTTCTAGATTTACATCCTTCTTCTTCGAATGTATGTACACCTTAAATGGCAAGAGTTCAACGTGTCAACCCCACCCCACCTAAGAAATGGTGTGATGGAGAATCTTAGACCAAGAAGTCACGTGGATCTTCAAAGAAAGCCAAATTAAAACAGGATTGACCTAGGGCCCTCGGCAAAGCCAGGTTGCTTTAAACTTTAATTTTTGGTCAGAATGGGCTTGAAGTGCAAAACTTCTCACAGGAATTTGAACCTCTCAAACAAAAATGTTAACCGAAACAGTATCAAACATATCACTATAATTTAGTGCCCTAAACTTTTGAAGGCTTGCATTTAAGCTAATGGGGGTATTTTTTCAGTGTTTAACTCTTTAATATGTACAAATGAACAGAATACAACATTTCGACAATGTTTAAAAACAAAACAGAAAAAGTAAATGAATGACATATGAAAACGAACACACCTTAATTTTCATTTCTAAATAATTAACATCACTTAACATTCTATATATCCCAACCATGTCGGTTCGGCACCTACATACCTATAAAAGTATCTATGTATATTATGAATGAAGTACATGTTGTTGGGTCTCATGGTGTATTATAAACTATTCATTTCAACATCACGCATTTAGCAGCAGATACATTGTTTAGCTTGTAGTCATTAAAGTAAATTAGTACTGCACACACACACACAGCCATGTTTCGGAGGTAAGTACCTTTACCTGATGGAATAAGGGTTCATGGAAGTTCAAAGACCGATTTATCTTCAAATTTGTTTGATTTTTATGTTCTTGTTTTATTTTTGAGTGTTAAGTAAAAAGTACGTACTCGTAATTGAAGAGATATGTATCTTAAATAAGCCGGTAATAGGTACTTCTCTGTAATTTGATGGTGCGGGCTTAGATTCGACTTTAAATAAACAAAAAGTACCGACATTGTTCTATTTAATTAACACACTTAGTGAGATGTTAATTTTTGTCTGCTTCAAACTTTGTGCTCATTAATTTTTTAGGGTGGATTATGATTGTTTAAAAATTCCCTAATCATAGTTCTAATTTCAAAAGCAATTAATGGCAAGTCAAACTTTTAAAGAAATGTCAAATTTTTGAAGAAAAATCAATTTTTTGAAGAAAAATCAATTTTTTGAAGAAAAATCAATTTTTTGAAGAAAAATCAATTTTTTGAAGAAAAATCAATTTTTTGAAGAAAAATCAATTTTTTGAAGAAAAATCAATTTTTTGAAGAAAAATCAATTTTTTGAAGAAAAATCAATTTTTTGAAGAAAAATCAATTTTTTGAAGAAAAATCAATTTTTGAAGAAAAATCAATTTTTTGAAGAAAAATCAATTTTTTGAAGAAAAATCAATTTTTTGAAGAAAAATCAAATCAATTTTTTTGAAGAAAAATCAAATCAATTTTTTTGAAGAAAAATCAAATCAATTTTTTTGAAGAAAAATCAAATCAATTTTTTGAAGAAAAATCAAATCAATTTTTTGAAGAAAAATAAAATAAAATTTTTGAAGAAAAATCAAATTTTTGAAGAAAAATCAAATTTTTGAAGAAAAATCAAATTTTTGAAGAAAAATCAAATTTTTGAAGAAAAATCAAATTTTTGAAGAAAAATCAAATTTTTGAAGACAATCAAATTTTTGAAGAAAAATCAAATTCGTCAAGAAAAATCAAATTTTTGAAGAAAAATCAAATTTTTGAAGAAAAATCAAATTCGTCAAGAAAAATCAAATTCGTCAAGAAAAATCAAATCTTTGAAGAAAAATCAATTTTTTGAAGAAAAATCAATTTTTTGAAGAAAAATCAAATTTTTGAAGAAAAATCTAATTTTTGAAGAAAAATCTAATTTTTGAAGAAAAATCTAATTTTTGAAGAAAAATCTAATTTTTGAAGAAAAATCAAATTTTTGAAGAAAAATCAAATTTTTGAAGAAAAATCAAATTTTTGAAGAAAAATCAAATTTTTGAAGAAAAATCAAATTTTTGAAGAAAAATCAAATTTTTGAAGAAAAATCAAATTTTTGAAGAAAAATCAAATTTTTGAAGAAAAATCAAATTTTTGAAGAAAAATCAAATTTTTGAAGAAAAATCAAATTTTTGAAGAAAAATCAAATTTTTGAAGAAAAATCAAATTTTTGAAGCAAAATCAAATTTTTGAAGATAAATCAAATTTTTGAAGAAAAATCAAGTTTTTGAAGAAAAATCAAATTTTTGAAGAAAAATCAAATTTTTGAAGAAAAATCAATTTTTTGAAGAAAAATCAATTTTTTGAAGAAAAATCAATTTTTTGAAGAAAAATCAATTTTTTGAAGAAAAATCAATTTTTTAAAGAAAAAATCAATTTTTTGAAGAAAAATCAATTTTTTTAAAAAAATCAAATTTTTGAAGAAAAATCAAATTTTTGAAGAAAAATCAAATTTTTGAAGAAAAATCAAATTTTTGAAGAAAAATCAAATTTTTGAAGAAAAATCAAATTTTTGAAGAAAAATCAAATTTTTGAAGAAAAATCAAATTTTTGAAGAAAAATCAAATTTTTGAAGAAAAATCAAATTTTTGAAGAAAAATCAAATTTTTGAAGAAAAATCAAATTTTTGAAGAAAAATCAAATTTTTGAAGAAAAATCAAATTTTTGAAGAAAAATCAAATTTTTGAAGAAAAATCAAATTTTTGAAGAAAAATCAAATTTTTGAAGAAAAATCAAATTTTTGAAGAAAAATCAAATTTTTGAAGAAAAATCAAATTTTTGAAGAAAAATCAAATTTTTGAAGAAAAATCAAATTTTTGAAGAAAAATCAAATTTTTGAAGAAAAATCAAATTTTTGAAGAAAAATCAAATTTTTGAAGAAAAATCAAATTTTTGAAGAAAAATCAAATTTTTGAAGAAAAATCTAATTTTTGAAGAAAAATCTAATTTTTGAAGAAAAATCTAATTTTTGAAGAAAAATCAAATTTTTGAAGAAAAATCAAATTTTTCAAAATCAATTTTTTTTTTAAGAAAAATCAAAAAAGATTAATAAAATAAACCAATGTTGTATTTACGTTCCAAATTAATGCAGCCCTCGATACTTTCTAAAGCTGCTGACACAAAAAAATCATTTATTTAAATCTTACTCACATAAAATACTTCGTGTTCCCCCCTCTTACCTGAAATTAAAAAACAAGAGAAAAAAATTAATTAGTATGATTTCATTCACATCACATATCTAGTCAAAACTGCTACACCTCAAATATTAATATTGATTCAATTAATTAACAAAACAAGACATAATGTCTGTGTCATACATTATACATACATCTGTAAATACCTACATTTATAAATAAATACTCGTAGCATGACATCAAAAATGTTTGATGAATTAATAATGACACAGATACTAATAGCAGTCAGACATGTCAAAAGATAAAAATATAAATACCCATAGGTATACATACATACATATGTACATCTAACCACATATTATGTACATTGATATTTATGACGTTTGACGTTATATCACGTTTTGCAAAACAGAAGCATCAAAATTTATTAGTATCAACATTCGAAAAAAAAATATGCATTTATAAATAAAAATGTGAAAAAATCAATGATTTTGAATAATTTACAAGGATTCAAGTA
Organism: Scaeva pyrastri; assembly: GCA_905146935.1. Taxonomy (NCBI): domain Eukaryota; kingdom Metazoa; phylum Arthropoda; class Insecta; order Diptera; family Syrphidae; genus Scaeva; species Scaeva pyrastri. Next base: position 24,166,531 of record LR989927.1, on the reverse strand, counting down.
GAACTGGATAATAACCAGATTTTCTGGTAAGCTTTGTGTTTAGATGAGTTTGGCGATAACCAGATGACTGATTGAATACAGCAAGTCCATTAAATTAAGAAATGCATACATATACATTATGTATGTATTTAGATACAAGATACTTTATACACAATTTACACTCGATGCCACTTGATAGAGGACGCGTGTATTTTATTGCAATCAAAACAAAGTCTGAATTAATCCGGTTAAACTAGATTTAATTTGAATATTTTTTTTTTACGGAACTTTGTTTTATTACATTTAAATTATGGCTTCATGTCAACAATAACTTGTCTAACAATTGAGGTTTTTTGTCATTGAAACTTTGCACTTTTTATGATATCATCACGTTTATTGTGCATGGGAATCCTTTCGAGCTTCGTCTTAGAAAAATATACTTTGACTCAAATTGTTGTAAGTTACGAGTAAAAAAAAAATATTTATTTATATGACCTTAATTTAATGACTCGGAATGTACCATAATTCAATTCGAGAAAGAAAACCAGAAACAAAAAAGAAGAAAACAAAAAAAACTTCAACATTTAAATTGTTTACAATAAGATAACAACCGGGCGCCAATTCCAAAATTGTACATATATTCAATATTCATATCTGTTGTTTAAAAATGTGACTTGATTTTGTGAGAAATTAAAATAAATATTAAGATCACCAAAGGTTTTGATTTTTAATTGGGTCGACCAACGACGGACGGTCAAACATAAATAAACACAAGCAAATCGTGCGTAATTAATAATTCTATATACATACATATATTTTGGCAACACGAACAGCAGCATTGTAAGCTGATTATAAATTTTATGTTTATTCATAAAAAGAAAGAAAAAAATTGTTTAGCTCAATTTGAAATGAATTAATGAATGAAAACTGCATAGATACATTTATGTATTTAGGATAAACACAAACACACACACACGAGTCAAGAGTTGTTTGTTTATCTAGAGAAAATAATTCAATTTTATTTTAAGAAATTTTATTTTTATTTTTTTTTTTTTTTTTTTTTTTTGGTGGAGGAAACACTTTTGAATGGGAACAAAATATTTCTGTTTCATTTTTAAGTTAATTCATTTTATCAAGAAACCTTTCATAACATGAACAACAATTTATTATTTATCAATGACGGTTTTTAATCTTTAAGTTTATTTTGCTAAAGTTATTGTGTTCAAACACAAAAAAAACACTTGATAAGGATAACAAAACTAATGAAACGTGAATTGTAAAACAAAAAAAAATTGACGAGTTTCCGGTCCAGCCTACATAATTTTTTGTAGTTAGGAGATATCAGAGAACATAAAACTTCGACTAAATTACAATTAAGTTAGATTAGTTTATGATTAGCATTAAAGTTTAAATTTTATTAGGTTTTAGAATTAATGACGAAGATTATTTGAAATTGCGAAATAAAATACCAAATAAAGATTTTATCAGTGACAAAATTTTAAGAATATAACAAACAAAAAAATGAATAGTTACAGATTTGCGAAGATTAATGGCTTCTTTCTGTAAAAATTATTAAATAAAAAGAATACACTAATAAACAGCTTAATTGGAAGTTTTCAGTTTCAAAAAATTGCAGGAGTTTAAGAAAATGTTTGTAGTGTTTCGATAAACAAAAGTTAAGAATGCGAAATGATTGAATTGGAAGATGCAAAACTGCGAAACGAACAATAGACAACAAAATTTATTTTTAATCTATTTCGCATGAAAAATAAAAATATTGACCTCACAATTTTTAAGTTTTTTTTTATCTTTTTAAGTGAGCACTATTTCAAATTTAATAAGTATTGAAATTTGTACTTAGTTGTTGCGAAATTGGGGTAACATACTTTTTGGTGGGCGTCCTTTTAACGACAAATGTATGACGGTTAAAGTGCATATTTTGTTTGTTATTTTGAACTCAAAGTGGTAGTTTTAAGAAGATTGCAAATTTTAAATTTAAGAAAATAAGCGAAAAGGGTGTTTATAATAAAATGTCCGAGTAAAATAACAACCGAGTTAAATACAAGAATACTTTATTTGAGAAAAAAAGGAACAATGTTATACTCAATGATAATTGTGAAAGGAAACTGATCTCTAAAGGTACTAACTATGAGCTTATATAATAATGACATTATGTATGTATTTGTAAAGATTATGTAATTCACGTATATGTATTAATGAGAGAAATAGTATAGATTTAAGTTTATAATATTAGAGAATATATGACATGGGTAGCTAATTTTCAACATCCTCGGGGGGGCAAGGTTGAACTTCAAGTGGATAAAGCAACTGGATCGGACGTCGAAGCTGCTTCCCATCAGATAATCTAATTTGACAAGACCTGACTTTCAAGTCTCTTCCTTGATAAGCTTGCTCAACGATGGCCATCTTCCAATTGATTCTTGGGGTTGCTTTATCAAAGACAATAACAACGTCTCCTGCTTTCAAGTCGTGTGTAGATCTCTTTTTAGGCAAGTTATGGAAAGAGCGAAGGAGCTGGAGATACTCTGATTGCCATCTTTTTCTTAACTTTGTTTTGTACATCATCCGGCTCTTCCACACGTTTCGAAGCAAGTCCGCGTCAGGGTCTCTCGTCGGGGTTTTCGAACTCCACCCTCGAGATTCAATCAGAAAATCGGCTGGCGTTAGAGGTGACAAATCCAATGGATCGGCGCTTATATAAGTTAGGGGGCGGTCGTTGACAATTTCTTCGGTTTCTATAACGATGGTTCTAAGTTGTTCGAAATTAAGTCTTGCTTTACCAATTGTGACTTTCATCAGGTTCTTCATAGTCCGAATGAGTCTCTCCCAGAACCCACCCCACCAAGGGGCACGTTCCACTATAAACTGCCATTGTATCTTCCTTTTTGAAAGAAATCCTTGAATGACTTCTTCATCCCAGAGAGAGTCAGGACTACGAAGCTCCAGTGCAGCTCTTCTGAAAGTACGAGCATTGTCAGAAAGTATCGTCGATGGGATACCACGCCTGCCGATGAAACGCCGGAGAGCCATCAAAAAGTTGTCGGTAGATAAACCTCTTGTTATTTCAAGGTGTACAGCGCGTACGGCAGCGCATGTGAAAATTGCTATGTAGACTTTGGATGCATTCGAGTTATCATCATAGCAGTAGAGAGGGCCAGCAAAATCAACCCCAACATTGTTGAATGGTCGTAAAAGCGATATCCTTTCAATTGGTAGTGGAGCAAAAGGCTGGGATGCAGGGGGACCCCACAGCTTTCTGCATACAACACATTTTTTTATTCGTCTGTTGATGGCCTGGCGTCCTTTGACAATCCAAAAACGTCTTCGAAGTTTCGTTAGGACAGTATTAACGCCTGCATGCAAAGTACGTCCATGATAGTCATCAATTATAAGATTCAGAAGATATGAGTGCGATGGGAGAATAATTGGATGCTTTACATCTATTGGTTCATCCAACGCTCGTAGGCGGCCTCCCAACCTCATTATATTGTTGTTGTCTAAGAAAGGAGACAGCTCAAAAATCTGCGATGACGTCAATAAAGCTTTGTCTTTCTGCAAGAGACTGATTTCATTAGCAAAACTTTGTCCTTGTACATACCTCAACCAATGATCTTCAGCTTGCTCGATTTCAATTGCACATAAGGGTGGTACATCATCAAACGGTAGAACTTTCGCTGGTTTCTTCTTCCTTTGAAACGCTCGTATTGATCGGAAAATAAATGCAGTGACTCTTGTTAGGCGAGCCCAGCTACTGTAGTGGTTGTAGCACAAGAGTGGTCGTCCAATGGATAATGGTGATGCAAGTGATTCAGAAAGCAAAATCGTAGCGACTTCCGGAGCTTGGGCTTCACCGCATACCCAACTGTCATCGCTGTTTTTAAGCCAGTTTGGGCCATGAACCCATAATTCAGATTTTTGGAGAATACTACCACTAACACCTCGAGTGAGCAGATCTGCTGGGTTGTCTTTCCCTCTACAGTGAGCCCACTGTGAAACTGCAGTAAGCCGGCGGATTTCGTCCACTCTATTTTGAACATAAGGCTGCCAGCGCTTTACATCTCCTTGGATCCAGCTCAATGTAATCTTTGAATCCGTCCAGAGGAAATATTTGGCGGATGAAAGCTTAAGACATCCTTTCAGGTATGAATGAAGGCGTGCAGATATAAGTGCGGCTGTTAGCTCGAGTTTCGGTAGTGTCAACTCACTGGAACCATCCATCTTTAGAGGAGCGACACGATTTTTGGCACATAAAAATGAAACATCTATTTTCCCGCTAAGCGAAATGCTTCTAACAAATGCCACTGAACCATATGCCTTGGTACTGGCATCTGCAAAAATGTGGATCTGAAAAGTTCCTTCATTTAAAGGGATGGAGATTGCGGCTCTCGAAAACGCCATATCTCGAAGCTCAAGAATTCCCTTCACGGAATCGTTCCATTCGGAAAGTAGGCCTCCAGTTAACACTTCATCCCATTGTAGCTTTTGTTTCCAAAGTTTCTGAAAAAGAATTTTCAATTTCACAATAGAAGGACCAAACATACCTAGTGGATCGAATATCCTCGCAATAATTTGGAGCACATTGCGCTTGGACCCTGAACCATTTGTTGATATCGAATCAACGAGACGTAATACAGATTCCATAGAGACGGATAATTCATCACTGTAGGTGAACCAAGACAGACCCAACACCTTTTGTAAAGCTGGCGCGTTTGCAACGTTCATTGCACTTCTAATCACCTGACTGCTTGAGTTCCATTTATGCAGATTCATTGAAGCTCGCTTCAGGATGTCCACAGCTTCAGAGCACAATCCACTGCCTTCTTGCTCGTTGTCAGTACTGATTACAAGATCATCCATGTATATGCTGTCCAAAAGTGTAGCGCATGTTTTTGAGAATTCATTTTGTTCAAGTTGCAGATGGTATTTGATCGTTGCGCATAACAAAAACGGGCTACAGTTTACACCAAACGTCACTCTTGTCATCCGGTAAGTGGTAAACTTTGGCCTATCACTCGGAGACGTTAACTTGCTATCAAACCAAATAAACCGATGGCTATCGCGGTCCTCCAGACATAAACCTATCTGCAGAAATGCTTTTTCGATGTCTGCCACAATTCCATGGAGTCCCAATCGAAAGTTGAGCAAAACTTTTAAAACATCCGGAAGCAAGTTGGCACCTGTCCAAAGATGATCGTTAAGAGAGCCCTTTCCATCAATGTGAGCCGACGACGCGTCGAAAACCACGCGTAGCTTTGTGGTACCTTCTTCTTTGTACACAGGCTGATGAGGAAGGTAAAAAACACGAGTTTTCTGACAATTTTCATTTAACGCAGATGTGACTGGTTCAGCTACGCCGTCAGAGATGAGTTTTCTGATAGCTTCGTCGTACTTTAATAGCTTCACTGGATCTCTCGAGAGTCGATGAATAAGAGAATTCAAACGCTGCACGGCATATCCCTTGTTGTTGTGCAAGACCGACTCGTAGCTTTTCCATGGCAGCTTTGCTATGTAACGGGAACCTTGTCTCGTAATGCACTTATCGATTAGATTTTCCGTGAGAAAATTGTTTTCATCTTCGTTGTTCCTGATACCGATTGCCTCTAAAGACCAGAACTGTGTGAGATCATTTGACTCCACTGATGTCAGATTAAGAAGACACCTGGAATATAAACAAGAACCTTTATAAACTGAATCAACTTTATCTCTTACAGCAACGTGAAGGCCCTGTAAAGTCCAACCAAAGACAGTTTCCACTGCCCGCAGTCGCTTGGTTAGTCGGCGTTGTTTTCCTGTGACGACATTCCAATAAAAATCTGATCCAATCAGTAGACTTAGTCCCTCTTCCGTCTCTATATGGCCATTTGGAACATCTGACAACTGGATGCCTTCGAAAAGTGGACATTCTGATTCAGGAACTGTCAGCACATCAACACAGATGTCAGGAACGACAACTGCCTCCAACGTGACAAGCCTACCGGTGTTTAATAAATTATTTAAACTTATTTTAACTTTTTTAAACTCTTCCATGGGCTTTGCTTCCTTACAACCAAATGGAATGACAGACAATTTCACAGTACCGACTGATTTTACATCCAACTTATTTACAACGCTTTCACGAATATATGTGTGTTGGCTACCACCGTCTATTATAGCGCGAATATAAATATTGTTTGTGGTTGAAACAACAGCACATCTTACCGTTTTCAAAAAAACGTTTTCTGTTAAATTATGTGCACACAAACTCAAAGCACTGTTTTTATTTTTACCAACACTCTCTTGAGATGTATTTTTCCAACTTGGATCACACATTGATGACATGTGTTTGCCCTTACACTTGTTACACAAGAGAAATTTCCCGCTTCTGCATTTTTTAGACGAATGTCCAGCTTTAGAACATCGAAAACATCTGCCGCTGCTCCGCAAAATTTGTTTCTTGTCTGCAATCGATATATTGTTATCGCAGTCTTTTGTTTTATGGTTGTAAGACTTGCAAAATATACATGCTGATTCAGTTGCACTCACGGTCACCAAACTAGAAGCTGTAGATTGGGCAACGGTTCTAATCTTTGAATTAGTGTGTGTAACACCGCATTTCTCTAAAGACTCAATTTCTTTCTTTAAAAATCGTAAGATGCCTTTTACCTCATCTCCACCAATTTGAGAGAAACTAGAGGCATTGTCACTCAATTCGCCGAGTGCTTCTTCAGCGTTGGTAGAGCTCTCCTCTTGTCTATGGTATTCGATGCGTAGAGCTGTGGGTAAGCATCGAAGCAATATAGATCTGAGCATGACGTAGTAATGGTTTGTTGGCACTTTTAATGCGGTCAGCGATCTGGTACAGGTTACAACCGTTACATATAGATTTCGTAACCCAGGGGTATCGTTACGGTCGCGAACAGGAGAAAGACTTACCAATTGTTGAATGTGGTTGTCGATGAGTTTTTCGGGGCTTCCATATCGCTCTTGCAAGAGGCCAATAGCTGCTTCGTAGCACATCTCAGATGGTGTAAAGCCAGATATAGACTTCTTTGCGTCACCGGTTAGCACAGACTCAAGGTAATTGAACTTTTCTGGAGCAGATAAATTTGTATTTTCGTGAACTGCACTGCGGAATTGTTCCCAAAAAGGCAACCAGTTACTATAGCTTCCGTCAAATCGTTTAAGAGGTAGTTTTGGGAGCTTGCAGCCAGTGCTCGTTTGCCTCGTGTTGGCAGACATATCTGCTACAGCGGTAGAAGCTACTTGAGTCTTATTATGCAGCCTTTCTAACCTTGCATTTAGTCGAGAAAGTGCATTTATGGCCTGGTCCTGGTATTCGATACTTTTTTGAGACTCGTCGTCTTTGAGAAGACCTTTCTCTTTTATATCTTCGTTAGCTGCGTTAAGATTATCGTTGGCGGACGTCAATCTTTGGATGTGAGAAACAAGCTCTTCCTCTATTTCATCGAAATTCTGCTCGTTTCTCTCGTTAACACGTGAGCTATCATCCTTAAGAAAATCGAGTGCTGACTTCACGATTTTGGTCACCTGACCTCTATAAGCAGCACGTGTTGAAAGCTCCATGTTTATGAGTCGCAATCACAATACTTAACACGATCTTTATTCTTTTGATTTGATTTTAACCGATTTAAATTCCCGATTTAATTCCCGGGTTTCGGCACCATATAATAAAATGTCCGAGTAAAATAACAACCGAGTTAAATACAAGAATACTTTATTTGAGAAAAAAAGGAACAATGTTATACTCAATGATAATTGTGAAAGGAAACTGATCTCTAAAGGTACTAACTATGAGCTTATATAATAATGACATTATGTATGTATTTGTAAAGATTATGTAATTCACGTATATGTATTAATGAGAGAAATAGTATAGATTTAAGTTTATAATATTAGAGAATATATGACATGGGTAGCTAATTTTCAACAGTGTTCTTTGTTTACAAAAGACTTACGACCGGCAGTTAACAAAACTTTTACTTTTCCGAAATGTTTAATTTTTTAATTTCTTTTAAAAAAAATGTGGAGTATTTCGGGAAAAATGTATAAGCTTATTCCTAGGACCGTAGGATTACCAATCCAATCGGGAGGCAGAAAATAATCACATAGGATTGGAAGTTGTTGAACAAACCTTTGCTCCCTGATTTTGGTTGGCCGACCTCTTCAAAAAAGTCGAATTATGCATTGCATCAATTTTCAATCGCATCAGTTGGTGAATTTGATGTCAAATAAAAGGTACGTTTGTCCTTGCCAAACAAATTATAGCTAACAAAATTTGAATGCATGTTCTAATGTAACTGAAGTTCTTTATATACTAAGCGCTTCTAATGTCAAATTACAATTTTATTGATTTATGCATCATGACATTTTGAAATGAGTTTTTGAACCATCCAATTATATGTTTATACTTCGAAAATCATTTTCATAACTTTAAATCTTTTTTTTTTTTTTTTTGAAGAAAAAAATATTGTATTCAAATAAATTTTTTTGTTAACTAGCCCAGAAAATAAAGAACAAAAATAAAACATAAATCAACCTTTCAATTGGTTCAATGTAACTTTTCCAAGTAGCGTAAGCGATACAGTTATTGACACTCGTAAGGAATTTTTCAATTTACACGACTGGCAAATATATTTGGTATGGATAAATGTTACTCTAAGTACATTTCTAAATACCTTACTCAATTGTTTTTTATTATATTTGTATTAAAATCGGTTAAGAGATTCGTTATATTGTTTAATTTTGATATTTTTCTAAAACTATCAAAATATATAATTGTTGACACCCTTCGACAACTATTGACACCGTATATTTATACAATTATTGACATGGCTTCAAATAGACAATCCATACTAATATTAAAAATGCGAAAGTAACTCTGTCTGTCTGTTACTCTTTCACGCCTAAACGGCTGAACGGATTTTGTTGAAATTTGGTATGGTGATAGATGAGAACCTAGAAATGGTCATAGGCTATTAATAATCACGCCATCGTTCTTAGGGGGTAGGCAGAAGGCAGATAACTAAGTTGAGTTAGTGATTTTTAGTCGTTTTTGTTGGGACTTTTGCTCTTCCACGTCTAAACGACTGAACGGATTTTGATGAAATTTAGTTAGGTGATAGATAGTAACCTAGAAAAGGATATGGGCTATTAATATTCATGCTATCGTACTTAAGGCGTAGGCAGTAGGCAGAAAACTAATTAAGTTAGTGATTTTTAATCGTTTGTTTTAAAAGTTTACCTTATTCACGCCTTAACGTCTGAACGGATTTTTATAAGACTTGGTTAATTTAAAGATACGATCCTAGGCACGGACACAGGCTACTTTTTACGGCGGGAAAATACTTCATTCCCGCGGAAATCTAGCGTGATCGTGTCAGGTTGATTAGGTTGCTTTTGAACAAATTTTGATGTGAAGTTGAGGACCGGAACACGATAGTGGGACATTGTTGCAGGGGGACTTACAGCCGGGAGAAAAAAAAAAAACGTATGCGGACGAAGTCGCGGGTAAAAGCTAGTAGAGAATAAAATTAGCGATCTTTTGGTTAAGGTTGGTTTAAATCATATTTTGTAAACCTTCATTTAGCTTTATTTAATTATTTAAACAAAACATGTAACATAAATATCTACAAAATCTACATTTAGTTAAATTCATTTGTGCAAGTAACTTAAATTAAAATAATAATACATTTTGTACAATGGTTAATAAATTATTAAAATTTGTGGCCCAAAAGGATGTTCCCTTTTGTCTTCTTCAAGGAAACCCTTGAAACTTTGTTTGTGGACCTGGCCTTGCTTTCTGGAACTTAGAACTTAAACGAAATATTAGTGTCGTTCGTGGAATGTTAAAAAATTTGGCTGCAGCTTTTTTGGACATCTTTTGTGTTATCAAAGTTTCCAGAGCGTTTTCGAGGTCTGTTTTGCTGTATTTCTCGGTACATTTAGGCATTTTTCAAGCTAAATATTCGTTAAAAGGAATGATATAATTATTGACACTCTTTATAAATACAACTATAGACACAGTGTCAACGTTTGTACTCCAATAGAAGACAGTTATTGACACAGGGGTGTCAATTATAGGAATTGTTAAAATCTTAAGACAATAGTTGACACCCCATTTTATTAAATATATTATAACAAAAAAACAATAAAAATAAGATAATTCCTTCTCCAGGATATTATATTTCATATATAATAAACTTTTATGTTCATGCTTTTATTAAATACAATATAATTACTACTTACATATTGGGATTCCTTAACGAAATAGACACTTTTTTCACACAAAAAACACACTTGCGTAACAGTGATGTTTACGTTTCAGAATTCACAACAAAACTGAGTAGCTCGGTCTAACTAAAAACATAGCGTGAGAGAATAAGAAAGAGCGAATAATTTAAAAAAAAAACTTTTTATGAATCCTTCCGATCTGTTCCTATAAAACCTACTGTACGATGAGGGTGTCAATAGCTAGACTGAAATTTTGCAGTGTCAATAATTGTATCACTTACGCTACTTAAACAACAACATTTTTAAAGTCAAACATCAATTAAAAAAACCAACAATTTAACAAATCAAATTCGAATTCGAATCAGTGTACAAATTAATCAAGAAGAAAAAAAAAACTAGATACCGCAATAAAACTACACCATACACATACACAACACAAAACAACACCAAACATATCTATAAACGATTTGTTTCTTAGATTTAATTTTTTTTTGTTTGTTTTGGTTTTTGTTTTTATTTGAAATATCTCAATTTCAATTTTACTATACCAGCAAATTAATTAAAATAGATATATGTAGAAAAAAAGGAAATGCCCGTATCTTGCTCCCAATCCCCACTTAATCGAAGGTCGTGTAAGTTCAAGTTGTCTAGAGTGTAGTCATCATCAGCAGCAGTAACAGCAGCAGCAGCGGGTCTTGAATTTTCCTCTTTGAATTTTAATTCCTTCAGAGTCATTTATTTATTATTTTTTTTTTATTTTATTTTAATTTTATGCTTTGTAGACGAAAATAGATCACATCAACTCCGACATAGAGAAAAAAAAATAAAAACAACGAATTGAATTCAGTTAATAGCGCAATAAAACAAGTCAACAAGAGGGAAACGAAACGAACCCAAATGAAATGTCAGATGAAAAAAAAAAAAAAGAGATTAGAAATTATCTGAATCGTACATTTTACTTTGACATCGTTGACTGATGTTTGCTACTTTGCACTTTGACAGCTCAGCAGCAGCAACAGCAGCAGCACAGCCCGGCTCCGTTGATAACCTTTGATGGCCTTTGAAGATTTTGTACAATTTGTTGTTAGTTAGTCGTAATATAATTTATTCATTCGAGATTAATTTCCTTATCGCACCCGCAAAAACGGCAGCGAGTGGGTTTTTATGTGCCCGGGACAGGGGAGGGATTATAATATTAATGATAGAAGTATAGGATTGTGGAAATGAACATTCAACGCAAAAACAGCAACGCAAACGTAACGCGAGAGATAACCCTGACATATTTAATTTTGCAATTATTGTGGGTGAATGTTGAATGTTGAAAATTGATGAATTGTTGTTGTTTTCTTTTTTAACGTGGGAACACCTATCACTTGTTTTTTTTTTTTTAAATTGATGATAGAACCTTGAGAGTGAAACACTTAGGTATTTTCTCAACTTTACACATCATCGAATACGAATTTGTATTGAATGATGGATATTAGGATATCACAAAGTGATTTAATGAACGTGACCAACATAACTGATCTTGAATGAGTTCGAAAACTGTCTGTTTTGAATGCAAACTTCAAAACTAACATGACATTTTGATTGATTTGATGTAAAACTTTAAGTGAAATGACTTAAATTCCACAGCAGCACAAATAACTGTCAGTTGTCTGCTTAGGTAAAGTTAATAGCTACGATACAAGCCTTAGGTAAAATGTCTTAATAAGCTTTTGCTTGTCTTTGTCTTAGTCTTAGTTAAGCTGTGACAGATCAAACTGTTTGGATACTTTGATGATGATTTTCTGACATTACATGTTTCTGTTTTTATAAAAAATTTTAATTGATTTATAATTAGGTTAGCAGTTTTAAGGAATGACCATAACTGTCAAAAAAGTAGCTGTGTTTCTTCTTTCAATCAAATTTAGCTCAGAGCGCGCTCTATGACATAAACAGCATATGCTTTTGACAGTTCAGTGATTTCTTTTTTTCGTTTTGGGTGCGTTCCAATTTGTGCTATTTTTAACACTTTCTGGACTTTTAGAACGCAACCAATGAGTTCTCAAGAATAATACGTAAGGTATTCAGTAAACTGCTGAACACAACAAATGTCAGGGATGTAGATGAGGGGAAATTAAGGAAATATTTTAAAACAATTAAAATGGCGCATGAGGATGATTTGCTATGCAATTAAAGTAAATATTTTGATAAAGAATAATAATAATTAATTAAATGTTTTACTTATTCAGAGTTTAAATGGCCTTATTTTTGAAAATTTAAATGGATTTATTTCTGAAACTTTTTAGCTAAAATTTCTCTTTTAATCTTCAACTCCAAGGAACCAAAAATTTCCAAATGTGAAAAAAAAAAATCAGAAGACTTAGAGTACAAGCCCGAAACTTTGAGATGTGCAACTGAATGGCGTCGTCGGTTCTTTATTCTAACTGACGTCGGTCCTTATGAATATTAAGTCACTACGACTATTTCAACAAACAAATCGAACTTCATTGGAGGAATCACTATCCACCATTGGAAGTTTGATATCATCTACAACAGGGTTGCATCATATTTAGACCGCATTTATTAAGTCAGAAGGATGTATACACCGCTAAACCCAAAAGCGATATCCCATCGAATCATACAAATCTAAACAAACCATCTAAAGCTACTTAAAAAAAAAATAGTGTCAAAATTTTAGACCATTGTTGTTGGCGTAAAATACGTTTTATTTAAATTTATGTTATGGTCACCCTGTGTTTGTTCTACCAAATCTTTTTCCATAAATTAAAATAAATGTCTTTAAATCCGATTATACATACAATATCTTTAATTTAAAAGAAGAAAAAATTGTAATATCCTTTGTGAAAAAATATATACTTTGTTTATCTTGTACAACAGTACTCTCCCATCATAACAACTTCCATCAATCCATTGTCCATCACTAATACCTACTATATACAACAATCCATTTGTTTCGGATTCCATTAAAAGAGTAAATATTTTATCAGGATATATATATTATATCTCCTTCATCACCACTCCTCTGAAATACAAAACATTACCGAAGAAAGAAAAACAGCAAAAATCTTCAAAAGAATCAGCAAAATTAAAGAAAGCAAAAAAAACACAACTTAACTATAAAAATATACTTCATACAGGATACAAAAAAAAAAAAACAACACTATACTACTAAAACTACAAAGAAAGTCCTTATTTTTTTCTCCTTCACTACTTCACATACCACCCCGCCCCTTCCTGTCTATATCTTCATCAAAATAACACGAAAAGGGAGCTAGGAAAAAAAAACTCAAGTCATTTTCAAGAACCCAAAGGGGTGTTGTCCTACTTTTTTATATAATTTTTTATACTTTTATTTTTATTTTTATTTCATTTTATTTTTGCTTATTTTTGTATTATTTTTTTTTCTTGTGTCTTTTTTTCTTTTCTATAAATTGTTCTATTAAAAGTAATCAAAGCAACTTTGTCCGACAGCGCAAAGACAACTATCAAGACCTGTACACACCCATTTGAACGTTATGTTCTATGGCCAAAATTGGTATAGAAGAAAACTTTATCCTCGAGCCAAGGATGGCTGGCGCTGGGCTGGGAAAATATACTTGTAGTCTATATGCTATGTGTGTAGGGTAAGGACATTGGAAATAATACGACACAAAAAAAAGAACATCTCTTTTACTCTCTTTTTCTTTGCCTCTTTCTCGTTGTGCCCTCTCATCGTCTCATCGCACGTCCTGTACGAGTATAGTAAAAAAGTTTTCCACGCAGACACCAAAACTATGCAACACAGTTCGTCTTCGGAGTTTTCCCTTGTCTGATGGGTGGGTGAGTGATGGTGAAGGAGGGGGTGGGGAAAGAGTGTTCGAAAAGAGCAGAGTATACAGGACGAAGTAGAAAGTTTTATCAAAGTTTTATCATCTTTGGAAAATAGTTTTCTTACAATTTCATGTTTTACTCGATTTTCTTTTCCTTTATTTTTTTATAATAATTTTACTCTTTTCTAGAATTTCCATAAAATGTTGTTTGTTTTTTTTTCTGATCCTTATACTTTTACAGTGCTGTGCAAGAATTTCTAGACACCACCGAGACTTGTACTAGCACTTGAAATAATTTTCAAATACTTTTAATTCCTTTTTAGCTTTAAATTCTTTTTTATAAATTACTTTTAATTAATTTTAGTGCTTAACTTAGCAAATGGCATTCATCAAATCAAGTTTCTCGAATTTCAAAGTACTTGGAATTGAAATAGAATCAAAGTATGTACAAAAAATTATAGTGCTTCGAAAATTAAAAAGAAATTGAAGTTGGATACAATTGTCTTAATAGGTACATAATTCTTCTGTTTAAAAGTACGACGAAATTTTATCAGAAATATATAATGGTATAATTTTTTTTAATTCTAACTATTCAAAAAAAAAAAAACATTTTACCGAATAAGATTAGCTATAGAAAATGATTCAATGCTATTTTTAAACACTATTTTTCTAAATCCCATTTTTTGTTGAATAACCCAAAAACTAGAAACCCTAAAATAAAAAATACTTTTACGAAGTTGAAGGTATCTTCCAATATTTTTTTTTTGAAGATTTTTGTTGATTGAATTAAAATCTCATTTTGTTGTTGAAAATCCCAAAAATGTTTAACTCATACATACTATGTCTCTTTATCTTTAACATTCAATTCCAAAAAAGTAAAACACAAACATTTATTTTCCAGGTTCAAGGATATTAAATTTGTGTAATAACCAATATCCGTAAATTAACTTGAAAATCCCATAAAAGTATATTTAACAATTACAACAACTAAGCACGTGAAACATGATTTCTCATCCCTCATCAATTGTTGTTTCCAAAGAAATTAAATAAGTTGTTTAGTATTTAAAAAAAAAATTCGATTGTTTCAAATCATGACAAATTAAATGTAATTCAATTAAATTTGATAAAACATATATCAAACTATTTTTCCAAAATCCCATTTTAAGGAATTGCCAATAATCTCATTTTTTACTAATACATGGAAATTATATAAATTTTAGGGATATCGAAACTATGAAAGGGATTCCGATATAAAACTGGTAAAAATTAAAAAATAAATCTATTTCACTCAATAATATTTTTAAAATATTTTATTTTGAATTTTTAAAATTAAAATCAGTTTGAGAAAAAAAAAATATGTTTTTACAATATATAAAGATTTTGAAAACATTGAAGAGAGAGACTAACACACAAAATTTAGATATCTTAGATATTTTTTTACTATAAATATACATTTTAAAACACTCGGGATTTTAATTTTTTTTTTTTTCGAATTTGAATTGCTGTACTAAAAATGCCCTAGTAGTTCAAAACCTTTTTAAAAAATTTTTTATTTTGGATAACAAGAGAAACGCTAGGAATTAGAAACATGAAACAATTATTTGGAAGGAAAATAATTAAGTGGTTTAATTTCTATTCAGTGCAAATATTAGAAACTCAAAAACCCCCCATAAAATGTCTATTTTTTTGGGTTTTTGGAAATGAGAATCTTAAAAAATAGTTTTGTATTTTAATTTGTGTTAAGTACATACTACGTGTGATCTTTCAAATAAGTAAATTTAAGTTTTTTTGGTATGCGGATGCGGGTTTTGGGGTTTTAAGAAAAAAGTCCAAATACCTTAGCAATAAGAAAACCTATTTAATCAATTGAACAATTTTCAAACATGGGATTTTACATTTTTAATTCAATACATACATTGTTTGAAGACTTCGACTTGCTAAATCCCATTGAATATTAAAAAAGGTGGGATTTTGAATTTTTTTAAGAATTACAATAATAGTTCGAAATTAAATTAAATTCAAATAAAATAAACCTTTGCCACAGTATTTAAAATGTTTATAAATTTATTTGAATGTTTGAAATTTTTCAAAATATCATTTTACAATAAAAGTTTCAAAATTCTTTAAAAAGAAATTTTTTTTTCTTCAAAATTTGCACATCTCTGTAAATATCCTTGTTCTTATTTCTTATGTTCTAATGTGTGTTTTCATCCTTTTGCTTTTTGATTTGAAGAGAAAACTTTTCCTTTTCCTCGTGTTATTTTTTTTTTACTTGTTCTTCTTTTGAAAAGTAGAGGGTTAAAGAGAAGGGAAAAACAGCGGAAAGTAATTTCTACTTTAAGGATATTTGAAGACGATGTTCAGTAAAAAAAAATATACATATGTACCTATATATACATATGTACGTACACATAAGGACGATGGAATGTTCTGTGGCACGGGTCGGGCTGAGCGCGCGTTAAAGTGGATGTGTATGTTTTGGTTTGAAGATGACTTTTATCTTTAAGATTTGAAAGACACAAGCAAACGAAAATAATAAAATAAAAAAAACACGAACGAAAAGTGGAAAACTTCTTCAGAAGATAGATGCCATTTAATTCCAAATTTTTCTTCTTCAACACTACATTTTTATTTTTAAAGTATTTTTTTTTTTCTTTTTTTTTCATCGTAATTTTCTTTTGAGGGGGCAAAAAGTTTTCGTTTTCTTTTTGTTTGACTTTTTTGTTTTTGTTAGTTGAAGTTTTTGTTTTTTTATTAATTTAATGCTAATTAAGAATATTGTTTTATATCCTTTGTAATTTGATACACACACAGGTACATACAACCAACATGGGATGATTTAGAATAAATTTTATTTGATTGATTATTTTTTTTAAGGCATATACAAATACATTAACAAACATCGAATATTGAGTGTCCTTGGTCATATATACATTATACATACATTTAAACAACAAGAATTTGTATATTTATGTTGCTAAGGATTAAGAGCAAAGGTACGAGATGATTGATGGAAAATAAAATAATACACGAGATTCATGTTCGATAACTCAACATCCATTCCACCATACCGATTCCCATCTCATATCCTCTAAGACCCAAACCCAGGGGGGTTTAATCGCTAACGGACACATATTTACATATACATATGTACGAGTATATAGCCATGGTAAAAACAAACCATGGCAATACAATGTACGAGTACGAGTATATGTATGTAGTATAAATTATTCCAGGAATTTTGTTATTCGACTGTTAGCCAGAGCAACATAGTTACGAGCGAGGAATGAAGGGGGATAATAATATGGGCCATGGTAACTTTGTTTTTGGTATTTTGTGCTGAAATTCTGATAAGGAGGAGATTCATACATTATAATACTCGACTCCTTGATACATATACAAGTATGTATGTATATTTTGTTTATGTATGTATTCCCTGAAAGAAAAGAAAACAAGTCCTTTTAGCCAAAGCAAAATAGAAGCAACATGTGATGGAGGAGTGTATTTCGGGGATCTCCTTTGTTAGATGCAGTACCTTATATAGCAGGAAGTGGTCGCCTGTGGGAATAGTTGAAATTATGAAGGAATGCTTAATTTTAAATACACTCTTCTATGTATCTATAGGTATATTTATATCTAAGTACTTTTGGCAGAGAATAGAGAATGAAGAAAGTTCGTCTTTATATAATGAAGGAGTGAGGAATTATTATTATGATGGTTTGAGGACTTTAAGAAAGCCATTTAAATTACCTATATAAATTTATATTTACAGGACTTTAAAAGGGATTATACTGACTTTGTTATGGAAGATTGGGGTTTTTGTTTGATTGTTTTACGATGTATAATTTGGTTTCATTAAATTATATTATTGTATAAATATCATAAAACAGAATGTGGAGATTTGCATCACTTGGGGTTTGAGTTTTTGAAGTTAATTTAAGAGATAAAAAAATACTTTAACATCTTGCTTATCTTATCCGTGTTCTTGTAAAAATATTCTTAGTTGTTGTTGAGCGATGCAAACGATTTAGATATTACATCACTTATACATGTCTCAACAGTTCAACATTTTCCATCAGTTTCACAACCGAGAAAGTGCTTTACGACGACAATCCAAGAATTTTAACTCAAAAATGACAGCAGCCCAAAAAAACGGTCTATTCAAAAACAAAAAAGATGAACATATCCAGAACGTCATTAACCAATCATTAAGATATGGTAAACACACCATTTTGACACGTTAGTAAACTAGTTTCTGATATGTTACATATATAAAGGGTGTTTTTTTTTAGACATGTGGTTTTCAAAAAGTAATAACACGCATATAATTTAATGTAATGCCAATGAATTTAGATTTATTTTAAAGATAAGGGTTTGCCAAAAATGATTTCGGGCAAGTGGCTACCGCAGCCGGCTTGAATAAATTCCAGGTGAGAGGCCCAATTTTCAACCACTTTTTGCAGCAATTGGGGCCGTACATAATGTCAGCAGTAACTGTTCGAATATTCTCGTCCAAAGCGTCAATCTTCTCGGGCTTATCTTAACCCGACAAAAAATAGTCTAGCGGTGTTAAATCGCACGATCTTGAAGGCCAGGCCTCGGGCCCACGAACGCGAGATAATGCGCTCACCAAATTCGGGATCGGTGGCCATCTCGTTTTTGGCCCATTCACGGAACGTGCGAAGCGCTCGATCGTCGTTTGGCTTCCATTTTAAGAAGAGTGGGATTTATTATAAGACCGCAAATCACGATCCTTTCGCAAAATCTTCCATAAAGGGCAACAATTGTTGCGCGAAATGGTGTATATGGACTAATTCGGGTCTTCTTCGATATTCTGCCCCACATCAACAATAGCGTCTTCGGTGAGGACTGTACGACGTCTCTCAGGATACGCATTATCCACTAGAGTAAACGGGGTGCGAAACCGATCCATGGTTACTCGAATTTCCGAATCTGCTGGGCGATTATGTCAACCGAATATTAGACGCAGCACGCGATGTGTTGTGCAAATGGACCATTATTTTTCTAATAATTTTTTACCATTTTAAAACGTGATTCAGGAGTAAATCCAATCATTATGAAATGGCAAACCAACCCGATCAAGTGACAGCTGTCAAAAAGACCATTTGCGAAAAAAGCATTGCCAGGTTGAAAACCACACGTCTAAAAAAAAATAAACAGCATTTAGGTATGAAATAATGCGATTTAGTTGAGTACTGCGTGAAAAAACAGTCTCAATACAAGCAGAGTTACATTTTTAATTCAAATCCCTTAAAACGTATCTAAAATCACTCAAACCAGAAGTTCTACTCCTCCCCGTTGTTCCAGCGATGACTAGAAAATTAAATAATTTAATTGCGTTCATGGTTTTGTATACAAAGTATTTTCAACACCCGTTCACAAAATGTTTGTTTTTTGTTCTTGGAAAATAAATATGAGAGACAAACAAGTTGAAATCAAGTTTACTCCTTCATAATTAAATACCCGATTCAAGAAAACCCATTTAAACTACTGCTTATTACTTAAATTATTCGAAACAAATACAATTTAATTGAATAAAATCACCTACGTCCGACGACGACACGTCTCTAAATAATGCATTTATTCCACCTACGAACAAAAAACTCAATTCACATATACTTTGTTGCTCTATTATACTGTCCATTTAATATAAAAAAAAAATAATAAATAAATTATTATCACTGAGTAGATAAACCTGAATATTTCCTCATGGAACAACCATTACACATTTAACGTAATTATAATACGGGTAATAATAATGATATTAATTTAAAATCATGCAAGCAAAACGTGTGACAAACTTTAATCATACAAGATTAAGCCGCTCAGTCAATACTATAAATTACCCCAAACCGTTTGTGAGAGAGAGAAAGAGAGTGAAAAAAAAACAATCAAACAGGACTGACGACGGTATGAGGTGGACGGGTACGGTTTAAGTCGCAAGCCAGTTTTTCATTGCGACAACTTTTTAAGTGCACAATCAACATTTATATCTGACCCCAAAAACCTGCAACTCCAGAAACCAGAAGACACTCTTATTGTTATTATTATTATTCCTGTTTGTTTATTGTTTTTTTTTTTATTCCTTTTGATCGGGTTTTGTGTGTATATACAATTCCCGACTTGATTTTTTTTTTGCCGACAAATGGAAACAATAAAAAAAAACAAAATCAGAATCAGAATGACCTCAAATGTCGTCAGGCATTAACATCACTTTATCATCGTCATTTATGGTGTACGAGTTTAGCTGCATGCCGCCCGAACCCGAACCCGAATCTGAAACTGAAACCGAGCCAGAACCAGTCCAACTCCGACTCCATAGTTCAGGCCTACAACACACAACATACAACATGGAGAGATTAAACTCACAAAGATACGCGCGCTTACCCAAAAACAAACTTGAACAGTGCCTGGCGAATTTCTTTGGGTCAAAGGGGCATCTTTGGAATGAATTAAGGGTCAGTTGCCTTCCACTTTTTCATGTTTATATTAAAAGAAGAAAAAAAAAAAAAAAAACACAAAAAAAACCTCGAACTCAAACAAAACCTCGACGTTTTACATTTTATTTGTTCATTTTCTTATTTACTTTTTTTTATACTTCTTGTGGTTGGTGTATTTTTTTTTTTTTTTTTTTTTATAAAAATTTAGCTGCGCTGAACCGGTTGAGATTACGAGATCGAGGTGCCCCCTGGGGGATTTAACAAAACACTAAAGTTCAACAATTCCTGTGAGTTTGATGAACGTGTTGGCTGGCTGGTTTGTGTATCGTTTTAATTTTTCCATTCTTGGAGCGAAAATAAACGTTTCTTGGATTTATTATAAGACGGTGAGTATTTGTATGCGGCTTCAGCTTCCAGGTGTAAACAAATGATTAATCTTTGGCCTTCGTTTACTTCATATATGTATACACAAACATTATTGTATCTAGATACTTTTCAACTGACTTTTTGCAGATACTCGTAATAATTTATAAACATGTTGTATATTTTTGTTGTGTGTGGGGCAATTGGTTTATGTTCGAAAAAGTATTGAACTCGATTTTTATAATTTTTAACCATGATGGTGAAACGATAATAATCAATGAGCTTTAATGTTATTCTGACATATTGCAATAATAGTTCACATTTTTTGTGTGATTTAAGAATCAAATTTGACTTCACTACAATGGTTTGAAAAAGTATGAAGTATTAGTCACACTATTTGTTCGATCTGTCAATTCAGCCTCTAAATGAGTAAAATGAGGCCACGTGCATGATAAGGTCTTTGAACCAATGCTTTAGAATCGATTCAAGGCCTTGAAGATGGAAGTCGAAAAGATATTGAAAACATACAGCCCACAATGTGCAAATTCGTCAAGGAATATCTGAGTGAAAGGATTTGACTGGTGTTGTCTTAAAATATTAATGGAATACTTTCTCTTTTAGTGTTAATTTTTAGACGTGTGGTTTTCAATCTGGCAATGCTTTTTTCGAAGTTCGTCTTTTTGACAGCTGTCACTTGATTTATGATCAATTTGGTTTGCCATTTGATATAGAATAGACTTACTCTTGAACAACGTTGGTAAATCTTGCAAATCTATTACCAAAATAGTAGTTCGGTTCATTCGAGGCATCGCACGCTGCGTCCAATATTCGGTTAACTTAATCGTCCACCTTATATCAATTTCGCATCACGTTTAGTCTTGTATATAATGCGCATCCTCAGAGACACCGTACAATGTAAACCAAAGTCGCTATTGCTGCTGTGAAACAGAGTATCGAAGAAAACCCGAATGAGTCCATCCGCCAACTCGCGCAACTTTTAAAGCTGCAGCCGGCCACTTTATGTAAGATTTTACCGAAGGATATTGGTTTGTTGGCTTACAAAATCCCACTCGTGCATTGAAGCCGAACAACTACCAAGCACGTTCGGTGAGTGGACCCAAAACGAGATGGCCACCGATCCCTATTCCATTTTTTTGGGCGCCATTATCTCATCGTCATGGGATTGTGGCGTGGTCTCCAAGATCGTGCTATTTAACACCGATGGACAGAAAAGCACGACGCGATTCACACCTTGGAAATGAATATTCATCAAGTTATTGCTGACATACGGCTCCAATTGCTGCAAAAAGTGGTCGAAAATTGGGCCACTCGGCTGGAATGCATTCGAGACAACCACGATAGACTCTTGCTCGAAATAAATTTTAAAACATAATGGCAAATAATTATCTCTTAAATAAAACTAAATTCTTGGCCATAACATTAAATTTTATGCATTTTATTTCTTCTTAAAAACCACACATCTAAAAAAAAAAACACCCTTTACAATAGAATGAACATCCAGTGTTTTGTAATATCAAAATGAAAACCTTGCATAATCTTAAATGATGCACTCAGAGAAAAATATCCTATAACTGTTCAATGGGACGACCATTGATTAAAAAAAGCCTTTTTTAATAAGATTTACTATTAAATTAATGGTTTTCAAACTATTGTTTCAATAGTTTTGAAACTATTGAAATTAAAGGGACTCATACTATTAATTTAATTACAAATACTTTCGTTTTAATAGTTTTTTACCATTAATATCTTATAACAAGTACCATAATTTTAATAGTTGAGTACTATAAAAATTTAATAGTATCCATACTATTAAAAATCTACACTTTTAATAATGCCTACCATTGGTATTTATAGTACGTATTAAATTATGTAAGGTATCATCTTATTAAATAGAACCGAATTTCGAAAAATGCACTGGTTAATAATGCATCCCATTAAAATACACGATTTAATAAGATTTGTCTTATTGAGTCTTATAGTATGTACTATATTTTTTATAGTATCGTCTTATTAAATTAAACCTAATTTCGAAAATGTTATTGGATAATAGTGGATCCTATTAAAACATACGTTTTAATGAGATTTGTGAGTTTGATAAATTAAGTATAAGATTTGAAAAATTATTAATTTATAATGCATATATAAAATTTTTGTTTCTATACAAAAAAATAAAAATCTAATTGTATAAGAAAGATAGTAAAATATTTTCCGAGTTATTACCTACAAAGTTGATTTTCACTATGCTATACCTAGTTAAATAAATGTGTTAAGCATATTTTTTGTACATAAATATTAAGCTATCGTGTTTCTGACAGCATTGGTACCCTATATACCTCAAATATTTTACCAAAAACAAACAATTCAACTTTATAAAAACATAAATTGTCTGACATTTATTTGAACTCTTAAAAACTTCTAAGTTAGTTAAATAAAAAAATGTACAAGTTAAAAGTTATGTGTGTGAAGTTAAATGATGATACAAAACGTGATGTATTTTATTAAGGTAAGTAAGATTTTGTTTAATTTTATATATAATAATTATCTTATGATTATTTTACTTATGCTTATACAAATTTATACATTGCATCGCAGAACATAGTTTAATTTTAGTTTAAAACATAATCCTAGTACTTAAGTATTTTTTTAGAAAATTTTAATCTTTTCATAAAATAATTCTCATATTCTGTTAAAATACCTAAAAGTAAAAAGTAAAGCCAAAAAATATACCGGGTAAAAAATGTATCAGGAAATAAAACTATTGCGAAGTTGTTTAGGCATTTGCATAATATTTTGGGTTTTGAAGAAAAAGTACCTAGTTTTAATTTTAACCGGTTTTCTTTTAATGTTGTTAAAGATTTGTGATTTGATTGCATATTTTTACTTTAAAAATACAATTCATGAAACTCTTGATAGAATCAAAAATCCAAATATTTGGGTATTTTTTGCACAAATCGATTTTTTTTCAGAAATGCCACGTGTTCATTTAATTTAGAAAACATCCGTTAGTTTTTCAAAGTATATATCGCATAACTTAAGAGGAATAATAGGATATCCTATTGAAATGTATATTTTGCCGGCCTAGTAATAGTAGTTCCCCATTACTTCAATAGTATTTCCCATTAAAACTCTGAGATTTTAATAATTTTGCCAAGTAAAAACTTTTCCATAATCAAGTGTTTTCTGCAGTCCTTGATTACAATCAGCGATAAAAACAAACATTTAGCATATGATTTTAAAGAATTGTATAGTTAAAAAAATTAAAAAATTGTATGATCTTTCAAATTTGGAATGTTTCATAAATTATTTTCGAATACGTTATAGTGAATTTTAGTTTTCCCCAATAATTTTTCAATTCCATAAAATAGTATTAAAAATACGTTGCAAATGGAATTCAAGTCCCGTTACATTTTTATAGTATTCATTCCATTATAATAGTAGATCCCATTAAGTAAGAATTTTTTTTGCACTGCTTATAGTAGCGTCCCTTTACTTTTATAGTATTTCCCATTATTTTAATAGTATATAGACCATTAAAACTCTAAGATTTTGTTTTACAATTTTTGATTGGTAAAAACTTTGCCAGTTGTTTTGCTACAGTCCTCGAGTGCAGTCGCCAAAATATTTGAATTTATTTAACTTAGTGTGAGAAAAGTGTGAAGTTCAAAACGAAATTATTAAATTGAGAGTCGTTTCAAATCTGGTACGTCTATAAAAATTGTTAAGTAATAATAAAGTATAATAGTGAACTATAGTTTTGTATGTTTTTAAATTCCCTAAATTAATATTAAAAAACACGTTCAAAATTAAATTCAAGTAGTTTATCCCATTTAAGTGATGAGTATTATATCCTATTTTTTTATTTTGATTTTTAGTTACCATGGATACCTGGGACTTCGGAGTAACCTCGGATATATTGAAGAACAAAAGAGACGAAAGAATTAATGCATTCAAATCATTTTTTAGTAATTTAATTAAAAAAAATGATATTGTAAAAAGTTTGTATTCATGTTAATATGAAAAAAATTGTTATCTTTAAAAATGTATGTAAAGTATTTTAAGTCTACAAAAGTGTAAATAGAAATGAAAAATAAATAAATTGATTGTTAATATAATGTATTTTAAATACTTTTTTACTTTTCATATGAGACTAAACTTTAAAAACTATTAAATCAATGGTTCTACAGTATATACCATTAAATCAATAGTACTACATACATATTAATTCAATGGTACTATACTATTGAACTAATAGTACTTATCTATTAAAGTAATAGTACAGTACTATTAGATCAATGGTAATGTACTATTAAATGGATAGTGTTATACTATTGAATCAATAGTACTATACTATTGAGTCAATAGTATTATACCATTAAATCAATAATACCATGTTGTTAAATCAATAGTATTATACCATTAAATCAATCGAATTATACCATTAAATCAATGGTATTATACCATTAAATCAATAGTGTTATACTATCAAATTAATAGTGAAATACTATCACATTGTATTCGAAATTCGATAATGTGTTCGAATTTCGAAACTAAGCAATGGTATTATACTATTGATTTAATGGGGGGTACCATTCATTAAAATACTTTTTTGAATGGTACACACTATTACTTCTATAGTATTTAACTATTATATCAATAGTACAAACATACCATTAAATTAATAGTATCAAAACTATTGAAATAATGGTACACACCCTATTGACTAATTTTAATAGTAAAAAACCATTGAAACAATGGTATTCCCATTGAATTTATGGTATTTTTTCTCTGAGTGTGCTTGTCTGTCATTTATGTCAAACGAATGTCTAGTTGGAAGTATAAAGATATCAAAAATTCTCTAAATTTATTTCCTCAAGAAAAGTTCAGTCTTAAATAAAAGAAAAAGACCATTACCACACACCACCGCCTTTATGATCTTTTCCTGTTTACTTAAGTATCAACTCGATGAAAATAGTTAAATTGAAGTTGTCTTCATATAAATGAATGTATATTGCAAAAATCTTTTCCGTCATAAAATATCCACACATACATACATAAATTTTTACTTGAAGAAGGAAAAGGAATATTCCGTAAAGCTTCCATAAAACAATAAAAATTATATATATAAAGATAAAAGATACAAGAAAACGTATGTATCTAGAAAACATTTACTATCCAAATAGAAGAAGAGAAAATAACGTCAAACACAAAAGTAAGAAAATAAACTTTTATTATATGACTCAGCTTTATAAAAATAAAAAAAAGTATAATAGTTATGTACCTACTTATGAACATATATACCAACTGAAGTTCATCGACTTTTATTTTATGTAGATTGTTATTGAAATAAGTTTATAACCTTTTTTTTTTGTTTCTTCATCTTCTCAACTTTATGCATACAAAGATACTCAATTTACTTTATACCCACTTTGAGATTTTAGCCAAAAAAAAATTGGTGGTCATTTTTAATTGACCAAGAGCCATTTTGTTGTTTTGTGATGTGATAATAAATTTATCAGTTTTTGCAATTAACTGATGTTGAAATTTCAAAGGGGATTAGTTTAAACTGCAAAGTGTGGAAATTAACCATTTTGATAGATAAATTGATAATAATCATAATCAACACACCTTTATTTTGAAAATTATAGATTCAAGCTTAACTGATGGTGGTGGCTTATGTATAACTGATTTGAAAATAAAGATAATTTTAATAACTTCGACAGATGTTATATATGTTTGTGAGTTTGTGTATCGCCGCTCATCAGATAAAAAAAAATGAATGGATTTTAATGAATTAGAAATATTAATTGGATT
This sequence comes from Scaeva pyrastri, assembly GCA_905146935.1. Taxonomy (NCBI): domain Eukaryota; kingdom Metazoa; phylum Arthropoda; class Insecta; order Diptera; family Syrphidae; genus Scaeva; species Scaeva pyrastri. The sequence continues at coordinate 24,139,830 of LR989927.1, read as the reverse complement.
TTGTCTCTTTTTCTATCTAAATGTATGTTAATTTGAGATCGTAAATTTTTTATTAGTCATGGAAATAAAAATTAGAAAATATAATTATTTTATAGAAAAGTTTCACACAATACAAAATTCGGGGAATTATATATAGTTAAGTCAAATTAGTAGTGACATACTAATTTAACCACGTAATTAATTATTCATAATTTCACCCCGGGAATTCATCGGGGGAAAGGTTTTTGAGTAAAAGTACGTATTAAAACAAGCAGTTTGAATAAATACAGTTTCGCAAAAAAAAAAAAAATTGATGAAATTCGAAGAAATTGACTTATTTTGAAAGTAGTTATTTCAAATTAAATACAAAAATTGTTAATATAATCAGATATCATGTTGTTTCCACTTAAAATTGATGTTTACACGGCAAACAAGACACAAAAAGGCTTATAAATACACTGCCAATCACTAGGATGAGGCCACATATTTTTCAACCGATTTTCGGTCCGATACCTGTTGGAATTTGTTTAACCCGGAAAATTTTACTGCATGAGAGTAGGTACATATTCTCTTAAAACAAAGTGATACAATTATAGGGTTAATTAGAAAAGACCATTGGAATTTCCCTACATTAATGAATGAGCTACCTAAAAAGGATATAAAAAAGTGCGTCACTAGGATGAGGCCATTGCGAATATTTCGTTGTAGAAGTTCACATCAGCAATTTTTTGGAAAATTTTGGTTGCAATATTTAAGAACGTTTTACAAATAACTCTTTTTATTAAATTTCAATTACAAATGGGTTCCGGAAAGACGTTGACAGTGGCAGAAAGAGGACAAATCGATGCTTTCAAGGAAATGGGACTCTCAAGCCGAGAAATAGCAAGCAAGCTGAACAGAAGTAAGACAGTTGTAAACAACTATCTTGCTGATCGTCAAAACTATGGAAAAAACCAAAAAGGACGCACAGCCCAAGCAACAACATCCCGAGAAAAGCGGTTAATTTTACGTATTGCTTCAAATTCTACTCAATCAGCTACTAAAATAAGGTCCAAAAGCGGAGTATCAGCCAGTATTTCGACAGTCCGAAGGATAATAAGAAAAGATGGTACTATCCAGAGAAGAAAACTCAAAAAGAAACCTGTTCTAAAGCAAGTACACAAGGAGCTGCGAATGAACTTTGCAACAGAACATGTCTCTTGGAGCAGTAAATGGAAACGCGTTGTCTTTTCGGATGAAAAAAGTTTAACCTTGACGGCCCCGATGGTTACAACTTTTATTTCCATGATTCAAGAAAAGAGGAACTAATTTTGGGAAGACATCACAGCCGTACATCAAGTGTTATGGTGTGGGGAGCTATCACCTACTATGGCAAAATCGAATTGGAGTTTCTTTCTACAACAATGAACGGAAACAGCTACAAATGCTTGTTGGAACGGTCATTTCCGAACATAGGCCCATTAATTGAATGTCGAAAATCCGAATGTTTCCCAAGGAAAAACGTCTTCTAGGATTACGAGGTCCAGTTTGTCGAATTAAAGAAGAAGAAAAAGCAGTTTTAATCAAATGTTTCCCATGTCAAAAATTGGAAAATTTTTTGAGTACAGTATTTTAAGAGGTTAACCAAAAAGGTCCCTGACATGACAAATAACAAACGGAGCTTAGTTTTTAGAACTAAATTAATACATTTTTGATACGACATAACCCAGAAAATTTAAATTTAAAATTTTGACTCAAAAAAAGATTTTTTAGAGACAATTTATCATTTAGGAACTTATGTCAAAAGTGGTTAACCACAATATTTACTTAGTACTTAAGGGTCGAAATTTTGAAAGATATCGAATTATGCAACTTTCGGTATTTCATTAAATTTGTACATTTTAAACGAACTCTTGTCAAGTATTCGAGAAGTTATTGTTACAATACTGATAATTGAACCCGGTTATTAAACATGGTACCTTTAACCACTGTAAACTGCGTCAAATTGTCAAAAAAAATCTCTTCTCTTTTTACTGATTTCCGACACATACTATTTGTACCCACATTATTTCAAGTATTTTAGTTTATTTGATTATTTTTTTATATTATCATAATAAATGCATATAAAGATGAGTCATATAAAATTTTAACTATACAATAATACAAACGTCATTGACATTCATACAAGTACTTCAAAATTCCTTGTCATCACTTCTGTCACGTCCCCTTTTTTCGAATTGAATTTCCATCCTCTGTTCTGTGTTTAGAATTTTCCTCTTGCATAATTTACTTGTACTATACATATTTATATTTAATTTATTTTATACGACCACACAATTTAATTTACTTTCTTTTTGTTCAATTAAAATCGCATTCATTTCTGATTAAAAACAGAAGAAAAAAATATCCCCCTCGAATTGTATACAAGTACCAACATATTTTTATTTAAATCAAGTTTGCTCACAAATTACAAAAGAAGATAAAAAAAAATCAACATACCCTGGAATCCTAAAAATAAGAATACAATAATTAAATATGTATTAAAAAAAATAACAACCAAACAAAAATGTACTCCCTCGATTGACTCCAAGCAGTCTCGTTGTTGTTTTCGTCAAAGTCCTTCGCCTCCAAAAAGTCGTACATACGTACGGTCTCTACATCCGTGTCTACCTTTTCTCAAACTTCTTTGAAAACAAACAAACAAAATAATGCCACATACCGCCCGGCCTCCACTACCGCAGCCAGCCCAAACCAAACCAAACCAAATTAACAACAACATTCCCTGGAGCAAACATTCTCAAAGCTTTAAGAGTTCAAAACAACCACATAAATTACTCAATTAAATTAAGTCGACCGTCACTTTTATTTCATTCTGAATTTTATAATAATAATAAAACGCAACGCAATCCAGAAGGACGAAGGAGACTATGACAAAACATCAACATCAATCTATCCCGCATTCGTTTGTCCGCAGCGAGCGCACGGTGTGCTGCTCCAATGTCATGATGGAAACAACAGCCAACTGGCTCCTCCTCATCCGCAGCATGTCGCAGGAAGAAGGAAGAAATTGTGTGTGATGTTTTTTTTTGTTCCTTCTTTGACAAATATACAAATTAAATAATCCCCCTCATTCAACAAACGACGACGACGACGACGACGACGACGACACGACGACAATGAAGGAAGGTTTGTACCTACAATTCAAATCTTCCCAAGCCCCAAGGACGAAGAATGTTCGATGACGACGCACAACGCACGACGAGAAGGAAGACTCCAAAAATATCTAGATACTTCTTCGAGCTTCAGGGAAAGAATACAACAACAACAAAAAAAACACACTCGTACACATCAAATTTTAATATCATATCCGTGGATCTCCTTGCGCGCTCCTCAATCATCATGGGAGAAGGAAAATTCACCCAATAAAAAAACCAATAAGGATATTATGTACAGTGGTGACGCTCGAAAGTGAACGCGGGCAAATATGTGTGTGATTTTTTTTTTGTATTCCTCAAATTTTCCAAGATTTTCACTTAAATTCAAAATGTAAAGAACTTCAAAACCCCGTTAAATCAAATATGGATGAAAGGAATATTAAAAAATCCTTCTAAAAATAAAATTCTAGGAATTTGATACAGGCCGAGCTTGAGTGGGTTCCACACCACTGTATTCATAAATATATATATTTATTGCACAACATGACAAGTGTATCCATATCCATGGAAACGGATACATATAAATGTATATGTACTTTTGGGTTCGGTTTTTATGAGATACACATGCGGCAGTTCAACCCGCTCCCTTTTATGTCTGTCAAAAATATATTATAGATATATATATACATATGTATGTATGTATTTTATATCAATGCCCGCCCGCAAATACTTGAACAAAACTTCATTTCATACATCGAACATGACAATTTTGATAGGATCCTTCAAGGACAATGAAATTTAAGCAATATAATAATACGAATATATGTATGTATGTGGGGTGGGGCGGGGGTAGAAGAGAAGCACAATGGAATGATGATTTCACCTTATTGTTTGTTTAGAATTTTTATTTTTTGGTATTTTTGCTTGGAATCGTTTTACGGTAAGGGGAACAAATAAATTATTGACAAAATTTCTTTTTGAGGGAATTTTTTTTTTTTTTTTTTTTTGACGTGGGACTCAATTTTCGAAGGTTAATATGAAAGATTTATTAGAAAAATGACTGAAAGTCAATTTTCAGATGGAGTAAGTTGGAATTGTATATCAGTTTGAGGTTTGACTGATGGCGAAATTTATCAAAAACAATTTTTATTTTTATTTTTCGTCAATCAAACAATATATCTAAAAATGTCAATCGATTTTTCAAAGGTATTTCCACCCACGAGATCAAAAATTTTACTAAAACGATTCCTTTATGAGAAAAAACTTTAAAGCAAAATAAAAGTTTATTAAAAAAAAATATAATAAAAATTGTTAAAAACAATTTTCAATAATTTTTTTTAAATTTCTTTATCACACAAAAAGAAGTCTCAAAATATACGAAGCTATTTCAGAAAAGTTTCTTAATATTAAAATTGACAGGTTCGGTTGAGCCATTTCCAAAAAACTTCAGAATTTTTTTGAAACTAATTTTTTCGGATTTAAATAAACAAAATTTTGAAAATCTTATCGAACTCATTTGAGAAAATTATCATAAGAGGAAATTTTAAAATGGTCGCTTATAAGAAATTAAAATAAATTAAGTGAAAACAAATCAATGACTTTGTTCTTTATCTAATGAACACTTTATAAGACTTTACCTAGTTTTTTATTCTTTTCCGAGAGGGCGTGGCAGTAGGTGGACTTTTTTTTAAACTATTTTATCTATATTCAATTTGGTATCATACAAACCAAGCCTGAAAATCACATTCAAGTTTTTCATTTCGGTTCTGAGAAATTAAGTCACATTGAACTATCAAAATTGTAACTATCGTTGCAAGATCGGTAAATTTTGGACAAATTTTGGTAAAGCCAAATAGTTTTTATTTTTTTTTTTTTTTCTTAATTTATATTAATTTAAATAAGAAAAGTAGGCATTTAATGGGACATGTCATAGGTATAAAAAAAAACTATTTCATCATACGAATAATATTCTTAAAAATAACCACTAAACCTTTTAAATTTTTTTCTTAGAACAAAGAATGGGTAAAAGTGGGCGTGTCAGTAGGCTAATGTGTATTAACTCTGGTGGTATTAAAACCGTAGCTTCTATTTAAAAAATTTAAAACTTTTATGTATCTTGTCTTCCAGAAAATACAAAACATTTTTTGGAAGATTGAGATGATAATATGGATAATTTGAGCACTTTTAGTACAAAAGTATTTTGGAAATGAAAAAATAGTCGTTAAATTGGATTTTTCGTTCTGCCATAGAAAGGACAAAAGATCAAAAGAAAAAACTTCCAAAAAAGGAAAAAATTTTAAAACGTTTATTTGATAAACTTTGTTTTCCATTAAAACAGACTTTCCATTTGCCATTTAAATATTTAATTTTTCATCATAAGAGAAATAAGATTATTTTTATGACTTGGCAAAAATTTAATTTAAAAATCAATAGACAAAAATTACGCATACGCCCAAGTGAACCACTATATTTTAGAATCAATAAAGCTATTTTTTTATTTTATTTTTTTGTTAAATTGTAGAAAATATAGATCGATCATGTTAGTGACATTTTGGAACACATTTTTGTATTAATTTTGTTAAATTAGAGACTTTTAAGTCATACCTTATTTTGTATCAAAAATATTTTGAGTAAAAGTCACCGAAGAAAATAAAAGCAAAAAAACTAGTCTTGGCTAAATTTTGGCCCAAAAACTCTTAGAAATTCTGATACCGAATTTAAATTTAAGACTTAGATAAGTACATCAAGGAAAAGTTAAACCTATCTTTTGTGTAAAATTGGTAGAAATAATATTGCGTTACTTACAAAGTATTTATTTTGCCAACAGAGCAATTTTTTTAAATGTAGACTTAAGTAAATCCTCTTTCAAGTAACCTTTCTTAATGATTGGGTTTTATTACATTTATGTTTGACCTTAGACATTACATGACATAATGTTTCCTAAAATTTTACAATTTTTCTGTTCATTTACTTCAAATAAATATTTTTGTATAAGCTTGAAAAACTTTCATAACAGTATTTTATTTCGATATTTGGATAAAAGAACTTTTTTTCAAGTACTTTTTTTGGTTGTTAATTTAAATTCTTTAATAATGAAAAAACTTACTCAATTTGAAAATAAAATCATAAAAGTTGCATTCATAATATTATAGAATAGAAAGTTTCTCTAGAAGTTTTGTAAAATAGATTAATTTAATTGAATAAACTTTCCTATAAGGATTGGTCCTTAATAAACATAAATAGTTGGATTTTATTTTTATTTTACATTTTTTGTATACTCAATAACTATAAAGAATCGTGACTGATGGATCAACTTATATTGTTTTTTTATACTTCTTTAAATTTCAAAGGACTATTCTACTGGGTAGAAAAAATTTTCATTTTATGAATAATAAAATAGTATTTTAAGAGGTAAACGTGTACAGAATTCTACCAAAGTTTTCATTTAAATATTTCATAAGATGACTATATATAAGTTTTGCAGTTATAGGTATTTGTGAAGGAATGAAATTTTAAAAGTATAGATACTTATGTATGTCGAAACATTTTTATGAATTTTTTTCCAAGAGTTAAATATTTAAAAATAGAAAAGTATATATAGAAGGTCATAAGACGGTACGTCATTATTTCTCGATTTCCAGCTGCTTATAGCCAACAGAGACGATAACATCATAGATAAATTACCATAACTTCTAAGCTGCTGCTGGACTGGACCATGTTCCTACCAGTACTAACATATGGATCCGAGGCCTTGGTGCTTAGAAAAGAGCACTCCAACCTATTCGAGAGGAAGGTCTTAAGAAGAATTGTTGGCCCCATATGTGTGACAATTCCAGAGACGCTACAATCGAAGCAGACATCGTGAACAAAATTAAGCTCAGTAGACTCCTCCGGTGGGCTGGTCACCTAGCTTGCATGAGCGAAGAGGAATAAATAGCTCATAAAGTCTTTTGTAGTACACCTTACAGTCGGTGACAGCTTGGCAGACTATGCTTACGCTTGACAGATGGTATAAGCCAGGACATCCGAACTCCTGGGGTTCGCAACTGAATGGTGTCAGTTTGCGATCAATATAAATGGAGGGACTGATGATGATGACAAATTGATTTCTTCGCAATTTCAACCAAAACCACCTTTACTCACATTCAAAAACAAAAAAACTGTTTCTTAATTTGAAGCTACTGTCTATCAAATGTAACGAACATAATTAAACAAAATTAAAGCAGCATTAGAAATTTGAAAACTATTTAAAGCGCGCTGCAGCGTCTGCAATCATTACATTTGGGCCAACACCTCCTCCAAAATGTTAACTCTTAATTACATGCATAGTCGTACTTGGCCTAAAAAAGAAAAACGTCTATAATGCACACAAATTCCCCTTAATTAAACACATACACAGTACATTTTGTAATTAAACAAATTTGAATTGAGAAATAAATTGTGTTAATGACGACTTTATAATCTTACAGTGTAACTTTTTGTTAACATTTTGGGGAATTTATAACTTGACAATAAGTGGTGAAATTAAAAATTGATTCAACCTTTTGTTTGAATCAAAATAAAGCAACTTAACGGAATTTTTATCTCAGGAATCAAGTTACCGATTTTTGTTTCGATTTTATGTGCCAATTAAATTAATAGAACTTCAGTAAAAACTCGTTCGCTCCTCCCATGTCGATTTTTGATCTCGGTCAATCAAATGAAATAAATAAAATCAGACTTAATTTTTTTTTTTTTTGATGAAGGTGATTAGTTTTCGGACTTCCAATTCAAATTTACTTCCCAGTCCAGTTTTGCAAGAAACAGACACGATCGAAAAAAAAAGAGATGCATCTTTATTATTCAGGGCTTTTATATAAAAATCGTCACTTCTACATTCAGCAAAAAAAAAAAGAAGAAAAGATAAAAAACGAGATAAAATGAATAATTTATGATTGCAAAAGGAAACTGTTTTTATTTTTAGTAAGTAGGTAGTTGTTGTTGTTGTTATTTTGAGTTAGTGTCGTTATTGCGTGTTTCTTTTTTGTTTTACCCTTAAGCCAAACTTACACATACACACACATTTTAAAGGCAGCAAAAAGAAAGTAGTGTAGGTAATGTATCTCGCGTAATTTGTAATTCAGATTTTCCAGAAAAAATTATAATCGCTTGGGAAATTGACTGAATTGACATAGGGACCTAGGAGTTTTTTTTTTTTCATTCTCTGTGTTTCTAATTAAAACAAGCTTTATTATTAAAAACTTTATGCAAAGGGTGGTAATAAAGAAAAACCGTCCGACACGACACGACGGACGCGACGTATAAAGCTAAACCAACAGTAAGACTTAATTAGTGTAGATACTTTTTTTTTTGTTTCGTTTTAATGAATAAGAAAGTGTGTGGGCAAGTTAGCTGTATAGGTAGTTTAGTCATGGGGATGTTTTAAAAAAAATTTGTTATTTTAATTTTGGTCATTAGTCAGAGGTTTGGTTTGTTTTCTTATTGAATGAAAACCACAGGAAATGTGTTAAGGAAGTGACAGTGGAAAGTAATTTAATGACTTACTAATTAATACAAAACTCAGACATTATTTTCTAAGTAAGTCGATGACATGAACCTCATCAAATTTCATGTTAATTCAACAACTGGTTCTTGAGATAAACAATTCAAAAAATGCAAAATTACAGCTGATAGACTGTCAAAACTATTTTATAGGCAAAATCCAAGACCACCCTTCAAAATGTGGGGAAAGACTTTTGACATTGGCATTAAACGTCCGTTGCAGCGAATCCTGATCGAACAGAAAAATTATGATTGAAATTTTTCAGATGAAATTTCATCGTACGTATCACCTGATTGCTTTTTGACAGAAAATGAAACAAATCATTCCACTGAATTGTGTTCCAAGGTTTTTTCTTGGTTCATAGAAAGAATTCCAAAAAAATGATTGACATAATTCAATTAGAAGAAAATCGCTCCAAATGATAAATGTCAATTTTTGTCAGATACATTTTTTGTTATTGCAACCATTAGAAAAAGAAATCAATCCCATATTGTTTTTAGGATTGATTTTTCTACTCGCTTTAACTGTCCCCCTTTCAGTGTTTGATTATTTCTGTTGGTTGACAGTTTAAAGCCCGATCAATAACTTTTTTTATTTTTTGTTATTTATTTGATTTTTCTATATTTGAAACTGTTAAATATACTTTTATTTTTGCTACTTAAAGTTAAGGTTTTGGTCTAGCAAGGACATATAAGTGCTGCAGAGCAATGTTAAAGAAGAATCAATTTGACTTCTGTATTTGAGCTTCTGAGTGGGTAAAGAGTTAGAAATTATAGTTTTTTTTCAGTTATTGTCTCAGCAACTGTCAAAATTATCAATGAAGTGATATTTTAGCTGTCAAAATATTCACTGATTTTTGACATTTCGTAGCACATCGTTTTAACTCTTGTGAATTTGTGAATAGGGTATTAGAAAAAAATTGTCGAAATTTCAGCTCACTTGGTTGAAAAATCTGCATTATACGACTTTTGAATTTTAAAGATCGAGATTGCGATTTGCAGTTTAGAAAAAAAACTCTTCAAAGTCTTTTCGAAACCAATCAAGTGAATCACCAAAAAGTCAATGTAAACTATTTGGAAATTTTACGTACGGCATATTTTTGGCTAAGTGTTCATGTCGATAAGCAAAATTGCCGGTGTTGAAAATCACAGATTTTCGTCAAAGAATTAGTACGTTGACAAAAATATTGACCATTAAGTTCGGTTGCCATTCTATAGGAATATAAGAGAACCATGATTTTTGGTACTCTCGTTTTGGTATCGGTCAAACCAAAAAATTTCGGTCTGAACTCAGTATTGGTCTCGTTTTTTCTATTTAAATATTTTATTTGAACGCCGGTTCGCTTATTTTTTAAATTATTGGAAAATCAAAAAAAAACTTAAATTTATTGTGAACGACACATTCAAACACAAACATCATTTTTTTTTGGAACAAAAATTATGTCTTTTCAAAGTCGTAGCTATCGTCCCATAAAATTTAGAATTTTATGACTCAAAGTTAGGAAAATAAAACATTTACAAATTTGTTCCACATGTCACTTCGAAATTGCTATTTTTAAAATGGAAAAGTTGTTATAAATCAGCAAAATTAAAATGTTCCTGTAAGCGAACGGCTTCACACTCTATTTGAAATATTTTATTACTTTAAGTTGATTTAGTGAAAATCTTTGATATTATTTAATACAAGAGTTAAAAAGGCTTCATGAAAAGATGCTTACGTTTATGTTGTCAAAACAATTTTTGTATAATTGACTTTCGCGTTAATATCCGGAAATATGTATCTGTTCCTAACTTTACCTTTCTAAAAAGATCCCCTTTAAAAATATTAAAAATCTCTTTTAATGAGAAAACCCAAATATTTAATTAAATAGGTAATCTGCTTTAAATTCTATAAACAAAAATCAAAAAAAAAAAAAAACAGACACCCATAATATCAACCCAACTCAAATCAACTAACCCCCAAGCGCGCAATAGACCTCGACCAGCCAAACTTATAGCCATAACCATACTCATATAGCAAAAGATACAAGATACAAAATGTATCTCATTATATTATTTATTCATTCTTAGATCACATCGTATAGATATGAACGAACTCAAATTTCCAATTTATATAACTTTATCCTTCAAAGGAATACATAATTTTTCTTCTTAAAACATTCACTTTATATACGAGTCGAGTATCTTATAGATACTGACATACTCGTAGGTATGCGGTGAGACAGGAATGGGCCAATGGGAACGGTAACGGGAAAGGAAAAGGGATACGGATGTACACAGTCATGGTGCCTTGGCTTGTCAGTTTCTGATTTGAAAGGCACGCAACAAGAACGACGAACAAGGAAAAAGAAAAAAAAAACGACAACGAGAGAAAAAAAAAAAACGAAAAATTCGAAACCCAACTCAAGCAAAGTTTATTCAAGTCTTTTGCACGCTCTCGATAAAATTAAACTTTGCACGTAGTTATTCGTATGTGCAAATCAAATAAAAAATGGTTACAGCAAAAAAAAATAATAAAAAAAAAAAAATACAAACATCAAATAACAACAAAACATATAAAAATAAAACGGAAGTGGAAGTGAGGTTTTTTTTACATGTACAGCATATTTTCACAGAGCAGCAGTCAGAAACATGGTGGCTCTAACTCTAATAAAATAGGTCATGGTTGTGTGCTGTGTTCGTGTGTAAGGGGTCTGTCCCCCAGCCATTGTCTGTCCCCCCTTACCATCTCATAAAAAAAAAAAAAAAACAAAAACTTGGACCTACGGACTTGTATACACTACATATGTATAAAACACGAGCCAACTAAATATGTAGTCTATTCATTTTTGCATTTATTTCTGCATAGTTTTGCATGCATAAGTTCCCGAGTTCTCCTACACACAACCAGCGCAGCGTTTGAATATAAATTGCTGAGTGTTCCTGGCCTGGAATGGACTGGCGAATGATGGTGAATCAATAAAACGCGATGAGATATTCAACAAAGTTTACACACACAAAAAAAAAGAAGAAAAAAATGTAATGAAAAATGTGTGTGAAATATCTAGATATATAAATACTCGTACTTTGGACGTATACAATTTATACACGTATCTCAATTTCGCGCCAAAAAAAAAAAATCGATAAAACTTGTATTTCTTTTAGAGCTTCTCTGACTTTAAGATGACCATAAAGATATGCTTTGACCAAAAAAGGAGACTCAACTGGAGAGCAACACGAAGGATTCCGAATAAAAAGGGAGAAGAGGTTTGGTTTTTTTTTTCTTACATAAAGTAAGTCTCATAGTCTGAGAGGTAATGTCCAAAATGGTTCAGTCAAAGGAGATATAAAATTTGGACAACATCGGGAGAATTCGCATACCTGTTTTTTTTTCTTATTTTGGCCAAAATTCTTAGTCAGTAATAATTTTCGAAGAAGTATTTTTGGAAAAATCAGTGAACTTTTGGGAAAGAGTACCATAAGTTAATTTTTTTTAATAGAAAATCGAAAATATCTATAAAACTGAGCTGATAAGTTTTAGTACAGCATCAAAATTTGAAAAGGAATAAACTAAAAGTCAAAATTTTCCGCACAAAACCTAAATAATGTACTTGAGATTTTTGGGATTATTTTAATAATTTTTTTTTCCATAATTTAGACTAAAAGTTAGACAAAGTTAAAAATCAGAGTCTTAAAAATCTCAAGTCATTAGAGATTAACTAACTATATTTGAAGTCAGGAGTACAATTTAAGCGTTTTGAATAATAAATGTGAATACAAAAATACAATGATGTTAAAATATAGTATGTTGTCAATCTGTCAAGCCATAGACTCTCACATATCATTCAAGGATTTCTGAAATGTTCGGTCCTGGTTCAAACCAAAGATCTCGATTACGTAAAAAGAAACTAGAAAAAAATGTTTAACCACAAACAATTTCACATCTAATTTGATCTGTCAAAAAATATTAAAGCTTTAGAAGTTTCAGGAAGTCCACGTCACTAATAAAGTTGTTTTTAACTGACGTTGGTCACGGAATCAGACCAGACTACTTTCATATCGGTTTCATCAAAATCCAAAAATATTAACCTTATAGTTTCGTATATGCAAAGATTCGAAATGCACAAAACTTCCCTGAAAATCATCAAAATACATTAAAGACGTTTTTAGGGAACATTATGAAAAATAAAATAAATTTATATTTGTTTCTCAACTACAACTTCTTAGACTATCAAAAAAGGGTCTTTGCTAAATGATGTTACAAAAAAATCTAAAAAAAAAAAAAAATACCCAAGAAAAAAAATAATCTCCAACTTTTAGGTACCAACCAGCTAAGAGTGTTGGAGGAAGATATATATGTATATTTAAAAAAAATATAAATACCTTCTTCCATTTTGGCAAGGAGCAAGCATCATCTAGAGCAACATCAGCATTATACAAATAAAAATAAAAAACATAAATAACCCTTTTTAGGAAAACGGGTCTTTTTAAATTCTTTCCTAATAAAAAAAAAATACTCGTGTTATGTGAACTGGGCATTTTATTAAATTCAGCTATAAAAATTGTATGTTAGGGACCTACATCTACATACATATGTATGTACATACTTATAACTGTAAGAAAAAGGTTATAAAATAAACATTGAAATTTGATTCGGTGTTTTTTTTTTTTTTTTGATGAAAAATGATAAAGAACATGTTTATCTTTAATTTTTTTGATTCGATGTTTTTGTTTCTATGTCTGTTTCTATACGAACCCACAGGATTGAAGAGGGTTTGAGTATTCTTTTTTTTGTTTGGGGGGGGGGGGTTTTAAGTTGAAGTTTTTTGTTGATTTTTTTCCGTTCTGCGATAAGGGTTAGAAATATTAATTATTTTCTTTTTTTAATTTTTGACTTTTGGGTATTTAGAACTTGAAACTGATTTTTAGATACAAAAAAATAAAATAACTTTTGAAATGTTACTTCCTCTTTAGGGTGTGTTTGTTTATTTTATTTTTTAATAAGAAAAAGGTTAAATTAAAATAAATCCCACGATAAAGAAAAATCCCGAAAATTTGATGTTAATCCTTGGGAATCATAATTTTATGAAAAAACCAAGTTAAAAAATTAATTAGAACAATTCTGAATTTTTTAAGAGATTTTTTTCATGTATTAATTTTTCAAAGTTTCAATACAATTAAGGCAACAAACAATATATTTTCTTATTTATAAATTTTCGTAATGTTAAGAATCATTTAATTTGAGAACTCGAGAGCAAAAAGTCCGCTTTTTTTAACACGCTTATTTCTACTTCAATATAAAAAAAAAAACACAATTTAATCAACATAGTCGTTCAAATTTCTAAGAAAAAAATAAAAGTTTTAAAGACAATAATTTCTTCTTGTTATTTAGTTTTCGTTGAGTCTTTTCAATTTTGGAAACCTCTTTAAATAGAGGAAGTGGAAATTCTGGTTCGATGTTTCTCCATTTTATGGTTCCGACTACGTATGCAAAATATCGGCTTTTAAAAATTCTTTTTTTTTTTTTTTCAAAATGTTGCCACTTCGTTTATTTTTAAAATTACATATCTACTTTTTTCAGCTATGGTGCAACAAATTTTCAAAATAAAAAAAGGTGTTTCCAAAAACCGTTTCAAAAAAAATTTCTTGCAAAATTTACCAATTAATATAAGAAAAATTTCGAAAACATATTTACATAGCTTTCTTTATCAGATTTTGAATTATGGAAGGTTTATGAAAAGTCAAAATTTTAACCCGAACTCCTTTACTAATAACTTTTTTTTTCTGAAATTATGTTGCTTTCTAAAAACGAAAAAAAAGTCACCTATTGAAAATTTAATAAAGTTTAATATTAAAACTTGGTATCACGATGGTTCGACTTATTTCGGGGCATCCAATTACAAACATCCATTATAAATAACTACAATTACTTACTTGTCAAAAAAGTTTAAAAAGTTTAACTCACCTGTAAGAGAAGTAAAAAATAAGAAAATTATTATTTGTTTAAAATAAATTTTTAAAAATAATTCAATCTTAGATTATTATTAATCTGATTTTATTTTACGCAAAATTGTGACTTGATATTTTTGTTTTGTTTTATTTTTGTTTACTAAATTAAATCTAATCTTTAGACAGTGTTAAATTTTGATTTAAAAACAAATTGCAGTACACAGTATATAAAAAACGAAACTTCTTTCCTAGTTTTCGGGAGTTCCCATCAAAATATCAGAGCTTAACAAAAATCTACTTATTTTATCAAAATCGAATATTCTTTAGATAGTGCTAGCAGTGATTTTATAATTTTTTGTTTATTTATTTGAGTCAATTGAATTGGTTGAATTGAAAAAAAAAACAAGACAAAAATGGGTGTGTTTTATGGGAGATCTTTTTTTTTGATAATGTTTAATCTAAAAATTCATTGACTTTGATTTGACATTATGAGTTATTGATTATGGAATAATCATTAACTTAACACTGATTGCAATAGTTTTTACTAATTCATTTCATAATTGTGTGTAATCTGTTTTGGGAAATTTGTGCATTTATCTATGACTCAATTAATTATGAATTTGCTGTAAAATTACAATGTGTACTCGAATATTGCATGATTTTAAAACTCTCAACGTTAATTGGAACTTAGATGATTAATTAATGTTTGATTTTTGAATACTTTTTTTTTTTCTATTATATAAGAATTTTTTTTACCAGAATCAGCACGTATCAACATGCAAAAAGTGAGCATATTACAGTAATAAAAATTAGTGAAGTAATAGTTCTGAATTCAAAAACATATCAGTATTTAACTGTTCCACCTTTACTCTTTACGACAGCTTGACACTTGTTGATCATTATGTCAACTTGTCGACGGAATTTTTCAACCGACATTTTTGTCCACTGTTGAATAACCCGCAACAAATCAGTTTTTCACTTAGTGGAATGCCTCTCAACCGCCCATTTTATATCCTCTCAGGAATGCTCTGTGAAATTTAAATCAGTTCTTTGGGATGACCTGGTAATGTGGCTGGTTATTCAACAGTGTTTGAAAATTGACTCAATGACCAGCAAATGTTAAGTTGTCATAATTTAACAAAAGATTTATAATTTTGCACTAAAATCTTCTTTGAACAAAATTTTAAGAAATGAGGATTTAAAAAAAATAATAACGTTTTGATACTAGGTCTGTTCTATTTATAGTGTGCTGTCAATATTTGGTTTTCCAATAAATCAAGAACGTAAAATGTAAACTGGATGTTTAATTGTTCACCCGTGCAAAGCCGGAACGGCCCGCTAGTGAAATATGAAGAAAAATGCTAGATTTTCTATATAAAAACAAAGAATTAGTTTTTACTTTTTAACATATAAAGATATTTTGATTTTTGTGTAGGTAAGCTATAGTAAGTACACAAGTTCCCTTTTCTGGTTTACTGTGGGGTGGGGGGGTTAGAATTTATAGGACAGAATAATTATTTAAAACTAAAAATGGACACTCAACCAACATTCCTTGTTTTTTTTCCAAGAAAAACTGCAAATAATTTGAATAAACTTTCAGACACATTACAGTTGTAAAAAAATATCTTCCGGCAGTTAACTGGAACACTTGTTAAATTTAATATTTGTGTCAGTTTGATAGGGTAGTTAGATTTTTGAAGAAAAAAAAAACTGTAAAACAAGAATTTTAACCAACTTCCGTCTAAATACTTGAGAGAAGTAAAATACTCAAAGCTGAAAGATTGAAAAATATCACAGCGTTATAGATTTTTATAATCATCAATTTTGTTACATAATTTACTCAACCCAAAGTCGTGTCATTTATTGAATGCAGATTAAGTTAAGAATAAAAAAAAAAAGATTACACTGACTTTAATATACAATGTTAAGGTGCGTCACAGAATTCTGACCTGATTAATTTTCATGACGGCAATAAATTGTCAACAACACTTTTTCATGTACCTGTTATACATATACGGGTATAGTTAAGGAATGATATACCTACCTGCTTAATAAATGTATGTATATTTTACACATCTGTTTTATCCTATACGAGAAAATTACAGAAACGTATTCCAATTACCCTGATAAACCCATAATCAAAAAAACACAACACGATTTTACAGACATACAATATACTGTAGATATATGCATACAATATGTATGTTTATTTTTATTTCCAAATAAAACAACAACAACTGGAAAATAAAACGAACCTTAAAGTCATCCTACTTGCAACTTCGCACGGCACGGCACCTTGTTTGAGCCAACAACGAGACATACCAAGGCATGGGAAGGAATCTAGGTGTATCCATATAAATAAATTATAAACATAAGACAACGAAAAAACAAAAAAAAAACTCCATTTTAATGTATAATTACTTATAGAATGCAATCTCTACGACATTGTAAGTATAACGATGTAATTATAAATCGATAAACTGGTCTCGAGATAAAAGTCCCAACTTATTTATGTTCGTTTTTAAGTATTTATTTGCGGTACGAGTATATGAATGTTGTATATAACAGAGACAACATACATAGGATGGTACTTTGTTAGGGTAAGTTATAAGTTTAAGCTGAAATTATTTTGATGATAAAAAAAATATTTTAAATTGACATTCAAAAACTAAAAGATATTGACATTTTCAAAGGTTCACCATGAACTTGACTTGAACTTCTAGCAAAAGGATTTCAAAAAACGAACGATTAAATGATATCGTAAGTGAAAATGTTGACCAAATTTGACATAAACTATAAAATTTGGCAAATGTCATGTACCGAAATTGGTCATGAGACGAGTCTCGACTCTTCAAAGGATGAAATTTCAATCTACACAATCTCCTACTTCATCAAAATCGCAGCTAAATTTTTATGAATTTGACAGTTTATGCAGAACTTGACAATTTAGTTTGAAATTTGTTTTTCCAAATTTTTTAGATTGTTTTATACATCGAAATCTATCTTCGGCACTAATTTCTATTTAACTCTTGGTTTTTCAAAAATGTGACTTTGACGAACAAATTTCTAAAAAAAAATGGATCGATGTTGTTGGATGGGCACTGAGCATTTTGTCTATACAAAGATGAAGGGATGGCTCATGAAATGAGAAATAGATTCAAAACTTTAAAAAAGCATTTCATTCAAAAGCAAGAGGGCGAAAGCACTTGGCAGTCAAACGTCCGTCCCCTTTAACCACCTTGTTTTAAAAATTTTTAAGTTTTCTTGTGAACTGGACATAGAATGAAGAAAACACAAGAAAACGAAAATTCCGCATTTTCAGAATGTTCTGAAATGTGTTCCAGGAATACTAACCCCCAGTTTCACAGTAATCAAAAAGTTCCCGGAATCACCACTGTGTGGCACTCTCAGTCACCTGATTTGAGTTCAGTTTTTTTTTAGGTTTTCACATCTGTCATTCCCATTCTATGAAATTTTCAGCGCATTGAGTACATCTGTTTTTTTTTTTGATTTTTTAAATTCTTATAAATGGAATATAATGTACCGTGGAATTTATTGAAGTCGCCAATGTTTAGAGACTTAAATCAAAGTTTTGGTAGTCAAACAAAAAAAATCTGAATATGTTAAGTGCAACTTAAACTTCTGAAAAACCAATTAAGGTCGGGGTAAAATGTATGACTTAAGGAAAAATAACCTTGCAAAAGTTAAAATCTATGACAATTTTACTTAAGAGACAATAAATTACTTCAAACTTTACCCATCAGACAATAAAACTAAACAGTTACAAAGATTATCAAATGAGATAATTAAGTTCCATTTATTAGAGTGATTTTATGCACTCTTAAGTCAGCCCTCATTAAGAGAATGATCATTCATCAAGAGCAAGTACTTACAACCTTTACTTATGAATTTTTCTTTCTTTAAAATTATTTTTTTTTTGTTTAATCATTAAACAACTTTAAGTTGCTTTACCAAAGCGGAAATTCAACAATTTATTCAAAAGGTACATAGACAAAACTTAATTCTCATCTCGTGCGCGAATATGAAGAGAAAACAAAATTTTATTAGAGAGCAAATAAAAAATATAAAAAGAAAAATTCATCAAACGAAGAGAACTTATACGTATAGCTCTAAGTTAAGTAAGTCGGAAGGTGGTGGGAAGGTAGGTAAGGAAAAAAAAATAGATAAATTTAATTAAATCCCATTTCCTGGAACTGATGTATACTTAAACCCAGGGACATTGCACATACAGTCACATAACTCTACATATATGTATGAATATCTCACACAATCCAGGCGTTCTATATCCCACTCTTATACACATGTACATATGTATGTATGTATGTATGTATAGATTCAAATAAAAAAACTCGTCGAATAAAATTTCCCTTTTATGCGCGCACTCATTTTTTAACAACCGGATGTATGCCCTATTTGTGGTGGAATGGGTGCATTTTATATGTAGAAGGAGAAGGGACGTTAAATTTCAACTTAATAATGGCTGCTTGATATGAGAAAAAAAAAATCATATTATATTATATTATATTCCCATACCCACTCCATCACCATCCCCATCCCGCCCCTTTGCAGATACCAATTTTGATTTTTATGTGTATAATTCAGAATTCAGATTCACAAAAAATGTGAAATTTATATTCGCAAATGAATAAAACCTAAAATAAAATATTATTTTGTGATATTATGACGACCCACAGCGAATTCCATTGAAATTAGTTTTATTGAAAAAATCATTGCATAAAATAATGTTTTTTTACTTTATTTTGGTTTGAAAGTGTCATTACTTAATATTATTATTTTCAGTTTATATTTGAGTTTTGAGCCTTTCTTTTTTATCAAAAAAAAAACAAAAGTAGTTTTAGTTTATATACATATGTAAGTTGTGTTTTAGTTACTGCTGCATAGCTAGAGAAGTTTTTGCTGGCGAAAAAGTGCCAGCAAAAAAAAATATATGGAATGTGTTTGATCGTTTTATTCACTTGAATGCTGTGCTATAGCTATGCAGCCAGCAGTGAATAAAACACAACTATAGTTTGCCCTAAGTTTACTTAAGTCTTTTTGAAAAGACCGATAACTGATTATTTCAGAAAATACTTATTTACTTTAAAGGTGTTTTTTTGGTAAGTGGGTATTCACTTACATCGAAAATATTTGACACAGAAAACAACAGCAACAGATTAGTGAACAAAAATAAGTCAGTAGTTAAAATTATTTTAGTGACGGTAGTTTTTCGGATTGTGAAATGTATGTATAAGGCAGTAAATGTTGCCAGACTTGAGGATGTGTTCATTGTTACAACAAAGTGTAAGCGAGCGTACCGAAACTTATAATTTCTTCGTTGTTAAACTTGCTTTGTCCCAAAAATGTCAAAACTAATAAAATCAGTTAATATCAAGGCAAATAATTTCTATTAGTGTGATAAAGCAATACAACATAAAAATATGTATGACTCCTTTGATCAGTAAACTGACAAAATAATTAGGTTATTACGTCGAGCAAAGTAAGCTGCTTAATCATTATCAACTACGCAACTTAAAGCAATTTACTGGAATTTTAACTTAGTTTTTTTTTTGGAATTTTAAATTCACTTTTTTCGACTTATCAGTTTTTTTGAATAAGTTGAATTTTTATTCCCCAAATAAATGGCCTTTATAAGTAATTGTATACTTCTTTGAAGAAAATTCTTTACCGCGATTATGCAACTGGCCCTCGGCCCTCAGAGTTGCCGGCAACTTATTTCAATTGAACAATCAATTTCTCGGTTGAGCAGCCTTAAGTTGTGTCAGTAGACCTAAGAACAAAAACCATTTGGCTGTAAATCTGTAAATTAAGTAGTGAGAACTCTAAAC
Source organism: Scaeva pyrastri (assembly GCA_905146935.1). Classification (NCBI taxonomy): domain Eukaryota; kingdom Metazoa; phylum Arthropoda; class Insecta; order Diptera; family Syrphidae; genus Scaeva; species Scaeva pyrastri. Next base: position 24,119,381 of record LR989927.1, on the reverse strand, counting down.
CAACTCGATCTACATTTCCATGTATTTTTCAACTCGATCTGAGATTTTTGGCAGTAAAATTTAAAGTGAATTATAAAGTGAAACAATTGGTTTTTAGCTATTCTTTTTAAAATGATTTCGATTAAGAAGTTGTTAGAATGTCAATATGTCAAAGGCCCTCAAGGACAATTTTTTTAGTTATTTCTCTCTAAAAAAAGACGTCACTACCAGATTAGCAGGGAATCAAAGACAAACTTAAAATCAACTAAACAAACAATTTAGCAAAGGGTTCAAAAAGTTTTCTTTAAGGCGATAGCGCTGTAGACGGCGGCGTAGACAAGGTCGGGCGTAGCCTTGGGGATATATGTATGTCGTCGGCTCGCTATCGGGATAAAGAGGCTTGTTGTGATCTCACTTGGTCACTGACAATCGTATTTTTTTTTTTATTTAACATCTCTGAACTTTGATATAATGATACCAGGAACATGAAAGCCATCGAGCAAAACATCTCAACCAGCATCTTGTAAATTCTATTAGAAGTAAAAGTAAGCTGTAGTAAAACTTTAAGACGATCTGTGTAAAACGACAATTATTTTTCACTTATTTTCAAAATCTGTCCAGTGCCCTGTCCCATACTTTTTACTTTCATTTTTAATAACAACACTGCTTGTATCTAATAAATTCATGAAATGCACTGATGATGCACCATCGATGTAGAAAGTAACTTCCTAACTATCATCGAATTTATGAAGTAAAAAAAAAATACAATAATATTACTTCATTGTCAAAAGACCAGAAAATTCATTAAAATTTAAAAGAAAAAAATCAAAATAAAAGAAATATTTCCAAAGTCAAAACCGAAATAAACCGAAACAAATATTCAGAGAGAGCACCAGAATCCACCATCATCGTAGCAAAGATAATCCCCTATAGAAACGAACAAAACACTTTTGCTGCATATGCAACTTCATGTGCAGCAGCACCTAGAAAATGCATCCAGAAAAAAAAAGAAGTAAATAAATAAATAAAAATATATGTATACATACACACTCGTCCATATAATATGTATGTACTGTACATAGATAATATTGAATATAAGCCCCTTCAGAATCCATCCATTGGTTCATCACTGACGACTGTCACCATGCAGATAGACAGACATACCTACTCCAAGTCCACAGTCATCAGATGAAAAACAACGCAAGACATCGCCAAAGCTACTGCTTCGTATAACTCGTAGAAGAGCAGGAGAAATTTTATACAAAAAAAAAAAAACAAGATTTACAAAATATTCAAAATATCAATTCAATGACAAAAGTCTGGAAATCCCTCCAATCCCGGGGCCCTTATCCTGTCATCCAAGTATCCAAGTATACAATCATCCATCTAACCATTCATCCATTCGCATCTGTCTCTATATCTATCCATAGACAACACAATTTTATCAAGCTACGAGTATTCTGGATTGGAGCGGGCAGAGCTTCCAGGGTCGGTGGCGGCGGTAACGGCAGTGGCGACACCGACAGAAGCGGGGGAGTATTGGGTTTTGACTTTGTTTTCAAAGTGCACTCCCATTCCTAGAATTTGTTTGTTGTGTATACTTTTTTTTTCCTTCCCTTTGTTGTTGTTGTTGTATTACATTGAAATGACGAACGACGAACCAGCGACAACGAATATACGAGCGGACGGACGGACGGACGGACGTTGGCTTTATAACAAAATTACTGTATTACAAGAGTTTTGTGAATTGCAAAAATGTTCAATTTGAGTGCCGGAAAAATTGTGAATGTACACATTTGATGGCAAAAACAGGAGGGGATGGCGGCAGTGTATTCGTATACTGGTGGTAATATCTTTGCCTCCTTGAATGTCTATTACTCTATCTATACCTACATACATTCCATGTATGTATATTGTATACTTTCGAGGGGGATTTAAACAACCTGACGGACGTTACACCGGATAAGGTCTAGTTTTCCCTCCCATAAAGCTTATAACCTACACACAAACCGAATATATGTATATCTACAAAACTGTGTTATGTTTAATTCTTCATGGTTGTTTGCAGTTGTTGCTTTCTTTCTTTCCATTTTTAATTTTGTTACATTCCAAAAAGCAAAAAAAGACAACAACAACAAACAAAATAATGTCTATGTTGTTTTTGAACTTTGATCATAAAAAATAGTGAGGTTTTGTTTGGGATTAAGTGCTTCCTCGAAAAAAAAAAGAAGTTATAAACCAAGAAGAATTTATGTTGCTCCATTCCAAAATAGACTATGAACTTTTTATGGTACAAAAATACCAACTCATATTCATATATACAATATACATATGTGTGTATGTTTCCAAAATAAGTTGCTTCTGCAATAATAAATTAAATAGTTTTTTTTTGTATTTTATGCAACTTCAACTTGTGTAGGTACGTACTTTAAAAACGGATGGAAAATTTTTGGTATTCAACATCGGAATATGAATTAACGGAAGTTGATTTTAAATAGAAATAAGAGTTAACACTCTAAAAATACATTCATAGCTAAGGACGATGGGGATTATATAGTTTTCAGAATTCAATTAATGGGATTAAAGTTTAAGCCGGCATAGAAATAGATTCATAAATGAATTCTGAAGCAAGTTTAGTTATGGTTGTTTTAGTAGTCTTAAAGTTCTTACATCATAGACATAAAAAAGAAATAAAATAATTTTGTTCGGTTTATGTAAATACATAGTATATGAAAATTCATGAACAAGAACTTTTTTATAAACTACAAAATTGATACAATGGTTAACTATGCCTTACAGTTTTTGATATTTCCAAATTTAAAGACAGTGCCTTTTTAAAGAACTCTCCAACACTTTCTTTTAAAAAGTGTTCCACTTTTTGAATAAAAATAAAAAACCAAAACCACATGGAATATCTCGAATATCATCAATCAATCAAATCCATTTGTCTACCACGCGATCTTTTGTAGCAACCGAATCGTTCAATCTTCAAAAAAACTAAACCATACGATAGATAAAAATGACAACTTTATCTTGATTAACACTCTGAGCTCCTCTATAGACGATAACGCCAAGGATTTAACATTAAGATCATCAACTCGAAAACTAAGGGTCGCGTCCTAACTTCTTTGAAGAAGCCGATGCGACGTGACGTCAGACCAGGTTCTCCTCTATCATACGAGCTATATGACATTTCCACCGGAGTCTACAGAATGTTGATTTTGTCATAGTATCACAGTTTAAACCAAATATCTAGAGATTTAACACTGTTCAAATTTGTGCAACCCTTATAGGGTTTCGACTATGAAGAGCCTCAACATACTTTAACGTTGTGGTCTGGCTTCATACAGCTCACATTCATTCACATGCATCTTAAAAACACTCAGAACAAACGATCACCAATGCTTCAGCTTCCTGAACTCGAATGCACCTCGAGCTAGAAACAGTAATAATTGTAAGATAAATGAAGCTTAAGACCAGTCTGAACAGCTCAGAGCGAATAAGACCAGAAAAGTTAACTTCATAAAATCATATTTAACTTTATTTCTCGTGACTAGATTATTACAACCCACGTCTACCATTTAAAATTCGTCAGAGACAATGACGTAGAGACAGATTTGTCAAATTGTTGTTTCAATTAGAAGCCAAGTATAATATACAACTGCATGTCGTACATGACCAGTTCTGAAAAACAATTCCTACCAAAGCATGTCAACTTCAGAGAACGAATAATGTTAAATTTGATTTGATCTTTCAAAACTTTTAATACAAGTTTATTTAATTACAATCGTTATTTTTTTTCTTTCATTGCATTATTATTTGTTGGGATATTAAATTAAGTTAAGTTCACAAAAAAAAAGTATAATAAAAATGCTTTCAAGTAGGTTAACGCAAAAATACAATTTTATTGCATATATCGTGCCACGATTAATAACTTTCCCCGCATTAAATAAAGCTCTGCGTTCGCATGTTTGCGTGTAGGTAGGTTACATATTATGTATGTAACTAAATAATATTCTGCTGGCTATAGATGTTGCTGCCACCAGCAACCTTATAAGAATTAATAAGCAAAAAAAAAAGAAATACATACTAATAACAACATCAGCAGCAGTAGCAAAAAAAAATCATTATTTGCCATCATGCTTGCTACGTTCGTCGTCGCTCGTCATTGGTGGGTTGTTGCCAACAAGACCTCGCTCCTCATCTATAGACATCAACATCATCAATAAAATTACAGCCCCATAAAGAAACCAGTGTACGTACAAACATATTCATGTGAATTTCAAAATCCCAAAAAAAAATAACCAAAAAAAAATCGTACATAATAATAAAATTCTTAAATACAGCAAATGCGTATTCTTTTCTTTTTTTTTTATTAATTCCTTAATATTAAAAAAAATGTATATTGTAAGTATTCCTGTTTACTTTTTGATAACGGTAGCTGTGTTGTATGCATTTTTATTTAGCAAACATAATAAAACAAACAAAAAAGCGAAGAAAATTGGGAAATAAAAAATTTAATGTCGACAATTTGTTTTTTTTTTTTTTTGTTTACCAAATTCAAGACGAAGCTGAATATGAAAAAATGCTTTACTAAGCTGCAGTATTACCTACCGTTAACCTTAGATGCATGACCTTTATTTGACTTGGTAACAGTCTAGAGCTGGAAGTTACTTGATGAGGAACGATGTCTCCAAAACGAATAGAAGAAATCGCGAACAATAAAAATTTACAAAAATTTTAAAATTGATTGCCAAAACTTCGGGTCAAATCGTCAACTTTAAGAGTTTAACACAAGTTTTGACGAAAAGAGATTCTCAAAAAAAGACCAATGCTAATTGGTAAAGACATGTTGCAATAATATTTCTTTAGTCATTTACTTTGTATACATAAATGTCATGGGACTTCATCAAGAATGATCACAAAATCCACTCAAATCTAGTATAACAATTAACGTATTGGAAACTTAATTCAATAAATTTGTTATATTAAAAAATAGTCATGTTAAATGTCGACAAGATCGGGTATTAAGTGTTCTTCTTTCATAATTGCCACTATGTTAAGTTTATTGGTAAATGACGAAAAAGCCGCGTCGTCATTGAAAATTAGGTTCAACAAATAGACCACTGCAAACGTACCAGTGTTGGACAAAATAAAGAGATCGCATTTCATTTTTAAATGTTTAAATTGTTCTTGGACACAATAATAGAATTTTGTATGTTCATACTTAAAACGGTATGAATAACATAAGTGGATGATACTCCACCGATTAGACTACATTTAGAACGTAGAAGAGAATATAGCAGAGAGTGTACGCCAAGACCGTGACGAATCGATATATCGTCGTTCTCAACAAGCCAAGAGATTTTTCGTATTTCACAACTTGACGTATTTCACGTGAGGATCACAGCCTAAAAGCGTTCAAAATTCAACTTGTACAAGAATTGAAGACAGGTGACTTGAATTTGCTTCGTGTTTTCAGTGAATGGGCTTTGGAAAATCTTAATGAAAATCGGTTGCTTCAAATTTCTACAAAACTTAGGAAAATCAGAAAGTGACCATCAATAGTAACCGTTATAACGCCATATTAACGGAATATGTGCTTCCTAAAATTCAAGCCCTTAGTATCAATAAGCCCTGATTTCAACATGACTATACGGCGCGGCGCGGCGCTACGAGTCATACCTTACGCGAAACAATGAATTTTTCAAGTAATCATTTTGGTAAGCACTTAATTTCAGGTTTTTTACGGTAAATTGGGCGCCTCGATCGTGCGATATGACATTTGGACTATTTTCTCTGGGGATTTGAAAAGTCTCAGGTCTTCAGTAATAAGCCAGCTATGATTGCCACTTTGGAAGCCAACAAATAATACAAAATTTAAGTAGATAGGTACATAAGGGGTCAGGACCAAAAATGTATATACCACTGAACAAAAGCTGGATCATCAACCAACGAAAAACCAAGAACAAAAAGGACTGAATAATATATAAATGCACTCCCTTTTTAAGATTTTCCTGCTGAAACTCTTGAAATGCAATAATCTAACAGAAAATGATATATAACAAGTAGATAAACTCCTTTAAAGACTTTTTTTTTAAGCTTACCTCTTTCTCGATGTATTTTCTTATCCTCAAAGATATTTAAAGTAAAATCCTTAACGTCGACTCAAGTAGATTCCTCGCATCGATTACCCTTTTGATTAATCTCTTCAGCTTCTCTCGAGAGTATAATCCCAAAATATGAAAATAATGTGCGTAGTCGTGGAGATTTGGATCAGATGACACTATTCCGACAACGATGACGACAGACGACAAACGATGACGATGACGACAACGACGGTAAGCGAATTTCAAAACGGCAGATATCAACGTGAATCAAGGTTGGTAAGTAGGCAGGTAGGTGCGACGTACGACGAGCTATTATATCCCAATAGATGCTACACACTCAATGCCACTTAACAACCATAGCAAGCAAAGGAATAGGGATGACGAACGAGTTGCAAGTTGCAAGTGCCGCAGGGGGAGGAATAACCGAAATACGAGCAGCGATGAGCAGGGAGTGAGGAGGAGAAAACGCGTAAACGTGAATTTAATTATAATCCAATAAAGGTCGTCCACGGCGGCAAGAGGCAGAGTAATAATCCTCGGTCCTTGTTAGAGTGGATTTTGTGTTGTCGCGAGTGCGGAAGAAGAGGTCGCAGGGAGGTTGCAGTGTAGGATACCGATTCAGAGCCCAGCCCAGAACTGCTCTCCGACGAAACGACGACGGCAATGTAATTTTATTTCAATTTATTTTTTATTTTTATTTTTTATTTTGTTTTGTTTTATTCCGGGAGGAGCCTTTTCGATGTGGATTCAATGGTTTTGTGGGATGAAGAGAAGACAACGACGACGACGATGATCACACAACAGACGAAACGGACGGACTATCCGCAGTTTGTCAAACTTTCATTCGCCTTCATGTCGATTTGGGAAATTCCCGTGGAGCTATTTCGCATTTTCACTATGAACTTTCTTCTCGAAACAACAACACTCCCCGGATTATCACATAAAATTTAATTATTTCCCCCGAGGATTTCTCAATTCGGGACAACGACCACGGCAAACATGAAAATCACAACATTCAACACTACTCCCGACACACAATCTCGTCCAGAAGAACCAAACTCGGCCTCGACAACTGCAAGGACTCCGTTTTGGTTTTTGGTTTCGATTTCGGTTTCGGTTGGGATTCTCGAGAAAAACAAACCACAAGCGGCTGCTATAACACTTCACTTTTTCTGACGAAGACGAGGACGATGGGCGAAATAACGACAGCGACAAGAATGACGAAAAGACGACAGGCCAGGCAGTGTGTGCAGATGGAAAGAAACTCGCCGTGTATCAGTTTTGACAAATGAAAAAATACGTAAAAAAAGAGAATTGATGGATGTGAATGGGATTTTTTTCTTCTTTGCTTTTTTTTTTGACTCGGTTGCTTGTTCACTCGCGATTGTATATTTTTTCTGAGCTTATAACTTACTTCACAGTGGATTTGATGGTATAAAATCTAATTCATTCAACACGCACACTTGATGGGTTTTGTTTTATTTCAATTAAACTGATTTATTTGGTTTAATTGTTGGTTTAAAAAAAGAAAGAAAAAAACCAACGAACGAACGATACTCTGCAGATTCTTGAAGCGTCGTCCATCTTGGATATTATATTCTGTCATGTCAGATTTTTTTTTGTAGGCCAAATGGAATGAATGGTTAATGTATGGTTGGCTCTTTTTGTTGGGGATTGTTTTAAGCGCCGGGTAATGATGGTTTCTCTTTTGCACATATGTAAGAAAATTGGAAAAAAAGTTGTGTTTATTTTTCGTGAATGGATTTCGAAATTGTTGGCTCGAAATTCGGAGCGGCCATTGCTGTTTCGAGTTGTGCGAATTTGTTTTTCATTGAAAGTGTAGATGGCACTGAGTGTGTTAGAGAGAGGAATTTATTTGAGTTGGTTACACAAGATATTTGGTTTGTTTGAATTAGAGTTTTTGATTATAACTATGATATTTTTTTCCAGTAAAATTAATTGAAATTTGTCAAAATACCACAGAGATAGAAATTCCTATTGAAGGAACTATTAGAGGAGCTTGTCAGAGATCAATGAATTACTTTTGGGGTGCAAGTGTCAAAATAATTCTTCACCAACCATCAACAATCAAAATCAAAAATTAAAAAGAACAGATCAGACTTCAAATGAGTAACCTCAAAAGCTATCTTATAAATTTATTGAAGATAAATATATATAATCGGGTGTTGTTTTGCTTTAAAACTTATTTAAAATTGACAGAACAGACACACTGACATAAATGTAAAAGCGCACCTTTTGCCCAGCTGATCTGTTGACATTTGATTGTCATTTGGAGAATAATGCTAATAAACAGATTGACACAGTAACTTTGACAACCACATCACTCATTTTAGACCAAGTGGTTTTAAATAACTTTAAATACATTAACTCAGCAATGCTAAAAATATGAATGTCAAAAACGCTGTTCACGTTGTAATCTGTAATCCACATGAATTTTGATGTCTTTGTTGTCAAAATTGCTTCAAATAAGTCTTTTAAACGCTACTTATAGTTGACAACAGAATTAAAACATAGTCTAGTCCCACCTGTTGGATTGATTGTAATAAAAATTTATCTTTTCAGGATTTAAGTCTTTATTAAAATCTAATCAAGTTGTTTCAAGATTATAGAGGAATAGTTTACCCCTGATTCAGTACTTTGCCTAACTGATTTTCTTGAACGAAAAGCGGTAAGTGTCAATCTTACTCTTAAACCTTGGTTGACCCTGAAATAAACCACGGTTTAAATTATAAACCACGGTTTAAATTATAAACCACGGTTTAAATTATAAACCACGGTTTAAATTATAAACCAAGATTGTTCAACTGCATCATTCTTTCAAAAACTTTACAACAGTCTTTTACGCTTCATAACGAGTTCAAATTGGTTTGAAGTTTCAAGATTTCTGTGATGATTTAGATGTGTTATCAAATCTCCAACAAAGAAGAAGTAGATACAAAAATCAAAACAAAATGAACTACGGCTCTAATTCAGTGAATTGAATAAAAAGTCAAATAGTTTTTGTATTTGTGTAGATTTTATTTTTTTGTTCATTCATTTTTCTACTTTAACATCTATTCTGTTATTTTGTTGTTATTTTCTTACATATCTTTTGTTTTGTACATTTAACATTAAGTTTATACACATTTTAATTCTTCAAGTTTATATATAATTATTTTATTTTTTTTTTCGTTTTTTTTTATATAACTTTCTACTGTGTTAATCTTAATTAAACCTACTCGTACACTATATAGACGATTTTAAGAAATATCTATATCCAATTAGTATTATGTGTATCGTGAGTTTGATTTGTGTATTACTGGTTCAAAGTTTAACAATATTTTATTTTCTTATTATTTTTTTTTTTTGCAAAAGAACATCTCACTAATAATGAAATATATTCTATACAATAAAATCAAACAAATTAAGAATTGAAAACAGAACCTTAAAATATACATAAAGAGCTTTTGCAGTTATAAGTCTTATGGAAAATAATGCACTCAGTTGATGTTTTTTTTAAATTATTTGTTTTTTATTTTTGTTTTTGTTTAAACTAATTTTAATATTTAAGAAATACATGATTTAGGTTTTTTAGTTTTTTGTTTTTTTTTTTTATAAATAAAGTTACGTTGGGAGAATCTTATATTTATAACAATACAAAATTTTTCATTTTCATTTTTTATTTCTATTAAAGGTAACTGGGATTTACATAAAAATAATTTGTTAACCCTTTGAGTTTTTTTTTTTTGTTTAAATATTCAGGGACACAAAGCTTAAACTAAATATTAAAAAATATATGTTTATTTTTATTTTCTATATCTTTTCTTTAAAATATTTCATTAATTTTTTTCTTTTTCAAATATGCGTCCATCCATCGTTTAATTCCATTCACACTCTTCATCATTTTAAATACCATGCATTCTTTTAAATTCAAAAATCCAAATGGAAAGTATATAAGGATCAAATATTAATTTGTTTCACTTTTAATTTTCAAATAAATTTTATTTGCATTGATTGTTATCTCTTATTTTTGTTAAAACTGTGATTTTTGACTGTGAAATATTAAATAGTGATACTTAAATGCTATTGAAGGAATTTAAAGGGTTCATGTTTTTTTTTTCTTTTAAACTTGAATTTACTTAACAATAAATAAAGAATTATAAAATAAAATAATATAAATTAACAAAAAAAAGACTATACATTAAAATAAAAAAAAACATAAACAAAAGTTAAAACTAAAAATAATAATAAGATTATTAAATCACATCTGTTATCACGGTTATCTTCAAGCGCAAAAATTAAACGATAAATCGCATTCGATTCTACTTCGATTTTTTTTTTCTTTTTCATTTCTTCATTTTTACATTTTCTTTATAATTTCTCGTTTTCTTACGATTTCTTCTTCTGTGTTTCTTTCATTTTGAAATAATAATTTTGAAATTATACAATTTTATTCTATCTGAACTGGAACCCACCACACGGTGTGTTGTGTTGTGTTGTGGTGAGTTTATATAAAATTTTAACCAAATCAAATGCACTCATGGCAAATTTCGAATTCGAAGAAATCAAAGAAGTACGTTTACTTATTGTTTGTAGTGTTTTGTTTTTCTTCTTCTATTTTTACACAACTGGTACACAAACCCATTCTAAGATTCGAAATAGCCAAGACCAAAGCCAATTCTAGGCAGCCGCTGTAATTTTCGGTGTCGAAATTGGTGCTGTGCCTGAACTATTGGTGGGCGAATTGCTAGCGGATGGGGCAGCGCTTTCGTCATTATTAGTGTCATCGTTGATGGCATTAATAATTGTTCCATCGGGACCAGTTGTGGTGCTGTTGGCAAGCATATTCGCACGCAACTCTGGTGGTAGGAATATTTTGACAACATTTGTGATCTTAACTCGGCAATTCGGGCAGTTGGTCAATCTGGAAATGAACGAAACAAAAAATGTAAGTTAGAAAGGGTTTGTGAATGGTAAATGTCAAATAAAAAATCAACTGTCAAATTTTATCGTAGACGGTGCTCATATTGGAATGTTCTGATATAGATAAGTCATTTTTTAACTATGAGTAGGATCTAGATAAAGCAAATAAATGTCAAAATGAGCTGCCTGACAAGAACTCTTTTGAGGTGGCCCATTTTGACATTTAATAAATTATCTCTATTTTTGTATAGCCATTAAATGCTAACCAACCAGTGTAGCTTCAAGAAAGCTTAATTTGAACACTGCAATCATGACAAACAACTTTCACAACAGGACGTTAATTTTGACATCTACATTATATAGACACTTTAATCAAAGTAAATCTGCAGGTGTTCTAAACGGAACTCTTTTAGTCCCTTTTTAGGTGACCCATCTTGACGTCACACCATTTTTGTCCCACTAGTACAAAAGTGACAGGTTAGTGAGAAATAAAATGCTGAAATGTCAGAATGAATCACCTTAAAAGATTCCAATGCTAACACCATCCAAGGCAAAAAGTTGTTGCACTGCTCAAAAAGAACAAACGTCACTTTGACATTTTGGATTCGATTTGCACATGCATACATATATATAAAAACTATTTTTGAATTTGAATTCTTACCTTGCTGCGCACTGACTGCACGCCATAACATGTCGACACGGATTGAACATGCTATTTATTGAACGATCCATACAAATTTTACATGTCATCGCTTCTGAGATCCTTGTATCGACACATCGTTCAATTGCTGCTTCCCGTTCTTCTTTCTCCTTTATGGCAAAGTCAACTTTTCCACCAACAATTGCCCCATCTTTTACCGTACTTGGCAATAATCTACTAATGTCATCGGCCGTACTCGTTGATGCTGATGCTGTTATTTCAATACCTCGTTCGTGTAAAATACGTCGTGCTTGATCGTGTACCTCGCGGCAAGTGCGTTGTATATCGAAAACATAACGTTTTCCTAATTCTGTGTCTTCTTTAAACATCGAAGCAATCGTTCCTTTGAGATCACGTGTAAATTGATTGGTTACCACACCGCGTACTTTATCACAGACATAGAATGCATGGCGTTCGGTTATTGAACGATAGAGACCAGCAGCGATTGCATGCTTTTGCAGTTTGATCTCGAGTTCCTTGCGATCGTTGTGATCGTCAACGTATTCCAATTTAAAGGTACGCCTGAAGGATTTAGCTGCTGCAATCGCACTGAATGGGATGCTGCAAAGAAAGAAAGAAAGAGAAAAAAAAATTGTTAATAAAGACGGATATTTGACAGTTCTAACTAATAGTTTTATATTTCCTACTCTTGAAACTGTCACTGAATATAAATGTCATCTAAAGATATGAGGTCTTATTGTTTAAACTACTTGAAGCTGGCCATTTCCAGCAATGCATTTCTTATCATTCGGGCAGCTAACAAACAGTTACAAATTTACTTCATTTATCGCATAAATATAGAAAAAAAAGTAGAATAAAAAAACAGAAACAAAACAACATGCAACTAGCGCCACATGTAATCTCTTGAGAAAATTTCTCTTGGCGTATCAGCAAATTACAAGTATTCAAATAATGGATTTCCCAGAACTGCCATGATATTTCAAAAGCAAATCTTAAGTGGATTGTATAAGTCACTATGCCTCGCAGCTGTCGGGCGGTGTGGTGTACTGCATGCATCTTGCAAAATTGAATCAACTATAATATCGTATAATATAATCAATGGAACCACATTGTAATTTTCCACTTTTGTGATTGTGGTATGAGGAACTAAGTTAGCTCAGTTGATAATAGAGTTTTGTTCTCTCGAGGTAATTGAATTCCTTGGGGATTCAATATTTATACTATACCAACTAAAATATCAAAACAAAAACCCTTAATTTGTTTTCTTATTAGTGAGCCACTTAACGAAACCTTTTGAAATGCCAAATGTGACAGCAAATACTTTGCAAAACACACAGATAATGAGAAAAAGAAAATACCTGACATTTCGCCATAAAATTCCTTAAAGAGAAAAGTACGAATTTGTCAATCTGAAGTGACAGCAAACACTAACTTATCGAAAAATATTAGGGTAAACGTCAACAAATTGAATGTGTTGGACGATTCTTAACAAACGAGAGGTAATAGAGGTTGAAAGTTCAATGTTTCTACCGGGTAATATAAATACATCACTTGAGTTCAAATGACAGCAGTTAGATGATGTTCAAACGAATCTGACCACAATTTACACGATGACTTTCTTATTGCAATTAATTTAAAAGAAAATATTATTCATTAAAAAGATTTATGCGACCAAAATGCTAATGATATTGGTCAAAAACATAAGTCAAGACAAAAAAAAAACCTATAAACCCAACACACAGCTTCCGAATTTCAATAATGCCTCCTCATTCCCTTAATTTATTTTCACTTTCCCATAACCTAAACTTCGAATAACAATTTCCAATTACTGTTCCATAAAAGTGCTGATTGGATCCCATTTACAAAGTTTTATCATTATTGTACCTTCCTTACCAAAAACAACGCACAAAAAAGACCCATTTCGTTCCATGAAAGATCACAATTTAAAATAAACTTCCATCACTCAATCGCACAAAGGACATCATTAGTTACATCTGTCTTCACAAAAGTAATCTTTAAAATAAAAAATAAAAAAAAAAAATCTACCTTCAGAATAAGCACTAAAAAGTGGAAGATACAAAAAAAAAAAGAAGAAAAAATGACAACAAAAAACGAAGAAGGAAAATCATCTTAATATGGACAGAAACATTCGTCCTTAAGGTCAAATGGGGCAGAATTTTTTGCCTATTTACGAGATAAATCTTTTTTTTTTTTTGTCTTCTTGTCACACTTATCTTATTCAAAGCTCTCTCTCTTTCTCTCTGTGTCTCTTTCTCTGATGTCATAGCCAAGCCATAGCCACATAGCTCCAGGAACCAGAATTCATTTTTATCTTGATAATACCACCCAAAAGTAAGAGAGTGGTTGTTGAATGAAACATCTACTATACTCCTATAATGGATGTGAGTCTAAGTATGGTTCTTATAAAAATACCTAAATTTAGGTGGAATTATTTTTATTTGAAAAAAGTTTTGCCTGGAAAGGAAATACTGTATATGACTATGACATTCCAACTCGAGTTATGTTGTGCCTTATGATAAATGGGGGCAATTTACTGGTTATTACAAAAAATTACAGAGTCAACATCAAACCAGAAAAAAAAAATATAATACACTTAAAAGGAACTCCCCCTACTTAGCTCTGTTCGTAGAAACCAGCAAAATCCGAATCCCGAGCCTCGAGGACTTGACGTTTCTCATAAATTGAGTCAATAACCTGACAGAACATAATACATAACGATTTTCCTCGATATAAAAACGACACACCTCTGTCCATTGACCGTTCATCGTTGGTAAACACGTTTCAATCGATCAAGCTCCTTAACATGGTAAATTATACACGAATAGGGTCAATCGGGAAATTATAAATTTACGTCCTGTTCTACTTTTTGTTGGACGGACGCGGACGGACGAGTAGAACCCTCTTTCGTTGTCGTTCTCCGAATCAGTTAAGTCTCTGACTCTGACTCTGCCTTGCCTTGCCTTATTATATAACCATGAACATGTTCGCATAAATAATCTCCCTAGGGAAAGACACCTTTTTAGTAAAATATTCCATGTCCAAGGAACATCATCATGTTCGTGGAGTTCGTATATTGGCATTGGCCAGCATTTTCTTAAGTCGTTTCTCTGGAGATCCACCAAACATGGAAGTTGGAGAAATTGAATAAATAAAAGAGGCGACCAAAAGTGCAAAATACGAATTTGCAAGGAACGAGGTTAGACCGGATTGCGTTTTGTTACTAAATGGTACATACACACATTCTGGCCAAACCAGTAGCAAATTGCCATAAAGATTGAGGATGGGTACAGAAGACGAACGATGACAGGTGCAGTTGCACATCAATTATTACATTGCCAATAATGGAGAAAAAAAAGAAAATTAATTTCACGAAAACTATCTTCAAGTTGGTTAAGGTGCGTTGACATATTTGCCAGGCTGAATATGTTTTTTTTTTTTTCTAAATAAATATTTGATAAAATGACACTTGACATTCCGATTCCATTTTTTCTTTGAACTTGTGCGATACATTTTCTTGATTCTTAGGTTTCCTCAAACGTCAGTTATTCCAAAGATGACAGCTGTCAATAGAAAAAAATTGACAGTTGCACAATTTTGAATAAGTTGCACCACAGTTGAAAAGTTTAAATTAGATTTAGTCAGGTTTAACGGGGGTTTAAGTACAAACATACAACTTTGAGCACCGACTAAACGGCTAAAACTCACTTAACGCAAAAATTGATTGATTAGTGAATCAATTTGACAGGAAGTCCATTAAATGCTTTCGAACAATGTGAATGGGGTTAATTTGTAAGAGGTCTGTTTGACAACTTGATAATAAGAGAAGTTCGAGTTCTATTTAAAAATCTGTGTTAAATATTTGACATTTGTAGCAAACGTCATTGATTTTGATACAAAAAATTAATGTGTACCCTCTTAACATACTTTAAACAAAAGGAACGTGGGTATTCTAAAAACAAACCTAACCTCAAAATAGATACATTTATCCATGTACTTTCAGACTTCCGTGTATTTTACTGTCAAACACACTGTCCCGAGTTTTTCAATTAAAGTGATTGTTCTTCAACAGAATTTAATGGAACTTACTTGTTTTTCTCATCTCCAGTGCAAACCGTGATGCCATGAGCACCTACCGCAATATCACAACGCACTGGATTCTCATTTGTGGTAACACCACTAAAGATCTCCTCCCCATAACCAGGCAACTCTTGGATTTCCTGCAGTAGCCAGTATTTTGCCGATTTCGGTGGCATATTCAACCTTGCCAGTTTTTCATGTTCGACAGCGATTTGACGAAGAAACTCATCAGGCAGCTCACCGTTGGTATCATTTGCTGGCCTTATGATGTAGTCCTCGTAAATTTTTAGTGGTGATGTTACCATTAAATTCTCTACACTTAATACATCCGTTGAATTGTTTGATACTGCTGATGATGATGCCGTCGTTGATGCTGCAGATGATGTCGACGATGATGATGCTAATGTTGATGATGACGATGCGGATGTTGATGCTGATGCTGATGCGGATGCTGATGTTGTAGCTGATGCAGATGTTGCTGCTGCTGCAGCAGAAGGCGGTTGTGTACTAATGGCGGGACTTGACGATGATGATGTTGAAGCTATCGAATGAACACCTACGGCTATATGCGGATGACTATGATTGACCGAATGATGTGGATTGTCAATATTTTCACAGGATTTTTGTTTTGAAAGGCGACGTTTCTTCAATGTAAACACATAGTCCTTCTCTTTTTTCTCCTTGTGTTGTTGTTGGATAAGTTTAAGAAGTTGTTCTTGTTGTTCCCGTTTCATGCGTAAGGGGCATTTGGATTTCAATGACATATCATTAAATCGAATACTATCGGCTTGACATAAAAGTGCACTCAATTTTGCAGCGTTATTCCAATCTTTGGCATTAAGTCGGCCTTCGAGTAGATCCACTTTGGCTTGCATGTAGAAGAGATTACGGACACTTTCTTGTAGAATAAAATGAACTGGTACCCAGAATTTAACTCGCAATGCCAACATTAGCTGAATGCCACTGCTACAGCTGCCATCTTGGGTGAGGCGATTGCGTAGATTTATCCATTGGCGGGGTCGTGTTTCCTTCTGATTGGGCAGCCAGTGTTCGAGCCCGAAATATTCCATTTCACATATTATGCCGAGGGCTTTGCAAACCTGAAATGAAAAGAATATAGGTATTCAATAAGTACCGATTGTCAATATTAACTAAGAGAATAAATATAAGAAATGACATATTTTTGACATTTGGGACGAATTTTTCTGTCAAAAATTAAACAAGAAACTTAACACTCAAAATAATTAAAATTACTGTTGGGACTCCACCGCTGAAGATAAGCTCTAGAATTTTTTTTTAAATTCTTATTTAATTTCACCATCATCGTCCTCTTTTTGGTTAATTCTGTAAAACTGATTCCAATCCGATTTAAATAAATAAATACAGGATTCAATTTTAATTGAATTCGATCCCCTGAAATTCCCATAGGAACTCAAAAAACAAAAAATATAAAAAAACAGATACAAATGTTATTTCAAGTGGAAAATAAACCAATGTAATTCACCTCAAAGTCAACACACCACAGTGTGGTCATATTTTAAAACCAAAACAGCTTTTCACTTGTGTCAACCGATGACAACCCCAGGGAGATGAACGATGCAATTTGCCACAAAAAAAAAAAAAATAAATAAAAAAATAAAAGGAATCAGAAGGATTCAACTTGTGTTGGAAAAGCGAGAACCCAAACGACAATCAAAAGAAGGAAATATCTTCCCATTTAAATTGTATTTTTGTCTGCAGTTGGATGGGTTTGTAGCTATTATTCGAATGTTACGAAAATCCCTCTATGGCAGAAAATGGATGTGTTAAATTGCATTTCACATTTTTCAAAAAAAAGGATACGATCGCTCGCGCA
Organism: Scaeva pyrastri; assembly: GCA_905146935.1. Classification (NCBI taxonomy): domain Eukaryota; kingdom Metazoa; phylum Arthropoda; class Insecta; order Diptera; family Syrphidae; genus Scaeva; species Scaeva pyrastri. Next base: position 24,101,755 of record LR989927.1, on the reverse strand, counting down.
GATATCAGGAAGCATCAGTAAGGCCTTAGAAGAGAAAGCACATTTGTCTCATTGGAATGGGTAAAGTGTCAGAGAGATTTGGCATAGGATTTAAGATAGCACATACATACATAAGAGCTTAGTTCCTGAGAAATGTGTCGTTTTAACTGTTATTTTCGCCTGTTGGAGGCTTCGTTGTATGCTTCTAAACATCACAAATGGTGTTGTGGAATCCAACTGAATCTCATGCTTTTCTATATTATGTCATGTCATTTGGTTTGTTTCTATTTTCGTGAATTTGACAGAAGCCAATGACCCTATTTGTCGTGTCATTGCAGTTTATTTAAATATGCTTTCGCGATTTCAACTCTTATCCTTGAATGTGTTTCATTTTAAATGCCAACATTCACATACATAGCCCAAGTGCATCCTTACCCTTATTTTTGTTTGTGTGTGTTTAAAGAGTCTCTATCCTTGTATCTACATTATGTTTTTTTTTTTTCATTAATTCTCTTCGTTTTGACGAGTGAAACTTTCGTCTGCTTTTGAAGTTGGAATGGATTTGGATTTCGAAAAAAAAAGAAGAAGCTGTTGGGATGTGGTTTAAATAAACACAGTCATTATTTTGAAGGAAAGAAGTGTCTGTCTGTCAGTCAGTAGTGTTGACGATGAAAAACTGAGGTGGATGAGTTTTTTTTTTTTTGAATATATTTACAATCTTCGTTGCTTCGTTTTTAATGATATGTGAGTCATGTTTTTTTTTTGACTGAATATTTAAACAGTAATACGAATATTTTGGAAAGAACCACATAACTCAGATGATTTGTAAACTTTTGGTATACGTGTTTTAAATAAGTTAGGTTGATTTACATTTGAATTTAAGTGTTTTAGTTGACAATTTTGTTATGCTGCTTTTTTGTAAATGACCATGATAACGGTTAAACTTGAAGGATTATTTTTAGATGAAAACTTTTTAGTTAACACAATTACCGGTGAAGATGCATCTAAAATATACTTCAAACTTTGTTCAACAAAGTGGTGTTTTGAAATCTTGATCTGATGACAAGTACATAAGTTTAAAGTTTGAATCTGAATTGTGATTTGGAGCAAGGTAATGAAGTGACAGTTTCGATTTAAAACGTGGATGTGTGGTATTAAGTTCAAGTCTTTCATTTTTCGGATGTGTCAGATTATTTTCTACACCAAAGTGCTAGCTGTCACTTCTAAAGTTTTCATTTATATTATAGACATGGACTATTTTGAATCTATTTTGAATTGAACCAAAAAATCATGTTTCAATCCGATTCATGTAAACATCATGGCGAATTCGGATTCAAAAGTATTTTGACAATAATTCACAATGAACTTTTCCCAGTTCACTCGACTGATCTAATGTACAAGAAACAAAGTTGAACTCATTATCAATATAATCCAACATTTAATTATAAGAGAATTTAAACTTCTTGAAATGTAAAATATTAGTTTTATAACTAAATGATTCACAAGATGAACTTTTCAAGTACCTATCCACCATTGAGCTCGATGGCTTCGGCGATTGTACTCCCCAGGAGTTATATATAACAAAACATCCAATTTCAACCAACCTTTCTCATCGAAGAACTAAACCGTTCCTACCTAACTTTTAAAATTACTTTCTTCTTATAAATAGTACATATATAATATTGCAACAAAGAGAAAGAAAATTTAATTCTCTGAACTTCCTGACGAACCCACAAGCACACTTAATCCAATTTCCGTGAACAATTAAAAGCAGTTTCCACAAGCCACAAAACTCCTTTTTAAATTTTCACCATCCTGACCATAATAAAACCCACAAAACACTGCCATACTAAACATTGAATTTATCACGGATAACGGATCCGAGTTCTTTGTTAATTCAGTCGTGAAAAAAAAAATAAAAAAAATAAGAAACCTACACTACCAAGACGAGGACTAAGACCAGGACCAGGAACAGGACCAAGCCCAAGCCCAAGCACTCAGGAAGACTTAACTTAATGGATTTCATAAAGCCTTTGAAACCGTTTTCACTGACAATGGGTGATAAATTGGTAAAAGTTCTCGAAAGAATTCTTTATTCTCTCCACCACACCGAATGAAGGAATTTCTTCTCTATTTTAGTTTTTTTTTCTTTTAAGTCTTTGTATTGTTTTTGGTTTTCAATTTAATTGAATTTCGAAGCCAAAAACAAAATAATGATGACTGAAAAACAATAAAATCGTTGAAATGAAATCTCGATCATAATATGCGGGGGATGTCCATTGTCCATGTCATCCGCCATCGCCAACGCCATCTTCATCTCCCTCATGGCCCCCGAAAACAAAATGATACAATTAAGTTTTATTTTTTGGGGGGGAAATAGAAGTTTTTCTGATGAAATTTATTCATTTAAATAAATAAACATAGCAATTTATTGAAATTATATTATTTTGAGTGAAAAAGAGGAAACAAAATAAAACCGAACGATGGAATGTAAACAAAGAATTAAATTTGATTGGTCAATATTTTTGAACCCAACCCAAGGGAAAGGGAAATCATTAGAGAGAAATAAAATAAATTTTATTTAATATTTAAAAAAAATCTATTGATTGCTATTATTTTTAGTAAATAAATAAGGTGACAGGAGGAGGGAAATATATTTGAATAATTTTAAATAGAAAATCCTTTAATTACGTGGAAGGTACATCACTAATTGGATGCACTTCTAGTACTCGTATCTTTCGTTCACTATTCGTTTCGTTAAGTAGTGGTCTGATTGACAGTTGATGTGATCGAGTGTTCATAATGCTTCATCTGTCAAACTTGAATATTCTTTTTGTTTAAACTCATTTTAACTTGATACTATTGAGTCGAATTGGACTAGTTGAAAAGGGGTGTAAGCCAGTTTTATATATTTATCGCTCATAAACGTCAAACTACTGACTTTGGAGAAAATTCTTTTTGACTTTGATGTTTTTTTTAAATAAGTAAAGAAACCATTCAAAAAGTCCACGACCAAACAAAGTTTTTAATTTTTAAACTAAATTCCTTATTGAAAGTTTAAAGGCAAAAGAAACTTTAACGATGATCAATACTAATATAAAAATACTTCAGAGAAACAAAAGCAATTATCATTTTATATGTGAGTTTATAAATAAAAAATGTTCGTGTACTCGTACTTGAGGTACCTATTTATGAAGGTTCGTTCTTCCCTTTTGTCCTATTTTTGTCGTTCCGTCCACGTTATTTAATCAATACGGATTGTTAAGTTATTTATTATTATTTTTTTTTTCTTAACGATAACATATAAAGTGGTGAAAAATCAATACCTGATTTTTTTTTCATTCTAATTGCTTTCCAGTTGGTATCTATTCTATATATAAATAATATGGCCTCTTTTGATAACTCGATAAAAACGACAGCAAAACATTGATGATGACAACAATACTATTGACATGCTTATGTAAAAAGTCGCACTTCAAGGCTGCTAGATACGTCAATAACGTCAAAGTCTATAATTGACAAATACAATTATTAGGTATACAGAAGTTTTGAATAAATAATGTACTGTGTCTACTTAAAATTTAATATCGTGTCGTGTGTAACTATAAAGTACATACTTGAAATAAAAGTTAAATTTTAATAATGACATTAGTAGGTACTTATTCAATCGGTTGACATTTCTGTTAAATTCATTTTGTACTAGATTAGTAGTTTTTATTAGACACGTTTATTTTGAGAATTCATTTTTGATATTTTGATTATCGAAAAAATAAATTTAGATAATTTTCCAAAATAACCAATTCATTTTATGCATTATGGTTTAAGGCAAAAACAAATGTGATTAATTTTCTTCTGTCATTCTATTACCTTATCAAAGAATTGCATTTTTATTATATCTTAAAATGCTGTCTGGAACTTAATTTGATAAAATAAATGTAATTATATTTTAAGATATTTTATCTGGAAGAAATGTTTGTTGTTTACACGAGACGATGTACGTAAGTAAGTGGGTACTTAAAGTTGTTAAATTTGAATCTTGATGACGAGACGAATTTAAAGTAACAATAAAAGACCTACGAACCTTAAATTAAAAGCGAGCAATTCATAAAGACTTATTGTTAATTGACATTTGAAAGAACACAATGAATATAAATTATATTATTCTTGTTTAAAATACAACTATCTCTCATTAGCTAAGGGCGACATTGTAAATAATCGTCTGAAAAGTACTAGAACTACAGTTGACATTTAAATACATTCAAAATCAGTTTCAAATGTCAGCCCTCAATAATTTATTCATTTGCAATGCATTAAATGGCATTTTTAAGATGATTAATAAAGCTATATCGATATCAGTTTTTATTATTCATAACAAGTTCTGTATTTTTTTTTTATTTTTGCTTATTGCGCATTCAGAACAAGTACCTACATGTTAGCAGACCGGATAAATATTCTATTCCAAGATTAATAACTTAGATAGGTATATTTAAAACCAGTAAAAAAAATTAGCTTATGTAACCACTATCTTAATATTATAAATCAAGGGCAGTGCATTTGATTGAATTCAATGTAAAAATGAACATTTTTGTTGCCTCTTCTTCAATGTAGGAGGAGTTTAAATTTATTTGTTAAATAAAGTATTTTCTTTATTTTTGTAATTAATTTATAAATTGATTATAACAAAAAAAAGTACACACTTCAATTTACACAAGCTAGTTTATAATTATTTGCATTTCATAAATATTCAAATACTTATAAAACGAGAAATGTAATACAATTCAAAGTTCAATTACAATTTTGTTCGTACTGTACAGTTATAAGGTCGGCAAAAATACAGGCACACTTAAAACTATGCATTTTATTCAGTTTTTTCTTTTCTTCCACAGAATATCTATTTCCTCACTCCAGTAAAGAAAAGCATTGTTCTCCTTAATAAAATGCGCGTCTTTAAAACATCTCGATGACAGCTGTCAAATTTGGTTTAGTGTGGATGTTGGACAACCGCAAAAATTGAATTGCATTAGATTAGTCATGTAAACTGAACTTTAGAATGTTTATCTAATGTCATTCAAGGAATAAATTGCACTTACTAGGTTAAAGGCTAAGGCACCTTTCACACTAAGAATTGCTTTCAATAGTGACAATAAAGGATTGTTCAAACTTTTTTGTTTGAACCATTCATTTCACTTGTGTGTAAATAAAATGAATTCGAGCGAGATTTAAAGAATATTCGCACTTGACATATTTTCCTACAAAAATACAAAAACGCATTGTCTTCTTTCTTTTTTCAACAACCTTGACAGTTCTATATTTTAAATAGCTTCTAGGTTTGTATTAATTTGTAATAGTAACACAAATGTCAAAAGTCAAGTAAACACATTAAGGGTAGGTTTAAATCAAGCTTAACAAACAATAAGTCGGTCATTTGAATTTATAATTATAATAAATTGTCCGTTGTACGATTTTAAATTCATGTAGAATACTATAATTTATTTTTTTTTTATAGTGGGAAAAGTGAAAATAAATTATTATCTTTAGTAATTTTGTCATCAATTTTATGTTTAAAATGTGACTCATTAATATACATTGTTAGTCTGTTGCTAAGCTTAAGATGAGTTTCTTATTCGATTTTTCGATGACATCTAGTCGATTGTTTAGTATTTGAACTCAAAAGGCAATTAATGATTTTTAGTAGGAGTTTTATTTATTTGGATTTCAATAGTTTAGTCAACATAAGTCCAGTTTTCATAATATTTATTACCTTTCATATCCTTTTATGGCTTTCAAGTTCTGATTAAATTTTCTTTTTAAATTTCAACACCACCAAATCAACATCATCATTTTTGGAAACAACTTCATTTAAATGAAGGCATCAAACGTCAATACTTAAACTGAATGTCTCTTCACAAAAGTCATTCTAATTTAGGTATTTATTTTTTTCGAAAATATTTAAACCAGTTTAATTTGAAGAAAAAACCAAAACACATAAAATTCATTTCAAACAAAACACAACACACACGATACACGAATGTTGATCGTGATTGCTTGAAAAAAAATCAAACGCAGCAAAATGAACAATTAATCGAATCTTAATTTTACTGCCACTACCATTTCAATTTCAACTAAAACATAAAACACTAAACAGCTGTAGAAATTGTATATTATATACCTACATAATGTACCTTATACCTTATCTACTATCTGTCATTAAATTTCTTATTTCTTTTTACTCGAAACCGGATATTAAGTTATGATCACTTTTTTATTGATTCAATAAAAGAAGAGATAACTATTCAGCTCTTTGATAACGATTATAATAACAGAAGAGATGGTAGAGTTCATTTTGAGAATGACGTTTAGAGACGTCAAAATGACACTTCACTACTTTTTTAAGCTCTTATATCACGAAAACCGATTCAAACTCTTTTTTAAGAGAAAAATAAGATATCTGTACGTAAAAATATACAAAAACCGCTGAGAAAGAGTGTAAAAAAACCGCGAAATTGAAAATTGGACTTTGAACAGCGACCCAAACAGATATTGGACTTTGGACTGAACGTTCAGTGATGATCGTGTAAGTTGAATACTATAGATACTATTGTTGGCATACACTTTACTTTTTTTAGATCAGACTTTTTAAGCAAGAAAAGATACTTTACCGAGACCGAGAGCAATAATTGGAAATTGTGGGCAAAAGTGAGGACAAACAGAAATGGGTGTGTTGGTGTGTGTGTATGTTGTGTGCAAAAGACATTAAAATGTTTTTTTTTTTCCTAACTTTGTGTTGTGTTTATACTCTTGAGGTTTTTTTCCATTCATTTTTTTTTTGTTTGTTATGTTGTGTCCGTTGATTTTCTTTTGTACGTTTTGTATCTTCTTTTTCAGCTTGTAGTAGGTGAGTAATGATTTTCTTTTGTTTTTGAGTTTTTTTTTTTTTCTTTTTTTCCCGATCGTGAGTTGGGGCTTCCAGCATAGGTTAGGCATAGATCATAGACCTCGTGGATCATGGCCGTTGCTTTGTTTATTAAATAACCGTTCTCTTGGTGACAGAATGCGTAATGGGTAGATAAACGGTGTTGCGTGCAAAGCTAAGTCGCATACCTACACATTGTTAAGTCTAAAGCAGATGTGGCATTGTGTTGTGTAATAAGATTGAGGATTTTAAGATCATGAATCATGGCTCATGCCGATTGGTTGAGAAAGCATTGAGCTTTGTAAGGATGCAAATAATAGTTGTGTTTTATTCACTGCTGCATAGCTAGCGCAGCAAAATTTCTCTCACCAAACAACAACAATTTGATTGTTAGTGAAAAAGAAGCCTGAAAAAAATGGCAGTTCATTTGAATGCTGCATTATTGCTATGCAGCAGTGAATAAAACACATCTTATTTGATATTCAGGATTGAACTCAAGTTAAACTTATTTAAAGAAAAATTGAGCTTTGTTTTCGATTTGTCAAGTGAAAAATACATGCGGAACCGTTAGGCTGTCAAAGTGATAGAATTTCGTTGGAAGAGAAATGAGAGAATACCATTTTCATACAAATTTAGGTCTCCCACCAACCACCCACATATTATTGGGAAATTATGATTATTACAGCATTAAATTTTCCCAAAATTAACCCCGACATAATATTAATTAACCTACACACATAAAATTTATACTTTATACATCCGTTGCTATGTACATACTTTATAGCATCATACAACTTTTGAATCCCTCAACGTTTGTCAATTTAACATGCTCCAAATTGTTGAACACGGCATCATCAGAATAACCATTGTTTAACGTTGGTATATTCATTTCATATTTATTAAATGGGGGGCAATAAAAAAATAAAAAAAAAAACACATCATCTCAACAACTACCATCTTCCCGTTTAACTTGCATTGCCATTGCCTCCAGCTGCGTTCGTTGAAACAATTTCCCAGCACACTATTCACTCAAACCATCATTTCAAAAAGAGTACTCCTTCGCCCCCTGCCGTTTCTTTACCCACAAACTATAAAAGAAACACCCTGCTACAGCCTCAGCTTCAGCCTCAGCCTTAGCCGCACCCAACCCAACCAAACCGTCAACAACAACGTTGTCCCAAGTCCCAACCAGTTTCAGTTTGTTGTCTGCCATTGTGTGATCACTCGGTGAGCACGTGCCATAAAATTGTCCATTTGACGCGGTGTGCACACTGCTCAAGCCCCAGTGAAACGGCAACAAAAACGAACCAAAATAAAAAAAAGAGAAAGAAACATAAACATAAACAAACATAAATATACCTACGAAAAAATAATCATAAAAAAAAATAATAAACAGAAAATATTAAAGAGCAAAGCAAACGGACCATGAACGGATTGAATGGGGGAGAGGATGAGGCAAACGCATCAACTGGGATGAAATCATGCTGGTGGTTAGAAGCTGGATGTATCTTCAAGATTCTTCTTGGTTCATATAATCGTTCAACTTCACTGGCGATAACAAGTTATACCACTCCATTTCTTACAAATCAACTGCATTGTCGGCAGTCGGCTTTTGCATCAGTGAATACATACATACAATGAGTTTGTCTCTTATTTTCAAAATGCGCTTGTCAATCTGACAAGCTCCTTTTGTTTTAAATTTATATCCCAGATGTCGCTCTATTATCTTGAATTCTAAGGAAAATTTTAAACAAAACATTTCTTTCAAATGAATTTTTAAACATATGTCGACACTCTTTTTGACAGGTCATTTAATACGAAATTCAAAACAGTAAAAGAATAAACTGTCAATTCATGTTATTTTGTAATTTTTAAAGCAAGCAGTTCATATTATGATGCGCCTACATAATAAAAGAAATTCATTCAGTTTCACACTCATTTGTATTTTGCAAGTGAAGCATAGACAAAATGTCAGAATTGAAATGATAAACTGACTGCGATTGTAGTAATTTATGTGACATGTCTGTTTGACATTTGTTTCAGTAAGCTTTCGGCTAAGTGTCAATGGATTCCTTTATTAAATGACGTTCTTCTTTTACAAAATTGTACATACGTCATTTTTAAATTAAAATGTTGAGGAGAATAGTCTAACTGAGAACAACCTTTCATAAACTATGACAGTTTATTGCATAAGGTAGGTAATGACAAACATTTTTCATATTTCTAAACATTCCTTATGTATACTGATGTCGGGCCGGTTTCTTTGAAATTAAATTATATTAATCTCTCTCTTCTTAAAGATATAAATCTTTATTGCATAAAATCAGAATGAAAATATTCTTGAAACAAATTAATTCAAAGTAGACAAAATGCCAAAGTTTATTAAAAGACATTTTTTTTGACGTCAATAAAAATCTCTGCCATTGCAGACACATAAGCGGGTTTAGGTTTGGGGTTATGAATGTATGTGTATGTACATATACATATGGCACGTGTGTAGAAAGTCTTTGATTTTCGTTTTTCGTTTTCCGTTTTTTTTTTTTAACCCGCATGAATGAATGAATGAATGTATCTTATGTACACGAAAATTCATATCTTTTGAGCAAATAAAATTTCAAGAACTGAAATGAAATGCATTTTATATGTGGATGACATAAACTTCGAGCCTTATAATAAGAGGGGTTAATAGGATAATAAAAAACATTTCTTTGATGACATAGAAAAAATAAAACAGACATTAAATCATCAAACATAAAAAGGATTATCTTAACAAAATTTCAAAGTCCTCCTTCATAGCGATTCAATGACCTACCATCAAAATTCTATTTGTACCTATGTACATATCTAAAATTGACCATAAAGAAGATATTTCAAAAACATCAAAAAACCATTAACAAACCAAAACTCATTTTGTTTTGATTTAAAATCTCAATTAATTTGATTTAATGTTTTGACAAATCATCAAAAATCATTCAATGCTAATTTTGAAAGTGAAGTAATTAGTGTTAAACATTTTTTAATTTGGATTTTTTTTTTTTAAATTGAGAGTTCAATGAAACCATTTGATCGTTGTATGTATATATTTTTAATCCAGATGGCTAAAAAATGTTTTTGATAAAATTGGAATAATTGTTTGCAATTTCAATTCTCCAAAGTGAAAATTTTGACGTTTAATGAACAAATTGTAGGATGAACTAGTTAAGAAAATAATGGCTTGTTGTGTCAAAAATTAACGAATCTGTCAACGAAAAATGATATTTTATTTAAAGTCACATAATATGCGAGAAGAGACATAGAGAATTCATGTACATACGTTAATTACCAAAAATTATATCCTTGCTACAACAAGGACGAATTTTGTATGTACGTATTGTATGTGTGTATAACCCACAAGAACTTTGTTTTTAATTAAGTTAAAAGTCACAGCTTGTATGTATTTACGTATATTTAAAAAAAAAAAAACAATTTAAGAGGTTAATTTTCAATTAAGAATAATAATTTTCCATTTGTCAAGTTATCCGATTAAATGTCACCTTGTACAATGTGATGTTCGTTTTTATTTTTTCTGTTGCGTATGTGGGGTTTTGACATTTTGGTTATCACATTCAGTCAGTTCATATACAAACATACCTACCACAACAAATGGAATGTTGTATGTATTTACCTGACAATGATAAATATAATTTATTTTTAAATATCATAAAACATTTCCGTGACGTGCGTGCGTGTAAACCTCAATGAAGAACAAGAATGATAAAATTACAGTAAATTACTTAATTCAAAAAACAATGTAATTTTTATCCACACACATAAATAAATTGTTTGCAAACGATAAAAATGATTGCTTTTTATAACAAAGGTGAAACTCAAATGTGTAATGACAAAAAATAATAGAAAAGAAGAGGCTTAAAAAGTCAAGTGAATGTCAATTTATTATATACTACTTGAAGATTATTAATGAAATGACATTTGCACTGAATCTGGAATATCCCATGCTGTAAATTACCGATAAAGTCCCAGTTTTTTTTCACTAACTGCCAGTTTGACAGAACTTACTATCTTTTTTTCATAAACAGATCTCGATGATGTCAGAAACAAAAATTGTGGTTGGTCAATTTAAATAAATTAAATATCTACCTACAATCAAAGCAAAATCATTTATTTAAAATAGGACTTAACTGTCAAATCTTGCCCACACATACATAAGAGTATTTCCGTGGGTCATAAAGATTAGGCACCTGTCAAAGTATAAAAAATGCAAAAAAAACCAAAAATTATAATATTGTTAACCACAGCGAATTTTCGTCACGACATTTTTGTGGAAATCGTGCCAAATAAATATTTCCGTGACAGATAAAACGTAGGTACACCACAACATATCCTAAAATGGATAAAGCCAAATTAAGTAGGTAGTTTTTTTTTATATGTATTTACGAATAGTTTAGACATACATATTTGACATAATAACCTAAAGGTACATAACATTGTTCTAGAGTTAAATTATACAACACAAATATAGAACTGCCCTTGAAGTTCCTTTATGACCGTTTAGCCAAAAACTACCGCATTTTATTTCTGTTAACGCAATTGTTATACTTAATGTAAATGTACGTATATGTATCTGTGTGCTTATGTGTGTGTGGGTGCGTGTTTGTTGTCCTAATCGAGGAAATTTGGAATACATTTAAGTCTAACGTAACGCACCACCACATGAGAATAAATTTATAAATAATGATGGTAAAGGATAAATACTTCGGCATACTATGTATATCGTATAGACAACCCCAATCGATATTATATTTACACAAAAGATAAATTGTTTAGTATAAATTAACTTAATTGTTTCCTTCGAACTAATTTATTGTAATTGGTTTTATTGCTACACTTTGTAAAATTGGTTAAGCTATTAAATTGCTTTTCTCTAATAACCCGAATGTAAATATAATAATCAACAAATCCATTTGGGGATTGGGATGTTTGCTTAGTAAAAAGTCCTTTTATCTGTTTCCAGTTTTAATACATTACACTACGGAGGCCATTACAAAAACTATTATGAATTTTTAATACAGTTCAATAAAAGGCATTAGTACTTTGTAATTTGATAAAATTGGAGCTTTAAAAAAATACAACTATAAACATACCCACAAAATACCAACTGTCAGTAATCTTTACGAATCTGTTAATGTCAAAAGTGACAGAAAACATGGTTGAACACAGATAATTTATTAATTAATATTAAATATAAATTCATTTTATTTACTACAATATTTAAAAAAAGAACTGTCAGTTGAAAATGTTGATAATTTCCACAAAGTCTATTTATAAATAAATAGAGTTGAATTCTATTTTTATAAAGTTTCGTAATAATTTCTCATTTCAGGAATAATCTCCCACATTGCCAGTATCTCTTTTCTCTAACAAAATAAATATAAAAATAAGTGAATGTCATCCTCGAAAGTTACGATTTTGACATTTGTAAACAAAAGAGACAGAAGAAGATTACTACATGTAGAAGATTTCTATTCAATTATTAATTTATTAAGAAAGGAAAACAAAGAGATTCAAAAAGTAATCTCCTCCGATTTGGTTTGTTACTTTGGACAAGATTGATATGTAGTCGAATTGATACTCTAATTTCTGAGCCAATAGTATTGAATAACTGATAACGCATGTGCATTGAAAATTTTCAAATTCGATTGCATCATTCAAGTGTTCGTTGTCACAATTGAAGTTTGACAGATTCGCTAAGTTTACATTTTAATTGTTCTTTCTACATAACACACACTCCAACTAAATACAACATCTGTTTGCTGTCACTTTTGACATTGACAAATTCATTAAGTTCCTTTTTTTGACTGTTCTTTCTATATGTAAAACCATGCAAGTCGACTTGTGTCAATAGATTGCACTTTAAACACATAAATTCTCTAGTCAAGTTGATGGCTTTAAGTCAATGCATGCATCACTGAATTTAAAAAGACTCAAATGTGCATGCAAGCACTTTGACATTTAATGCAGAATACAGGCGTGTTTTATTGAATGCATGCAAGTGTTATCGCATCGGTATAAACTACAATTTCTATAGATATGCTTTTCACAAGCTCAAGTCTCGTTAATTAGGTTTTTTTTTTTTTTTTTTTGAAAACTGAAAGCTCATCAATTTCAATATTGATAGAGAGTAAGAGCATTCATTTTTATTTTTGTATCAACGTTCTTGGTTAGCAACCGCCTATAGACTTTTTTTCAATTAATGAACATATAAAGAAACTCATACAAAATTGAATTATTATGTAATCCATCAGCAGTGTGCATCAAGTACAATTAAAAAATCATTCAACTTTGAATATTATCAGATGAAATCATCAATTTTTTTATATGATTTTTTTTTACACTTTACAATATTGATTTGCACTTCAAAAGTCTATAAAGCGAAAGTATATAGACATAGTGACACAGAGTCTAATCTTCAAAGCATGACGTCATTATGGTAAAGTAATAATAATTAAAAAATGCCAAAGGTTTGCATTATTATAATATTAAGAGATAAGACTTATAATAATCAATAAAATAAGTTTTAGTATATAGTAATCGTACTTAATGGAATTCATGAATCGTGACAAGCAATATCAAGGCCTTGAGGGTCTGTAACAAAATGTTAATGACATTCGATTTGCGAAAAAACGTATTTTAATCTTTTTGCAAGCTTACGACATACAGTTTACGACTTAAAAAAATGTCAGTTTTTCTTATCAGAATTCAGTAGAACAGATTCCAGAAAATTGAAATAATTTTCACGAGTGTTAATTTTTCAAGGCCGAACAATGAATCTGTTGTGCTTTTGTCGTTGTTTCTACTCATGATAAAACAACAAGATGAAAGAGAATGTCAAGGGATTCTCCAAATGATCAGATTTGACAACTCTGATCTTTAACTGTAAGCTCACCCTTAAAAAAATGCTCCAACTGTCATACCAAAACATTCTTTAAAGACAACTGTGGCCAAGTTCCTGAATTCACTACCGACATTTAATCTTAACTCAATTATTCACTGTTACAAAATAGACACTGGAGACAACTCTCCAAAGTGTCAACTCCAGCTGTCAATAAACTTTCGAAAGTATGTATACAGCTTTAACTCCGCAAAAATCATAGATCCTCTGACGGAGAAAGTTCAATCTCATAAACTCCAATCAAAATATGAACAAACAAAATGGCATAAAATTGCCTTAGGGACTATCTTAACATAATCCTAATTCATTTTCCTGTCTCTTAATTTCCTATTTATATTTACATAGGTACGAGTATAATCAAATTGTTTTATCCTTGGTATTTTTTTTTTTTTTTTTGTTAATTGACTTTCTTGGAGAATTACGCTTTAGGGGGTCAACTGACTAAGATATAACAATAAAATTTACAAACAGTTTAATATTCATGCTTCAGAATCAAAATGTCAAAGATATTTTTTAAACACAAACAACAAAAAAAAATCCCTTAATCCATTAAAACTCAGATTCATCGCCAAAAGCGGAAGGCAAGGGAGAAGAAGACCAAGTAATTTTCTACTTACAAAAAAAAAAAAAAAAAAAAAAATTAAAATCATCCCTTATTTGTTTGTTGGCTTAATGTTTCTTATATTCTATTATTTTTATTTTCTTGATGAAGGCAGTGAAAAGTATAATATAGACAATAAATACCCTTTCTTCGTTTTATCCGGTCCTTTTTCAATTATATCGTATGAAAAACGAAAAAAAACAACAAAAAATAAAAGAGCACATCAGAGCGCCCGGAAACGGAAACAAAAATTAATTAATCCTGAAACCTCTTAAACTAAACCAAAACAGGATCTTTTTAATCTCAATTTCTAAGAAATTGACAGGATAGGTATATAGAGTACAGTGAAGCAAGGATAAACGGACAGCACAACAAAGAGAGAGTATGGATGTTTCTTTTTTCCTCGATTTATTTATTTCATTAGTTTTGTTTCTTCCTTAATTCAGTTTTTTTTTTTCTTTTCTTATAATAGCTTTGCTGTCAACTATCTTCTCTCTGTTGCTTGTCAAGAAAACTACAAATAACCTTAATACGAGGAACGAGGATATTCCTGTACAAAAGGAAAAGATATCCTTTTTGCAGCAGCAACAAGAGATTTTTCTCTCTCTCTTCTGAACATTGTTTTGTGTGTTGGTCGACACTTCTTCCATTTTTGTTTTTTTATTTTTTCGTTTGGCTTAGTTTTATTGCATTTTTGTATTATTGGTCGAAATAAAAACAAAGCCTTATACTGTCTTTGTCTTGACTTGATTCCATTAGGTATATCTATCGGTAGATGTGTTGGAGATTTCTAGAAGATATTGATTTTCTTCAATCCCTTTCTCTGATGGTGGGGTTTCATGGAGCGATATGTAGCCTCGGGGCGTCAATTTTAACAACAACATCATACAACTAATATTTTTTGTATGTATATACATCCCAAGG
The DNA here is from genome assembly GCA_905146935.1 of Scaeva pyrastri. Taxonomy (NCBI): domain Eukaryota; kingdom Metazoa; phylum Arthropoda; class Insecta; order Diptera; family Syrphidae; genus Scaeva; species Scaeva pyrastri. Next base: position 24,086,389 of record LR989927.1, on the reverse strand, counting down.
CAACTCTTGCCATGATATTGGGGGGCGATTTGAACTTGGCCAAAACAAAAGCAGGTGTTTTTTTGCATTCTATAGAAAAAGGTTTGAAGTATTGGATCAATTTTATTTTATGGACTAAAAAAACAAACCCAATATCAATACCAATACCACAAAAACAACGTGATGCTTAGCTGTAGAACTACTATTCCAAATTCCTATTTTTTCCTTCCCTTCCTTCCCTTTCCCTTCTCTTGTGTTGATGTTGTTTTCTTTTTGAAAGCCTTGCGATATTGAATTTTGCTTTTGCAATTTATTGGATTAAAATGCATATAGGGCTTCCATTTTGTTTTCCATTTAAAATGAAAGTTCTAACGTGTTCAGCATAGATACTCGTATTTGTAGGTACCCTGATGATGCATGCTGCACTGAATAGGTTATATAGACCTCGTTATTGACATTCCCTTGGAAAGACATATTAGTATTGGTATGGGTGACATGGCAAAGACTAAGATTTACAAACTCAATGCACATTTATATTTATGAATGTATTTCATGCACAAGGATGATGGTTTTTCTTTTTTTTCTATTTGGTACATAAACGGGAAACTTTATAGCAAGGTGAAAATTGATTTATGGAAAAAAATATTTGTATTTTGAAAGTACCTACCTACTGCACACATTTATAGTTTCAAGGATTTTTTTCTTTCGAGTTCTGAAGTACCTACCTTGGTTGTTGGTTTTGTAGGAAAAGCCTCAGCTATTGTTTATGGTATTGATATTGTTTTTTTTTGTATATGTATTTGTGAAAAACAGGAAAGCTAAGTCAATGCAAAACACTACGAAACAAGCTTCTAACATTACGAAACAAATAGTACTGATTTTTTTGCTCTTAAGTTAGATGAGATTGACGAAATTTCCTTCTACATACCATTTCTCTGGAAAACTGGGAGAAATTAAAGGCTTAAATTATCAAGATATTTAAAATATTTCAGAGTACTATAGTCAAAGAAAAATTTTGAAAAAGTGAACATTTTAATGAAATGTACAATTTTTTGGTATTTCGAAGAAGTGATATTTTTCAAGGTTAGAATTTTTATTCAGACTCATGCTCATATTAAAAAGATTTCTTAAATTCTTCAAAATTCAAGAAAGTCAGAATATTTGAAATATTTTGAGATTTCAATATGTTTTCAGAAGATCCAAAATGAGGTTATATGGATTTGTGTACTTTTTTTTTTAAACAGATTGATATTTGTACGTTTTCAATATTTACGAAGATTTTAATTCTTAATAGATAATTTTGTTATAAACTCTATACAACTTTTTATCTTTGTAATGTTTCAGATTCAATACCGTTATGTTTTTGAATTAAAAAACCCATCTTTAGATGATAATGACTAGGATTCCGGATTTAATTGACTTTTCAACAAAATAAAATGGAATTAATCTCAATTCAACAAATATTAAGAACGTTTAAATTAGTCAAATTCTATAAATACAACTTTTGCAACATTCCGGAGATGACATTTAGCACTCATATCAAATAACTCACATTTCTGTGAAATTCGGAAATTAAAATGATAAGAAAGAAAACAACAAAAGATTTATAATTACCAAGTATCTTTTTTTTTGTTATATTGTATTGCATGAATAATTGTTAAGCTATTAAAAATATTTATAACAAGAAAAAAAACATAAATATCTATTGAAATTTGCTTTTATGGTACCGGTACCTGTCAGCAAACTCATTATAAATCACTTTAAGTTTTGCATTTTTTGATTAATGTTAATGACCAAAGTCCATGTTTTAATTAGACATGATCTCTACTAAAAAAAATGAATAAAATTAAAATTAAATTAAATGAAATAAGTAACCACAGTTTTTGAAATTAAAGAACAGATAAAGATATGGATTGTGATGGCTTAAGAATAGGAATTTTTTGTATAAATTTCTTTAAGTTATAAATTAACAGAATTCGAGGCAACTTGGGATAAATCACCTGAAGTTAGATTAAGTAACAATCTTCTTTGAATTCAAAGAAGTAATTACTCCTCTAAAGCTTCTTGTTAGTTTGTAAATCCAAATTAAAATAAATCAAATGTTGTTTTCTAGAGAAACGACAGTTTCTGTTTCCCCTTTTATAGATATTACATTATTTTAATTATGTTTTAATATTAACCAACAAAATTCAAAAGAAAGAACTCAGAGATGTTCCTGATACCATGTTTCTTTTTTGTTAGCTTATTTATTTCACAAAATTATTAATGTATGTAAATTTAAATTATTCTTTTTTGTAAAAATAAAAATGATACATTGCATACATCTGACACCGTTTTTTAACAAATGAAGTTACCTACACTTTTACAGAGGATAATTGGATGCAGAGTTGCATAAAATATTTCTTCTTTTTTTTACGAGTAATAACTTTTGATTAAGGAAACTTTTCTTTGCAGGTTTTTCTGCTTACATCTACTCCTGCAAGAGGATATAATATTTTTATTACTGAGGTTATGACTTTTTTCGTAAAAAAAAAGATTAATGCATCCATGAGATTTAATCTAGTGTGGGATGATTATAATAAGAAGTTATTTGTGTACACCGAGAACACATCCAATAAGAATTTTAAATTAATAAGAAATGAAATAAAATTTTGGTGGAAATATTTTACATTTGTCACATGTAAAAACCTCTGCCACTGAAAAACTGACATTTTACATCCTTAATTCATATCTCAAAATTGCAGTCATTTCTTTTTATAAAAAAACTTACAATCCATCGAAAAATTTTCCACAAAACAATCTGCTTTAATGGTTTTATGTTGAACAAAAAAAGATATTAATCAACCAAAAAATAAAAACAAATTTTCCACTTATTATGTGTGTTCTCCTTGAACTTTTAATGACATTATTTTGTTCATATACATTATGATGTCACTTTTATTTCTAAATCCAGACACTTGTTTTTTGAAAGAACAAAGAGAATACCAGAGCAAAATAATATCTAACAACTACACATAAATATAAATAAGAACAAAAAAAAAACAGATGCGGTGAGTTTGTTGGCCCACTTACTTATTTGTTTTTGATATTAAAACCTAGATATCTCGAAATTTTCAAATAATTTGAAATAAACATTAGTTCCTAACATGAATATACAAGTTCAGTATTTCTATCCATCAGAAATAAAACCTAAAAATAGAACTGAAAATTCCACGTTGGGCGCCATTTTGCATAAAACACTTACTAGTTAGAATCTTATTCACACTATTCTCCTAATTTACATCGTCAGTCCTTGAAACGTTTGTCATTTATTCAATCGGAATAACAAGCCCGAAGAGAATTATAATCTCCCTATCCCAATCAACCTCATTATTATACCTCCCCGTTGCGTTCGTTCGTAGACTTCAGATAAATTAAATTTGATTGAAATTTTAAGTAAATAAATTCACTCAGTTAAAAATGCCTTTTATCAATGACACTGGACATGAAAAAAAACCTAAATTAATATTTAAAAATGTCTCAAAAAAAAATAAAACATAAAGTATGTGGGTGAATTTATCAACACGGCCGGCCTGGCCTGGCCTGCCTTCAACAGGCTTATTAGTGTACAAATAACATATAAACTCAGCCATTAAATTCATATGGACGAACGTGCCAAAATGCGAGTGCTGCTGGCTGCTGGCAGTTCCCTTATATCAGAAAACAGAATAAAATAAAAAAAATTGAAATAAAAATAAAACATTATTCGTGCAAGCTTCTCTTATATTGAAAAGAGACACATAAAGTCAATAAAATAGTTTCTGTTTCTTGTTTGTCTACTTTTATATTTTACTTATTTTTTTTGTAGCTCTCTGTCTTCCTTTCGATCCGCTTTTTCGTTTTGAGTCTACAAACAAAAAAAAAATAAAAAAAATATTACGATTGGACTTTGGACTTCACGTATCCACCAAGTGATTATTGGCCTCATGGTATTCTACTATATAGATGAGCAACACACCAAGCTAATTCGTATCTATGTTTACCCACCTCGATATACGAGTATGTATGTATGCACGGGTGTGTAGATACAATTTAAACATGTTAATTTGGATTGAGATACAAATTGTATCTATGTATATATGAGAGTATCTGTATGAATTTAGATTTGGATATTTATTTAAGATACAAATTGATAGAATTGTTGAAAATTGAAATATACTCTCTCGATATACGAGTATAAAAGAAAAAGTGTTGCCTCGATAAATTCAATTTGACCTCTTTAAGAGTATTTCTTTGGATATATATACAAATGTACAAAATATAAAAAGATACAAGTATGTAGATTGAAAAAGTAAAATAACTTGTGTCCTTGTTTTTTCTTTTTTTTTTGCATCTCTTGTTTTGATAAAACAAATTTATATTGGATACCGAAATGAACCATTTGTGTCCTTTTTTGTTTTGTGTTTTTTTGATCTAAAGATTTTATGTGTTTTTCCTTGACAGTTTCTCTGGAGTATTTTATGGAAAATATATTCGAGAATTGTATTGTGTATCTTGTATCTTATCAAAACCACAAAGTGACAACCATCACTTGCATACATACATACATTCATATTCGTATGTATGGGAATATACTAGGAGTATTCGAGATGGAAGTGTTATGGGTTTTGGAGATGAGAATGAGAGGTCAATCCCATGTTAAACTGGCTGACAGTTGTCATCTGCCGAGGCTTACAAGAATTACACAAAAGTTATAGATACAACACATAAAATGAGGATATGTTGTGAGTGTGTTTTGTATTTTGAATATATTTATGAACTTAATTCTAAGGAAGAGATGATTTTAATTTTTGGGAAATTTATGTCTGGTTGTAGTTTTTTTTTTTTTTGTTTTTTTTTTTTCGAAGCAGACAAACAATATGGAAATATTGAATGGCATATAAAATTGTTGCAGGAGGAAATTTTCCATTCGAAATTATTTGTTTTTGAAAATTTGAACTTTGTTATTATCAAAAATGTTTAAAATCTTATTTTTATGAAGGAGTTACCAGAAGTTGATGAATGAAGATACTTTAGAATTTTTGGAAATATTAAAACACTAAATATAAATATAAATTATTTTCTTAAATTCTATTCCAAAAAATATAAATATTCAAAAATTTGGCATGAATCAATAAAATATTTAATAGTTAATTTCTATTCAAAATTTCAAACACAGAGAATTCAAAATAAACATTTTTGAATTCAGGATTTGGTAGCCTAAAATATCAAATATTTGGAACAATTTTTAATATTGTAGATTTAAAAACAGAATCTTTTTGATTGAAAAATTTCGGAAACCATTAAAAAAGAAATCGAACAAAAATGTAATGCTTTGAAGAAATGGCCAAAATAAAGAATGGACCAAAATAATAATGTTACTCAAAAAGGATATGTGCACACTTACGTTCCCGCTCCTTTTCCTTTTTCTTCCCCTCCCACCAAAAATAAAGGCTCATTAATTTGTGAAATAACAATTTCATCCCATAACAAAAATACATATATTGTGAAAAAGTACAACGATAAGTGGCGTATAAATGTTTTAGACAACTCATATTAAATTAATGGCAAAGAAACCCATCGACCGCACTTCGAACACCCCGTACCCTCCTTCAAACTACCAGCCTACCACCGAATTGAGATGTTGAAAATGTCGGATAAAAAGAAAGGAAAACGAATAATAATCAAATAACAAAATTGAATGCCTCCTCTATCAGAAAAATAACAATTTGCTACCAATTAATTTTCCTTATCTTCATATACATATGTATGTACGAGTATATGTGTGTATTTATAGACGAGTATAATAACCCTCCGAAACTAATGTATTTTGTCTTCAGTTTTTATCGTGAACATGTTTCAAATATACTCCTATACTTAAGAACATTAAATTTGTTTATTCATACACAAACATATATTCCAAAACAAAACCCGCATATACAATATAAGTAAATGTAGATATGTATGTATGTATATAACCACTCGAAATTGTGTGTACAATCGACACTGTCATTTCTAATCGATTGTGTTACTTTCTCCCTTAATAGACACACAAATCAAGTAAAATTGAGGATATGACCCCGAACTCCCCATCATCTTTTGTTGAAACAGCAATCAGCTCGTAAAAGTATATTACACTATACTATACAGATACATTTATATGTATATATAAAATATATCTAAATGCGGTAGCTAAAATGAATAGACAGAGACACCATCAGGGACCACCAGACCAGGACTAAAAGAAGAACACACTTTCGATCAACAAATGTCAATATTAACATTTATTCCTCCAGAGTCTATACGATATGCGTCATGGCCATAACACACACACACTAACACTCACACCCATTTTCAACCCTTACTCAATTTTACCCTATAGCTATTTGTATAGTTGGTATCTTTCTTCAAGGAGCACAGGAGAATGAGTCAGAAATGGAATGGTGTCGGTGATGGTGATATCGGTGTGGAAGAAGAAAATGTATCGGACAGGGACACTTGGACTGTGTATCTTTCTTGAGGGGTTATTATTACCCAACAATTTTCTTTCATAAGTATCTATAATACCCTCTATTTCTGTGTATTTTCAGTCAGTTTATTTTTTCTTCTATTCCATAAAATGGGTGCGCTTTTACATTATGCCATAACTATTGAATTTTCTTCTTTTCTTTTTTTTTCAAAAAAACGCACTCAAGGCAAATGGAAATAAAAAGATAGAAACTGTAGTTCACTTCGGTCAAAGTAGATTCATAGCTTTTCCTCCGGGGGGGTTTTGGTTTGGACTCGTATAAAGTGCATGTAGGTTTAACGATGGTCGATTTTCCAAGTACGAGTACGTTTTTCTTGGGTCGTTCATGATTCATACTCGTATGTGAAATTGTAGAATTCCATATTCCATGTAGATATTATATCTATTTGTATATTCAATGTTACTGCATATGGAATGTAAGACTATGCAAGGAGACTACCAAACCATGGCTAATGGAGATGCTATTTGTGCATATTCATTCACTTCACAAAAAGGATTCTAAAGGAATTTCCAGAGGACATTCTTGAAAATAATAATAAGGTAAAATAATGATGTACATATTTTATTATATTTTATTTTATTTTATTTTCTAAGAATTATATTTCAATAGTAATGGAAAAGTCACTTTTGCCATCGACAATGAAAATATAAAGTATGGAAGCATAATGTTTGAAAATTTGCTAACAAAGGATTTTGTCTGCTTTACAATTCGTTTTATAAAAGCTTTGGCCTTTGGCTTGTGGGGAACTTGTAAGCATATGAAGATTTAAATTTTTTTTTCGAGCAAATCGAGAAAGTTTAAAACGGATCGAGGTTTTGGAAAATTACTTAAAGGAATTTGATATTGAAACGTTAACTATTTTGCATTCGAGGTTTAAAATATTACTAAAAGACTTTGTAGTTACGCTTAAAGCAAAAGTCGAAGAAGAAGGATTTGCTTTTTTTTATTTAAAACTCAAAATATTGATCTTATTATCGAAAATTGTGTTTTTTTTTAGAAGATGATACTGGAAAGATTTGGCTTCTTTTAGAGTATGCTTATTTTGTTGTGATTTTTCACCCTTTAAACTCATCTGCTTTATTTATTTAAGCATTTGCTTATTTTATTAAGAATTCAAAGTCTAATTTTCTAAGTTGTTGTTTAGGTATAATATTGCATTTTGAAGAAAAAGTTAAAATTTACTTATACTTAACTAGAAATTTTGTAGTATTTGCTTTTTTAATATAATTTGCATAATATAAAATAAATCTTAGAGCATTTGCTTATTTTGTTATAAGTAAATGATTAATTTATCAATCTTAGAGAAAGGAATCTAGTATTCTAGCCAAAAAGTTAATATTCGATCATTTTCTTATGTGCTTACTTGTGCTTCTTGCTATTGCAGTAGTGCAGCATATACTACTCATCTATTAGAAACCTTAAAGCATTTGATTATTTTTATGTATTTACAAGCTCAATAACTTTTATCGATCCTTAGACCAGAAATATTCTTGCTAGGTAGATAGTTTTATTTAACATTGAAAATTAAAAATGAGCATATCGAATAGTAATTTCGAAGCATTTACTTATTTTTACAATTAAGATACTGAGAATGGTTAATTTCTTGTTAACTATCAAACGGATTTTAGCACTTACTTTTAAAGATAAAATGACAAAATTTGGAAAAAAAACTGAAAACCTTGTCACCCTATCCTTGTCATTTAAGTATAACACATCCTCCCCGAACCAGAATAAATTCCTTATCGATTGAATTTTTTCTGTTATTTTGTTGTAATTTTTTTATTTTATTTTTTGCTATTTTTTGCATAGAAACATGCAACATCGGTTTGCCCTTGGTGTTGTATAATAATGACAATGAGGGGTATATCTATTTTATACATCCACGGGCAAACATAACACCCGAGGCAAATAAATCCAATAAACGCATTCTCGTTTCCTACCTACTATATCTATATCTACTTGCAGATACATTTTGCTCTATTCACATACTATCGTACATAGATATTGTAGCTATTTGAAAACGCAAGCAAAGAGCCTCTGTGTCGTCGCTTTGTGCAGAAATACAAAAGTGACACAAAGATAAATTTTTAGTTTAGATTCATGCTTCCAGACACGTGCAGCAAAATCATTGATAGAAATATTTGTTGGGCATCGATATAAGCACAGGAGATTCAATTTATTGTTGACACTAGTATATATGTATGTATGTAAGTATATTTACAAAAATGCACAAATGCATAATGCAAATGCACAGATCTATAGATAGATACTCGTTGTTAGATAGTTAATGATATCAAATGGAAAATTCACAGAGAAGAGCAGTTTAATTTAAATGATTGCCTTTTGCAAATAACTCCATACAACAAAAAAAAAGAACATTAATTATAAACACTCGTAGGTACAATCAATAAATGGTTGAATAAATTAACTGATAAATTTTAAATTTTACATTCTACATTTGTGTATTTGTTCGAAGGAGTAGGTACTCGTATGGGGGTGGGTAGTGTGAAACTTTCGAAATGTAATTAAATATTTGCCTCGTGTAAGCTTATTACTTGGTTACATAAAAAGTGTAAAATATTAAATTGATGTAAATTATTCAAGAATTCTGAGAATAGATTCGTTTGTTCTGTACAAATGTACCGATCCTGACTTGGATGCACGAATTATGGAAATAAAAGTTTTGCAATTATTGCATGTGGTTTAATTTGAATTATTTTTTTTCGCGTGTAGTATGTACTTAGAAGTTTAATTGTATCTTACTTTAATGTGGGTTAATAAAATACAGAATTTATTATTTGAGTTAGATATTAAGTTGGGATTTACATATTAACTGATTTTGTATTTTAATTCTTTTTAGTTGGGGGTGTTTTTTTTTTAGTTGCCTTTTGAAATTGCATGCAGTTTATGCATTGGAAGTTGGTAAAAGGTTTCGGATTCCTCGGATAAATAGGGACGATTTTAGTAAAATCAGCCCAAATAATTATTCTAGCTGTACAAAAATAACGTACATAAATGTTAAAAATATATATTTAAAAAAAAGTAAGTATACGCCATGGTGAACCATTTTGTTTTAAAGCCGAATATGCATAACTTAAGAAGGAAAAAATGACTTGTTCGACTTATCTTCTTTGAAACAAAGATATTTTAAAAGTTCAACATAAATTTGGCGCACGTGCATACAGTGAATTCTTCTACAAACCTGTTGAACGAAAGGATTGAAACAAAAATCTGATTACGCAGTACATTCTTATTATTCACCATTTATTATGCTTTCTAAAATAAAAGCTTATAAATGTTTGGCTGCATGCAAATACATACATAAATAGTTTTTTTTTCAATGTATTTTTAGTTGTTTACTAAAGTTTTACTAATCCAAATGTTAATTAAATTGCAACAAATTTAAAACAAGGTTTGCCAAAATATTTAACATAGTTCAATGACTGTACAGAATTAGAAGACTGTCTGGTTGCAAGATTAACGTAAGAACTTTCAAGACGTAGTGCAATTATTGCCAAAACTTAAGTACCTACATTTGTAGAATGTATAGTGGGATTCATTATGTTTAAACGGAAATGATATTCATGAATTAAATTTGATAGAAAGCACATTTTTAGAAGAATAAAAGAGATAGTTGCTTCGTTATGATGCCAAGAAACTGTCAATTAATCAATTTTTGTTCATAGACGCATTTTATACAAAAATTTCGGATTAAAAAATTAAATCAATTGGGTTGAGAGATAAAAAACAAATATATCCAAAATCTATCTTGTATACAAAGATTAAGCTCACTAACTAACATTACAATAATTTGCAGATGAAACTTTATGTCCCTATTCTATTTTACCCACTCGCAATTAAATTCCCGATTATTATCACATATTTGATAATAATCGATACAAAATATCCCATATTTTTATCTCTTTTTAATATCGAATATCGATAACATACAAAATGGAATTAAAGAATTAATACAGGCTTATTTTTACTGCTCTTGTCATCAGGATTACTTTCAAATTTAGTCTCAATTCGATTATATTAATCGAAATATATGTTTTCATTTATTTATCCTTACATAATTTTATATCCTTCGAAAATAATCGCTTACAAAAAAAAAAGGTTATAGGTATGTTGTCATGTTGTATTATTTAAGTTGAATGAAACTGTGGTAATCTGCAAATGGTGGTCTTCATTCACATTGAGGGCAGATTTGATTTCTTTTTTGTTGTTGTTGTAGAAGGCTTAAAAAAATGAATACCTCTCTTTACATTGACAGAAACAAAAAAACAAAAAATATGATAAAACAATCGATATTTTTATACATTCATATTCATATACGGAAATGCTAAAATCAACTTCGTCATCATATAATCCTTTATACAATATTGTGCTGATGTCGAAACGAAAACCGAGGGGTTGTCATGTCATCACACATAACTCTCAATATTCTTTGTAAAAAAAAAGAGGTTATGCATGCAGCAGCGGTATATAATGCACAATATGCAACTGCAGTGGCACACTGACATGACGCAGGCACAGGCACAGAAACGGCAAAGTCACAGGCAACCAGAGCACGTCAAAATTAAGGCGAGCGAACGAGCGAGGGTGGATTGGATTTGGATTGGATTTTGTGCACGTTTCTCAGTTTTATTTCACTTATTTTTTCTTCGTCTTTTTGTGTGATCGTTTTTGGTTTGTTTGTTTTGTTTTTTTTTTTTTAATTCTTTTTTCGTATTTTGTTTCTTAACTGAATTCGTACGTCATAAAAAATTTAAAAAATGAAATCGAAACAAAGCTATTTTTGACGAAACAAAATGTCTGGAATGAGATATTAAAGAATGACAGCTGCGTTTACAGTATTTGATGAAACAAAAAGAATTTATTTTATTTTATTCAAGAAATAAGCAGAATGTTTTGAATAACACAAATTATGAACAAATCAGTTTACAAACTTTCCAATCAGTAGTTCTGTTTAGAGTCATTTCATCAGTTGACGTATGACTCAATTTGACATTTTATCATGTTACCATACATAATAAAATATTTGGCATATGTATTTTTAATTATAAAGACTTCAAAAATGACATGAGTCGACTACTGTGATACTTTGCTGTTTTGCGCTTTTTAAATGCAGTCAGAGATAAGAACAAAGGCTTAAAATTATGAACCCAAAATTTAACTGTATATGTATAATGCAATACTAATGCATACATTGCTTCAGTTATTCCAATTTCAGTCCAACCATTGGTTGAAGCATGGTTCTGATCTGTTCTGATCCATCTGTCAAATATTGAACCTTGAAGAAGTCTAGAAGTGTCTGCCTTTTTCAATATGGAAGTATAGACTTTTTTATATCATTGAATTGTTGTTTATTGAAAAATTCAAGTTTTTGATTTAAAAAATAATCTTTTAATTTATCTGAAAGAAAAACTTCGATAATTGAAATATCGACTTAATCGTTTTTTTTTTTTAATGAAAAATTCTCTTCTTTATCTGAAGGCAATAAAAATAATCTTTAAAAAAAAAACAGGGAGGTATGCATAATAAATAAAATATGTGCCAGTAAAAAACAAAAACACTTTATTACGAATTTTCTTATAAAAATGAAAATATGTACACATACGAGCATGTTCATATTTTTAACAAAATAAAATTTCTTTTTCATCTACGATAAGGAAACTTGTTGTGCTAGTTTCAAATTTTCAAGAGGCTCAAAGGTCTAAAATCAAATATAATAAATTGATAAAAAAAAAACACAAAGAACAAAAGTACCCATACCTATCTTAATTATATAAATTATATGTTACTTATTTAAAAAGTTTTTCTCTTTTCTTGCGATAACGATCATTAACCCCTTGAAAATAATATAAAATAAAATATTAATTTACTGTTACTGAGTTCGAAAATATTTACAAAAATCAAGATTTTCTCGTATCTTATCTTACATTTTTATGGAACACTTTTGTTTGACTTTATGATAGGAAACCTTGTGTGTTCGTTGTCGACAGCACTGACAATCGTTCTAGAAAATGCACCCAAGACAAAGGGAGGTAGGTAAGTACTTAAGAACCGAATAAATTGACTGACATTTGAATCATAAAAACATGAAATCTTTCAGTGCTTCCAATCAAAGTATATTTACCTTTTGATTTGCTTAACTTTATCGCATTATCTAAATATTCACTGAATTCATTTCATATATGTATGTATGAACACAAACATAGGACGTAAATATAAGCGCCGAATCTAAATTCCATGTCGATGTCACAACTCACAACAATGAGAGTTTATTTGTCACAAGTCATTGAATATATGTTTATGAACTTAAATTAAATTCAAACTGTCAAGCCGCACAGAGACAAACAGTCATACTCGTACAAAAAAAAAACAACACAATTCAGAATTCAGAATTCACCATATTGTAATAGGAAACCACGAGTGAGTGAAATACTCGAAATGAAAGAAGTCAATTTAACGGTTCATTAAATGTGCGCATTCATTTTATATTCCAATTTCATAGGTAGGTAATGGTAATGCCTCTATGTAGGTTTATAGAATGGCAGAAATTTTATATTTAGGTACGAATAAATAATATTTGATAAAGTCTGACGAAGTAAGGAATAAAAAAAAAAAAAAAGAATAAGGTTCTTCTTCTGATGTTGAAATTATGGGAACGTTTACGACAAACCATTAAAAATGATATTTTTTGTTGGTTTAGGGTAAGATTATTATCTACTCTGTATAAATTACAAATCAAGAAATTTATCATTAAAAAAAAAGAAGAAGAAAATATAATTTATGCTAAAAATGTTGTACAAGTGTCAATGTGACATATACTAAGAGCAGAAGGTCCTAAATTGTGTCCACCATCTGTTTTGCTAACGGATGTCAGTAATGGCTTCAGATTGGGAATAAAATATGTTTTGAAGCAAAACACTTAATGACATCATCATATGAAATTTATCTGCCATTAAATTCAAATTTTAAGAATCTTAGTATCCGACATTTGTCAAACTGGCTGTCAATTTCTTTTGACCCGAAAGAACTATGACTTGATTTATACAATAAAGGCAAATTTGCACTTACAGAAGAGGGTCTTATATGCAATATTGTTGACGTTTCAATTATGGTTCAATTGTATCAACAAATGTCATTTTCAACTTGATTCTAGTTAATAATGAGATTGAAACGATAACATAAAGCTAGTGTGTTAATAATAAATACAATTAAAATGTCAGTGTTTAACAAGCTAGACACATAAACTTTGCTTTTATCATTGATATATTTTGACAGCTTGAATGTCAGATAATCTAGTGGTTGATTTTTATTGAAGCTCCAAGATCTACTCTCAGACAAAGTTTTTAAATATTGAGCAAAACATGAGATAAACAATTTTAATTTCAAATAAAATTGAATGCTAACGAGCCTTAAAAGCATCAAAAATTAAATACCAATATTTTCTGTTAAATAAATCAGGACCTAACTCAATTTTATATTCTCCCTAATGGGACTAAAATTATTTCAAACATTTTTATCTTTCAAAATGTCAGGACTGTATTCTCAGTGAAGTATCTAGTTGTAAGTGAATTTTGTGATGTTTAGCGCCATCTATATTCTAAATAATATCGTATATAAAAATCATAGCGCAGATTAAATGCATTGTGCAAAAATTGATATCACCATAAGAAGCATTAAAACTTAACCTTATGAGAGATTTACATGTGCCTGCACCTGCCATTTTGAAGAAAATTAGAACGAGATAGATGCATGCCAAAAAACCAATTGTATAAAAAAAGAATGCTTAACAAAGATGAACATATTCGTTCCCATGCATGCATTCATGAAGAATGAAGATCATTTGCTTTTCAGTCTTCTTTCTCTATCTAAGAAATATGGTTTCTATATCTTGCCTAATTAATTGTAGTTAGATGTAAACCCATTTATTAAGGATAGGTATTCATTTATCGTACAAAACAAAATAATTAAATCTGACACATCCCACGAATTCCTCGCCGACAAAAACGTGGTTCTCTTTTATAAATCTCAAATGGGAGCTCTGTGTGAAACACCAACAAACAATTTGTGCAGAAAAATTCTTAGCGAATCTAGATCAACAAGTGAATATCATACCGGCCTAAACTGGCAAAATTAAATTATTCATTAGCACTTAAATTCGCCTTTTGTATGTTTAACAAAATAAAAACAAAGAAAAAAAAAAAACTTTTGTTTCTTAAAAACTTTTTCGTTTAACACCAAGTTTTGTTTTTTTTTTTTAAATGACTTCAACGACGTGTCAATATCCTGTTAAACAAGGTTGGTAAATACTTTTATCAACATCAGGGAAAAATAAAATTTAAGAACAAAAAAAATAAAATCCCCACAATTTTAGTGAGTTGGTATGATACCTACTTACGTACTAAAGCAACTGTTTTTGAATATATATGTAGGTACTCGTGTATAAAAAATGAATAAATTATCCCCCAAGACTGCTTGAATAATTTCACCTTATTTATATTAAAGCCATATCTTGCCTCGTTTAGATACATAGATATAAGAGTACCTACAGATAGATGTATAGATACAATATCTTTATAGGTAGGTACCTTTGGATGTAGGTATAGGTATTTATTTCTTCATATATTCATGGCAATAATTTTCTCTCCCCCACGCAACTATAAATGCAGCTATAATCTACATCTACATACATACGTATCTACAAAATACTATACAAGGTACTTCAGGTGAGAAGTATCTGCATAAAAGTAGACAATACACCGGGGATTTATCTTTATACACAACGCGAATATAAGAAAATGAAGAAACCCAAACAAAGGCAAAAGTTACGAGTACGAGTACGAGTATTCTATAAGAGAAAAAGAAGAAACTTCAACTTAAAGACAGGAAAAACACACATCAAAAAAAGAAAAAAAAAAAAAAAGAAGAAGGAAAAGGAAAAGACAGAAAAAAAAAGAAGAAAATTGGAGGAAATTTTGTGGATAGGAAGGCATTTTCCATATTTTCTTGTGTTGCTTCTGGCGTTTTGGGGAGCCACCACAAACTTACAATACAATATAATATCAAACTCATACATCTCTTTGTTTTTTTTTTTCTTTTTGGTTTAAATATTGAATTTACATAAATACATAGAATTTTTTTTATTTTTGGGGAAAAATTGAAATCGAATTTTTACCTTCTCTAAGCATTCCTGTCCGATAGCCTTGGGATCCCACTTGACAGCCTGTTGGGTTCCATTGGGTAGATTTACTATGCACCACATTTTGATTATTTTTGTATTTATTTATCTTTTATTTTTGCAAATTTCTATTTCACTTAAGAACAAAGTATAAATTTAAAAATTTTTAAATTTTCTTTAAATACTGGCGCACCACTAAATATAATTTTAGATTTTTGGTTATTTTATTTTTGAATTTATCACTATAGCGATTTTATTATATTTATTATTTTCTATTTTTTTAAATTTTATCGCTGTAAAATTTTTCAATCACTTCTTTTATATACATATATATATTTGGTATTTAAAAACATATATATTTTTGTTTGAATTTGTATAATATAAAATTTTATATTAAAAATAAAAATTTGTACCACAAAAACAATTGCAACAGATACACGAAGTTCTTCTAAGTATTTTTTGCCGAACGAATACTACAATATTATTGAATATTTAGAAAAAACGATTTATTTTCTGATATATTTTTATTTGTTTAGTTTATGTCGGATAAAGTATATAAAATGTACGACCAATTAAACTTATACGACATTTCCGTATAAGAAATGTTTTGATTGTTTGAAGATTTGATTTTTCAATATTAATACAAATATTATTTGTTGATGGTGAGAATGTACTGTAGCTCACGTCCATGCTACGAGAAAACCATTTAATAATTGAGACTTGAGTTTTGAGTTCCGTTAAACGTTACCGAATGAATGAAAGTCATCTACGATACTGTTCGTTTAGTTTGGCGATTTAAAGATTTGTTATTTATTTGTGCTATGAATGTGAATTGTGAACGTGAACGTGAAGCCGTTGGAATGAACAGAACAGAAATGAATTACTATAAGAGAACGTTCAATGTTCATTCATTTGATTTGTTGCTCTCTTTTATTTTGTCTGTTTTGTTTGTTTGTGTGCTCTTAATCGAGCTCTGTGAGGGAAGAATTCATTTCATTTTTGATGTGTTTTCTTTTTCTTTGTGAACATGCTGCCGCCTGCCGATGTGGTATAATAATAAGAGAATGACTAGGTGTGTTCATTTGGTGTTCATTTTCTGCAGAATGTGTTTTAAATCTGCAAACTCAACTCACGTTGCAGGAAAAAAAAAATTAATTGATTTTTTTAAAGTGCACGGTCAAACAAACCAAAAATTGAAATACTTTCTTTTCGAGGGCGGTTGTGTTGCAGACCGTTTCTTTTTTTTCTTTTGTTATACAGCGTAGACGGTGATTGAGAATAAAAGATATATCCTATGGAAACATAAGGAAAACATTTCTAAAAATAACAGTGTTTTTTATTTTTCAAAAATACATTTCCAACTGTAGATTGTAGATATTGATTTATTTTATTATATTACAAAAGATGAAGCCGGCTAATTGGGATGGTAATGCGGTGGCGGCGTAAAGAGAATAGGTGAATGAACTGCACGAAAAAAATACAATAAAAAATAACACTATACATATATTAGTACATAAGCTACAATCAACTTATCTGAAGTTTTATAGAGATATCATTTTGTTCAAGGTCGTTGAAGAACCTTCAGTTTAAAAAAAAAAAACAAAATTTAATGTGCAATCAGCAAATAATACGATATTATATCTATATTAATAAAAATGTAAATGTATGTTTGTTCCTAATCGCTAATCTCAGAAAGTTCTTAAGCAATTGCTTTCAAATTTTGACAGAACATTGAATTCAAGTCCGTGAGTGTTTATATATACTTCAAACAAAAATAATACCTTATACTTAAACACAACACTACATTTACTGCAATATAAGGGTTATAGCACCTTTACTTATCAAAAAATAAATTCTTAGTTTTTTTGATGTGTCAAAAAATATAAATAAACAAAAATAGAAAAAATAAAATGTCTATAATTCCTTTCAATTAATCAAATGTAACACATTACACCCAAATCAAATTCGTGCATTACTTGCCATTATGGACTTGGCTCATTTGGAGGGTTAAAGGCCCAAGAAATTGCTATAAGCTCAAATACCAGGAAAATTCTAGCCCATCATCTACCGATTTTTGGTCCAGAAAAAAGTGAGTAGAATTTCATACAATTTTAAAGAGTGTTAGTCAGATAAATATGTACATATGTATGTATGTGAATATGTAAGTACATATATACTTCAACGTTCATATTTAAATCTGAACTTACATATGTACAGTAAACCAAAAAATAAAAAAAAATAAAAACATGCACTTTTGGCTTACCTAAGACGGTCAAAATCGTTATACGATGGGCCAAAATTTTTCTGGGATCAACGTTAACGAGGAGTCAATGGACAACATAATGCAGGGTGATTTGCAGCTCTTTGATGCATCTTATGCAAATCACCCTGTATAGACCATAAACTTTAGGTACTATATTTAAAAAAAAAAAAAAATAGGGATCGGATAGGGACTAAAACAAAATATTTATGTATAGAAAAAAATTAATTCAAACAATTTGAAAAAGTCGGGAAATTATTAAAATCAAAAAATGATTCTGTAAAAACACCAAAAATCGCATGATTTAATGATTTTCAACGACGACGTAAAGGTGAAAAATTAATTGTAAAGTTCTGAAAAATTCGGATAATTGTAAAATTCATTATTAAGCTTTGCATCCATTTTGAGTGCTCTTATTAAAATTTTAACTATCTAGGTTTTATAACTACTCTGGAGTTTATGTTAAGGCGAGACGAAGTTCGCCAGGTCAGCTAGTATTTTATATAAAAATAAAAAGACAATTATTTATAGAGGGAGGAAAT
Organism: Scaeva pyrastri; assembly: GCA_905146935.1. Classification (NCBI taxonomy): domain Eukaryota; kingdom Metazoa; phylum Arthropoda; class Insecta; order Diptera; family Syrphidae; genus Scaeva; species Scaeva pyrastri. Next base: position 24,067,867 of record LR989927.1, on the reverse strand, counting down.
TAAAAAGATTTGATTTTTGAACTTGAAACATTTTTTTTTTTTTTAAATTCGACTTAAAAGCTAGAAAAGTTTTTTAGGGGTAAAAACAAATCATATTTAAAGAAGCCAAACATTCTATTGAATTTTTAAAAATACTGACAAAATTAATATTTCAAAACCAGAATTGGTATTGTATGATTTTTTTTTTACGGGGAAATGAATATTTTTTTGACGGGACAACTTTGAGTTCAGGGTTCCCAAAGTCAAAGAATCTATTTGAGTTTTCTCTTTCTTATAAAAGGTGACTTTTTTTTTAAGAATTAACGATTTTTCCTTAGGAAAAAAATTAACACAACAAATTAAGCACTTTGTCAAAAAGGAACGGAATCATAAAAAGATTAGTCCTTATTTTTGAAAGTGTATGTTAATTTTTAAATATTTAAAGGATTCTGAATTTAAAATTACTAATAAAATTGTATGACTTGAAATGGATTTTTGGAATTAAGAAACTGTAAAATTTCTAAGGGAAAATAATGGTTTTGAGTTCAAATCTGCCTCACAGTCTCAATCTCCTTTCAAATCTAATAAAATATTAAAAACAAAAAAATTAGATTTCTTTTTTGATATTTATTTTTCAGTTTAAATACAAAATTTGTATCATAAATTTTGATTAAAAATAATTCCTTAATTGCAAATTTGACTCAAGTTAAAATTTAAAAAAAGCATCTAGGCAAATAATTTACCAAATAATTTAGGACATCAAATGTAGAACCTAATAATTTAATTTGTATTTTAAAGAATTCATAACAATTCACACTTTTGCAGAAGAGGCAGGTTTTCAAAACCTCTTATTTTTTTTAGTACGTGTAAAACAAATTTTTAACATTTTATAACAAATAACTATTCTGATATATAAATTAAGTATATTAAGTATAGGATGGAAATTTGTGCCAAAAAAAACCGTTTCAATTTTTTATAATTAAGGTAAAGCTGAAAGACTACGGTTTGCTATTAGGTCTTGGATGTTTAGATTTTCAACTGTCACCTTGTCTAACCTATACTAGTAATTCACCAATTACCAGATTTTCTGGGTTCCAAAAAAATCTTACTTTTTTCACAAATTCAAGTCTTCAAACATTTTAAAATCTTCGTGTTTTGAAATCATTTAAAAAAAAAAAACATCTTTATCTCACAAATCAATTCTTTCAAGTAAGATTGGCGAGAAATTTTTTCTAGAATAATGAAACGTGTCATGGAATTAGAAACTAGTAAAGGTAAAAATAGCCATTTCGTGATTTTATTTATAAATTTAGTGGTATGAAAGCTCGTAAAGAATTAAGACCTAGCGAATTGTAACTATCTAAAATTTCTCCGTAGAAATATTGACACAAATGGCGTTTTTGAGAAGCACTTCCCTACGAAACCAGTAATCATATCGGCACGGGAAATAGAACTTCAAAATTGAATGATTTATAGTTTTTGATATAGTTTCACTTCCCTTTTTCAGTAATCATCAAGAATCTTTAGTACAATATTAAAAGTTTTACGAAATTTCAATATTCTATAAACAATTATTGGCATTTATCTTTCTCATTGGAAAGTGGGTGATATTACACCAATTTTTTGCTAAAAATCTTGAAATTTCCATTTTCATCTGAATGTGCTCTCGAAAAAAAGAGAGCAGATGTCTTATAATTTTGATCTTGCGATAGATTTATAATATAAATTGTATAACCATGATTTTTTAAAACTGTTAACACTTGTATTAGTTTAAAGTAGTTAATATTTGATTTTAATTTTATTTCTTAATTTGCGTTGCTTAAAAATGTAATAAGAAATGAAATTAAATCATACAGATTTCAATGAATTTTTTAATTTTTCAAAAGACACTACACCAAGATCTGCTTTGACAAGATCACTATATAATCAGATAATTTTTCAACACTTTAGGGTTCAAATATTTTCTCTTGAATAGTCTAAAATTCATATCCTCTTATTTAAGCATTTTATTGATATCGCATTGTAAAAACTAAACCTCAAACGTGCCTTCATTAATCTCAAAAAAATTACAAAGTAGTTAATTCAAAAGGACGTAACTAACAATGTTCTCATAGCCCGGTTGCCAGTGGTGGTCTTTCAAGCCATTAATGTTTTAAGGAATTAATTATTATAATATCTACCTAGAAAAAAAATATAATAAATGTATATTCAACAATTTCTCATCATCATCACTAAAAACTTAGCATAATTTTTTTTTTTGGCAGAGATTTTATAATTTTAATCGTGGACTTGACTTGAAAAGTTAAAAATATAGGATAACATGATAATCCTTTGAGTCATAGTCATGATGATTCATTCTTTTTGCGTGATTTAGATTCATTTTTTTTTTTTTTTGGTTTAATTCTTTTGTTATATAGGAGAACTAACTATGTGAATGAGGAAAGCTGAAAATGACGGAAGTTTATGTTGGTTTTTTGTTCTTTTTCTTGTCGAACGTCAGCACAAAGATGTAAAAACGCCTTTTTTATTGCATAAGTTTTTAGCTTGGTACTTGTTTTTTTTTTGTTCCGTCTTCTTTTCTATGTTGGATGGTTTTTGATGGAAACTTTTGCTTTAATCCTGCTCCAAAATACATACATATATACAAAAGGCAAAAGGACCATTGCACAAGGAATAAGGAATATTTATACATAAATCTGGAAAGGACTATGTTCTTACGTTTTTGAAAATGAACCTACTATAAGGGCGGAATAGAGTCTGGCAGGGAAATAGCATACATTATAATCTGAAAAGTTTTGAAAAGGACGATAACACTACTTCTTATTTTTCACAGTTGTCGGTCGTCCTTCATCCGTTTTTGTCGGTCGGTCGGTGGTAAAATGTTAAAAATTAGAATTGATAATTGAGAAACTTTCTCTCTCAGGGAGGATTTTTTTTTGTTTTTTTTTGTCTTGCTGCAGTGATTAGCAGGTAAGTGGAGGTCCTTTTGTTAAGCTACGTGAAAAGTAGATGAAACATGAATATAATTTTTAACATTTTGTATTTTGATGGTGTTATTAATATGCTTGAGAATTTATCCTTAAATAGGTTATATGAGAAAAATTGTGCTGATTTTGGGTCAAAAATATTTGTTATTTATGAAACTTTATAAGGTATTAGTATAAGGTTAATAGATTTCAGAACTTACCCCGAAGACAAATAATAGTATAAGTTTTTGAATAAAATTAACGATTCAAATTTTTGAATGAAAATAATAACCATTAACAAAAGTAAGATTCAGTTCTTTTCAGCAGAAAGTTTTTAAGAAGACGGTTTTTGCAGAAGAGATTTACGTGAAACTTCAACTTTAACATATTTATAAATTTAGCTTTAAACACAGAACATAGTAATGTTGTCAATATTTTTTCTATTATAAATTACCTAGTTCTATATAATATATATTTGAACTTTTACTGTAAACGAACCCTTAACCTCAGACCCAAAAAATTTTCCACAGAAGAAATTTCAAAATAAATAAATACTAAAATATATTTTAAATGACACAACACAGAAGGAAATTATTAGTCGTGTTTTTTTGGTAATCTATAGTTAGCGCAGTAATTCAAATTCCAAAAAAAAGACATTTTATTCACTTTATAACTCACTTGGGGTGTGTTTGAAAAAATTGTAATACATTTTTCCGATTGAGTTGAAAAATACATGAAAGTGTAGATCGAGTTGAAATTTTCATGAAAATGTATACCGAATTGGTTTAGAGTTTTCCTCTCTATTGAATTTGCATTCATACTTTGCAAAAAGGTGGTTTATATTCTTAGGTTTGCAACACACAACTTAAAGTTGCTTTCGCAAGAAATTCATAGTTAAGCTACATATTACTACTACCAAAATAAGTTGTCTGCAACTTTAAGGTTCAGTTGCATATTGCATAATCGTATATTGACAAAATATTTTTGAGTTTGGTAATTATGATATAAAATTTACATTTCACTCAAATTCGATTATAAAAAGCGTCAGAAAAAAACACACAGAATGTCATATCATTTTAAATACAAAATGTCATAATAATGCCTCATTCTAGGTGCACCCTCCCTCGCTTGATGGTTCGGGAAATGCATTTCATAATGAAAGTCAAATTTTCCAAATTAACAAAATTTAAGTTATAAGGCCTATAAAGTCTGGACAGTATGATAAATCTTTGGTTCAGCGTGACGACACTTTAAATTTCTTTTTAACTTTTTTATTTAATGAGTTTTTTCTCAATTTGACAGTTTTCTGGCACAATGACAGTTTTTTCTTGTCAACAGTATAATCTTTGACGATAAGATTAAGGGATATAGTTTTAAGTTAACACAGTTCTTGACACAATTTTAAACAATCTTTTTTTCTAAATTATTTTTTTATCTTAAGTTCTTTTCGACCTTGTCACTTTGCACCAAGAACAATCAATCTAATTTTTTGGTTTACATTTATTCTATAAACTAAAACCACACCAGCAGTCTCTCGATGTATAAAGTAAATATTGATTTAATTAAATTTGATTTCTGCCAACATTATGTTTCGTAGAATCTATAATCGTAGTTTCATATATCCAATAACACAAACACACAAAAACAAAGCACACCACACCCTGTGCACTAAAAGCACCTATTAGATCGATTAATCTTTCAACATTTACCTCAATTAAGACCGCAGAAAGTCATTAGAAATAAACCGAAACCAAAAACGTGGTCAACAGCTTGGCCTGTCATTAGTTTCCCTCATATAGTTTTGACCTTTCTCTATAGGTACTCGTATAGTCTAACGCCGTCGCTGCTGTTGGGTAAGGTAGGTACTCGTACAGTGGTCCGGATACTTTCTATAAATAAACTTTTGGCAGCCCAAAAATGATTAGTATCAACAAAATAGGTATATTAGGGCACTCATTTATTAATATGTGCGTATATAAATGCGTATCGCTTACCTGCGTCAAATATCCGTACATACAGATACAATATCTTACTATATACTCCGAACTTTACATGACAGAAGGAAGTATATTTTCATTACAGAACTTATTTCGGTTTGAGATTACGTGCTTTTCCATAAGTAATTCTAAATTAAGGCAGCTCACGAGTCACGATATAATTTTCTTGTTGTTGTTGTTGGAAAAGGAAATAAATTAATAAAACTCTGAATTGTGAGTAAGACTTCAACTGCCATCACCACAAAATGAACAAAACGAACAAAAAAACACAAAAGAAGCAAAATGACATACTTAAATTTAATTAAACCAAAAATAAATAATAATTTGCAATATGTTAATAACATGCAATTCTCAATTATTCCATCGTGGATAGCTTTTCACTTGTTCAATTATTGTTGTTTTTAATTTTTACAAAAAACTGCGCATTTATGCAAAAATAGAAAAAGGTTGAAGAAAAATTTCAAAAAAAAGAAACAAAAATTATTAACAATTTGTATAAAGAGTCTAAAGTTCAAGCTGCATGACTAGACCGGTGTTCAAAGTCCAAAATTTAATTTGTTTGGAATTTTCTTTTCTTTTTTTGTGTTGAATTTGGTTGAATTTGTTCAAATTTGGTTCTCTCTTTTATCAACAAATAACAAATAAAAAAATAATAGCAAATTAAGTTCATGTATGGGCGAATGAATTTCATAAACAAAAAGATACATTTTTGTTCATTTTAGAGACATACAAATACAAACACAAACAAAAAACACACACCCATAGATACGAAGCAAAAACGTTGAAAGATAAAAATATACATTTTTGTCTTTATCGTGAATTTGGTGATAAAATAAGTTCAAGTTCTGACTACGACTTAGAAAAATATATGATAAAGTTTTAAAAAAACAATCAACAAAAGTTATCATTTTAATAATATAGATATAACTCGTTAAATATAACTTTAAGGTCAGTGTGCGAATAAATCGTGGACTTTTGAAGAGGTAAACAAAACATTTAACGAAATTACTTTAATTGTTTAATTTCAGTTTTTTTTTGTTTTTTGTTAAGGTACTAAGGTAGCTATTTCGAAACTGCCAGAACGCGCTTTAATTTAATCGGGTTACATGGGTTGGTTCAAAAGAAGAAGACATTGAATTGCAAAATAAAAATATTTATATATCGTATTGGAAGTAAGCATTCGAAAAGAGTTCTTTTTTTGGTTTTTGAAATAATATAAATAGAACAACGTTAAGGCACACACGTTTAGTCATAACTGCAATCAGGTTAAAATTCGGGCCCGTATGCCAAAAAAATGTACCTTGGCACTTTTTGATTTTATTTTCATCACACAATTATTTTAATAAAGATTGAAGTTCGGAATAATGTTGGTTTAACATTTAAATTTTGACTTTTTGGTATAAAGACACTAGAATATTGCTAGTATTGTTGGTTTTGAATTTTTCTTTAAAAAATTGTTTAGGCAGCTTTCAAAAAACTAAAATGTCCATTATACATACTTTCATTTAACTTTTTGATTTTTCATAAAATAATGAGATGACAACAAGAGTCAATTCAGTTGATGCTTAAGCGCTTTAATATTTTAAAAAGCGATCATTCGATCTTATTAAGTTTCAGATTTAGTGTACACTCACTCGGTTCATTATAGTCGAAGATTTCCCCCTACTTTAGAAAAGGAATGTGAGACTCAAAATAAAGTAGATATGAATTAAATAGATTAAAACAAAGTGCTTCATATAAAAACATAAATATAGCAAAAAAAAATACTCTTTTCCATCAGACTTTTGAAACTACTACATGTTATTCTTAAGCTGACAGAGTGAGGGCGTAAGTATCGCTTTGAGTTTAAAACACATTTTTAGTGTTTTAAACACTAAAAATGATTTTACGTTAAAATCATTTTTTTTATTTTAACTTAAAAAAAATCAAAATGTCTATGATTTTTTGTTTTTGAAATACAAATTTTTATTAACTTTCCGGAACTTACACAAATGTTTTTTATTAATTGAAATTCCAACCTAAAATTATTTTTTTTAAGTAGGTAACCAAAAATTTTAAATAACTATGACGGTTTGCTTTTTAAGCTGCAAAATTTTGTCAGATAGGAAAAGTTATCATTGTGAGAGTGCCATTTTTAATGGACTAATAACACTGGTCAACAAGGTTTTGTAACTGACAATCAAATTGTATTTTTCCGAAGATTTTTGTTGGTCTGAGTTTGAATTCGACTTTAAAATCACTCTATCACATCAGGTTTTTGAGATATCACCTTTTAAAATTTGAAAAACACCATAAATTAGGCTTTTTGAGGCCAAGTGAATTCGTGAAGTACATTTTTTTTTAAATTTGTGATGATTTTTAAAAATCTATAATTCCATCTTCAATATTCAGTTTAAATATTTTCAGTATCTCATTTACTTTACATTAGAAAAATTCTCATTAGTTGAAGGTCTTCACCTGTCCCACATTGACTTTCAAGAAACGTATAACCATAGGTTAAAACGGTTCTTAACAGAAAAAGGCAAAAATGTTAAAAATGATTTTTTGGCCCTGAATTCGAATTTTAACTTGAATATTTTTCATCACATCAAGTTTTTGAAATATATTTAAAAAAAATATAAAAATAATGTTGAAAACGGATATTTTTTAAATTTCAGCTAATACCTAAAATCAAATTCAAAATCATGGCCAAAAAATAACTTTAAAACGTGTTTTTCAAACCCATGAAATTATAAGTTTTAAAAAACTTCATATAATAGAATCAAATAACCCAATCAAAACTAATGACATTTTTCAAAAACTAAATAAAATACTCAAAAGATTTAACTTGTACTTCAAAGACAAAGATATTTACTTTGCAAAATCAAATTTATTGTTAGGAACTGTATTGTGTTTTGCCTTAGATTTAAAAATATCGTATTATGGATTTTTTAAAATTTTTAAAGAGTCATATTTTAAAAACCTGGAGTGATGGAAAAAATATTAAGTGAGATTCGAATTCAGCACATCATTTGGGAAAAAGTATTGTTTGATTTAACGACACGAAAAAAATGTGAATTTTGTCGACCAGTGTAAGAGAAATTCATGGCGGCTATTTCTTTGCCAGACAATTTGAAAAACTCAACAAGTAGGTGCTGTAAAAAATAATATTTGTTTCTTTTTTGAAATTAAAAAAAAACATTATTTTAAATATTTATTATAAAATGCAGAAAATATTGCTGTTGCTTATTCGATTTTTCATGCAATTTTTTCATAGTGTACTCGTACTTCATAAGTTTTTTAAAAAGTAAACCGAACGGCAGGGTAACCGAAGTTCATGTCCTAGTTGTTGAAACCATCTGATTCGTTGTGCTGAATGTAGGACAATAACCGTATATTGCCTTAATTTTTGTGTAAGGCGTAGTCAATGTTTAATCCTACCAAAATACATTTTACCGCGATAAAATAGCCCATTCAAGACTATAATCTATCTCCGTGCCAAATTTTATGTAGATCCGTTCAGCCATTCTGGTGTGATTGGAAGAATTAAAAGAAATTTATCCCGAGGGAACCATACATTTAACCGGGATAAAAAGTAGTCGATAGACTATTCCACACTATAAACTGTTTCTGTGCCAGATTTTAGACAAATCGATTAAGCCGTTCTCGAATTATAAGCAGTGCAACTAACACGACTTCTTCTTACATTCTTACAAATTGATCACAATTTTGGTAATAAATCTCAAATTTTACAATGATCGCAAATATAAAAAAATAATAAGAAAATTGATATTTTTAATACAAAAATAAATGGCCGAAATCCGGTTACAATATTTTACAAAATTTGGACTTTTTAAATTTAGAATTCATTCATTTATAAAAGTCAGTTCGTCTATATTTGTATAATAAATTAAACAAACTCTTATTGAAATAGCATTTTATTATTATTTTCAAGACTGAGTGATTCAGATGTCACCAATATAATAAAATTTACTATAAATTTTTTGAGTGTTCAAGTTTAAGTTATTTCTTTTTAATTTGTTACTAACAATCAGATAAATTTTACTCAGTTAACTCATGTTTTTTTTTTTTTTTTAATGATACCAATCAATTGTCCACTCATACCTACTTGTCAAAGTCACTGCCGGAAAACTCAAGAGTATTTCCAGTAAACTTAGTACCAGTAGTTGTTTTTACCATTAAAATTATTAGTAATACAAATTTAAGGGTGAACACTTTTGTGTATATTAAATACTTTTTATTACTTAATACATTTAATACAAACAAGTTAATTCTTTTATTAAATAAGTCCAAAGGTTGTTTTGAAAATTAGAATAAAAACAATTTTATACAAGTTTCTATTTTTGTAATTCGAATAACATTTCTAAAAAAACAACAACAAGATAATATATAATCGATGTCATATCACAAATATTTAATACAATAAGCTCTTGTTTAACAACTATTTAATGGCATTAAGTTTTATTACATTATCTACTTTATTTATGTATGTCCAAACATAAGTTCCAATGTTCATTATGAAGGTATAAACTAAGTTCAATTTTTTGCAGAACAAATAATTTGTATTCATTCAGGTTATTGATTAAATTATTCTTCTTAGTCATTTATTGAAAAATGATTATCACTTAGTAATACTTTTTTTGTTTATTTTTAAGTAAATAAGTACTAAGTGAAGTTGAAATTTTAAGAACTACCTTCAACCTTGAATCGAAGATTGAAATATTATTGTGCATCAATATGCATCTTTGCGATACGAAGGGTCAAGGTGAGATCTTCTTTAATGATATAAATACAAATCTGTTTTATTTGTACAATAAAAATTTAATAAAATTTTTAATGCTTTTCAATTAATGTGTGTAGCGAAATGAAGACAAAGAATTTAATCTCAATTTCTTTTATTAAATGTTTGTATTTTGCATGAAATTGTTATTGTTTATTTAATATTATGTTCTTTTTGTTAAGAAAAGTTAATAACCTTATGAAATTACATAGATACTTGAAATACGCTTTAATGTTTTCTTGAGAAATATCAATTTTCTGAAGAAGTTCTGCTTTAAATTTGACTACTATCTCTCCACCACGACCTATAGCTTTCAGTTGCATACTCCAAGGTTTCGAACATCTTGACTTATGCCATCTCTCTTGAGTCAGCATCATCATAAAAATACTACTCAATATTCGAGTTATGTATGTATGTATGTGACTTGCCCTTCGGAGTTTACTGAACTCAGATTTTAATCCAAGGAAGATAGAGTACCAACATCTCGTGATTGTACATAATGCCTCCTTTAATGTTGCTACTAGCTGCTTCTTTTGAAACAACAAACTTCTTCGAATTTAAGACCCTGGTTTTATGCCACTAACTAGGATGAAGGAATATATCAGAATTCAGAAAGAATATTGAATAGTCTGGATAGCAGTTTTTCAATTAAACTTGAATTAACGATAATTCAGTGTTTTTCAAATGTAAATTCTCTACAAATTGATTAGACAATAGTAAGACAGAATTTTTCATTATTATTGAAATATTGTTCAACACAATAAAAATAATTAAACAATTAGTCATGATGACATGACTAAGATTTCTGTATAAAAAAGATCTTTGACTGCTGAAAGCTGCTAGACATGGAAGTGTTTAAATTGGCTTGACTCTTAGACTCCTATTTCCACACACTTCCAATGAAACACTTACATAAATACACAATGTATTAAGGTCAGGAACCAGAGGTCCATATACTCAAAGCATTTTCCTGTCAACTGTCAATTTTGTTTCTATATAAGTAAAGTTTCATGGAATGCTTTCTTATGCTTTTTATAGTTTCTTGACGTAACAAAGTTTGAACGTCGAAAAAAAGTGATACATTTTTTTGACAAAAGACCATGTACCCACACAGCAGAATTCGTTGTTATGAGTCCCGGACAAAGGCCCTCCCAGAAATTATTTAAGAGGGGGAAGTCAAGTAAAGATATTTAAAAACTTAATCATGAAACCAGACATACAATTTTTGCTAGCATCGCCTCGGTCTCGTCAATATTGAAAAATTTTATTATCATCTCGAATTTGGTATCATTCTCAACTTCGGTTAAATTTATAGTCTCGTTTCAAGTTTTTAAAGAACTAGTCTTCATAAGTAATGCTTATTTTAATAGTTCACCTCTAAATTTGTTTTTAATGCATCAAGTTCATATCTACAAGTATAAGCAAAATTATTAAATCTGACAGTTTCTAACTTTAATTATGAATATCAAAGCATATTTTGACATCCATACAAAATTTCGTTCGAAATGTCACTCCAAAGCCAAAGTCGACTCTTTTCATTAAAAACGTCGGAGTTATGTCTTTGGAATTTAAAATTCTATTTAAACTAATATTTAAAAATTCAAAATAGAAACTTTCTTTTTGCTGAAACTATTAAACCCGAAAATGCTGACGGAACTGGAAAGAGCCTGGGCAAAAATCAGTCCAAAAATTAGAGTTTCTTGTCGTTTCTTGGTTTTTAGACTCAGTCCAACACTTACTTAAATCCACTTGGGACAAACAATGGAATCATGTAAAAACCGAAACCGTGATATTTACTGAAACGGAAATTAAAAATATTTTAAAACAATATAAGAAGTACTCTGCAGATCTAGGGGTTGGAAGGAGGGGAGGGGGGTGCAGGTATTGTTTAAATGTCCGTCAGGCAAATTAATATGTGTTTTTTTTTCCCTAACAAAAGAAACAAAATATTTCAAACGAAACAAGGTCTATCAATTTCTGTTTCATTTAATTGAAAACCTCAATACCCCGAGGCACTAAATAAATTGAAATCTGTATTTTAATACAACCTGGATAAAACCCAATTAAAAACTCAATAAACTAAAAACAATTTCAATATGACTTGAGATTTAATTGAACACGAAAACTGTCGTCTATCGTCTGATACATAATATGAGTATGTATGTACGTAGTTTATATTCACATTCAACAGAAGCCAAGTACTAGAAATGTTTTGTTCACCAGTTCATATAGTTTTAATTGAAAAACGATTAATATCAAAGTATATCTTCAAATGTCTGTAATTTCAAACACTCTTCTGTCAGTATTTTCAAAATTATACAGTACAAGTTTAATCTACTATATACGAGTACGAGTTTAATAACAAAGATACTTTTGAATTGAAACGACTTTGTGAGTTTGTTTTTCCAGTGAAAATTATAAAAAAAAAAATGAAAAGAAAACCAACAAGAAGCAAGACACAAGACGAGACCAAGGGAGACTCTTTGTTGAAGGAAGGTTCCTTCCTTAACCTTGCCTTATAGCTTCCCCAGTAATTTAAAATAATTGTCAAGACTGTCACATGTTTCTGGTAAAGTTGCAATATGCTGATAAAACACGTGCGGAACGTGCGAATTGATGTGATTTGAATTCTTCAGTTAGCTGAACGTGACAGAGAATGTGCGTTTGACACTTGTATTGCCTGCAAAACAATCACTTAATTAATTAACCTCTTTGCCCTTTCACTCACTTACTCTCTCCCTCCCTGTGATTCTGTGTTTATTGAATTATAATTTGATTAAATGTTTAAACATTCTGTTGTTGTTGGTTAATAGAGATACATTTTTTTTTCTACTTGCTTTTATTTTTATAATTTGTAGTATAAATTTATAGATGGGTATTAGAGATGATTGAGAGTTAATCGCTCACTATTTTGAACTTGATTCATTGTGCATGTGTGATGCTAGATTAAAAAATAAACTGTTGGAATAGGTCATAGTGCCTTACGTTTATATTTAATATGTTTAGTATTTAGTATGTAATTATGTATTTATTATTGTTATTGGTTATTATTTTTAAATAGTGGGCAGTTTTGATAGAGAGCAAGGTCGCCCGAAGACTTTTTTCAAAGGGGCAAATTTGAAATGTTTGAAAACAAAGGAGTAGCAATCCTTGAAGCTGAATATTCATATGTATGTTTACGTTGTATATTTATAAGCATTGGTTTAGTAAGCAAAATTTTGAAGTATAAAGTAAATTTAAATAAAAATCTGCAGTTTGTTGTGAATCAAGAGTGTTATTGAAGGGGATGGTCCTTCAATTCCAACATATTAATTTAGATGGCATAGTTGACTAAATGTCTGAAAGTAGGAGACTAATATTGTCACCAAACATATGCTAAGACAAAGGAGAGAAAACTCCTTGGTGAAAAGATTGACTTAATTAAAAAAAAAATGTATTGTTTATAGTTTTAGTTACTATATTATTAAAAACCTTAATTATATGATTAAAACTATGTATAGACTCGTATGTACACAAAAGAATCTCGTGTTAGTTACACAAAGAAGAACGGCTGAACCGATTCGGCTGAAATTTTTCAGAGAAACAGTTTATAGTCTGGAATAGTCTATAGGATACTTTTTATGCCGGTAAAATGTATAGTTCTCGTGACATAGATTTCTTTTATTTTTTCCAATCACGCCAGAATGGCTGAACGGATCTGCATGAAATTTGGTTTTATTTAGGTTTAAATATTGACTACATTTTAGAATAAAATTAAAGCAATCTGCGGTTATTTTTTTACTTTCAGTACAACTTTTTCATTAATTTCAATTTTTTTAAAACAAAATTTTTATTTTGATAGAAAAGTGGTATTCAGTTAAAATTAACATCAATTTGAACAATTTGTTATCTTTTTGATACGTCATTTTCAAAATTAAGCTTTTAGATATAAATTTAGCAGGTATGTATTTTTAAAAATTAAAAAATATAAGAACATAATTTTTAAAGAAAGTACTCTAAGGCGAAAAAACTCTTTTAGGAATTTTTTTTCTGAGATTTTTATTTGGTTACATTTTTGTACAATAAAATAAAATGTGTGTATGAGATTATAATATAAGACTTTGAATGACTGGATATGCATATTCCTCAAAAAAAAAAAAAAAATAGCAGTAATGATTTAGTTGGGTTTTGAACATAGACTAATGAATGACAATGGTTAAAAAGAAAAAACCAAAACCAAAACATTTTTTTGAACTATGTATATTTTTATTTCAATATATTTTTTCTAATTAGCAATTTTTTCGATTTCGATAACATTAACGTGAGTAAGTTCACTGAGGCGTATACGCACCATTTTTTTTTTTTTTTAAGTTAATTATTTCTAAAACTGGATTTCCAATTAGATTGTGAGGAAATGTATCTTAAGTGAATTTAATAAAAATTAATATTTTTGGATTTTGCAAAAACTACAATGTTGTTTATTGTCATGTCGATTAATTTATTTATTTAAAGACACAACAAAGTGAAGGCTAATTGAAAACAGGAAAAAATTAATTTTTATTTTAAAAATTTTAACATTAAATTTATCTATTTAAATTTGTGTAAATTAAAGAATCAATTAGAAATTAAATATGAAAATTAAATATATTATTATTAAGTTAATAATATTACGCTAGCAATAAAATATTGTTTAAGATTGGCATACATTTTCTTTTAACTCACTCTTGAAAACATAAAAACTAAAACAGTTACAAAAACAATTTTGAGTCTAAAAAGCTAAATGAAACATCCTCAAAAAAAAAAACAATTTATTCGCTTGGTTTGATTTAAGCCATAAGAATAGTAAAAATTGCGACCGTCATGAAACCGTGCCGTACAAAATACTAGCCAGGAAATTTTGTTTTCCTTCTTCTCCTTCGGAAAAGCCATAAACTTTTATTCTTAATCCCCTATGTATAAGAAATATTTCATATCCTATACAAAACAGAACCTCCTTCAAAAACACCAACAACAACCAACCAACTAAAAAAAAAACAACAACAAAAAATCGCTAAGCACTTAAAAAGGACAAACAATCATAATATGCTTGGAAAAACATAGAACTTAATATACGAATAGGTAGGTAAGTTATTTTCAAAAAATAGTACATACATACATACATATACATACATATATGTATATCTTTTTATAACAAGCGTATTCCAACTTCAAGTAAAAAAAAGGCTAAAAGGTGGATCAAATATAACAGGGATTTTCGAAATACCACTTCCTTGTTTTCGTGGAAACTGTGTGTTTTCAACTTTAAGCTTAAGGGGTTTTAATGAGTTTTCATTTTAATTTGTGTACTAATGTATGTATGTTTTACCTACATTTATATTTTAAAGTTGTAGTTTTAAAATATTAACCATACATTTATGTAGATATGAATAATGTGTAATCAGAAAAGCGCGAAATCACACTAAAATTGTAAAGAATTTTCCTGAAATAGAATAACTTTAAATGGCTTTCGTTTGAAAACACGATTTATTAAGAATATTAAAAGCTGTTAGCACCTTAAGATGAAAATATTAAAAAATCTTATTAATAAATAAGGTTAACCTTCAAACTTCTTGACTTTTAATTATTTTTTTGTGTTTAATTTAATTAAGTCTTGTTTAATTTTAAATTTTCTGTTCAAAAGTTTCAGATTTGAATTTGGTTAACTACTAACATTAAGTTTTATGGTCAATTATAATTCTATTTTATCTCTGGTTAAAATTTTACTCACTGATTTAAGTTAAATATTATTCAAACGTTAAGAACTAAAATCTTTTCGGTTTCTCTGAATCCGTTTGAAGTTTTAACTTTTAAATTTTCGGATTTCTTATTGAACTCTGCTGTCAAAATTTACAAAATCAAATACTTTCAATTTTACGGTTGAATTTACATCCGAAGATCAAAAACTTTAATCTTAAACTCAGAAAATAAGAAATGGAGTGGGATGCTAGTCGGAGCCCTGCGGCACACCATAATTTTGTATTGTCTGAAAGTTTTTGTTTAGTAGATTGAAATTATTCTAGGTCGGCTAAAATATTCGTAGACTGACGCACAGACGGCGCTACTAGTATTAAATTATTAGTAAGCACCAACCTATAAAAAACATATATAAATTTGACAGCTCCCGTAGTTTTTAGTTTCTGAGTTTTGAATTGAGCAATTTTAATTAGTTTTGAAAAATGGATAAAAAGTAATATCGCATTGCTTGTTGGTGGAAAAAGTACTATTGAAGCCAAGGTTTGGTTTGATATCATCTGGACTTCGCACCAGGAAAATCAAACGATGAAAAGATTAATGTGATATAAGCACCGAGGTTAATGCCATTGAAAGTTACCGAGATTAAATTATGCCAAAGTTACTATATACGAAAAAATATTCAGTATCAATTTTTTTATGCTAATGTAGGTAACATAAAGTGCAATTAAATACGAATTAGAAAACATTACGGGACCTTTCTAGTCTCCTCCAAATATACGGCTTATAGCCTTCTTGGCTCTGAATACAGGCCTTGATTTGTTTGTTAAATTTTTGATGACACTTTGACAACGTTATATCTCTATCTCACCAATGGCTTTTCGGACCTTGGTATTCTATTTTAAAAGGGGTTAGCTCGCTGGGTTTTCTGAGTGGGCTTTTTTTGTAATTTACTGGCACTCAAGGGGTTATGATTACCATTTAAATAATTTCATCCCATCACGACTTAGAAGAAGATCTTGAATATCTTCGATTTGGCTACCTTCTTTGCAGACCTGTTGTCGAGATAGAATACGACTTGGAAGATACTCGTATAGCTGGATAGATAGTCGCAAGGAATTTTCTCACTTTCTGGGTTAGTTCCGTTTTTTTTTTAGCATATTTCTAGATTCGGGATTCAACTTTAATAATTTATTGAAATAAATTGTCAAATACTTGACGTTTCTGTTTTGTTGCTATAATAAATCAATTAGGAGTGTTACAGGGCTACTGATTAGTGATATTGACTACAATTAGTGTTCCATTTAAAGAGTTTAATTGCAAAATTTCATAGAAACTGCAGCAATATTGGTAATGCTGAATATTAAATTAACCCTAAAACAAGTTATTTAAATTTCAACTTCAAAGCAGTTAGTACTTTAGCTTAACTATACCTAACCTCTAACCGTCAGCTGTCAAATTGGCAAGTTGTTTTCTATCTGTCATGAACATAAACCACTGAATTGTGGATACATTTAGATCTCACTTAGAAAACCATTTTCAAAAACCATCAAAAAACCTTCCTTCGCTTTTATGATAAAAATGATTTCAAAATTGCAATCCATGATGTGAATTTTGCATAAAGGACTCTGATTGTGAAAGTGCAAATCCTTATTTAATATCAGAATATTAACAGATGAATTGATTTATAAATAAATGGATTTATGTGTAGTGTACATGTATGTATAGTGTATACATTTCAAATTGCTTTTAAAATTCAATAGGTACTCTTATATTTGATTTGCCTGAGTTCAATAGTGGAAAATCATAGTAGAAACAACACCTACATATACCTACCATACATATTCATCCCAAAAGCACAATTTCCAGGAAAATGAAATATTTTCGAGTAGGTTTTCTAATTCAAAATTTGAAGTAGTTTTCTAGTAGCTTGGTAAAGGTACATAAAATCATTGAAATAGATAGTTCAAGTTATAATTTGATTCGTATTTAATTGTTTTATCGAAGTTTGAGAGGTTGAAAATACCTCTCTTTTCTTTATATAAAATATGTAAAATGTGTTAATAAAGAAATGTTTTATTGCGAACTTTATGGTTTCTCTGTGAAATAAACTATCATCAGTACTTGACCCATTTTATATCAATAAAATAATCTAATTATGTCAAAAGAATTACCAAAATATCCTTGTTTTGTATTTAAGTTATTGAACATTTCAAAAACCATTAAAAATGTGCATTTTTGCATAAACATTTTCTAGACATAAAAACCATATAGAAATACTCCGAGCACAAAATAATAATCAAAATTCAAATTGAATGCTTGATTGAACATCAACAATGGCCAAATGCGAATCTTTTTGACAGTTCCTATAAAATAAATTAATTACTTATTATTCCCATCACAATGACAATTAAAAAATAATTCCAAAATGGAAATTCCAAAAATATTAAAATGAATTAAATCTTTTTCGTATGAATTTTTTGTTTTGTTTGTTAATTTGTAATAATTTTAAAATTAAATAAGCTATTTGAATAAATTAACTGCATTCATTGCGATGATAACATTTAAAATATAATGTTTGGTATTGTCGTAAATATCTTCTCATTTTGTTTAAAACCCTTATAAAATCGTAAAGGGTTTAGCAATCATTTTTATTTATTCACCTGAAAAGAACTGTCATGAACAGAACCTATGTGTGAATGTGTGGACTTTTGTGTTATTGACAAAAAAAAAAAAATATATGTATGTATGAAATGTATGTATATCAAAAAACCCGCAATCATGACAGTAAAACGATTGTAGATACAATTGTCGAGTACCTTACCTGCTTTGGGTACTATGTTGAAGTTCATTCAGGCTGTGCACTGAACTGACAGAACTTTGAAATTGAAGGATTCCTTTTCACAACATACAACTCAAAGTGAAAAAAAAAAATAAATAAATGGATTGATTTTATTTTGAACGAGGTGAAATCTGAATCTTTTCAATTTTGTATGTCCTTTTTTGGTGGGAATTTTGAGCCAATCAGGGCATCATAGATTTATTTTTTTAGTTCCTTTGCAATTATCAAATCGATACCTTTAGTTTGAATAGTAAACTCATCCGATGCTGTTTTTTAGAAATGATTAAAAAAAATAGTTTATTGTTATGAAAATGCATACAGTAACGATAAAAAGAACACATACTAACAGTTAGAATAATCTATGTTCATATTCTGTCATAAAAAGAATGAAGGCATATAAATTTCTTACAATTTACTTTGACAAGGGCCAAGGCCAAAAATATTTTTATTTTTTTTTTCTTAAAGATCAAAGTCCTAAAAAGGTTCTAAATAAAATTAAAGTGTTCTACACACATAAGTCCATTGCCAAGTGGAACTGGAAGTCAGAGACAGAAATCAAGGACCATTTTAAATTAGGTTTCAAGTTAAAGCTTCGTTTAATTTGGAGTTCAAAGTCAAAGTCAAAGCCAAAATCAAAGTCAAAGCCAACATCAAAGTCAAAGTCAAAGTCAAAGTCAAAGTCAAAATCAAAGTCAAAGTCAAAGTCAAAGTCAAAGCCAAAGTCAAAGTCAAAGCCAAAGTCAAAGTCAAAGTCAAAGTCAAAGTCAAAATCAAAATCAAAGTCAAAGTCAAAGTCAAAGTCAAAGTCAAAGTCAAAGTCAAAGCCAAAGTCAAAGCCAAAGTCAAAGTCAAAGTCAAAGTCAAAGTCAAAATCAAAGTCAAAGTCAAAGTCAAAGTCAAAGTCAAAGTCAAAGTCAAAGTCAAAGTCAAAGTCAAAATCAAAGTCAAAGTTAAAGTCAAAGTCAAAGTCAAAGTCAAAGTCAAAGTCAAAGTCAAAGTCAAAGTCAAAGTCAAAGTCAAAGTCAAAGTCAAAGTCAAAGTCAAAGTCAAAGTCAAAGTCAAAGTCAAAGTCAAAGTCAAAGTCAAAGTCAAAGTCAAAGTCAAAGTCAAAGTCAAAGTCAAAGTCAAAGTCAAAGTCAAAGTCAAAGTCAAAGTCAAAGTCAAAGTCAAAGTCAAAGTCAAAGTCAAAGTCAAAGTCAAAGTCAAAGTCAAAGTCAAAGTCAAAGTCAAAGTCAAAGTCAAAGTCAAAGTCAAAGTCAAAGTCAAAGTCAAAGCCAAAGTCAAAGTCAAAGTCAAAGTTCAAATTAAAGTCACTTTACCAAATGTCAAACAAACAAGCTAAAAATTTCGTAGAATGTCAATGACAGATGTGTCAACTTAAATAAAAGGGAATTCAAATTGAGTGGTTGAGAGCGTATTTTTCACTCCGATGAAACTGGAAGCTCACGGTTTGTTAATTCGATGTTGGATGTTTAGGTTTTCAACCGAAAAACGGAACTGATATCTATTCCTAAAAAAATTAAAATAAAAATGACAGATGTCATTTAGCAAATAACTAAAAGTCAAAATTGCCAAATTAGCAAAACCACCTTTTAACTTAGTGACATACTAAAAATGGTTTAAACATTTTACTAAATAGTATACATACTTGAGACATTTCTCTAAACATGACGGATCTGTATTCGAATGTTAGATATTTTTCAATGTTTTTAATTCGACAAATCGGACCGATTACAACAACAACTGCCAAAGGAAAGTTACAAATTTCACATTACGTTAAACACGATCAATTTTTCGAAAAAGGATTTATGCATAATGCATTTCCTGAAAAAAAACTCAATTACAAACAAAAAATTCTAGAATTTGACACAAATTCTTTTATTATATTTTGCAGAACGAATGAAAAATAGGAAAAAATTCTGGTTGTCTTTTGTCAGTCTGTTTTTGAAATTCAAATAGGATTAAAATCCTTTTTGACCAAAATTAACATTAAAACTCCACACATTGCTTCTAAAAGCTAGTACCCTCTGCATACCCTTAAACTAAGTGGAAAAAGCTTTTACTTTGGTCAAAAAAAACAGGAGTGTAATGCATGAGGTATGACGCATCCGGAATCCGGAACAATATTCGGTGATTTGAAATGTAAAACTCGACGTGGAATCTTTTGACTGCATTTTGTGCCTTTTTTTTGTCTGTTGTTTTACTTTGAATACCAATCTAGAAAATCTGTGGGAATGGAAGAGAAATTCAAAGAATCAGAATGGCGTCAGCAGGAAAATGTTTGCATTTTCATTTTTTTTTGTCATCAGATTAAAGATGGGTTGGAATAAGGCATAGAGAGGTACTGTGTTTGTTTTTCAACAACGACGACGACGACGACTTAACTTCTCGATTCAAATCAGGTTTGTAATGCCACAAAAAGGATTCCCATTCGCTTACATAGAAATGGGGTTCCTAATGCCATATCAATTCTCTGGAAAGCCCCAAACATTGATGACAATGGCAATTTAACACCAAAATGGGTGAGAAGGCGCATAGATTGAGGGGATTGTATCAATTTTTTTTTTTTGGAGGACAATTTTCGTTGAGTGTTTGAAATGGGAACCTAAACAATTTTGACACACTCTGGATTCACAAAGATACATAAGACTCTCGTAAAAGGTTTCGATTTATGAGGTTTTTTTTTTATCGTCGTTTTCCATGTGACTTTTGGAGGTAGAAAAAATCATCCACATTTCTCGGTGGGTATAATTGAATCTTTTCGTGTTCGAATTTTTTCGTGTGATTGGCCAATAAACATGGTCAACACTTGGTTTTTTTTTTATTTACAGTAAAAACCAACGACACCACAAGAATTTGACCTAAAAAAAAACTTTTTAATCAAAAAAAAAGACTCAAAAAAGTATCTCAAAGAATTCCTTGCCAACACCATCAGCGTCATTTAACTAATTTGTATATATGTATGTATGTATGTATGTATGTGAGGAGTTTTCGGGAAAAGTTTTAAACTCCTATACATCCACATACATACGTACCTACATCCTAAATCGTTCAAACCGACTGACCTAAAAGCCAAGTTTTTACCACAAGCAAAAGGGTTGTAGCAAACTTCTGGCGCTATAGACTTTTAACCCTTTTATGCTACTTATGCACATATTTGAATAGTTTTTTTTTGTTTCACTTTAGACATACATACATATTATGTAGATTCAACGAATATATTATGTATGTATAAATAGCTGATATGATTTTCAAATTTTAGAATAGGGTGTGGTAAATATAGGTTCTCCCTGGGGATATCCATCAGGATATACGAGTAATATTGCCTCGCAGAAAGTATTTTTAAGGCCAAAATGTTGAAGTTTTTGAAGAAGGTGGTATAGAAGAAGTGCACGAAGTAGGGTATAGTTGGCCGACACTGTAAGATTACTTATCGCATCCAGAAGGTATCAGTTTGCTAAAATGGCTTCTTCCGGGTGCGGTGTTTTGGTGTTGGGTTATTTCTTAGGGTGGATGTAAGTTGGTTAAAAGATTTCTAAAGGGTTTTTATATAGAAGATTTACAAACTGATATAGGCGGGAAAATAATATCCGGGCATCTTAACTTATTCATTTATATTGAGAAACGGTATCATAGGTGTGGGCCTAACCTAAACCACAGTAAATGGATTAGCAATTTAAAGCTTAAACTTTTAAATCACTGACCTTAACAATTTAAGTAAAAAAAAGAAGTGTAGCGACGAAAACTTCCTCGTCAAAAACGTCAAGTTAGTGAGGGAAATTTTAAAATTCACCCGAATTTGTTCCTTCAGTTTCGCTGTGGAGCAGAGTATCAAAGAAGACCTGAATTAGTCCATACGCCAAGGTGCACAACAATTGGATCCACTTTATGGAAGATTTTGCGTAAGGATCTTGGTTTGTGGGATTACAAAAACCTACTCGTGCATTGAAGACGAACGCCCATCAAGCTCGTCGAACGTTCGGTGGATATGGGCCCACAACGAGATGGCCACCGATCCCGATTTCCACAAGAACATTTTGTTCAACGATTAAGCTCATTTTTTGTGGAATGAGTACGTTAAAGTTAATAAGCAAATTTGTCGTATTGGGAGTCATCATAATCCACAAGCCATTGCTAAGATAAGACGCCACCGAGCACTTATACATCCTCAAAAAGTCACTGTTTTTTGTGATCTATATGGCAGAGGACATCATTGGTCCTTATTTTTTCAAAAATCAAGCCGGCCAATGTTACAGTCAATGGGGAACGCTATAGGGCTATGATTAAGAATCATAAGAATTAAGAATATCAGAAGTCCCTTGTTTACGCTGATAAGCCCGAGACATTGCTGACATACGGCCCAATTCCTGGAATGAATTCGAACCATAATAATTGGAAGATCAAGGTTATTTTCAATGAGGGAAAGGCCAAGTATATGCTGTCATTAAAAAAGGACATTGAACGATGACTTGGTCAAAACGTCACCAAAGACTTGTGAATCGCTGATTCTTTTGACCTAGTCAGTTGAATAAGGCGGAAGAAAGTCCATTGTTGAGCCTTGAAAGTACCCCTTTATTCTTTATAAGATGCTTGTAATTCCAGTTTTTATTTATGACGCTGTTGCTTGGACTTTGTCAAGAAGGATGAAAACGTTCGTAGGATGAGCCAAAGAATCTTCAAATTCAATCTCGAGAGACAGCCATTTTATTTCAATTTCGGTGGGGGCAGCAACCCTCTCATTTATTCATTAATATCTAAGGACGATCGTTACTTCGAAGGAAATATTTGAAAACGGTTCTTAAGACAGGAAGTGCATAAACTAAAGTCAAAAAGGTTTAGCTTCAAATTGGTACTTTGAAGCATGCTAACGATGGATTTATTATAGCCATACGATACGGCCGGCGGTCGGGCAGATAAAAAAGACGTGTATTTCGCAAATTACGAGGGTTAGTGTTAGGGAAGACACAGTTATATAGAGTTGGGTAGTTAATAGAGCCTAATAAAAGGCAAAGTATAAAGAAAATGCCAGATATTTCTCTACGATCATTCCAAGGTAATCCTCGAAAAGCAATTCGAGGAAATATGCAATTCTTGATAAGGAGACCAAACTTGGGAGGCGTATTCAAGAAGAGGTCGAACAAAAGTGATGTATAGAGATCATACAACATGCATCGAAGTAATGGTTTTAAAAAACTAGTATAAAGTGAGATATAGGAATATTTAATAACCATTTCCATATCATTGATGGTGCAGATGAAAAGAAGAGGACCTAAGTGTCTACCTTGGGGAACATCGGATGTAGCAAGAAAAGGATAGGAGAATGTGCTTCTGAAACGAACTCTGTATAGATGCGACTTTCTAGGTAAGAAGGCCCAATGAAGAAAGCTTAAAGTATAAGTTTAAGGGATATTGTGTCAAAGGCCTTGCTAAAACCAGTGAAGATAATGTCAACTTCCTTTCCCTTTTCTAATGCCGCATAAAATACTTTCAAATATTTTTGGAATATTAGACCGCTTGGCAATTGGGCGTTAGTTTTTGATATCGTCTTTGATGGGACCTTTTTTTGTGCACTGGAGCTACGAAGGAGGTTTTCCATGCATAAGGAAACCCAGTTAACAAGAGACGTATCATGTTGGTTGAGCCCCAGGTCCAACTGAAGCAAGTACCTAAGGTTTTTTTTTCACACAATTTTTATATTTTTTTCATGTGAATTTCTGAATGTGAAAGTTTCAACTTTGTAAATATGTTGAGTTTGATAAAGTTCTGTCGACCTAGCTTATAGTGTGATCGAACCCGACTCGAAGTCATTGTTTTGGTTGAAAACTTTTTAAAAGTCGACAAGAATAATAATTACAATACTTGCACAGGTAATGTTATAACAACTTCTGTTAAATTTTTAGCTCTCTTTGAGAATTTTAAAAAGTCTAATCGGGAAAAATTTAGGTAAAAAATAATTAACGACATGGAAAACCTGTGTGGAACAACCTCACGTATTACGTGAAAACTGTGTATTTGTTTCATGGATAGATAAAGTTTGAGGTTTTCATTTCAATCCTCATTTCAAAATTACTGCATTCCCACCATGCACTTACCAGAAGTACACTAATTTATACAAATCTGAGTTGGAAAAACTCTGCAGGTGTTTGAAAATGTGTTGGCGGGAAAATTAAATAAAATTCGAATAAATTCGCATAAGCTTGCCCAACACTATTCGTGTTGTAAATAATATATACGAGTATGAAACTGGACATTGCAGCAATTTTAACTTTATTTCAAAATGGATTCGTGTGTTATTTTGTTTTATTTTATTTTGTTTTGTAAATTTCATTTTATTGCATAAAACATTAAAATTCAACAACGAAAAAAGGACGAGACTGCGAGAACTCGTATATACAATGTGAACATTAGGCATTATAATCGATTTAGTTTTTTGTTTTTGTTGTAAACCTATAAATGTCATTAAAATTTATAACACCGCTTCTTCACATGGTTACAAACTATTTTGTTATGTTTTGTTAAATCCTTTTATACATACTCGTAACTTATGTGTGTGTGTGTGTGTGTGTGTGTTAGGTGTATGAAGTGCGAGAAACATCGTGTGCACACAGCTTTAAAAAAAAACAACCAAAAAGTTCATGAAACCGGAAATAGCTGCCCACACTCGCTTCTGTACGATTTTGTTTTTTTTTTTTCGTTTAAAAGGACGATTCAAAAACATACACACATATGATACTAACTATAACTACTAACTATACGAGTATCTGCTACAAGTTTATATCCTTTATATCCATCCATAAACATACATACATAACATACATATATATAAAGTTAAACTGTTTTACTCGCCCAAGGGGGGTCTGAATTTCAACCTTATGAACACTTCTACACATACTTACACCTACACACATATAGTTTAGTGTAATCGTTTGGTCTTATGGCATTCTGTTGACATTTATTTTATTTTATTTTTTTTCTCTGTGCCACACAAACATCGTCGTCGTCGTCGGTCGTTTGTCTTCAATTACCCCCAAAGATCGTCCATTATGTGTGTGACAGCCTGGGCTTTGGATTATGTCTATTTTAGTAAAATTCAATCCGCAACTCCGACGAACTTAGAGGAGCTTTGTAGATAAAAACATCTTCATTGGACGAAGCAGTATTAAAGTGTTGGAAAAACGTTGGACTACATCTATATGAGGATGAAAAAGTTGTCACTCCTTTTTATAGACCAGACTTACATACGAGTATATACATATATGAATGGTCAACTTGTGGATTCAGGACTATAGAACTGGTGAAACAGGTGAGTTTTTAGGAAACGATTTTCCAGGAAGATTAAGTTTCTACTGGGGTCAGAGCTTAGCATGAAGAATGGAGAATATTGATGGTGTTAGGGAAGGAAATCAGTGTGGTTAAATTTAAGTTGGGTTTTGGTGTCTATACGTATCAAGTAGAATTAATAAAAAAATATACAAGTTTTAACCTCCTCACACCAACCATAGAAGAACCTAGTTCATGAGGTTACAGAGAGAGATCAAATGTCAAACCAATTTCGATGTCATACGCATCGTTCTGTGCATTTCTTTAGACCACCACCAAATTGAAATTAAATTTGTATTAAGAAAAAAAAAATGCTGACATGCACATAAATCTGCGGAGTATAGTCACTACACCCCAATAACTAAGGCTATCAGGTGATACAACACAAGAGGTTAATAAATAAAAGAAAAACAGACCAACGGTTTCAGTTGGTCGATATTTATAGTCGCTGATTGTTGAATTCGGTGAGAGGCTGAACTGACCATTTGACACTTGATAATGACAAAATTGTTGAAGCTACATCTGTCAAATTGACTGTCATTTATTCAGTTTGTTTTACCAAACCATCAAGATGGACAAATACAAAGATCAATAAAATGACTAGTCTGTTCAGACAACTTTCCTTGTCCATTTTACAATCGCGTCTTGCTGAAAGAATAAATTCGCAACGCGGTGGAAAAATGTATGTCCACTGGTTTGGCAAACGATTAAGTAACATCCCTGTGTGAGTCTTTGACAGGATCTTGGCAATTCCCCAGACCAAAACTTTGTGCAATAAGTTGAGCCATTATCCATAAGATATTCAACTGATGCAGCTGCGATTTTTTTTTTCACTTTAAAGAATGCATTCTTTGGTTTGACTACATTCAAAAGTTGTCAATCAATATTCAGTTACACTGCCTCAGTTGTGTGAATTTTCATCCAATTATTTTACTTTCCTTTTACCAAATGCATCTGTCAATCATACCTTTACTACCATAGCTACTGACAGACGTCTTTTGTTCGCTTAAATGTAATTCAAAACTGTCTTTCATCTCATCTATTAAAGAACTGTCAATATATTTATTTTGCAATGCTATGAAAACTCATAGCGTGTCAATATACCTATGTATGTTATGTACTTTCTAAAAATATTGTGTTTCAGAATGTAGTTGTAAAATGTAGTGTTTTAAAAACTATGTGTATTTTATCTTTTGCATTGTTTGCAATTTACTTTGTAAAACTTGAACTGCAAGGACAAAAATCAATTTTAATAAGGAAATAAAAAGTCACTATGCTTAAATGTCAAAAGGGATATTTTGAACATTGCAAAATTGGGATGTGATAAAGTTATTTGATAGAAATAAAACTATTGCGTGAGATGATAGTCTTTTAGTTTTGGAAAGTTCGTCCAAAATTCAAAAGCAGATGAGACAAAAGAACCTTGATAGAGAAAAAAATTGCTTTTCCTGTCAAAGATTTTTGTTCTTCATAATTCAAAGAATTTAAAGACAACTTACACACAAAGGTTTCCAACTCAAAAAGAAGCTGGATGAGATCCATTGTTATATCTTCTTTTTGAAAACTTGATTTTTTTCCACCAGTTTCATAATTAATTTTGCAAACTATGACTGAAAAGATTTCACCATTTTAGTAGTTAATTTAACATTATCAATGAGTTGTTCTAGAATCTATTATGGTTTAATTTGTTTAACTTGTCAAATGTTAAAAGATGACATCTTCAAAAGTGATGAGCGCTTTTATTATTACGGTATACTTTTTTTCGGATTCGGAATTTGTTCCATGTCCTTGAAAACCCTATTCCTTAATTTTTCGTTAATCCTTAAAAAGTCACAACACTGATCCCTATGAATATAATTACACATTCACCTCTCTTAAGATGTCTCCGAATCAAAAAACTCTTAAGTCTCTTTAATCTTTCTATATCGTTGTATTCCTTAGAAATATGTATGTACATATCTAAACTTTATTAATTAAGCATCAAAAGGGATCTCTCTCATGAAATACCATAAATATTCCTTTTTTCCTTTTTTTTTCATTTATTCCTTCAAAAAAAGTCGTCAATCATTTTTGTGAATCCTTTTATACATTTATGTTGATTTCTTGTGGGTAAGTAGATATGTATGTAGATGTATAAAATATATATAAATATATGGCCAAGCAGTAGGTTTTCATTTTAATAATACAAAAGATATAAATCATGTGGCCTTTGTTTTGAATTCCAGAGAAGAAAATCACATTAAGAAATGATTTATGATAAATTTAGGAGGTGAAAAGTTATGAGTGTTTTGTCATGAAAAAAATGAAGAACAAAGAAAAGGTTTGAATATGGAATATTATTTTATATTTAACTTTTAACACACATTATTCACTTAGTATCTACGAGGTTGTTCCTTGTTTTTTCTTCAGATTTGAGTTCTTGAATCTGGTTTGTCTATTACAAGTCAATCATATCAAAACAGATTTTTAAAAAAAGACACAAAATTATATTTCAACTTTGTCTAGATGATTTAAATAAATTAAGTCATTTCTCCGTCTTTATTTTACTATATTGTGAAGAATTTCTTTTCATTTAATATCAAATTTACCAATCATACGGCAATAAGTTTCAGCTTTGACTTAACCCCTTTTAACAATTCACACCAAAATTGGTAAAGGTTTTCCATTATTCAAAACATCACGGTAGATAACCTTCCTCTACTTTTTGGCTATCTTGTTTTTTTTTAATTTGGAAATCAGCCTGTCAATATCAACCACAGTTTTGTCATGATTTTTATTTTCCAAGAGTATTTGAGAATATTTTTCAAGGCTAAAAATGTGCTACTTGACAACTGCCAAGCCAATGATAATCCTTCGATCAATCATCTGTGAGGGCAGTTACCATCGTGCTTTGTCATGTGCCTACCGTAGGCATTTGTCATTTGTTCCTCCTTCCTATCTCTTCGTCTTGTGTTGTATCAGCTGATAGCAATTAAAATTAAGTGCAACATTTTGTCGATTATTTTTATTTAAATAATAACTTAGTTGGTTTTTGGAAGCCTCTTCTAATAAAGGGTGTTTTTTTTGACGTGTTGACGGTGAATAGGCCCAAAACGAGATGGCCACCGATCCCGATTTTCACAAGAACATTTTGTTCAGCTCATTTTTGGTTGAATGAGTGCGTTAATAAGCAAAGTTGTCATATTTGGAGTGATCATAATCCATAACCAATTGTTGAGACACCTTAACATCCTCAAAGAGTTGCTGTTTGGTGTGCTCTATGGACAGAGGGAATCACTGGTCCATATTTCTTCAAAAATGAAACCGACCATAATGTTACAGGCAATGGGGAACGCTATGGAGCCATAAGTAATGATTTTTTCTGCTTGAATTGAAGGATGTTGATGTGGACGACCTTTGGTTCCAACAAGTTGGCGGTCCATGCCATACAGCCAACGAAACAATCAATTTATTGAAGGAAACTTTTGGTGAGCGCTTTATCTCGTGTTTTGGGCCTGTGGCGGGCGTGGCTGGACCGCTGGACTATTTTTTGTGGGATTATGTCAAGTCGCTTCTCTAGATAAGATAAGCCCGAGACGATTGACCTCTTCGAAGAGAATATTCGGCTAGTTATTGCTGACATAAACGGCCCCAATTGCTGCAAAAAAGTTGTTAGAAAATTGGTCCTCTGGGCTGGAATTTATTGGAGACAGTCAAGGGGGCTACTTGCCTAAAATCATTTATTTTTTTTTAAATAGCAAACCCGTATCTTTATTATAAAGTTTAATTATGGTCATAGCATTAAATTATATGCATTTTATTCCTTCTTAAAAACCACACGTCTAAGAAAATACCCTTTAAATTTCACTTTTTTTTTTGTTAAATAAAAAAAAAATTACCAGCTTTTTTATTTGTTTTTCACATAACAATATAAATTCAAGGGACTTTCAGATTTGTCAAAAGTGTCAATTTGACAATTCGGACAGATCAAAACAAGAATGTAAGAAATATTTAAATTAAGTTTTAATAAAAAATTCGCACTCTCATGAATCAAAATTAAGTCCCACCTTTTTTTTGCGCAATAGATTTTCTTCGATTTCCATTTGTCATCCTTAAGACAGTAAAACACAAAATTTATATCCAAACATACCAAAAGTATAAGCAAAGATTATTTTATGAAATTTCTTAAATTCAAAAATGTCCAATGCATCTAAACTAAACCATTTATTTTCCAATGGTTTTTCTGTCATTTCGATTCATTCAGTTGATTTCTAAATTATTTGAGTGATTGATTGATTGCTCTGATGACTTTGAAATGGAAACTGCGCAGAATAATCAAAAATATATTATGGCACTGCTACTGCAAAGAATATTAATTATGAATGGTGGGGAAATGTAACGGAAATTGATTGATGATTTCAAAATGGTTATACAGGAGATTTTTCTTAGTAATTTTAATTTAATAAAATACTTTCATCAATTTTGAATTATCCAACACGAGGTATGTATACAATTTTCATGAAAATGAACGAAATAAATAATGTAGAATTTCAAATAGAACAGCAGACTTTCCTGGAAAAATTTAAAACGTGGCTTAGCATCAAACATTAACTTTCTTTTCACAGGAAAACAAAAAATACATACACACATTTCAGATTCACGTCATTGTGAATAAATCATTATAGATGGTATGTAATTGCCATCAGTAACAGGAATTTTATTTTTGTTTGACAGATCCATCTAAAAAAGCATTGAATTTATTTCGCATCGCAATTAGAAATAAAAGCAAACAACAACAACGACGACGAAAAATAGACAATTTTAAAAGCCTATAAGTCTATTTTTTTTATTGTTGTTGGAATTTATCAATCCAAAAAATAGCAGACAAAAACCCATCATTGCCATCACCCAATGAAACAAAATAAACACTAAAAAAAAAAAAGAATTTGCAATTTCCTGTCAAATTTCAAAGGCACGGCAGCAAATTATTCATTTCTGTCAAAAAAAAAAGAAAAAAAAAAAATCACAAACTGTCAGCTCTGAATAAGCTTTTTAGTGATGGACAAAAAAACTAAATGGATTTGACTAAGTACAATATTGGTTTGTATTTTATTTTAGATGCACTCGCAACGAAATGAAATAGGATTTTTTTTTAAATTTTTTATAGGCCAAGAGCTTCGCATCGAATCAGAAAATTTTAACTTAAACTGAATATTGACAGATGATGGGAGATGATTGTGGAAAAAAAATTCGAAGTGAAAATTTCCCACAAAAAAACAAAAAATAAATATCTAATATTTTTCATATGCAATTTAGAGGATTTATTAAAATTGGAAAATATAAATTGAACGTATTAATTATTCAATTTTCTATAACCGGTTTATCAAGATAAATTAAAAAAGAATGATTTTTTTGATGTAATGAATTTAAATCCGAACTCTTAACTATAAATGGAAATAAGTCATGAAATTGGATGAACTGTCAAAAAAATAAATTCTGGATGTTTAATTTGTCAAATGAAATAGTAAATTTTCTAAACTGAAAACGATTTTCAATTGAGAAAATCCGAGATAGTTACGTAGTACATATAAATGATAAATTTTATGACTTTAAAGGAAAATGAAGTGAGGATTCGGATTTAGGGAGGTTTCCACATTTGATAACACTAAGAATTCCAATACAAATAAATTTGTATGAAGCGGATCTAGGCCTAGCACACTGCAGTTTTGAATAAAGAAAATTAGTTCTTTTACATAATAAATGTGAGTGACACGAGAAAGTTTTGACAAAAAGAAGATTTTTTTTAACTTGCACATTTTTTTTAAAATAAAAGTAAGCCATAGAGTACAGATCTAGGGATGTGCATCTGTTACTCTTACTTTTCTATCCTCTCGCGGGGTTAAGAAATCTCAAATGAATTTTAATGTCATTTATAATTTACTAGAGGACCCGATTAACTTTGTCTCACCCAATTGAGTTCTAACAGTATACGTTTGGCTATTAAATTGTTGACAGAATGACAGGCAAGTTCATATTTTTTCGTTAAAATTTGACAGAAGACTAAAACATACAAATTTGACAACCAATTTTGTTTTGCAAGTAGAACAAATTGTATGGGAAAATTAATGTTTTTTAAAAATTCGCTGGACTACGACAAACATTTGAAACAAAATATCAGTCAAATCGAGTAAGTCGTTCTCGAGTTTTAGCGAGACAAACAAACAGAAATTGATTTTTATACATAGAACAGATTATTGTACCGCCTCGCCTTGAAGTATACTATATATATATAGTATAATGTATTGCTTTTAGGAAAGTCTAGAATGAAATTTTTAAAACTAATTTATTGATTGAAAAAATATTATATATAAACCTTGCTCTTGAATCACCCTGTCTATTAAAAACGCATCAAAATCCGTTGCGTAGTTTTAAAGATCTTAGCATTTATAAAGAAGAGACAGACGGACATTGAGAAGCGACTTTTTTTATACTAAGCATTGATTTTAGAATCTTAAAACTGGAAAAAATTTTAAAATGTGCTCGTATATTTAAAACCATTACTTTTTTTTATTGACAGCTGTCAAATTATTAAAATTTCGTTATTTACATTTTTGTTTTTGGTAAATAAATATTACTCCTCAAAATAAATCCTCACTCTAAATCTCTAATGGAAATCATTTTTTAAATAAATTATGCAACACTTCAATTTGAATTTATTCTTAAATTTCATGGGAGCTATTTTAAGGTATTACTTAAAAAAAAATATATCCCCATAAAAGAATCTATCAAATGAATTTTAAGAACTTTTCCTTCCCACAATCCATCCAAATCGAATAGAGTAGGTACCTAAAGATACTTTAACGTCTCAACTTTATCTTCTTAAGGGACAACCAATGACGACTACAACGACCTCAAAATGAAATCTCCTTAGCTTTCCAAAACAACTTAAAGTCTAAAAACAGAAATAATTTCGTCCTGTCTACAATTTTCGATCAATAAAATCAATTTGTTTGTAATTTTTGCGTTTTTATTCGCCCCCTCTGTCTCTGGAATTAGAATGACCGTTCTCTCTATCTGCTGTCCAAAAACATTTTTTTTTATTGAATGAAAATTCGAAATTAAATACAAATTTCAAGAGAAAAACTACCACTACAAAAAAAGGAATGTTTACTTTTATATACGATACGAGTAAAATGAAAAGTCCTTAAAACAGGATTCGAATTGTTTGTCATTTTGTTATTAAAGTTGTTGAATTTTATTCTTTAAGGATATTGCTTTTTTTTTCTTGTTCTTGGGAATATAAAAAAAAATACAATTTCAATGTTGAGAAAAAAAAGGATACAAAAATTAATAGCCTCGCTTGAAGGACGTTTTTTTTTTTTGGTGTATTGTTTATTTAAGGGTTTGGTCGCTTGAGGCTTGAGAGAATGCTTGTAAGGTGTGCAATCTTTTGAGGGTGTGTTGTGTTTTTTTTTTTTTTAATAGCCTAACCATGACATTGCCAGGTCTGTGTGAATAGTTTCATACCTACTTATGAATATTTTTTGCTAAGTTCAAGGATACTTGAGACAAGCTCATCTTCAAGGATCACAATGGATGACCTAGCTGTAAAACTTTCTAAAAATTATGATACAAATGTATACATATTCATGGTCTGAATGAATATGTGTATTAAGTAAGGATATATGAGCAGCGCAGTGCATGCAGACTTTGCCACAAAAACACAAACATTCCAAGGATATTTTTTTTTTTTGTGATTTGGATCTGTATTTGAGCTCATTGTTTGGTGTTGTCTTAAGGCGAAGGTAGATCTCCTTTTAGTCCTTTTTATCCTTTGGATTTTTAATTGAGTAAAGACAAGTGAGACTGAGACAATTCCTGACGAAATATTATTCTTGGTTTTTGTTTTTTATTTGGCATCTTATTTTTGGTAAATCTAGTTTTGTGTTCCATTATGACAAAACAAGACAAGACATGATGAGTTCCTAAGCCTTCAAATACATGGGAGTAGTAGAAGTGAAAATTTAGAAAAATTCAGTACTTTTAATTTGGAAACAAATATTTCAGAACCAGTACCTTCCAGGGGCTTGAAATTACCTTTATTTTGATGTATAAATCCTGCATTAGCTTAAAGGTGTGTTTTTTACAAGAATTCAAGAAAATAAATATCAAATTCCAGTGACCCTGTGTTAGTGCTACGAAAGAGCTTCTAACTACGCCCCTGCTTTTTCCTTCCTCTAGACAATTTATTCGCAATTTTTGACCTTAAATTGTCAAAGAAGTGAATTTATTAAGTTTTTCAAACTAATTGCGAAATCAATTCTTGATTATTTTGTATTATTTATTAAATTTAAATTCAAAATTGTGTAAACATAATTAAATCATCTTTAATTTACTCCCCTCCGTGTTGTCAAGTCAACTCTTCATAAACTACGTACAGCTTATCCTTAAATTTTAAGCTCAAGGGTTCAAATGAATTAAGTTTTATTTTTGACTCGAAATCCTCTTTCAAAAATGCACCGCCCCATACAAGGCTCCCAGCATTTCAACGAACCATCACGTAGACGAGGAGTGTCGTTGTCGGGAGTCGGGCGGGACTGACACTCTTGCTTTTTATAATTATTATTTGTCTGAGTCGGAGAGCTAAACAGAGAGACAGAGACAGAACGTGGCACGGTCACTGGCACTTTCGACTTTCCTATATAGCAACTAGCAACTTCTCAATTTTCCTGTGAAAATAATTTCAGTAGTTCTTCCGTCTGGTGATTGCATCCGTTTAACCCTCCACCTCACTTTTCCCTTGCTTTCATTCAAAACAAATTATATTCCCGGGACCGAAATACTTTAAAAAAAAAAAAAATATGAAACGAGGGAAATGAAGCTGCAACACAGGATAACCCATAAAAGAGTTGAGAAATAGTGGGTGGCGAGGGTACATGGCTGGAATTAACAAAGGAAGTGTGTCTGGAGCTTTGAAATTTTAATTGCAACAAAATACAATTTTCAAAAGTTCGGTCTTTAGGTGTGTTAATTTGAAAATGAAGTTTTATTTTGAATATGCGTTTAATTTTTGGACGAAGTAGTCAAAATTACACTCCATTGAGAGTCAAAAGCTTTTTGATGACCAATCCAGGTCAGAAAATCAATTACACCACATTCTCCCTTAGGACATTGATATTTAAAAGAAGTTTTTGAAATGACAATCAATAATAATATTTGTAAGAACAAAAAGCCTTAAGGGGAAAATATTGCAGGCAGGGCAATGATTAACAAAACTATATACGGTATGATTCCACACCAGGACATCGAAGACACACCCATATCGTCAGGCCTAATGGTGACCCTGGTTGAGTTGTTGATAAATGAATATCAATTTCATGTCAACTTGTCAAACAGCATGAAATCAAAGTGATTAACTTTTCCCTTTTGGATGTTCCTTGTTTTTTTTTTTTTTGCTTTCTCATGGAAAATTGCTTCCTTAATCAAACAGGAAAATATTTATCCAAGGATGTAATATTATATGTCAAACTGTGTGTTTGTATTTTGTATATGCAAAAGGACTAAACTATATCAGTACACATTCTGGAAAGAGGAGGTGACCATCTACTAAATGTAAGTTATCATTCTTTTTTGCTAACACAGATCTAAGCTTCCTGTCATCGTAGTTTGTTACTGTTGACTAGATACACAATTAGTATATATATGGACTTGATTTTCTGGAAAAGTTAAGGCCTCCTAGAAGTCCAGTCACTTTTTAAATAAATATACAGAAAAAGAAACTAGAGTCTTGATAAATTAATGTTCTTAGTAAATGAAGACTTGTCGTCTATACAAGTTCCAACATTCCACCTTAAATTTTTTTCGAAGAAATTTTTATGTACATTATTTCCATTCAAGGACTTAGTAATTTCTTGTAAGAATTAAATAATTTTCCTGTGAAGAAAAAATAATTTCTTGAAAGATAACACATTTTACGAGACTTTTGTTTATGACTTATTCAAAGACAAATTAACATCTGGCAGTGTGCAGTTGTTACGTCTTCATTCTGCTCTCTATTCTTTTGATGTCTTAGTGTCTTGTATTGTATCATCTGTCATAGTCACTAAAATGCAATGTTTCTATTTCGTAGATTTATGTAAAGAGTTTTATGATTTTTAAGTTATTTACAGATTCTTAAGTTTTAAAAGTTTAAATTCTAACTTGAGAGACAAGAATTATACAGGGTGTCTCTCAATCAACACGAAAGTAGAAAGCTGTATGTTACTAAAACTATGTTCAGTATCGTTCAAACTAAACTATTAAAAAAAATGCTATAAGTTCGCTATAAAATTTGGCTGGCAATGCTGTTTAAAGACGATCCAGATGTTATCCAAAAATTTTAATTTTAGTCACAGCTCATAAAATTATTATGTTGATGTCTGCTAGCAGCTGTCTGCTAGCAGCTGTCTGTCAAACTAAATATAACATAAAATAATTCAAACACTATATGTTTTGACGGGTGCAGGGAAATAAGTCCCCAGGACCTAAGGGGACTCTGGGGGACTAATTCTCACTTAATGGGTACGAAATCCACTTTACTAAAGTGGTCTAAGTTCCTGGGGACTTATTTCTCTACACTGTTTTGACGCTGGTAAAATTATGCACTGTGGCGTATACTCACTTTTTTATTTCCTTATTTCCTGTGCATGTTTTATTGAATATTATAACACACAACAAAATTCTCGATTCTCTTTTTTTTTTTAAATAACATTTTTCAATAAAGCTTAAATTTGGCAAAATATGGAGGCTATCATTTAACACCAACTTTGAAACATTCATAACGGAAGATTGATGTAAAATACATTTTTCTTGAGAAAGGAAAAACACGTTTTCAAAATTAAGTTGTTTTTCTACCGAGTTTATTTTTTCTGAAAATCAATAAAAAAAAGAAGATAGATACCATCTAATCTAACACTGGGTTGAGAACCACAACAAACATTGTTTTAATCTTACGACATAATGTAAATCATTTTGAAATGTTTTTCTTTCTACTCAATCATTCTTTTCCACATCAATAAATTTAATTTTTTTTGTTGGCTTTTAATTCAATATCAACACTCGCATTTTGACCATGAGTTAATTAAGTGAAAAAAATATACTATCAGTCATAAATGACAAAAAATAAAATAAAATTGGTATGAGAAACGACATCTGTCATCGTTAGCCATAGTCTGAATTACTTATCATCATCAGTCATTTGTATCAGTTTTATGGAATTGTCAGTACGGACATTAAATAAATACTTGTACACTTTAGGAAAAAATTTAATAAATTAATAAGTGTTATATAAAAAATGATTTTTCCTAAATTCAAAAGTCGATTCGATTATAACATTTTCTTCATCGGCTCAATTCAAAATTTATTTAATATCTAATTTGTCTTTGAGTTCATTTATAGTTCACTATACTATATCTTAATTCATTTAAAATTAATCAAGCTAGTTCATTTTTAACATCGATTGAGTGCATCAATAATTCACTTGTTCATTTTAAGTTCAATAGTTCAACTGCCTACTTTTTCAAGTAGGCTATTTTAGTCATTTGTCCAGTTCATTGTTTATTTCAGTTTATACTCGATCAGTTAAGTTCATTCAATAAAATCACTAGGTAAATTAATAACTTCCTTGGTTTTGAGTTCGTTCAAAGTTCACAAAAGACGACTTTTTAAACTGTTCGTTCTTAAAATGTATATTAAATATCCACCATATTCTTTTGAAGTGTTTCAAACTACATAGATCGATCTTTAAGTTCATCAACAGTTCACTAGTTCATTTAAAATTCATTAGTTTCAAGTGGGCGATTAAGCTTGTTTTTAAAATTCATCATTAGTTCACTCCTCCTTATTTTGAATCATTTAAAGCTAAGCAGTTAATTTGACCAATTGATTGATAAGTTAACTACATAGTTCATTGTTCGAGTTCACTAATAGTTCATTAGTTCTTAATTTGGATTCACTATAAAAGGTCACTTGTTCTCTTTTAAGTTTTTTACCTTTTTCGAAATATTAAACTTTGTTCTTTGAGTTAATTTCCAGTTCACAGTTGACAACTTCTTAACCAGTTCATTCTTCGAATTTATTCAAAGATCTGTTTATTATTTTTCGTGTTTTTTTTTCGCAATTTTTTAAACTAGTTCGATCTTTGAGTTCATCATTCAGTTCACAGTTCAATAGTGCCTTTTTGGTTCATTTAAAGTTCAGTAGTTCATTTGACCAATTGTGTAAGTAACTTGTTCTTTTTTGAGTTCATTTAATGTTCATCAAATAGTTCATTATATTCGATCGATCTTTAAATCAACTAATTCGTTGTTTGAGTTTAGAAGATCATTCACTCTTAAGTTTTTTGATAAACTTGCCTACATTTTAAACTTATTTCCTTCGATTTTGTACAGCTTTAAGCTCATGAAGGATTTTATTTTATGTGAAATTTAATATGTTTTTTTCTTTAAGTGTAACTACGTTACATAAACTTGAAACAAAAAAAAAAAACTTTCAAATCAGTATTTTGTACTTTTGGCTCTCTCAACAATTTTCGATTGATTCAGTTTTCCCATTTTCCATTTTCTCACCCTCTGGTTACAACTTCAACTACTACGTCTCCGATACTCCAGATAATATATAAAAAAAAAAAATGGAAATCCTAGACCAACCAAAAGACCCAGTCACGTAATCGATGTAAGAACGAGACCATACTGGAGTTTGGGATATCCTTTGGTCGGTCATAGAATCCTCTGTTGGC
This sequence comes from Scaeva pyrastri, assembly GCA_905146935.1. Taxonomy (NCBI): domain Eukaryota; kingdom Metazoa; phylum Arthropoda; class Insecta; order Diptera; family Syrphidae; genus Scaeva; species Scaeva pyrastri. The sequence goes on along the minus strand of LR989927.1, from coordinate 24,029,520 downwards.
ATTCATTCCTGGGAGAGATTTTTTATTAATGGATGCATGTTCCACGTAATATTATATATATATAAGGAAAATGTAGGCTTACTTTATTCATTACGGAAAAAGCCTTTTGCGAAGGGTGAATAAATCTCATAACCCTATATCTCCACTATGTAGTATCTTCCTAGTTGACCTTATTTTCTAGAATTTTGGATGTGGAAAGCGTGCAAAAAAACAAGAAGATACATTTGTATGCACATGTGTTTGTATCTGTAGAATGGAAAACACGACTAATGTTGTTTTTCAAAGGTGTGTTTGGGGACCTACCCAGCCTTGATTTAATCCGTTTGCAAGTGGAAATTTAAGTTGGGTTTAAATGTGGGTTAAGGAGGTCGTGTTTTGTTTGTTTGATAGGAAGATAGGGCATTAACACACTTCTTCAAAGCTTGTTAGTTTTACTTTTAAGGACCTTTTTTAACTTGTCCTAAAACGAAAATACGAAACAACCATTCTTTTTGAATTTTTGTCATTTTATATGTCAAATATAATACACGCTGTTCATAAAAAAAATAATTCCACTTTGAACTTCAATCCAGAAAAATCCACAAACTGAGGTTATTTCATATAAAAATATACAACTAATAAAAACAAGCCCGTAAGGATGACTATATTACAGAATTATATGACGAAATTGTTGGACATTTGAATAAAATAAAATCACCAACAATATTATGTCCTTAAAAATATAAAAATAAGAAGAAATAACAAAAATTGCTGATGTCTGTAAAGATGAAATTTTTATGTTGATATTAAAACCATTTCTTCCCTGTATTCTCCTTCCTTATTTTTACGATTCATTTTAAACCTACAACATACATATACTGCTTCCTGAAACCGTCCTCTCGTCTCACCCCACCTACTAATATCAGAGATAAGGTCTTATGACGACAGATGTTTCAAATGGCGTCTTTAAGGCTAAAGGTAAAGGTAAATTGAAAGGTGTATGTTTTATTTTATTAAAAAAAAGAAGGAAGAAAAACATTACATTATGTGAACCTACTATGTTCGTTTTAAAATGGGTTAAAATTAACCTTTCCTGGGATATAGAAAATAATTATAATTTGTAATCTAAAATCCAATTTAGGGGTTAGGTATTGTATAGGGTTTTAAGTTCGGTTGTTGCCTCAAAAACCTTTTGCTTCTTAACGAACCAAAACATTAATTTAGTTTTTGATGGGTTTGTTTTGAATTTGTTAATCTACAACTTGAGATACATACATAATGTACATACATGAAGTAAAATCTGACAATTTTACTATGACTTTTTGACACTTTAAGTCTTTCATGAAACAACCTACTTTTAAGGTGTCTCATTTTTTTTCAAATTGACGGAAATACCATTTTGGGTAGTCTAAAAGCAAATTTAGAATTTAAAAAAAAAATTGAGTATGAGAGTATTTTTCTTTTGAAGTCAGGTTTTGAGTTTGAAGATTTATTCGAAGATTGTATAAAATTATAAAGAACAGGCTTAAATTCAATATTGAAGTCAATAATTGAAGTCCCGACACATCGCACGGAATAGATAGATAGAAAAGCACATCATATTAATAAAGGTTATATTTCAATCTGGCAATACTTTTTTCGGAGTTGGTCTTTTTGACATCTGTCACTTGATTTATGCTCAGTTTGATTTGCTATTTCGTAATGAATAGATTAACTCCGGAACAAGGTTTGCAAATCGTGCAAATTTATTCTTAATATAAATTGCGCAACATATGGCACGCTGTGTCCAATATTTGGTTGACATAATCGCCCAGCAGAGTCGGTACTTCGAGCGCTGCTGTAGAGCAGAGTATCGAAGAAGACTCGAATGAGTCCTTCCGTCCATCAACTTTTTGGAAGATTTTGGAGAAGGATCTTGGTTTGCGGGCTTACAAAATCCAAATCGTGCAAGAATTGAAGCTGAACGATCATCAAGAGCGTTGCACGTTTGGTGAAGAAAATTTTTGGTTGTATGGGTACGTTAAGTGATCATAATACACAAGCCATTTCTGAAACGCTTCGCCGTTACATGCTCAAAAAGTCACTGTTTGGTGTGTTTTATGGGCAGAGCGAATCATTGGTCCACATTTCTTCAAAAATGAAGAGGGATATTATGTTCAAGTCAATGGGGAACGTTGCAGACCCATGATGATTAAAGAGTTTTTCGTGCCTGAATTGGAGGCTGTCGATTTGGACGAGACCCAAAGAAAAAAGAGGCTGGGAGCGACCCACACTGATAACTTCCCATTATGAATAATTTGAAAACTTGGCATTCCTGATAATAATTCATTAACTTTTTATTTTAGTTGATGACAATTTTATTAATATATAAATCTCTGATATATTGAATCTGAAAACAATATTTACCACTTTTCTTAGAAATATTTGTAGTTTAGTATTTATTGTGAGAATTTCAATTTGATATTCGTCAATATTTTACCACTTTTTAGGTATTGACAAATGCATTGCGAGTAGGTTGAAAATAAAATACATTTGAACTCAATATCATTGTTTGTAGTGATGATATTTAAGCCGAAAAACAATTTATGACACTTTTCTGTAAATTTCAGTTTAAATTTTTTATTTTAGTAAAAAAAACTGTCATTTCGACATTTGTAAAAAATATACCATAAGTTTACAATTCTATTATGCAAAAAATAAAACAAATTCAAGTCAAGAAACTACTTTTGACATTTTTCGGCAAATTTTTGTTAAAGTTTTTTATTTTTTGTAAAAAAAACTGTCAGTTCTATATTTTTCAAAATTGTAGCGTATATTAATAATTGTATTTTGCTTAAGCTAAAATAAAATTGAAGCCAATATAGTTGCCCATTCTCGTGATATTTAAGTCAAAAATCATTTTTTACCAACTTTTGGTAGAATTTTTTGCACTTTTTAATTTTTTGGAAGAAAACTGTCAACTCAATTTTTTCAAAAATTTTACCAGATGTCAAATATCACATTTCACATTTCATTTTTCCTTCATTGTATATTTTCGCGCCAAAATTTTTTTTTTAGTTTTTACTTTTTTAAAAAATAACGGTATGTTAAATTATTTTCAAATTAATACCAAACTTGTGTCACATTGCAATCTACACAATAAAATTTATTTGAAGACAATAGCATTATTCGTCCCCGATATATTTGCGACAAACTAAAATTTTCACTTTTTTTAAAGACTGCTATTGTGAAAAACCGTTAAGCTAGTATTAGACGGTCAACGTAAAGGGTCAACGCGTTGACTCTCTGACGTCACCGAAAAATCAAAATTTTGCCAGTCAACGCACCGTCAAAGTTCATTGTATCAAACGTTGACTATCACACGAATGACACCCTTCGGTCAATGCTGTCCCAAAAATCGTTGACGCTTATATGTCACACACAACAGTCAATGTATTGACTCGCAAAACATTGATAATCACACGATTTGAAAAAATAATGTATATTTGAGTCAACGTGTTTCATACATTCTCGTATTATGAAATTAATTTTTCAGAATTCGGAAAAATAAGAGAGATGCGAATACACATGTATGTATTGTATGTACGTATGTATCTGTGAGCTGGCGTCAAACGATGCGACGGCGGGGCGGCGCGATGGGCGCGGTGTTGAAGTCGGGTAGGCGGTGTAAGAAGTAAGTAAGTAAGTTGTTTTAAGAATAAGACAAATTTATTTCAGTGAAAAGGAACCAACAAATTTTTTAACTCATTTTATTTTTTATCAATGATAGTCACACTTTTCGTTATGGTCAGTTGGTAACAATTTTTGACAGGACAGATATTTCCGACCGTACGATGGTCCCAAAGTTACACAGTTCTTGTTTATCTTTTTATCTTGTTTCTTTTTTTGCTTTTTTTTTGCTGTCAGTCTCTACTTTTTCACCCATGGTACTGATAATAATAATTTAGAAAGGAAGGTTATTTTAAGCTCAAAATTGGACAAGAAAAAGAATAAAACTTACCTAAATCTATAAAATTCAATGTTTTTTAAAATTATTAAAATTAATTATTTATCTGTCAACTACACAAATGAAAAATTTCAATGACGCGTTGACCCGGTATGAAATTCTGCCCTGTCAACGTTAGGACACAGTCATTGCGATGACCCTCCGTCCCAAAAATGGGTCAACGCGTCCTAATAGCATTGAATGAGATATTACACGGTCACAAAAAAGAGTCAACGCGTTGACTCAAAAATGTGTGTCAAAGCGAGCGTCAATGTACTCGTCAACGCGTAATTCGTCTTGATATCTTTATTCATTCTCGAGATACCGTTAACAAAAAAAGGGGTCTCGTACATACGTACATACCTATGAACGTTCATACGTACGAACGTACGTACACACATACACACAGACATCTCTCTACAAATGACGAATTCAGATTCTACGAACCATAAAACGTCCAGATTTGTCAAAAATTTCAATTCGACAAATCGCACCGATTACAATAACTCCATATGGGAAGTTAATAATAATTTATTTAAGGAAACTTTTGATGGGCGTATTATCTCGCTTTGTGGGCCTGTGACGTGACCTCCAAAATCGTGAGATTTTAAACTACTGGACTATTTTTTGTAGGGTTATTTCACTCTTCTAAATGTCTACGCAGATAAGCCCGAATTGACGAATTTGAAGAGATTGTTCGGTGCATTACATACGGTTTCAATTGCTGCAAAAAGTGGTCAAAAATTGGGCCTCTCGAATGGAATTTATTCGAGCCAGCCACCGCGGCCTCTTGCCCGAACGTATTTTTAAAACAGAATGGCAAACGCTAATCTTTTTAATAAAGCTAGATTCTTGCTCATAAGATTAAATAATATGCATTTTATTTCTTCTTCAAAACCACACGTCTAATAAAAAAAAACACCCTTTAAAACATCTTATTACAAATTGCGATGTAGCTATGAATTTAAATAAAATATATAAACTTAAAATTTTCATTTTGTGAAAGCACAATTACAGAATTAGACGTCTATCATCAATAAAAGAAATGGTATATTCAAGATTAAGAAAACAACCAACGTTCCAAAAAGCAATAAATAAAGGTTTGGAATACATACAAAACATTTAAGCACAACAATGTCTGCCAAACAAAATAATTTTTCATTCGTATTCAACTTATCACTTTCGCACACATTAACACCTTCAACTCAAACTTCATCCTATAACCCTTGGGTCCTTAGAGGACTTCTTGTCCTGGCTTGGTCAAACCAAACACATTTGTAAGAGATTTTAATGTCAAATCGAACCTTTTCAATTTCCGATTTCTTAAACACACACACACCGCACACACAATGAAATAAGATAAAATCAATTTTTTATAAAGCAATTATTTATAAAGGATATATTGTACCAACCAACATACAAGAAACCTTTTAAGGTAAGAATCCTGATAAAAATACTTTATGATAAAATTGTTCTCGCGCGTCTTTTGTCCAATTTTCACCTTTACAAATCAAGTCACATTCACATCTAGATAGCTTCGTTTATCTCCCTCCGTTTCACCCCCACGTCAATGAAAACCCTTTATCGAATATCCAATTTACACTCTATTCACCAAAGAAACACGACACAAAAGTTTTGTTCCATAAATATCGACACTTCAGTCGATTTAAACTTTCCAAACTGAAAAAAAAAAACGAAGCCTTTTATTAAGGTGCTAAATATTTCCAAAAGTGATGTTTGGAGAAGAATAAGGGGGGGACAGGCAGGAAATGTGTGTTCCAGCAACAATCTTTGACCTATGATAGTCCCATGGCAATGTCATTATTTGTGCTTATCATCAATTTACTTTGGGCCTGTTTTCTTTTTTTTTTCAAATCCTTTTTTTTTGCTACAATAGAAAATCGATTTACATTCCAAACAGGACTAAATGTGCCAAAGGAGAACAACTAGGAGCATGTGTATAAGAGAAGAATCCTTCTCTTATAACTATATTTCCTGACCTTCTTTGCAATAAATACGTCTTTAGACTTTGCATGATGGTTATAGAAAGCAATTCGAAATTCGAAAAAGGCTTTCAGGTTCCTTTAGGACTCTTTTTGTTGTTAAATCTTGAACTTGATTTGTTGAATTTTTTGTGTATAGGGAAGGTAGTTATTGTTGTTATTTGGTGTATTTGCAAGGACTAAAAGCATAAAAAGGCTTTTAAATTTTGTCATAAGAACTTGGGTTTTTTTAGATATACGAGTATACATATGTGTGCGTATACTACACACATTGAAAGTATATATAGATAAAAATAAGATAAGAAAATAGGAAATTTATTTGTTGATCCCTTTAAGCCAAACGACTTATTTTCATTTAAGGACACACACAGGAGAAAAAAAATTGAAGAGATTTAAATTGATTTAAAGGGAGAGAGATAGAAAGACAAAAAAAAGGAAGTAAGAACTATTGTGTTGAATTGAAATCTTAAGAACCATTAGAGGCTTAACCGATTGTGATTTCTAACTTATGTTGGTAATAAAATAGAGTAAGCTCACAATATTGATTTAGAAATGTCTTTCGAAGATTAACAGATCAAAAAATGTTGATGTTCTAAAATTTATGGAAAAAGGTTTAGAACTTAAATGACAGCAGATAAAAGTCCGAACCTTCTATAATTAATTTCCAACATTTTATGTAGCTATTTCTTTGGACAGTGTAGTAACTTGAAATGAAGGCAATAAAATAAAGGCTTATTACTGAGTTTTCAGAGCAAACAATTCTGACTTGACTTCTTAGAAGATTTTTAATCAATCGAAGTTTTCTATCATTGAAATTTGACAGTTTTTGACTGGAAATAAGGTCAAGAAACCATTTACGTTTAATAAAGAGTTTTCAATTTTTTTCAGCTAAATTACGAAAATCTTCGTTCTTTAACAAATTATTTTGGTGCGATTCGAGGAACTTACGGTGCGCATAACTGACCTACTGAAACCACTATTGGCAATACCTACTATTCCTTTGAGTCCCAGTTTACATTACTGGATAAAACGCGACTGGTTAGCCTAGGTCCATCACGTAGTAAAGATACTATAGAAAATGTAGCTGAAAGTGTACCCGAAGACCGTGACGAATTAATTCGTAGTCGTTTTCATCAGCTTGACTTGTAATATTCGACAGCTTGACGTATTTTATGTGAAAATCTTGGCCTAAAAGTTTATAAAATTCAACTTTTGAAAGAATTGAAGCCAGGGCTCTCATCACGTAACTTTTCTGACGACAATCGTTTAAACGATAGCCAAAAACGATATCGTCAGAAGTTTGCTTCACGTATCACAATCACTCTCGTCTCGTCTATCGTTTTTACTAAATTGTATTGTCAGACGCTGAATAAACAAACCTGTTTGATAATTTAAAATTTTCATAGAATTTTACGGAATTATTTTATTTTTCAATGAATTTTGGCAGCTAATTGTGAATATTTGTCAGAATTTTCAAGTTACATAGCAGACCTCACATGGTACTGTTATGTGTTATTTTATTTGTGACGTTAACATCTTTTGAAATTGTGTTTTCGTGTTGTTCGTGTTTGGTTCTTCGAAAATGTAGTAAAAAGAAAAAAAATATAAAATACATAAACATTTTAGGTCTGTAACACCGTCACAACTCCAGATAATGGTAGATTTTATGGGCGAGCATCCGGAATTGGCAAAAGGATATGTTCCAAGTAGCTCGCAAGGGAAGCAGGAGCTGAATAAAACTTGGGCAGATTTAGCTGCGAAGCTAAACGCCGATGGACTTCCAACAAAGACAGTAACAGCGTGGAGAAAAGTAAGTCGTATTATGAAGTGTATACATATTTATAAATAACTTTAGAAATAAAAAAATAATTTTAAAGGTTTGGACTGATTATAAGTACAGAGCGAAAAGAAAGTGTAGCCACAACTTGTTGTCCTTAAGAAAGACCGGGGGTGGTCCATCTGAGGAGGTACCAATCTCAGATATGGAGGAGAAAATAATAGAAATAACTTCCCTTCGTACTGCAGTGGCCGGAAGCAGCTCAAACTGTTTTGGAGCACCACATCCTGTAATTCCAAAAGAATATGATGACATAGAAGAAGATCTTAGAGGACTCATCGAAAGTCCTAAAAAAAATTCAAGTTTATCATTCAAACGGTATAATTTATCAATCATATGACTTTTTAAGCAATCTAGCATACTAAACTAATCTGTTCTAGTGCACCACAAAGGACATATTTTTTCTTCTAAACTTTTAGTCACCTCGTGGAGGATTGTTGAAAAAGTGCTTTGGGCAATAGGAATTTCAAAATCGTTTCCAGTTAGCCACTGATATCCACCTCCCCCTAGGATCTCTAAAGTTACTCCTAATCTAAGTGTTGGAGGGATGTATGTTGATCGACATCCGTCTTGTAAATTTATTATACCTAAAACTTCCAAAAAAGTTTGTTTCGAAAGTCGAAACCGTTGAATAAAGCTGTTAAAAAAGAAAAAAACAAAATCACATACATATATTTTATAATTCATAGATGCTTACATCCTTGTTGGAAGAGATAGGGGATCCGAGGCATCTCTTAATTCTCTTCTTCTTTTTAATAACTTCTGTTTTTCATTGTCCTCGAAGTTTTGCAACAATAAAATATTTCGGCGGAACATTTTTATTAAGGGTTTCACTATTTTTTTTTGGAATATAAAACTTAAAAAACAACAAGAACGATAGCTGAATCGGTATCGTTTAGGCGATATCTAAAAATGACAGCTATTTTATTTACGTGAAGCAAAAGCTCAATCGTCTACTCGATATCGTTTAGACGATAGTCGTTTTTTATCCTTACGTGAAGCAGAGCTATCGATGACGATATCGAAAACGATATCGACATCCTTACGTGATGAGAGCCCAGGTGATTTTATCGTATTTTCAGTCAGTAAAAATACGATGTTTTATTGTGAAATTTTGTTCAGTGATGAATGCCATTTCTGGCTCAGTTTCGCCTAGTGAGCAATACGAGAATGCCAAGAGTTACCATTACAAGCATTAAAAAATTACGTCATGGCGTGATTTATGGGCTGGTGGATTCATTAGTCGATCGATTGGCCCCAAAGCGACAATTATGCTTATTGGCGTTGCCACCAAGGTTAAAATTGCCCTCATTACTAAAAATGATTTTTCGATCAAAATCTGTATTTTGTACGTGCATTTCAAATACCCAAATCAGCGAAGATGCTGGTAATTGACTTTAAAAGCCTTAGCAGCCAAGCCTTTGTACGGTGTAATGTCATTTGTGGAAAATGCCTCATTCCAAAAGACGACAAGAAATCGGCAAACCTGGGTTATCGTCAACATTACAGACAGTTTTATTTAACGATTCACATGGTTTCCATTCTTCAAATTACCATCTTGTCAAAAAGGTTCTAATTTTTTCACCGTTTCGAAATTGCAGTCCAGAAAGGTGATTTAGGACGACCCAAAAGTGTTTTAATTTTGGGAACTTTGACCTCAAAATTTTCAATATTATTTTTTAATAAATTTCATTTGTCAAAAAAAAAAATATAACAGTTACAAAGTTGACAACTGAGCATTTTTAAAACAATATTCCATTCGAAATTTAACTTCACCAAAACATTAAAATTTGCATTATTCTAGTTCTAAATATCATTTCTTGCCATAGTCAAGTGGAAGAAGGTTTGAAGTAAATTTGTGTCGAGCAGTAGGAAACGGTCTACAATCTTTATGTCAGTTAGATCTTCAAATTTTCTTTTCGTGTATTGAAAGCTTATATTTAAGTAAAAACAATTATCAAACTGCTTAAATTAGATTATAACTTACCGACATTAATTTAAAAAAGTGTTGCCAACATGTAAAAAAAAATTGACAATAGTTAAAAGAAAATTCTTAAAATGTATTTTTATAATTTTTTTAAAAATATAATTATAGTAAAAGTCATTAACTCGAAATATATTATTTTGAAATCAATTTGATTTAATTTCAATCATAGTTTAAAAATTTGAGGCAAATCAAAATATGTTTTCTGGGGTGGAATCGGCTAAGCTGATAGTTGACTATCAAATTCGACTATCATTATGACTTTAAAATTTGATAGTATACACTTTTCCGTCTGTTTAAGATGATCACTTTTATGTCACTTTTTTTTGCATAGATTTGGTATCACTTACAAAGAAACTAATTGTTATTTTTCAAGCTTAAATTTGAATTCGGAACGAACTTTTTAAAATGTAAGTAAATTTTAGTAACAAATTTATAACAATAGCTTAACATTTTAATTTATGCCTAGGACACACGCTAATAAACACTAAATGACCATCATGGCTAATTTCATGGAGCAGCATTCCGATTTGACCAAATCATTTGTTTCAGGGGGAAACGAAACACCATCTAAGGAATTTAATTTTGATCAAATTGATAGCAAAATGGTGTCACTTAAAAAAGTCAAATAAAATTTGACAGTCAAATTGACTATCACTTTACACAGATCAATTTTCTTAAATTTGGCTGTCAACTATCAAAAATCACCTTACACGATTCCACCCCCGGTTTTTGAGAAAACTGATTACTCCTAATTTTTTAATAAGTACTATTCTAAACTTATGAGTTTTGTTTTCAAAAGAATATTACTTCATGAGTACATGAACTCTGAATGAAACACAATCAAAAATTGACGAAATCTGAATTCTGCGTTTTTCACTTTTATCTTGATTGACTCTTTTTCTTTTAATATTTTATGTAAAAAATCAAGAATCTTTTAGAATGTTTTGGTTTTCTGCTCGAAATTGAAAAGTTATTTATTCTTAAATTCCATCACAGCAAAGTATAAGAATTCCTTTTTAATAAATTGTATTTCCTAGAAACCTAATCCAAACAATTTTTGAGATTTGAATTGATCTTTCAAAAATCTTGATCCTTACAAACCAAACAAATCTTTTTGTGAAAGTAAAAATATATTATAATAACAATTCAATTTAAGTGGGGAAATACGTTTTTCTGTTATCCTTTATCTTTTTGTCTTTTCAGAGAAATATTTATAGGAAACAACTTGTCCTTGTTTTGTACCACTTAAGCTATTGTATTTTGTACAATACAATTAGAAATATTCTCTTTTATTAATGTAAAGCTTTTTAGAGGAGTCAAAAGTCTTTTTTGATAGTGATATTTAACTTTCGGTTAAAATTTTAATTCAAAAGAAAAAAAACCCAGATAACCGTAACTTTTCAAAACTATTTTACTTTAAAAAACAAAAGACTTGGAATTTTTATTTTCAATAGAAGATAGATACATAGATACGAACTTCTTTTTATTATAGCTGAAAGTTTAATTTCCGTGAACAATTAAAAACCATTTCATCCTTTTTTGTTCGCTATACGTGCGTGTATACATAGATACATACATAGATACTCGTATCTAATCTCATTCACTTCCCTAAGTTTTCCCTAAGCTATTTAATATGTATAATATAATAGGGTACCCACAGAACGGTACCCGCACTAAAAATTGAATTTATCACGGATGTGTGGCTCCGAGTTCTTTTGTGTGTTAACTATAAGAAGATATAAGAGTATCTATACATAGACATACATATATACATTCTTATAAATATATAGATGTTGCTAAAAACAGACACTCCTTAGGACTTAATTTAATGGATTTTCGTGAAGCCCTTAAATCCATTGCCTGACAATGGTGATAAATTCTTTTAATTTAGTGCTATAAAATCTTTTATTCGAATGGAAGAAGAATTTTGTTTTTTTTTTTTTTATTATTGTTTTGAACTTTTATTTAGTACCTCTTGGACTTAGGTTGTATCTTTAATTAAATTGATTTCACACCCCCAGAACAAATTAGAGTGTTTGAAGAAGAATTTCGTCGGTGTCGGAATTGTTCTTGTTTGTATAAGTTTAATTGTTTTTTTTTTGCTCAAACCAACAAATGAACGAAAATTAATTGTATACCGTTTTGCCAGTTTTGTGAGTAAACTTTACCTTAATTATAGAAACATTGTTACGTGCGGGGGATATTTGGTTATAGACCAATCGATAAATGAATTATTTTTTGGTTTTATTTTGAGACGAAAATATCTTAACACGACAAGTTAGTGACGTCAGCAGTCGATTTAGTGTCAGAAAAGTTGGAATATACACAACACATACATAACTTGGTTACACGAACCCTTTTTATAATCAAAGTTAAGAGTTTGAATTGAAATGGGATGGGTTTGGAGTTGAGTTGAGAAATGAGGTTCAGATTAGATCAGAAATAAGAATGGGTTGAATTTAAGCATTTCGCATGAAAATCAATTAAATTTAATATACATGCGTGCTTACTACATATAACTATTAAATCAAATCCATATTTCAATTAATTAACGAGAGTAAATAGTTAACAATAATTTTTTTGGCAAGTTGACGGTTGTTCACCAATTTCGACACGGTTTCGGTTTAAAGTTTATTAAAAAAAAAACTATCGATTGCTATCTTGTCCAGAAGTTTTTTATTTGAGAAGCTTTATAGTCATTGTTGTGTAACCTTCGAAAAGATACACTGGGCGTATACGCACTTTTTTAATTGAAATTTTAATAACATTTTCTAATTTCTTTTTGCACTCTTGTAGAGTTTTTTTATAGCTCTATAATGAGATAAAATGATCAGTAACATTAATTAAAATTTGTAAAGTCATTTATGAACCACAGACTACAGGTTCCTTAAAAGAACACGACTCTTGGAGTGGACTGGAAAAGTTCCTTTTTTCTGAAAATTTTTACCAAAACCATAGCAGTTGCTCCAAGTGTTAAAGGTGACCAACAGAAGATGTTTTTGAGGGTATGATTTAACCAATATCCTTTTCAATGGAAACTTGTGGCTCTATCAAGCGCCAGTACACAAAGCCATAATCTTGAAGTAGAGAGAAGTGGCTGAGAAATATTAGCCCGGATTTTATAGCAATACAAGATTGACCTTTCGCAAGTCTAGATTTGAATCCTTTGAATTATTGTTTATGGTAAGAATTGGACAACGTGGCCTACTAGAATTTGAACAAAAATTTGGAATGGCTGAGAAAGCATTAACAGAAGCAGCTGTAAAAGCCTCAATGTCGACAGTGCTCAATAAATCCGAGTGGCCGGCACAATTAAGGGCCCCCATTGAGTTCAAAAAATGGTTTATAACCAAAATTTTTAAAAATAAGAATTTTCATCCTTTGATGAGTTATTGCATAGTGTAAGTGTAACTGGTGTCTTGATCGGAATCCGTCTAATGGTAGATTTAGATGAAGTACTTGAATACTGTTTTAAAAGTTCTCAAAAACAGTCCAAAATATAAATTTTCTTCAATGTCATAGCATGAAAATCTAAGTTCGCATTAGTGAAGTAGAAATGACTAGGAATAATATTCCTAGCACTATTCGATTAAACCAAGGAGTAGCCCGATGCATTGAACTGAAAGCACCTGTTCAATGTTTGCATTTCCAGATATCTTAACTTTTAGAGACTTGACTTAACTTAACTTAACTTTTTAGTTACATGACTTTATATGACGTTATAAGAGTAACATTTGCCTGAATTTTTCGATGAAAATCATCATTTGAAAATTCAGATGGCCTTCAACATTGTATTTAATTATACATATTACCTAAATATTTCGGTCCTGAATTGTGATTGATTGATAGCCAAAGAAACATTGCTCCAGTTGTTACGCTCATTATTTTTTGGAATCAACTTTTTAACAATGATTTATCCGAAAAACCAAATGAACAAAGTTAAAATTCTGAAAAATTTGAAAATAATATAAAATAAGATCTTACCCTTGTTTTAATGGAGGTGGGGATGTCCTTAATTAATATTTCTATTTTTAACTACATAGTTTATGTATATAAATAATGCACATATCTTTAACTTGTTTTTTATTTTACATAAAAAGATCCAAGAAGCACGTTTCGTTTCTCTGAATTATATAAACACACTTAAATGAGTATCATTTAAATAGATTTCTCAGATACGTGCTTTCTTGTCATCTAAAAGATGTCGCAATACTCTTACTCCTCCTTTCGAACATTTATCCTTTTTTTAAAAAAAAAAAAATAACTCTCAAAATCCTTCTTCCTCACATCTGCTTTTGATGATAAGAAAAATGAATTTCCGAATTCCGGCGTAGATAATGTTCGGAAATTGTGAGAAACAGCAATTATCCTTTTCGTATGTAGAAATGAAATTTTGTATGAATGTGAAAATGTTTGTCATATTGCCACAAGCGACAGGGAATAAATAATTATATTTGTATGTGTGGAAATAATAATCCTTGAATATTGTTTTCCTTTCTGCAAAATGTACCTACTTCCTTTTGAATGTTTTTTTTTTTTTTTCATTTAAAATCCGACATGTCTGGTTTTTAAATTGCTTTCTTTATTTATTGAGTTTATAGAATTTTTCAGTCGTTGAAGTGATTATGGGTTCTTGTGAAAAAGGGGGATATTCAAAAAAATATGATTTTTTAGTGAGTACAAAATTCATTGTTATAAAATTTATGTCTGAGACAGATTTCTCTGAAATTCTGTATTCTGTATTTGTATTGTTTGTTTTTGGGTTGGGCAAATAACACTGTGGTTGCACCTTAAGCCTCTCAAAAGCTTCTCAGTTCCAATCATAGAAGAATTTTACGAAGCTGTGGCTGGGAACTAGTGTAAAGTGTAGTGTAGTGTCTAGCCAGTCAGTCGTCTAGATTCAGTCTCTGCTTAAGAATTCTACTTAAATTTTTTTTATGGGTATTACCTTTTGAGAGGAATTGACAACGCTCCAAAAGTATTTCTTACTATAAAAAAGTAATATAAGATTAGTCGGTTAGATTCCACGTAAGATCCCTGAAATGGTTCACCGTTGTAAGTCACTATAGGCCTTGTGTGAGGCAATGTCAGGCTGAGTGATCGTACTGGGACTGGATGATTGGATCTTATTTAAGTAGCTTTAATAGACAACCTTTTAATGTTTCTAACCAACAGCAATTTGGAACACATTCCTGGCTTAGAAAATTAGAGTCCAAGTCCATCTTGTACGAAAAAATCTTCTTCAATGTAAACAGGGCAAACAATCAGGAAGAATGTTCCTCTTAAAATGTCCTTAAGCTTCTTATCCACCTTTGATTGAAGTCCGTGTTTCTATATCATAACATAAATACCTAGATAATAATCGAGGTGTAATAAAATTGAACTGGAAAAGATTTAGCTACCCAAGTCTTATACATATTATTGCTAAGACTTATTTCTTAATTCTTATTTTACCAAGTCCTTATTATTACCTTAAAGTTAACGCTGATATTCTGTCAAAGGTTTTTTTTTAATGCTCTTCTAGCTTCTGTAGTGGTGCACTTGGAAAGTTATCGTATCTTGAGAATCGGATAATTATTGCCAGAGTTAAATTTGTCTGAAATTCCTTTTGACCATAGTTTTAAGACACGCTGATGGACGTTTCCAGACCTTTCAAGCTAACGAGTTCATCAGCTTCAGCTGTTTTGTAAGACTTTTACGCTTTGATGTAGCTAACTTCATTTTGGAAATCGGAGACGGATTTTCTCTCTGCTTTTCTTTAAAAATATCTTTTGTGAACCTACATTTACTTATCACTTATTAAGAAAGTACTTCAAAAGTGGAATCTTTGCAGTGTTGCCGTCTTGTCTGTTTTTCAATGCTAGTTGCTGATACTATAGGCCTTTTTAGAAGTTGCCACAGGTTCGATTAGAGAAGATTTCTTGAGACTGTAAAAACGGAAGTTGTTCTTTTTAGCTAAAACAAACTTCTTAAAACTTAGAAATATTCAAGCCAGACTATTTTTTCCAAGGGTTCAATGAATGTCTGGCTACTCTATTACTCTTGTAGACATTTTTATACTTTCAAATCTCCTTACAAAGAAATTAACATATTTTTCTTTTTAAAATATCAAATATTCAGTCATTCAATTATAAAAACAGCCTTGAAACAGAAGAATCACTCGTTTTCTTCTGACCCAGTCTTATATGTTTATTTTTTAAATCTATGTATTACAAACAAACAACATACATACATAAATCATTGAATTTATAGCATTTTAAGTCATCGTTTGAGTCAAGTCGAAAAAATTTACACTGCTTTAATTTATTTTTAAAATGGTGTGGCTTACAAAAAATACCTTCTTTTTGACTGAATAACAAGAGTATGATAAAGACAGAAAAAAAAACAGCTTTTCAGAAGCATAATTTGAATGATGAAAAATCCTGAGAGGATGTTTGAAAAAGAATCTACATGAAATTGCCTTAAGGATTTCGTTTTTTGATTTACATATTTTTACCTTTATTTTCTTATTTTTTCGTATGTATGTAAATTGTATTATTTATGTACAGTACATATGTATGTACATGTATATTTTTTTCAATTGTTATATTTCAAATTGTATGGAGTGTTGAAGATTTCAAGGTTATGGCTTAAGGTGGTAGACACATACTCTACTCATGTGTACAGTAGGTACTCATTAAAATAATATTATTCATTTTTAAAAGCAGTTTCTTATTTCAAAAGTGTAGGTACATGAAGCTTTTGAAAATAAAGAAAAATTCACAAAGAAAACAAAAAAAAACTCATATTCTTGACAATATTATGTAAGTCATAGTTTTGGAGAGATCTGCAGAAATTATGTTACATCAGAATAAGATATTTGAAATAATCAGATGTCTGACAATCTAAAATTATTTCTGCTAACATTTTTGCAAACTTTAATATGTGACCCACGAAATTGTAAAAAATATTTTACAATTTTAACTTGACAACTTTAAAAACATTTACTGTGTGAACTTGCCCTTATGCTTGTGACCGAACTGTCGATGTTGTTTAAAACGTCATTTTTATGATTCATATCTTCGCAAAAGAAGAAAGTTTAAAAGTACATAATGAAACTAAATTTCGAAAAATTGGAGGACTAATCGGCTATGTCAAAAAAATGGAATATGAGTTACTAGCTTTTACCCGCGACTTCGTCCGCATTATTTTTTTTTCTCCCGGTTGTAAGTCCCCCTGCAAGAATTTCCCACTATCGTGTTCCGGTCCTCAACTTCACATCAAAATTTGTTCAAAAACAACCTAATCAACCTGACACGATCCACGCTAGATTTCCGCGGGAATGAGGTATTTTTCCGCCGTAAAAAGTAGCCTGTGTCCGTGCTTGGATCGTATCTTTAAATTAACCATCAAGTCTTATAAAAATCCGTTCAGACGTTAAGGCGTGAATTAAGTAAACTTTTAAAACAAACGATTAAAAATCACTAACTTAATTAGTTTTCTGCTTACTGCCTACGCCTTAAGTACGATAGCATGAATATTAATAGCCCATATCCTTTTCTAGGTTACTATCTATGACCTAATTAAATTTCATCAAAATCCGTTCAGCCGTTTAGGCATGATAGAGGCATGATAGAGCTAGCAAAAACCATAAAAAAATCACTAACTCAATTCAGTTTTCTGCCTACTTTCTACCCCCTAAGTACGATGACGTGATCATTTTGATCTTATATCCGTTTTTAGGTAACCATCTATTACCTTACTAAATTTCAACAAAATCCGTTCAGCCGTTTAGGCTTTACTTTCTCATTTATAATATTAGTATGGATTGATGGTATCATTAGAAGCAATTTCGTCAGTTAAAAATGATCTTTACTGTGATAAGTTACAAAACCAATGTTTTGGCTAAACATATATGTAAATGTAAGAACAAAATTTAATGTTCTTTTTCAATGAAGACATAATATTAAACACACTTTTCTTTTTATTTGGTCAAAGTTTGACAAGTTTTTGAAAAGAAATCCAAATCTGGCTATGAGATTCTAAAAATTTGGGTATCGAACGATATGATACTACCTTAAGATCATACGAAAAGCTACATAGACGAGATTTTACTAAAATGTACAAAAGGCTCTCGTTAATTTCGTCAATCTGTTCGGGTTTTATAGTTTAAGCTCACAAACCAAATATTAATTTGTTCAAATTAGCTGATTCATTAATATTTGGTGTTGAAATGGTAAATTTTTAAATTCCATTGTTCAAAAATTAGAAAAAAAATTATTTGAAAAATTAGATCTTGTTCTTGTCCTTTTCTTACTTAGGACTTTAAAGCTTTCAATTGACATTTAGAAAGGAATATTATATGGATGTACAAATCCGTTTGTTTGCCAAATTAGAGTCATAAACTTTCAAATGTGATTTAAAAACATTTTTAGATCTTATAGAGGTTTATACAATGAGACAGTAAGATGTGACTTATTATTAGATAACGAGACCGATATTGAGACGACACTGACAGTTTTCAATTTTGAAGATGTCAAGACAATGTGAACATTTATTAGCTTAGAAGATAAAGAAGGCTCAAAAATCGACTAATATCTCTTCCTATAAAAAAAAGGGATAAGGACCTTAAAATAAAAGTGTTATACTGAGACAAAGTCCTGCCGATTTGCTTCTTACTTATATCCACCTATTTTACTTATTTTATAAGTCATTGATCTGTCAAAAGAAGGATGAAATTATCATGTCCTCGTCAAGTTCAAGCATATTTAAGCCTCAAACTAAATATTGTGCAATCCTTAAAGTTGTGCATTTATATTATGTCGAAAATGGTCTCAAGCCTAAATATTTGTATTAAAAATTTTTCAAATGTTATTCATAAAAATAACACAATATCACATTTCAAGCTTAAACAAAATTTAACTGCACAATTACTATGATACCTTTATATTTTTTGGTTATTATTACATTTTTTTATTGGATGTCTTTGTTTTTATTATTTTTATTATTAAACTGGAAATAAAATTTTATCAAAAAATTTAAACTCACTTTTGTTATTTAATTTCAATTATTTGCAGTTGAAAATTAATATGATAATAAAGTCATTTAATCTTGTTCATATCGTATACCTCCAATTAATTATTATATAGAATAAAATAAAAAAAAAAAATATATATATTAACCATATCAATTATAACAAAAGCATAAAAAAGTGTTAATTTTTTCATTGACAGTCTGGGATAAACCGAATGATTTTAAATAATGTTATCATGTTTTTTTTTTCTGGAATGATAATATATTTAATTTTATATCAATATGATTGTGAAACTATATAGTTTGTGGTTTTTTCTCTTTATTTTCAAATTAAATTGGTTTGTTTTTAATTTAAATTCTCGCAGTAAAAATAATTGAATTTAATATTAAATAAAAGTACGAGTATTAAATTTTGACAAAATGTAATTACATCACTCGTGGTTTTTGTTTTTTTTTTACAATATGACGTGGATGTGGATAATGTGGTTAAGTTAATTATGTAAGTAAATTCAAAATTTTAAATATACACAATAAAAACTGCATATTTATAATTTTTGTGTTGTTACAATAATTTGACAATGATTTAATAAATTTTCATCTAAAGTGTGAAAAATTAAAAAATTTAACTTTTTGATATTTGAAATTTATTTGTGACATTTTAACTTTCGAACAAATTTGTATAGAATTTCAGATCTCTTCTTAAGGCACACGTAGACCAAGACAGGAGCGGATTGGTCAATTACTCTCTCTCGAGGCCCTTAGTATTGACGAAGTAGTAGTCATTACGGTTTTGAGGCATTAAATTGATTGATCTATATGGAAAATACTGTAACAAAAATCTGCAGAGAACTGTCAGTCCAATCACCACCAGGTGATGACAATAAAAAGAGGATGGCGGCTAATTCTTTCCTTTCTTTTGGATTCTGACTTTTGAATAAATAGGTTGTTTTGTTTAAAAGGTTTTCCGGTTTTTGTACTCAATTTCTTTCAAGGTTTCGGAATATTCCCTTATTTTGTAATAATACATTGAAACAACATTGTTCGTATTGTCCACAAGCTTTTTAAAATCCGATTTTGTATTCCAAATTCTCTCTGTCAACAGTTGACATTGTTTTTAAATTAATTAGATTTTAACAAGTTAAAATTCTATGCTCAATGAAATGCTAATTTAAATAGCAAACATTGTAAAATCTGAGGTTCCTCAGGGTAGACATTTAGGGCCAGTAGGTACTCTTAATTTTTATCTTGTCTATTAATTAATTTGTATATCTCTGTGAACGTTAAAATAAGGTTTGGATTGATGTTATAAGTTCTCTTGGTTTTCAGACGTAAACATTTATCTGGAATTTCTTCTACAAAATGGCGTAAACAATTTTAGTATTTTATTAAAATAAAACAAAATCAGAGAAAAACACATATGAGCTAGAAAAGAGAGGTCTCCAAATTTATTCTAAATTTATGGGAATTGAAAATTCTTGCTACACCACTGATTAAAGTTAAAACAGAAATAAACATTCAAATTTTATTTGATATTTTAACTGCAGATGAATTTAAAATTATGTAATTACAAAATTGAGATAAAAGTAAAGAACAAAAAATTATGAATGAACTTTTCATGAGAAAGTTAAAAATCTCTTCTTGTTTTTATTATAAGGTTTATCTTTAAAAATGTAAAAAAAACCTGTCATTGAAACTATTTCTGCACACGGACCTGCACAACTTCTATTATTCTAGTATATGTTCGAATTAATGAAATACATAGTTTATTTATTAATTATTCTAAAATGCGATATAGCAAAGATCTATAAGAATGAAAAAATGATTTAATAAAGTGCACCAAAAACATTAAATCAACCTTCCAGTCTGCCACACCGCCTCGTAGCACCCCATTAGATCAATAGATTAAAGCAAGCCCACATTTTTCTGACTTTTCCATTTATCATTATACCCAATCAATATGATTTCAAGTGGAATTTGGTTTTAACATAAGACCAATATATTTCACATCGACCTTTAATCCTCTATTTATATAAATAAGAATTGCAAAAAAAATGGAAATAATGACGAATCGATATGTTTAAAGGTAAAACACATGCACATCCATTTTAACATAATTGTTGGCATAATTATACCGTCCAAAACTGATTTCGCATTTATTTTGTGCACAAAAGGAATCCCGCTTTGATTTGATTTCGGTTTGATAAATCTTCTCCTTCAATCAAGGCACTTTGGCTTCGCTTTCGTCTTCGAGTTCGCCTTCTCCTTGGCCCTTTAATTCATAATTAATACCAGCATAATAATAATTAAGGACATGTGGTTATAATGCCGAACCAACATTAGGCTCATACATACACACGAGACGAGTGCGAGTGTAAGAGTATGTGCGTCAATAGCATACCAAAACCATTTCAGCTTAATTAAGCAGCAACTGTAAGCCTATTAATCCTCTATACCCACACATATGTAATGTATGTATGTATTGTTTGTATAACGACAACGACGAACGTGGAACGCACGGTAATTTTATACACGTAACCATTTCAGGATGCTTCAGACTAATTGTTAGCCCATTTCGGGCTTAAATTCAACGACGAGGAATTTAATATTTGCACTTAAGTAAAATACTCGACGACGACGACCGATGCGACACGGTTGAACTTGGCTTTAGAGTGAAATTTTGAACTCAATTTTACTTCCAGAAGACGTCACGTGCGTCGCTGGTGTCGTTAGGTAGATTCTGTCACTGGCATCGTCGTCGTCGTAGTTCGTCGTCATGATCCCGCAATTAAGTACTTCCCTTTTCCCTTTATTTAGTTTTTTTTTTTTTATTTTGCCACAAAATTATTTTCTGTGGCTGAAAAGAAAAACCATCAACTTTTCAGCACCCTGCAGAACCGCAGGTGAATACTCTCAGCATTTTTGTTGAATATGCACAAAATCCTGAATTCTCTTTTTTTTATTTATTTCCTTTTTTTTGAAATTTTTAAATTGAGAAATCTAATGCAGTGGAAGAAGGATATTTTTTTTGTGTTTGGTTTCATTATATCCTGCCATTTCCGCAAAGTATCTACTTCATTTCCCTTCTCACGCCGTTGTTGGTCAGAAAGTGAAGAAGAAAAAAAGAAAAAAAAAAACGGATCCAATGTTCAGATTTCAGTTTTCAGTAATTGGATGAATGGTATAGTTGAGAGGAGCGTTAAGGGAGGTTGCGGAGCGGTAAAAATAAAAAATAGACAAAAAAAAAAAAAACCGCTGAGGTCGGGTCGTTTTTTAAACGCGAACTGATTGAAAGATATTTTTTTAAAAATGATTCCAAATAAAGGGAATACGAAATTGGAAGTTATTAAAAAAGATTGAAAAGCTGAAAATATATACATATGTAGGTAGGTGTTTAATTGGTTTTTATTTGTGTGTGTTTTTTAGTTTTTTTTCGGGATTTAAGTGAACGTTTTAAAAAATTGAATCAATCAATACACTCAGGTTATTCCTTCAAAAAATGGAATACTATGTGAAAGAATGTTTTTCATAAGAGAATGAGTAAAGCTATACGGCGCGGCGAATAAATTGGTTAAGGACGAGGTGAAAATCATATAATGCAGGGGAGAGGGGGATATCAATTCCTTGGCTTTTTTGAAAGAGAGAGGGAGTCATGTTTATAACTTAAAATAGAAAAAAGAGGCTGGGTGCGACACACACTGATAACTATCTACTTATATCGGGTGATTCATCGTGAGGTTTGATTTTAAGTAGGGCTAGTTTTTGACAGATCACGCGTGACTCCTATCAAACTACTATGTCATTTTTGTTCAGTATCGTTTGGTAAGTCATAATGGAAAGACTCGACCGGTTAGACAACATCTAGCACATATTTAAGAGACTAGCAACTGTAGATGAGAGTGAACGAGAAATCCGTGATGAATCGATTTGTCTTCGTTCTCAGCTTAAAACATAGCAAATTCAACTGATGCCAGATGAGCAATCCAAAGAGTACCGTCAAGAGCTACCATTACATCAGTTTTAAACAATGGTTTATAATAAGGTCATCATTGGTCCATATTTCATTAAAAATGAGATAAATCAAAATGTAACCTTCAATCGTTACCATCTTAAAGGATTATGTGGTTTCTGAAAACTGAAATTGAAGTCCATGGTTTCGGTGAGCTCTGGTATCAATAAGACGACGATACGTGACATACAACGCGTGGAACAGTTGAGAAATCATTCCAAAATTGAACTTCCCAAATGGACCACCTCACACGTATGTAGTTGAGACCAATATTTACATAATATCATTTCCAAAATCTAAATTCCGTGAACTTAATTTTAACTAAAAACTTTAAGTTCACTTTAGATGTATGTATGAGTGTTATTGTAAACTAGAGTGCCGCTCCAATTGAGTTCTAACACTACACCTGGCTGTTGTATTTACAATTTGGCATTTTAAGACCAGTAAATCTCAGGCACTGACAAACTGAATGACAAGCAACTTTATAACTTATAGGTAACATTAGACAGACCACTAAAATATAAAAATTTGACAGTCAAAAATATTTTTTTTTTTGCAGGTAGAACAAATTGCGTGGGAAAATTATGTTTAACTTCCCATAGGGAGTTATTGTAATGGGTCCGATTTGTCAAATTGAAATTTTTGACAAATCTGAACGTTTTATGATTCCTCGAATCTAAATTCGTCATTTGTAGAGAGATGTATGTGTGTGTGTGTGTACGTACGTTCGTACGCATGTTTTTTTTACTTCCTAGCATTTTTTTCGTATTTTCTCACTTTTTAAACCTTCCCTTGACTACGGCAAACATTGCAAAACCTAAATCATCCAAATCGGCCAAGCCGTTCTCGAGTTTTTGCGAGACAAAGACAATGACAAAATAAATCAAACCTCACGATGAATCACGCATTACATAAAATTCTACCAAAAAGAGTTAAAAATTGTTTTTCCACACTAAAAACTTGACAACGTTCAATGATATCACAACTCCGAATATACATATTAGATTTTTAACATAGAAAAATTGGGAACAAAGCATACATTTTTGACAATTATCAAATTGACAGTTTTTTTTTTACAAATTTCTATTTTTAATCGATTACAATTCCTTTTTGAGTGGAAATGAAATGTAGAACCCAACTGTAAATATTTGAAATTTTCTTTTAATCTGTCAGAATTTTTATTAATTAAATTTTAGTTCCGTTTCAGTTTGAGGATCGAAATTAAACACCAGATACTTTTTTTTTTTGATCGTCTAGTTTATTTTCACACAAAAACTTCAACAAATGCCAAGTTGTCAAGGTGGACTGGAAAGTTGTCAGTGATGTGGACCACACCCAACCTATTTTTTTTTTTTTTATTACAGACTCACTTCTAACTCGTTATTCTTAAACCTTATTGAAACTAAAACTGAAACCATCTGGAGTCCGGTTCAGGGAAAGTTTCCCCGGTGGTTTAAAGTTTGAGGGAGTTGGAGTTGGTGGTGGCCGGTATTGTTGAGGCTGAGGTGGTTGCGGTTGTGGTTGGTAATTTTGATAGTTGGGTTGTTGATACCTTGGCTGTTGGTAGCTCGGCTGTTGATAGCTCGGTTGTTGTTGACCATAACTTGGATTGTTGAAGCGAGGATCATAACTTCCATCATCATAGTCATTAGATGCTCTAGGTTGATAGTTATTGTTAGGAGGTTGATATTGTGGCTGTGGTTGGTAGCCGGGAGTTGGTGCGGGTTGCGGTAATGCAGGTGGGGGAACTGGTAAATGATCACCAGTTGGTTGAAAACTACCAAAAAAATATTAAAAAATTTTCAACACAAATTAAATATCCACTCCATTTTATGTATGTATTGAAGAAAAATAAAACGTACCCGTTCTTTCCGGCAGTGTAGGAAATTGTGCGTCGTTCTCCGGTTGGGTCTATGTAGCTATAACTTCCATGACGTGTTCCATCCGAGTCTGTTTCCTCTTTGAAATTTATCCCATCTTCTTGACTATATGCAGAACCGAATTTTCCATCCCCCGATAAGTATCTTTGTTCATTTAATATAGCTACAGGTTGCCGATATTCCTGACCAACTGCGAATGCCACAAAAGCTGAGATAAATGTCTAAAATAATATTTAAAAAAAAAATTAATTAAAAGAACAGAAAATTTTAAATATACTATATGGAAAAATACTCACAAGTCTAAGCATTCCGAAATTAAATAGACTGCTCACTGTTTTGCTTGTAAGCCTTTATTTAATGGTCAACAATTGTTGCTCCCCAACCAGTTCAACTAAACTAGTCTTAGCTGTGGCAACACGATTACTTTTATACGGCGGAAAGGAAAACCTTGGAAAGCCAACAATTTACTAACATAAATTGTTAATGGTAACAAACCAGAAACCGTTGCAAACAGTATGCAGCAGTAGTTAGGAATGTAATAGCAGTGGCGTAGCGTTGGTGGGGGTGACACTTTTTTTTAGGGGGCCTCAAAATGTCACATAAATAATGACAATATTTGACTGATTAGAAAGAACACGGAATTTTTCATTTACAACTTTTTCATGGACGAATTTGGGGAACCCTCTTTCTTTGAATGATATTTTGAATCAACTACTGGCAACACTGTCTGTTCTGAATTTTTAGTTTGAGCTTGAATTTTTTATGACTAATAATTGGAGAGAATAATTTTGACAGTTGAAGTAAGTCAGTTGTCCTTTTTAAATTGTCTAGTGTCATACCTGTCAAAACTGTGATTTTTTGACGTTTAGTGAACAGTGTTTGTGAAACTTTAACTTAAACTTTGTTTTTTAAATTTTAATTTGTTAAAATAAAAAAAAACTCATTTCCGTCAAAATGGTCTTCCGCCCCCAGTTGGCCGACGCCCACCCTACGCCACTGTACAGTTTTCATATCCCTAACTTCCACGCGGAATTAAAGAACGTTGATTCATATATATTTGACCATAATCAAGTTTATTATTTAGAAAGTAATATTTTCTTAACTACATACATATACATATAAGTTCAAACATAGATATACTTGCATAGTATATATTTAAATATCAGGCCGTGAGTGCAATAGTGGCCTAACTGCAATTTTATCGAAATTAAGTTTATCACGGAAATTGAATCTTTGTCTACTAACCAACTTTATTTTTTTTTTTTATTTTCATTTTCTTATACCATAGTTACAGTTACAGGTTTTTTGTACTTAGGCCAAATACAAAAAAAAAAAAGAGGCTGGGTGCGACCCACACTGATAAATTTTCCATTGTATCTTTGGAACATTGTCAATTGTTGAATTTTTTTGTGGTTTAATAAAAGAAAAAGGCGTAACAGGCAAAATAAAATTTGGTAACTATTGTGGTCTCTTATTTTATTTTAATTTTTTTGTAAGAACCTGTTACTGTAATTTTAGTTTGATACAAATTTTTCTATATAAAGTAAAACGACAATATCACTGATCATTCATCACAAGGTGTACGAGTCGATAATAATTTTTAATAGATATTTTTTAGTTTTTCATTGGGCAAAAAAAAGTCTGTCAATTCGATGCTACATGTCAAAATTAAATCAATTGTTAACAGTTGAATCGCATATTAGATAATATACGTTTAAATTTAAAATCATTTCCAGGTCTTGAGAAATTTAGGTCGGAAAACAATTTTTGACATTTTTGGCAAAATTTCTTGTAGTTTTTTTATTTTCTGCAAAAAAACTGTCAATTCGATATTTATAAAAATTTTATTGATTTTAAGTGCTTGAATCATGTATAAAATAAAAAAAGAGGCTAAGTGCGACCCACACTGATAACTTCCCATTATGCATAATTTGAAAACTTGGCGTTCCTGATAACAATCGATTAACTTTTGATGTTAGTTGATAATTTTTTTATTAACATAAAAAATATCAGATATATTGAATCTGAAAACAATATTTAACAATTTTTTTAGAAATATTTGTAGTTCTGTATTTATTGTGAAACTTTCAATTTGATATTCGTCAATATTTTACCATTTTTTAGGTATTGACAAATGTGTTACGAGTAGGTTGAAAATAAAATACATTTGAAGTCAATATCTTTGTTTGTAGTGATGATATTTAAGCCGAAAAAGAATTCATGACACTTTTCTGTAAATTTCAGTTTTAGTTTTTTATTTAAGTTAAAAAACTATAATTTCGACATTTATCAAAAATATACAATAAGTTGACAGTTCTACTATGCACAAAATAAAATAAATTCTAAGTTAAAATGATTGACCACTCTGAACATATTCAAGTCAAGAAACTACTTTTGACATTTTTCGGCAAATTTTTGTTAATTTATATTTTTCAAAATTATAGCGTATATATTAATAATTGTATTTTGCTTAAGCTTAAATAAATTTGAAGTCAATATCGTTGCCCATTCTCGTTATATTCAAGTCAAAAATCATTTTTTACCAACTTTTGGTAGAATTTTTTGCACTTTTTTATTTTTTGTAAAAAAACTGTCAATTCAATTTTTTCGAAAATTTTACCAGATGTCAAAAATCACATTTCACATAGTTGAAAATTGTTTGAAGATGATATCATTTTTCCTTCATTGTATATTTTCGCGCCAAAATTTTTTTTTTAGTTTTTACTTTTTCAAAAAATAACGGTATGTTAAATTATTTTCAAATTTATACCAAACTTGTGTCACACTGCAATCTACACCATAAAATTTATTTGAAGTCAATAGCATTATTCGTTCCTGAGATTTTTGCGACAAACTAAAATTTTCGTACATACGTACGAACGTACGTACACACACACACACAGACATCTCTCCACAAATGACGAATTTAGATTCTACGAACCATAAAACATCCAGATTTGTCAAAAATTTCAATTCGACAAATCGGACCGATTACAATAACTCCCTATGGGAAGTTAATAAATGTTTGCTTGTTGGCAAGACTTTCGTGTCGAAAAAAAAAATTTTCGACACTTTTTGATTGAATTTTTTGTTTGTATATTTGTTTAAAAAAATTGATTTTTGCAAAAAATTTTACCATATGCTAAAAATGAAATGTTTCGAAGTAAAAAAAAAATATTGAAGTTCATATCATTTTTGGTTCATTGTGTGTTTGAGCGAAAAACCTTTGAGTATTTCAAAAATTGCAACTTTTTTGGCTTTCTTATGATGTAAAAACCAAAAAAATTTCCCATTTTTAAAAAAGGATTATTTTTCTTTAGGAAAAGCAATCGATTTTCAGTTGTACAATTTCGAAATTTTGTACATATGCAATTTATGCTGTATAGTCTTCGATCACAATTCTAGATTCCATTTTAAAAAAGACTTAAATGTCTATCAAGAACACCTGACAAGATCTGAGAATTGAAGCATTTAATTTCACACCCTTTTTGACAACTTATCATGCTGTTAAATTGAATGAGATAATCATAGGTATGAATAGAAAATAAATTAGAATTTTAAATCTAGAGACAAATATAAAGAGTGATCATTTTTGGAATCAATAAAGAGTGTTAGAGACAGTACAGATCCTTGCGGCACACCAGGATAGACGAAATATCACGTGTAAAATATACAAAACAACTTGAACAAAACATTTTGAGATATTATTTCCTGTCCATTAAATGAGACATGGCCGGACCAATCATATGTGCATTATGTGCAAATGCACAGGGTGCAAAATTCTGGGGACACCTTCCCAGGAGGAAGAAAATGTTATCTGGTATTACACAAACAATTATATATATATACTAGCATTTGCATATTAACATTTCCTGTCTTGGAAAGGGAGACTCATTCTATAAAATCTGTTCTTGACCAACTCTGTGGAACTATCAAAGATAAATTCATTTGTGTAAGAATTGCTCCACTTCTTAGTCAAATCTGCCATTAATTCAGCACAAAAGCTATACAAAAGTTGTATTTCCAGTTATTTTTAAGTTAAACCTCTTAAGTCAGTTAACAAACAGTGAATTAAATTTGACTTATGTTGTTCTTAAGATTTCTCTAATAATCTAATTTAAATTTCCACCATAATGGAAAATCTAATATCTTTGCTGAATGTTAAGTACGATAAATCAAATCAGAAAAAAAAAAAATTAAATGCAAATTTAACACAAGCACAAGAAGAAAAACAATTTACTTTTTTTTTTTAATATCAATGCTCTTCAAATATCTTAACATCCTGTAAAATCTTTTGGATCGACTTAAAACTCAATATTATTACCACTTGATGTCTCACTCAAACCATATGTCAATTCAAAAACACATTTATCTATACGCATTAAGCATCTCGACTCAATAAAACACGCCTTGTGATTTGTGAGTGTTTTTTTTTGAAACTTGGCGTTCTTATAATGGCTTAAAATATTCAATATGTGGCTTTGTCATTATGGCGTGAAACAAAAAGCAAAAAGAACAAACCAAGAAAATAATATGAAATATAAAAACACATTTTCAAGGATAATGCATGCAAATGTTTTCTTTTTCCTCCTAACGCCCAACCGCACATCTATACCACCCTTTATAAGACTGTTAAAAGTGTGTTCTTTTGTTTTGAAAAATGATGAATGTGTGTGTAGAAAACATATACATATGTATGTATACTCTTTTATTCAACAGTTTGATGTAGTATAAAGAAAGTAAAATAAATACACACATGCATAACATAAATAGAAATGAATGAAATGTTTTATGCCATAAAAATGATGCGTGATGATGGTGGGATCCCAAATACGAGGATGTCATAAAATGACGCATTTCAGCTATTTATACATCATGACATCTAAGCTTGTGTATAGAATTCCATAGAATAAAGTGGTAAATCGTTAAAGGTTAAAGTTGAAATTCTCAAAAATTTACATACATTACATAGAATTTAAGAAGCTTTGAAAAGATGGTTTTTAGAAGTAGCAAAATGGTTGTCCTTAAAGATCCAAGGTTTTAAGTACAAAACATTGAAATCATAACAAGTAACGGTTTTTAAATTTTCAGGTGTTTTAAGTAAATGATATTTTAGTCGTTTAAGTGTCATAAGAGACTTTACTTACACTAGATAAAAAAAAAAAACTACAACTTTCGAATGAAGTGTAGAAATACTTTTGACACTTAGGGAGGTTAATCATTCAAACGGCTTACAAGTCCCATCATATGAGAGTATTCAGCTGTATCCCTGTTGAATCCTTATTGCTTTGATGTGTTCAAAATATTTTAAAAAAAAGTAAGCAAACGATGTCGCATGTTCTAGCACTTATGGCTTAAAAGTATTTTAAATTTGAACATATTCAAAAGTAGAGAAAGAATCAGAAGTAAAATAATTGTTTCGGTTTTGAAATCTTATGTCAAAAAGTGATGACCCTCCTGATGATCTTGATTTTTTGAAACTTTTTTTAAAACATTTTTTAATTATAATCAGGTTTTCAATTTAGAAACTTAGATAGGTCTAGTTTCTATTGAGATGATGAAAATTTTATTCTGGAAATTTAATTTTTTTCAAATCTTGAACTTACAAAGCTATACGTTTTGACTATGTCAGGAATTCCCGTTTTCTTGTGGAATTTTACCGTTTTTATGAAGTAAAAACAAGAACTTTGTCGTTTTGGAAGCTTTCCATAAAGTTAGCATGGTAACCCCTAACTGCATTAAATTGACTTAAAACAGTGACTTTAGTGATATTCAAAAATCCAATAACCAAGTTTATCTATTTATCGTTTATAAAGCAATTTTCGTGTGTTTGCCTCGCTAAAAGCCGAGAACGGCTTGGCCGATTTGACTAATTTTGGTTTTGAGATGTTTGTCGTAGTCCAGGGAAGGTTTAAAAGGTGAGAAAATATGGAATTAAAATCAAACCAAAAAGAGGCTGGGTGCGATCCACTCTAATAACTTCCCATTGTACACAATTGTACTTAGGAAACTTGGCATTTAATTAAGTTTTTCTGTTACAATAAATCGCCAACGAAAAATAAGGTATCAAGTTTCGCCTTACAATTTTCCAACAAAACATAATTTTAGTAATTGTTGTGAATTTGCTGAATTTTGTAAAAACTATGAAATCGATTTATTCTTGACATTTTCGATTAACGCTGGATGTTGATTAATGACAATTTTAGTAACAAAAAAATTATTATCAGACTTAAGAAATTTCTCGAGCTGTTCTAGTGGAAAAACAATTCTTGATAGAACTTTTTGCAGTTTTTTTATTTTATCATCTAGGTATTGAAATATACATTACAGATTACATGTGTTGAAAATGAAATACATTTGTAGTCATGACATTGCTTTTTGTGAAGATATTTGAGTCAAAAAATGTTTGTTGGGATTTTTCGGTAAATTTTAGTTTTTTTTTTTCGAACGAAAAATTTACCATATGTTAACAGTTTTATAATAAAATAAAAAAAATAAAATAAATTATTGTCAGTTAAAATAATTGACCACTCTCGACATATTGAAGTAAAAAATCAGGTCTTGGCATTTTTGTTAAATTTATGTTTATGTTCTTTATTTTTCGTATAAAATCTGTCAAATCGATATGTGTCAAAAATTTTCTATTTACTTAAAATTTTATCATGTATAAAAAATTAAAATTGAATTCAATATCGTTGCCATTTCGCAAGTTATTCAAATCAAAAAACATTCTTTACCAAATTTTGGTAGATTTTTTTGTAGTTTTTTAATTTTTGCAGAAAAAACTGTCAGATTAATTTTTTCCAACATTATACCAGATGTCAAAAACGTTTTTTCACATAGCAAAAAGTGAATTTGAAGGTTGTATAACTTTTCCTTCATTATATATTTAAGTGCCAATAATTTTTTTTAATCTTTAAATTTTTAAAAAATAACGGTTTGTTCAACTTTTTCTGATTTTATACCAAATCTGTATCACATTACATTGCACACAATAAAATTTATTTGAAGTCAATAACATCATCCGTTTCTAACATATTTACTACCAACCAAAAATTTCACTATTTTTTGAACTGCGGTAGTGTTCTATTCGTTCCTAAGATACCGTGCGTGAAAAATGATGTCCCAAACAAATGACGGATCTAGATTCTATAGGGACCTTGAAACGTCCAAATTTGTCAAAAATTTTAATTTGACTAATCGGACCGATTACAATAACTCCCTATGGGAAGTTAAAAATTACAACAACTTCATCAACAAAAAAAATATTTTTGACTGTCAGTTGGTTGTCAAATTTGTATATATCAATATTCTATTCAACATTCAAACAAAGTCACCATTATAAAGTTATTAAAATCTTTTATCACCAGTTTCCCAGTGCCTGAGATTTACTGGCCTTAAAATGCCAAGGAAAAGACGAACTTTTACTCAATACAATTCAAATAATTTTAATATCTACAGATAAACTTTTTTTTGTAAATACCGAGAGTAATGAAAATTTTGATCGGTTGTTGACATATCGACCAATCTTACAGCCAGGCGTGCTGTTAGCAATCAATTTGGGCGAAACAAAGTTAGCCAGGTCCTCTAGTGCTAAATAAATAATAAATCAGATTGAAATTGAAAATTGAAAAGCAAAATTGTATGTATTTAAAAAATTAAGAAATACAATTCATTCGTTCAAGTTTTCTTGTAAATATTACAGTAATGAGTTTTATTACAGTTAATATTTGTTTAATTTCGTGTTTCATGATTAATACTATTCTAACTTAAGCATCTATAGATACTTTTTCTAAAAATAAGTTGTCAAAATTTAAATGTTCACACTCATATTTTATATATTTTTTCAACATTCGAAAAATTCTTTTCTTTTCAAATTTGGGTGCTGTCACAATTTGTAACTAATTATCTTAATATCAGTGTTAATCTCTTGAGTACAAAACCTTTAAGAGAGATAAATTTGGTCTACAAAATGTTGCAGCAAATTTACGTACTTTCCTTGATGGAAAAAAATGTGCATATACTTTCATCAATGGTATTTTTACTTCTATATAACATCATATATAGATAGTTGTTGTAACTATCTAAAAATCGTTAAATGAAAAAAAAAAACATTTTTCTCCAAATGGATTTTATTGCAAACATTATACCAGGATGCCAATGACGATCTTTGGCAACCATCACGTTTTGTATATAGCTCTTTCCATTTCACTTTGAAATTTAATTTTCAACACATTTCAAGAAGATTTGTCTCTGTGCCAAATGCCATTAACTTTATTTTAGGTTAGGAATATATTCCACGATGCACTTGCACTGATACGAGTATAAACGTATCCTGACAGTTTTACATGTACAAATTTTGGCTACAACCTAAACAAATATAACGTTAAAGATATAAAAAAGTCGGTCTTGGAAAGCTTGGGATACAAGTTGAAAAAAAAAAATGTAACAACATTAGGAAGGGTTAGGATGAAAGTTGTTGGCAACAGAAAAGTTCACACTGGTGTAAGTAACATATATCAAGTTAACTGATGGTGTTTAAGGATTAACATTTTACACTACACACAGACAAAAAATCCCCAACTATTTTCCTTTTACCGTCATTTTGAAAAAAAAAAAAAAATAATGAATCCTTAAAATTAATCAAAATTTCTTATCAAAACATCTCCCAGGACTTCACTCGGATCTTTCTTAAGCCGAAAAGACTAAAGCAACAACTTCCAATATGGCCATAACTAGAGGAGCTTCTATTCAAAGACATAAACCAAAAAACCCTTTAAGGGCAATAACAATAAATTCCACCGTCAACGCAGAATGTGCCAACGAAACAATTAAGTTAATTTTCCAAACAATTTGTCACATAACATTAGTTGCTTCTACTTTTGTTGGTATTAAAGCCTGTTTTATGTGTTGCGCATATGAAACTCTTTTTATGTGTTTATGTTTCCTTCCATAAGAGGAACACAAAAAAAAAAAAAATACAAAAATAACCCTTAAGACCTACACAAAACACACACCACCTGCACCATCATCATATAGGACAGGATAGTATCCTTGTATGAGACTTTAACCAGCAATTTGTCGAAAGACATAAAACATTCCCCCAAACGAAGAAGGTACTACATAACGTATACTCGTTTTCGTATATATTAAATGTACCAAACACTTTAGACCAAGTCATCAAAAATTTTACTCCATCAACATAATTTACAACATCCTTAAATGTCAACCTCAAAAACAGTAGCTTTTAACCAATACTGATGGGATGGCCAGACCAGGCCATGGCACTGACATGGCATAGTGACTTCTTGGAAAATATTACACATCCACAACATCGCAGTGTTTTGGGGGAACTTATACTGAAGCTGGATGTCGGGGATATGCTCGTAAATATTTTATAGTCAAAGTTTGACATACATACGAGTTAAGCCTTCAAACACTGAGTTCTGATGAATTGAAATTCTGGAAATCACAGGACTCTCCAGCAATTTCTACTCAGGTATAAAGTTTGACTACACATCTGAGTTTGACCATATACCATATATAACATATGTGAATTAGTTTGATATTTTAATATTGCATGTTTCTTAAAGCTTACATTTTCGACTACTTATTCATATACTCGTATTCAACCTGCTAACTTATGATGGCCTTCTGGAATGGCCTGCTGGAGTGTGGTGAGGTAAAAAAGGAATTCGTTACCAATTTTCATAAAAGGACACAAATTTCACCCAAAGGAATGACATGGATTTGTAATTGCTTTTGATTAATTACATAGAAAATGCATTGCATATGTATGTATATGTAAATTTATACACCTGGGATATTTTATCAGGGCTTGGTTGTGATAAAATATTATTCAATGTTCTTAATTTAATTGTTGTTCTATATAAGGCAAATAAAACTTAGCTTATAACAAATGTATGCCAAGAGGGAAATGTAGAACAATTAAATTTTATTGGAATGTCCGAAAATTTGTTGCTCTTACTGCTTCACCAATTTCAAGACTGCAAATGAAACAGAATAATGTAAGTTTGAAAAATTTTACACATGACTATATTTTAGGTAATTGAATAAAATCTAATTCAATTTTATAGAGCTCTAGCGTCCATCAGGCCCTTGCGTACTATTAAACTTTATAATATTTGAGATGGAGTTTTGATTTCATTCATGGGAATAAATACATAGTTTTGAATTCATTTTTAATGTGAAATATGTTAAAAATGTCCAGATAAAATTAGTCCCTGGGACTCTCATAATTGAGAGAAAAACTAAAATATTTTTCAAATTATAATTGTTAAATCAAATCTAATGGTCTTGAAGTCTTATTTGAAGCAGACTTGTATTTTGTAATAGCAAATATTTTTGAAAGTTTTTGCAACAAATTTCTGGTCAATAATATTTGACCCAACCTCTGATTTCAATAGAATTTTTGACTATCGAATTTATTTATTTCAAAAAACCAGTTTTAAACTCATTTAAAATAAAAGGAAAAGGTGGCTGCTGACGTGAAAAAAGTCATTGACCAATAGTTAGTCCATTTCCATTGTGATACCTCATGGATCTAAAGATTGTCCCCACTCCATTGATGCAGTAAATATCGAAACTACTTGCATAGATCACTAGGATCTCCCATGTGAATTCTTCGTCCTTGTGATAGGGCAGGACAGAAACAGAGAAGGTGAGAAATTGACCCCTCTTCTTTTTCATTCATACAGCTTCTATAAAATCGGAGTTCCAAGTTGAATTTTTAATGAGGACTGGACATTGCCATCTCCAGCTGAGATGATCGACAATTTTGAGTCCAAGAATTTTATGCCAGCTTGAGTGTTTGAGAAGATGTGTATGTTAGTAGTCGATATCACATTTTTTTTTTAACGAAGAGAGAAGACTTCTGAGATGGCTTGAAATTCTGCCATGGATGGGGTATAGACAAAAAGAGAGACATAGATCTGGTATATCTGAGTATAAGCCTTCATCAACCCCGTCATAGGTTTAAAATCCATTTGTCTAGAAGTGAATCGCTTCTCCTGTGAAATGCTTGTTGTATGGTAAAAATTTGTGAATGGAGTTCTATTACTCATTGGAATATTGACTAAAAATAGAGTGTACATAAAAGTATTTCAACGACAAGATACAACAATCTTCACATAAACTACTACTTGTTAGCCTTGATTTTTTTACAAACAATTGGGACAATATATTCTTGTGATGTGATTTTGGGATCAAGCTGCTTAGAATAAACGTCACCAAAGTATGTTATTGTGAATAGATTTATTGTACAAGTTCATTTTAATAAGA
Source organism: Scaeva pyrastri (assembly GCA_905146935.1). Lineage (NCBI taxonomy): Eukaryota > Metazoa > Arthropoda > Insecta > Diptera > Syrphidae > Scaeva > Scaeva pyrastri. The sequence continues at coordinate 23,993,530 of LR989927.1, read as the reverse complement.
ATATTTTACGTGTCAACTTTAAATTTAAATAATTGCAAATATTATAACAATAAAAGTTATGACAGAAACTCAAGAGAAATACTTAATAATAAAAAGTACACATACGCCATGGTGCACCATTGATAAATATCAAACTTTTGATGGTAGGAAAATTTTTTCGTGAGTTGAATTTGGAAGATACATAGTAATTATGTATTTAAGGACAAAGCTGAATATTTTCTGATAAAATAAGTCAGTCAAATATTGAAGAATTTGAAACGAATTTTCAATTATCAAAACTACCAAGAAGTACAATGTTTTATAATCGGTTTTATCTTCATATCTTATCAAATTAATTTTTCTCATGGTTGGTTTCAAAAAATCATCAATTTGTTTTTAATCAAATATTTTTGGTTAACATCATTATTCCTAAAATTCATTTTTTTGGGTTTTTGTAAACTTTCTTTTTCGGTAAACTTTCACAACCCAAAATTTGCTGTGGGCTCTCAGTCGATATTGATATTTTAAATAGACAGTAATAATTTTTAAAATTTTTTTAAATACTTTTATATTTGATTGCATTGTTAAAATTAAATAAATTTAAAAAAATAAGTACAAAACAAGTTTATATAAAAATTAACGCGATAGTAATGAATTGAAGACCTAACATAGGTAATTTTTTGATAGGCCAATTTTTTTTTACAGAAAACATCTAGTAAATGTCAAGTTTTCGAAAGCACCAACTATTGGTAAGCTAAGCTATCAGGTGCTGTTAGCATCCTAGCTGACAAATCAGTCTGATTTGACGAATTGAAAATTTTATAAATCTATGGACTATACAATATTTCAAGAACGGTTAGAGATATTGACTTGAAATTAATTCTATTCTCCACAATTGCCGTCATACAGAGTTTATCTATGAATTCAGAAAAAAAAAACAAAATATATGATCATCGGAAACGTCTAAAACGTCAATGACTTTCGCGGTCGCGGCTAGCCTCTTTTTCTAGATGCACGTGCATTTGTTATTAAAATTAATCAATTGATAAAAAAAAAATTCTTTAAAGATTATTAAATTGCATTCGCTTCATTTTATCTGTTTCTTAAAAAAATACAAAGTTAAAGACCAACTGCAAGTTTAGCTGCTGTAAATAGATTTGAAAACAATGATAACACAGAATTGTGCACTTAGGCGTATACGTATCTTGTTTTTGAACTTTTCTTTTATTTTTGATTTTTTTATGGTATTTACTTTTAATTTATTATTATATTAAAAAATTATAATTACATAATTATTTTAATTATTTTATTTTAATAAAAGTACTTTAGAAAATGAATTTTGAACTTAAACTTGAACAGTGACTGATGAGATGTGATAATTTATATCATTTTAATTTTGGCCTTTATTTGCAATTTCAAAAGAACGTTACACTGTTATTTATATTTGACAGAAAGTATCGCATAAATATCATTCGACTAAGTTCATACACTTCGAATTTAATTACTGACATAAGATCCTCAAACAGATTCAAAATGAACTAAAAATGTATCTTAAATTTTTTGTCAAATTAAAAAAGAATCTAAGAGTCACCTACCCTTGCAGCTTTGTAGTACATGTGGTGATAAAATAATGAATGAATGATAAATTATTGGTATAAATATATTTAAATGAAAAATATCCATGTGTCTCAAGTTTGAAGTTGAGTACCAAACTGAAATCTCTTTTAATAAAATCTCTTAAAAAAAAAGTAAAACAAAACACTACAGTGTTGCCATCAATAGCCAAAGAGAAAAATGCTGAGTTTTTCTTTTATCTTATTGAAAATTATTTTTATTTTAACTACCTTCTAATACTATTTCAATACTATTTTGGTATTTTGATCCCACACAAATTTTATTGAGAAAAACACGATAAGTACAAAATTTAAGAGTTGATCTCTTAAAAAGAACAACATTCATTCAATACCTTTTCACGATCCCTCTTTAGTTTCAAAAACTATGAATAGGCAACAAATGGAAAAAGAGATAAATTTATACACACTCTTAAAGAGAATAAGAAACCTCAATAGAATATCATTGTAATTGATAAAACAAAAAAAACGTGAATATCAAAAATGGACTTTGAACAGCAGCGACCCAAACAGAAAACGGACTTTGGACCCTGCAAAATGATGATCGTGTGTAAGTTGAATCTTTAATGGCATTTATTATTGTTGGCATGCAGTTCATTTTTTGTAGATCAGTCTTGAGAAATAAAGACAAACAAAAGAAACAATTGAAGAAATAAGAGACCAGAGAGGGAAAGAAGCATAAAATTTTGTACTGTGGCAGATACGACGAGTATGTCACTCGTGAGTGGCAACTCGTACGCATTGATAAACACGTTTAACCGAACTCTTGAGGTTTTTGTTTATTTCCACTTCTTTTTTTTTGTTTTGTTTTTTGTTTTCTTTGTTTTTGTTGTATCTTCGTATTTTTATGCAAATGTTTTATTTTGACGTGAGTTGCTTAAAAATTACCCCCAACTTGCACCACATTAAACGTCAAACTCACGGTGATGGCTGCTTTTGTAAACAAATTAACCATTCCGCAAGAGTGACAAATTATGTGTGTGAGGGGTGATGTGGTCGGGGGTGTTAGATACGGGTGTGGCAGTAAACCACATTTTATATTATTTTTATTTTTAACACAAATTTTGCCCTTTATTGTATTTTGATGATAAAAAGAAACTGCCAAAAATTTTGAATTTCCGTTGAATTTCAAAGTGCTTTCGTTACTCCCACTTCCGGAGTCCTTGAATTGGTAGTTAAAGAGAGGGTATTTTAAGGATAGATTCATATGTGTGGCAGCGATGCCAAAATGTAATTAAACTAAAATGGTTTGTGTTTGTGTTGAATGAAAATGACATGAAATATATATCGCGGGAGTAAATTTATACATCAACATTTATAATAATAACCTTAGTTTTTAGTTTCATTTCTGTTGTTTTTGTTTATGAAATTTAGAGAGATTAATTGAGATTGAAAGGATACATTTTTCGTTTTATATATTTTTTTTTATTTGTATGAGAGTTCAGTTTGCCACTCGTGGAACGTTTAATTTGAAGTGAAATGGGGATAAAAAGAGATATGAACATAAATTCATTGAGTGAAACTGACATTTTAATTAATAGTGTGAATTTTTAAATTCATTTTCTAACATTTTTTCATGACGAACATACATATGTACATATGTATGAAGTTTGTTTTAAAACGATGTACCTAAACAAGGATGAAACAAATTTAAATGCGAATGAAACACTTTTATGAGTTTTTTTGGGACTGATTAGTTTTTTTGTAAATGTACTTCAGTAAAACAAATATGAAATAGAGTTAAAGCCTACAGTACATCAAATTTTCCGGACATTAAATAAATTAGGAAAGGATATGACATTTCGAGCTTTGACAGTTGTCAAAATTACCATGGAGAGATATCGTGTTTGAATTTCATGGACAATCATTTTACCTAAACTACTATTAGTATTGTGACGGATGAATTTTAGTTCACTAGTTCAGAAAGCGATCAACTTTAATCCGTACGTCGACGAAATGCTTAAGCTGCCAAAAATCGTTGGAAGTTTGAGTGAGCAGGGGATTTCAAGGCAGTCGATATCACGTGTCGCTCACAACTTGTCGAAATTTGGAAGGATTTGGAAACTGAAGTGAATTATTATCGAAAAATCATATCATTTTCTGAATGAAATGAAAATTACGTCAACAAATGCTTTGTCAAATTTGGGACCATAAGCACTAAGGGTTTAAAATTACCAACATCTTTTTGCCTGAATCGAACGGTACGAATAGCGACTACTCATGGTTTTAATATGAAGTTGGCATTATCATCACAGTTGCAGATGACTTTAACTAATAAAAGAGATCAAGATCATACTATTTGATCCTAATAGGATTTCTAGACTCCACAACTAATATGTAGCTGTAGTCAAAGCTTGATGTGTGGGCCATTTTCATTGCAAACGGGAAATGTGAAACTCCCACAGAAAAGCAGTAAAAATATCAAAGCTTTGAATACTCATTGATTTCTGTGGAACCAATTTGAAGGACCGAAATTTGTCGAAAGTCTCTTTGATCTCGTCGGTTGCGTCAGTATAGTCAGTCTTGTCGGCTTTTTTGGTTCTCCTGATATTTTCGAAATTGCCAATCTAGGAGATCTTCTTAATTTTGTTGATCTTGTCAATCTTGTAAATCTTTTTGATCTCATTGATACTGTCAATCTCGGTGATTGTGTCGATTTTGACGATCTTGTCGATATTATCGATCTTGTCAATCTTATTGATATTGTCAGTCCTATCGATCTTGGTGATCTTGTAAATTTTGTTGATCTCATTTATTTTGTCAATCTTGGTGATTTTGTTGATTTTGACGATCTTGTCAATCTTATTTATATTGTCAATGTTATCGATCTTGATGATCTTGTAGATTTTGTAAATTTTTATGATCCATTGATACTGTCAATCTAGGTGATCTTGTCGATTGGACGATCTTGTCGATATTTTCGAACTTGTCAATCTTATTAATATTGTCACTCTTATTGATCTTGTAGATCTTGTAAATCTAGTATACCTTGTTGATCTCATTTATACTGTCAATCTTGGTGATCTTGTTGATTTTGACGATCTCATCGATATTGTTGATCTCGTCAATATTTTTTATGTTGTCAATGTTGATGATCTTGTAGATATTGTAGATTTTACAGATCTTGTTGATCCATTGATACCGTCAATCTTGGTGATCTTGTCGATTTTGACGATCTTGTCGTTATTGTTAGTCATATCAAACTTATCAATGTTGTTACTCTTGTAGATCTTTTCGATCTTGTTGATCTTGTAAATCTTGTTGTTTCCGTCGATGCCGTCCGTATTGTCGAGTCATAGCGTCAACAACAAATTGATTATTATTATTTGCTGTCTTCATTTTAAGCAATTAAGAATAAAGTTTTATTAATGTCTAATATTTCGAAAAATTCTTTAGATGACATTTGATGACTACTATTACGATGGATTAGAAAAACCTGAATTTATTATTTTCATTGAGACCTTTAAAACATCTACATCTAAATTTTTTAAATACATTATGACAAAAAAAAAGTAAAAAAACTTGTAAAATTTTGTCTCCTCTAAACTGAATATATTTTTTTTTAGCATTTTTTGTCTATTACTAATTCACTGTTCAAACGTAACGTTTTAAATGTCAAAATTATCAATACCTTTTCCTAATTGAAGAAAATAGGTTGAAGTAAGGTATTCATTCCGTATTTTAATAGAATCTAAAAACTATTATTCCTGCACAAGATTTACCAATACGCCATATAAAGCCTTGTGTATTTTAATACAATACACCTCCTTGACGACAAGACGACGAAGACGATGTTTTCTACCCATTACACTTCAGTTCAGATTTGCGTAATGCAGTCTTTACACTCTCTAAATCTATACCTACTGTGTACATCAAATACACCCCCTCCCCCCAGGTGCAGCAATTGTATTGGAGCAATTTCTCAACTTTTCTTGCTGTCATCACCTCCATGCCCAGCCCATGTTAGATGCCCACCTCAAGCTCCAGCTTCAGCCTTGGATATGGCGTTTGGTGTTTGGTTTGTTATATGCTTTCCCCTAACCCACCCAACCGGAAATTCGTCTGGTTTTGTGTGATCACTCTGTGAGCACGTGCCATTAAATTGTTCATTTGAAGCGGTGCGGTATGTGCACCATGGGCGTCCGATACCACACACTGCATCACACAGTCTCAGTCACATCTCGGCCGAACTCTGGGCTTTCTGTTTCTGTCTGAATTGAACGAAAATGGCAAACGGACTACAGTACAGGCTGCACCACCGACTGAGAGAACCAAAATAAAAAAAATGGAAATAAAATATAAACAAACATCACAAACGTCAATAAAAGTAGACGACAAAAAAATCTCGGATCCATTGCAAACGAGGTAACAAAATAAAAAAGACAAAAAAAAATCTCAATAAAAAAAGAAACATGAAATGTTTTTCTTTACGTCGTCGTCGTCGCTCATCGCCGCCGTTCGTCGTCATCGTTTGACGTTTCTGAGATGCTTTTTTTAAGTTTATCGTTTGTCCTCATCTGACTAGCTTCTTTAAAAACAGTTTTTATTATGTACATATTTATAGATGAATAAATGTATGTATGTATGTTTGCATGACTATGTATGAACCCAGGTAAAATGTCTTTCAATTTAGAAAAAAAAATGAATTCATGTTCATTTCACTGAAGAATCTCTTTTCTTTTCCGAATCCATCCCATTTTTGAAGAAAAAAAAATGGCACTGACAAGGAAACAGTCATTTTGTCATACAGCAAAATTCATATTTAAAAAATACATAATTTCTATGAATGCATTATCTTCCTTGCTTTCAAATGCTGCAAATAAACAGAGATGTCCAATGAAGTTTTTTTTCAATACATTTTTAGGCTTTTTTTAACTAGGCCGATTCATTTTTTTTTTTTTTCAAATACATAATATGTGCATACATATGTATATGAAAACCTACTTCATTTTGAAAGCATTCAAGAACAAAACATAAAGATTGTTTTTCAAACTGTGCGAATAATTTCCAAAAACTTTAATTATGATAATTAATAAAAACTTAAAAAAAACTCAATGATTTTTGTCAACACTCCCATGCATTAAAATAATAACATCAAAATGATAATAAGAAGAGAAGCAATGACATGAAAGCTACATAATGTCTATTATAATTTAGTTGATTGTCATATTAAACGTCATTTTTTTAATATTGAAATACTTGGGTTACTTTTTTCAGCGATTAATAATTGAGTTCTATAACGCTGTTAACAATAAACTCTTTAGAGACTATTCATTCGACGTTTCATTTTGACATTTCGTCTCAATCAAACTCACTTCTTGATCTCTTTCTAACCATCTAGTGTGAGTTTTATACAGTGATGAGATGTCAAAAATGTGTCAGTAAATTTTCGAAAAAATAAGTTTTTGGGAGAATGTCTTTAGGTCTAATAAACTCAGTCATTATCTTCGGAGTCTATCCGAGTTTTACTAAACAATAAAAAATAAGGTGGCATCATGTAAAATAATTCATCAAAAAATTGCCCAATTATCCAAAAAAACTGCAACACTACTTACATACATAAGTTTAAATCAAAACGTCATTAAATTAAAATTAAGCGTCAGCAAAATGTCAATAGTATTATGTCCTTCAAACAGAAACTCATTAAATGTCAAACTACTGTGAAGGTATTTTAGTCGAAAAACAAATGTTGACAATTTTTGGTAAATTTTTGTTTTAGTTTTCTATTTTTGGTAAGGAAACTGACGATATCTCAACATGCTGACAGTTGGATTATGTAAAAAATAGATCGAGATATTTGAATCAAAAAACATTTTATTCAATTTTTGGTACAATTTTTTGTACTTTTATATTATATACAATTTTATCAATTGAATGTTTCCCAAAATTTTACCAGATGACTAAAACGTCATTTCACATATAGTAAAAAAAATATTTTAAGGTTACATCATTTTTTATTAGGTGTATTGTTGAGCGCCAAAAATAAATAACGGTATGTTGAGCTTTTTTCCAAATTAATACCAAATCTTTACCACATCACTTTTGAATTCTTGAGATATTTGCGACCAACAAAAATTTTCACCATTTTTTTCAACTGCTGTTGTGAAAAAACTGCCCTACAAATTTTTATGAAAGTCCTTTCTGCATCTTTTGAAATTATTACCTGTCGAACAAAATTTAGTTGGAATCAATATCTCTATTCGTTCTTGAGATACCGTAGACGAAAAAGGTTATCTCGAATTTACGAATGTATGAACGTACGTACACACGCACACACACACATCTCTCTAGGAATGACGGATTTAGATTAGGAGCCTTTAAATGTCCAGATTTGTCAAAAAATTCAATAAAAAAAATATTATTTTTTGACTTTGAGAACAAATAATAACTAAGGTAGCAAATGTCAATAAGCAGGGTTGACATCTCTTCAAAAACTACCAATTTTGTACAAAATATTAAAAAAAAATATAATCTGTCACATTTAAATTCACAAATTTTTAATTTTTGATCAAAAAGCTGTCAATTTTGATTAAAGATAATATTAAAGGGTCTTCACATTGTGGCTTAGTCATTTTGATGTCTTATCACTATACATACACATATACATAAATCTCACTCAAACTACATTAATATAAAGAGTTACGAAGATATCCGAATTAACAGTGAAACATCAAAATAAGTCGCCTCATAAAAACAGGTCAAAGTAAATTAAACTCAATTTGAGAACACCGACATAATTTTGACACATTCTATAATACAATAGTAATATATCAGTTCTAATAAAAATTCCTAGAAATGTTGCTTCTTCACTTCAGATCAAGATACTCCAACTGGTTGGTGCAACTATGTATGTTCAAACAAAAACACCGCATTGATTGTACCTATGTATACTCGTATTTGTTAAAACAATCCATTTTAAAGACTATGTAATAATAATATGTAATTGACAATGAGTACAATGAAAAATATATGCATGCGGTTGTCAAAGCCATTTAAAACCACTTCAATTATAGATGACGTTTGGACTTGACAGTGTGAATTGTATTTCCTTTATTTATAGTTTTTTTTTTTTTTAATTTTTATTAAATTGCATCAGATCTGTTGTGTGTTTGCTTATTGAGTAACCACATTACATAACACAATATTAAATAACCGCAAATTTATTCAAGTACACACATACATATATAAATTGGAAAGACAAAACATTACATAAATAGTAAAACTTAAAAATCATGTTCATTAAGTTAAGTCATGAGAAAAAAAATTTAAATTGTAATTAAAGTCAATCAAGATAACATCGATAAATTGTTATAGTATACGGTACCGGAGCCGGTACACATTTCACAATTTATTAATCACTACTTTCGAACTTTTCTATTAAAATTAAACGTTTAATAGAAAGAATGATTGGCAACTTTTACGCTGTTTCACAAAATCTTTGGAAAATTACATTTGGATGCACATTCAATTCGATGAAATTTAAATTGAAATTTATTTATTTATTGGGTGAGGATGATGAATCAAAAAGAAATCTAAACAACTGCGTCTAATCGAAAAATATAGCAAGTCTGATCTAATCCAAAGAAAATGATCTTCATATAAAATAATATTGTTGCATTTTATAAGGATCCTCAAATTTGCCGCAAACAATCAATTTTTTTTTCTTTGACAGGTGTATTTTTAAGTGACAATTCGGAGAAACCCAAAAATGTTTGACATTTGTTCGCCCAAAAAGTAGTAAAAATATATTTTGGCATTTACCCAGAGTTGCCACATTATAGAAAATCCAATTCAATAACAGTTTTTTTATTTTTGTATAGAATCTGATAAAATTGTATATAATTCAGATTTCAGGGTTTCCAAGAAATAATTTAGTTTACGTGGTTTATTCTGATTTTTGAAAACACTCATTAGCTTTGACAGTTATGAATTGCTCTTTTATATTGAAGGGATTGCCAGATACAGTTGGTAACTCTCAATGAAAAAATGTGCTGAATATCTTGATTTTAACTTATTATTTATCTACGACGAGGCTAAGCTTTTGGTTTATTATTTGTCAGCTAAGAAAATTCGACAAGGAAATTCAAAGTTTTAAGTAAAGCTTACGGCATGGTATAATTGTAAGACCATTTTTCTTCCGGTTAAATTGGGCAAAAGAATATTTGTTCACCAAAATTAGACCACAAAGTATTCAAAGTAAATACTAAAATACATATTTATATCGGACCTGTGGTTCTAAAACACGGAATTAACAGTGCTTCGTGACATACAAGTTCAAACAAAAATCTATCATTTGACAATGAGTTTCCATCGATTGGTTGTCAATTTTGTAGGATTTAAGTTTCTAAGACTACGTAAGAAAATTAATACCGAAAAATCAAACATTTCGGAAAAAACTTCATTGTGTTTTATGTTTGACAATGCTTGTCTAAAATAATCCATTAAAATGTCAAATTTGCCGACGTTCATAAGATTGCTTAAGAAAATGTTTTGAGATGTTTTACCAAATAATTTTCTTCTCAAAATATTTTTGCTATGCTCTCGATGTTTTGACCCTAAGCTATGAGCTTTTAAATCTTAAATTGAAGGTGTAAAATTTAAATTTTGAGGCACCCTATTCTTGTAAATAAACATTGTTTAAAATCAGTAAAATTTCGAATAAAATTCTAAAAACTAAAATTTTTGATGGACTAATGACAAATGTATTTAGTAAGAAATTTTTAAAAATTACGAAAAAAAATTCCTGCCCGGGTTTTGAGAAGATGAAGTAGAAAAACTTGATCAAAAACGAATGTATTCAAAAATATTCAAAAAAATATAAATTTTATTTCAAAATCTGTAAAGTTCGTTTTAATTATTTTAACTGTACAAAGTATAAAAATGAAGTCGAAAAAATCACTAAATTTTCAAAGCTTTATAACATGGAAACAGTTCGTCTAACGAAAATCAGATTTTTCGGTAGGAAATTCAATCACAAAAATGATTTGCATGATGGTTTTGTGTTCGTCATTCTGATTAAGATCCTTAGTAAAGCCTTGAAAAAAGATTCGATTTCTTTTGTCGAAGTCTAATTTAAATATGTACGTCGTCAATGTCCTCAGTATGCCTCTGAATAGAGCTGCTTTCCTTTCATGTACTTGCATTTTAATTTGACCATAGAATGTTGCTTCCAAAAATAATTCCAAACTCCGGTGATTTTTTTTTATCTTGACTAAAAATCGCAACCATTCGGTGCATTTTCATTCGACAAAAAATTGAATTTAATTTGAACCTTAAAAACAGTGTTCACACAAAAACATGCAAACCGAATGTGAATCGAAGTGAATAAAATGCAAGTCTTGTAGTTTGGGCCTTTATCAACGACTGGAATCAACTCTGGTATCTGGAACTACTATGTCATTATATATAGCAATGTCATTTGTTCGACACAGTCGGAGTATATCATACCTTAGACCAGGTGTAGATATGTCGTCCTTGCATATATTGGGACTCTATAGTATCGCGCTCAGCTTGACCAGACCATATGAATTAACCAAAATATCCATTTGTCGAATAAAATCGTGATAAATGAATATTTCCGTGGTATGAACATTAAAATAACAATATGTCTCCATTAGAAAGCATGAACTGTTATTAAATTTAATTATAATTGTGTGGTGGATGATGTGGAGAGATTGTGGTGGAAGTGAATATGGGGGCTATGATAAAAATACTTTCAAGTAAAATGATATTAAAGTAGGTTGTCCTTTAAATGTCATTTTTTTCATTTTAAATATTGGAAATGGACTTTTTCATCGATGTTTTTGTTCAATCAACATTTACCATTAATGAGGATGTAATATTATTTCCATTTTATGATTTTTTACAAACGAGTAAATGGGTTCAGAGATAAAAATTTAAGATATTTGATTTGGTAGATATTTTTTAAACGTGCGATTTTCAATCTGGCAATACTTTTTTCGGAGTTGGTCTTTTTGACAGCTGTCAATTGATTTTTACTCTGTTTGATTTGCCATTTTATAATAAATGGACTGACTTCTGAACAACAACCATAAAGCGTGTCTCAAGTTCTGTGAATAAGCCCAAATCGAGATGGCCACCGATCCCGATTCTCACAGGAAAATTTTGTTCAATGATGAAGCTTATTTTTGGTTTACATTAATGAACAAAATTGGTGTATTCGGTTTGGAGTGATCATAATCTACAATTCATTGCTGAAACGCCGATACATCCTCAAAAAGTCACTGTTTGGTGTGCTCTAGGGACAGAGGGAATCATTGGTTATTATTTGAAACATCTTACTATCTAAGGTGTAAATAATTACAAGCTCTTCTTTAAGTAAAACACCAATTAGAATCTTTCGCTTACACATATTCTATAATAAATACTAACAAATTATTAGTATCCGTGTTAATTGTGCTTTAATTTTTAAATAAACATAACTTAACTTACACAATATTTAAATGTCCTATATTAATATAAATTTCAAATAATTGTTAATTTCTTCTATTTAATTGATACAAACTACGTCAAGAAAATAATATTGTACTTTAGTCTTTTAAAACACAAATACTCATTATACGAGTAAGAAAACACAATTTAATATATAATACAAAATGATGATAAAATTAAATGATTATAAACAGTATACAGTTGAATAAATCTTTGAGTATCATTCGATATGAACTACTTCTGATTGTTGTTATTGATTGAATAATAAATAATTGAGTTAAAAGTTATTATAATTATTGAGATAATTTTGAGAACTTAAAGTGTTGATTGAGTTAAATGAAGTTGACCTATTTTTAATAACACAAACAAATATTTTTAAATCAACTCGAGTCTAGACAACAAATTAAACTACACTTTTTATGAAAAAATAACTTGAATTAGAAATAATTAAAATTTCTATGAAAATTCTTCTAGTATTGTCTTAGAGAATTATTAAACATTCGAGTAAGTGCTTATATGAAATTTTAATATTTAATCAAGTGTATAAATTGCTTATTTTTTCAAAATTCTGAAATGTTTACTTTAATTTAAAACAAGGATACACAACTTTTTCAGATCAATGAAAAAATAGTACGCATACGCCCTGGTGTACCTAAAGTAGTTTCTGGTAGCAGTTCGAAATTTTTAAAAATTCACTTTCAAACAATTGTTTTTAATTAAATAATCAAACTTTATCCATTGACTAATAAACTTATCTAACAATGACATTGTTTATGACGTTACAAAATCATAGAAAAAATATATATTTCAATTATAAAGCAATTTCCTGTTTAAGACACCCTTAAGGTATTAAATAAGACAGCTTAAGAAAGTAACTGACAATTATGGTTTCTCATAACCACATACCTTCACATTCACACAATATGACATTACATCTTGACAATGTCAATTAAAATAATTCTTTTTTTTTTTTAATTTTAATTTATTTCATTTCCGTGATTTGATTTATTAAACACTCAAAGAGTGTACATAGTTATATACTCGGATTATGAACAAGAGTATTATATTAAATAACCGCAAATCATTCACAGTTAAATAAATAAAAACAAATAAATACATATGTATGGAAATTTACAAAATCTCACCACTAAGCTGTCACAAGAATATGAATACAATCAATCAAAATCAGTAAGACACATTAAATACAAATAATGTACAGTAAATTTGAGTGAATTTATTAAAATTTCACAAGAGGAGTTTATTTTGCAATAAAAAAAATTGAAATAATTTAATTTCATGGGATTTTTTTATTTGTGTTTAATTGTTTGACAGCTTTTAAACCACACCTCCTTTAACTGGTGTTTTCTGTTTTATAACTGGTGGTTCTACTGCAGTCACAAAAAAAACTTTCCACCCATAATACTTGAAATATAATCTTCTATACATAAAAAATTTTGATTGTCTCGCTAAAACTCGAGAACGGCTTGGAGGATTTTGCTGATTTTGGTTTTGAAATGTTTGCCGTAGTTCGGGGAAGGCTTAGAAAATAGGGAAAAATTGTGAGGAAAACCGTAAAACAACAACTTAATTTTCCCAATTAAATTTGTTATAACTGAAAAAAAAAATATTTTTGACTGTCAGCTGGTTGTCAAATTTGTATATTTCAGTTGTCCAACATTAACGAAAAGTTATAAAGTTGCCTGTCATTCCGTCACCATAATACAGCTCTTAAAATCTTTTATCATCAGTTTTCCAGTGCCTAAGATTTTCTGGTCTCAATTGGGGTGGGACAAAGTTTACTGAGTCCTCTAGTTATCAATAGATATTTGTTTGTGTAAAAATGGTTTCTCACATATGAATACAAAACCAAGAACAACACTTCAATCTCCGACTACAACTTTTTTAGAATACAAATGAAGAACTTAGAAGATGATATCACAAGTTTTGAAAATGTGGAAAAAGTTCTTCATCTCCTAAGCCCTTCAAATATAGTAAAATTAGAAATATTAAAGTCCACGCAAAACCGATTTGTTTTTATTAAAGCAAAAAACACTTTTTTTAGTTGAACATGTTCTAAGTATTTCCAAGTATCAAAAGATCAATACATTTCTTGATAAATTTTCTAGAGTTATAAAAATTAAAACAGTTTAGTCGGACTAGTATTAAATTTGTTTAAAACTCAATTTCCTACATTTTTAAATATCGTTATTAGAAGTAATTGCAGTCAACATGTGCCATATTACACCTTTATCCTAATTTCCTAACTTGAAAATAAGTCCTGTTTGACTAATGTTTTTAAAGAATACAACATTTATTCCGAGCTTGGGAACACCCTGTACCTTATCAACTGTACTATATTTTTAAACAATTCGTGATATTTCATCACGTAGTCGTGCTCTACACTGTATTGTTTTCTCAATGAACGAATTGAATTCTTATTCACAAAAAGATTGCATTCGCCAAGGAGTTCAGTACTTTACAAATCAGTACGTGTATTCTGTACTCTCTATTCGTTTATAATATTTAATTAAGTCAACTTAAACCATTTTCTCAAACGTCTAAATTAATGTTAACAAAAAAAAAAAAAACTAGTTAAATTTGTGCTATTCAAGTGTGAGTTTAATAACGATTAAAAATTAACGTTGCTCAAAGCAATTTCTTTTCATTAACAAAATAATTTTTTTGTTCAATCTTGATACCATCTTATATAAATACCAAACTGGTCTACAAAAGTCGGTTTAAGATCTACGTGACTTAATGCAAGCACTCATCATTGTGTAGTTCATAGCTGTATCTATATCTGTATATTATGAAAACTAAGACAGACCCAAAGTTGCTGTCACTCAGCTTTTATTGCCGGCCTAATTGAGACGTTGAAGTTGGAACCATATGAATAATGAAGAATGTGAATGTTGTCAAGTAGTTTAAGCCCGATGTGGAGTTCCTTGGGGAACTCAACTTTAAGTGCGGACTTGTTGTGTACTTGTATGTATGTATGTTTAACTCATTATATAATAACTAAATCAATTACCCAAAGAACATAGCTCTCTTCATGATGTTTATAAATAATTAATTTAACATATTTATAAATGATGTATGTATACTATATTTGCAGACAAGGACACATGTACGAGTATAATATAACTTTGTGTGTGATTTAATTCGTTTTGTTTTATTCCACACGAAAACTAATTATTTTGTAATTAAATTTAATATTTAAATTTTGATAAATTCTAAAATTTATTTGAAAAACCACTTTATTTTAAGAATTTATATAAATAATATGAAACCATGAAGCCACAATTAATTTATTATATGACCTGGTCATAAATTGATATAAGCCAACTCTCAACACTATTAGCTAAAATTGATGCATAATTCACATGACCACAAATCTGTACCAAAACAATGGAAATTTTGTTGATGGAATCAATGGGAAAAATTTGAAAATTTTGTTGAATGAAAATTCTTGGGGGAATTAAAAAAAAAATAAAAGGCAATTATTTTTAAATGTATGTGTCACAAAATTAAATAGAATATTAAACTTTTTATCAACTAAATGGAGATATTAATTTAAGATTAAATCTATAAAATATTAAAACACGTCTTCACAATATAGCGTGTTTTTTTTTTTTTTTTTTTGGCTGCATGAAAAGTTTTGGTGACTGTTGTCGAAGATTTCGCAATTGCAAAAGTTGACAAATAAATTATTTCAACAATATTTCTATTCAGAATGCATAAGAGAACACTTGGAAGCACCACCTGATGCTGAAAGTCACTGGATCCTCCTGTATTGATCACATAAATACCTTGAAGATCATAACCTGCTGATTTTGAGAAGTCTTTTGTCAGTGTCAACAGAAAGTTTATCTGGCTTGCTTTGCGGACGTATCACAGATAAATTAATTGCTATTATAAAGGTGACTTTTGATAGATCTAAATGACACGTCTTACAAGGAGGTAGATTGGCAGAAGAACTTGATGACCAAAATGGAGTCAGACAAGGGTGCATACTGTCACCAATCCTGTTTTTATTGGTGATTAGTGATTTTCATAGAAAGTAGAGGAATAAGATTACAACTTACCTCAAACATCTTGAATGTGCAGACGATGTATGCTTGCTTTCCTATAGGATCATGGATCTTCATCAAATGGTAACAAGGGTGGAGAGAGAAGCATCAATTGTGGAGCTGAAAATCAATACGGAAAAAATAAAGCTGTTCAGCCCCAGGCTCCCAGAGCTCTCTGTCATCCACTCCGATAAACATTGCAATAGAGAAAGAAAAGAGCTTCCAATATTTTGGAATTATTGTCTCAACTGAACTAGGAACCGAACTAGACATTACCAGCCGTATCGGGAAATCTCTTTGATTTGCGTTCGGGATGTTGTCCAATGTTTGGAGGAATAAATCTCTCAACTTGAACACAAAGCTAGATAAGTTTAACTCAAAATTCGAAACATCTTATTAGTTTTCTGACATAATCTTATCTCTTACGAAGAGCTATATAGGCAAACAGGTCAGGACACTATTATACGAAAGCGCAAATGGCAGTGCATTGGACACACGCTCGAAAAGGTAATTAATCCACTCATACAAGATGGAAGAAGAGTTCGTAGACCGAGAAGCACGTGGTGGAGAACAGTCTAGGAGGAATCATTGAGATTGAGTAAGATCTGGAGGGAGCTTAAATATGATACTAGGTCCCGCTAGGGAATACCAAATGACTTTGTAAGTATTAAAACACCATTGTGTACTGATTGTATACTCGTCTAACAGTGCCGGTCCAAAATATGAGCCTTGTGGCACACCATATTATTTATCGTTTAAATTTCCCATAGGATTCTTTGCTTGAGAGAACTGTGTCATCGTTGGATAATCTTAATGCTCATAATATTGACATTCTAGATACCACATTCTTCAGATTCATAATATAACCAGCTTTTTTGGATTATAATAATAATGTTGATATTAAAAACTGAAATTCTTTTCCTTTTTCAAAGAATTAATATTAATAAAAAAAAAATACTACTCCCTCAGGGAGAGACATCCTTAATGCATGGCTAGTAACGAATATTAAATTTAACAACAATAATTTTCTTACGTCAAAAAAGGTTTATGTTGTGCTTTTCCTTTCAAGTTGAAGTTGAAATTGAAGTTGAAGAAAAAAATCCTTCAACTGGAAAGAAAATGCTTCATCCTTTTTTTTTCTTCTTCTTCTATTTTTCTATCTACTACCTCACACACACCACCCACATTTGCTAAACACAAACACATTTTAAGGAGACGTATAACAAACATAGATGATGGGTGTAAGAAGTAAGAATCCAACTGAAATAATTCCCTGAATAACAATCCACAGGATACGAAACGAAACGAACGAAAGGATGTGAGGAAAGAAATCCTACATAACTTATCGTAGAAGGACACGATGCGATGGTGATGATGGGAACAGCAGCGGTGGGCGTGGGGTGCTGTGGAGTCATCATCAAGACGCGTTATGCTTTCGTGCTCTTAAAGTAGATTTGTGTGTTCTGAGATGTGTTTGTTGTTTTTTTTTTTTTTGGAAACGCTTAAATCTACATGCAAAAGCTGTTAGTCTTAGTAATGGCTTGCACTGATGGGGTAAGAAAAACTGTACAGAGACAATGCGTAATAATAATGTAAGGAGTTAGTTTCTCGAAAGTCAAAGGGATATAAATAGAAACGTTTAAGTTCTTGATAAACATAATATTTTCCCTTTTGAAGGGTACATTTATAGTTCCCTGACAATGAGACAAGCTTAAGTCACACAAAACATTTTCAAAAATGGAATCAAATGTAATGCGAGTTTCTTCCAACTTGAAGTTTTGACAAAAAAGAGGGATGAAATGAGTTAAAGGGTTTTTAAGTTTTCAATGTGGAGGTGGATTTATATTATACTCTGGATTCTGGGGAAGACAAAATCTAGTGTCCAGAAGTTATAATCCCCACGTCAGTTCGTTAAAATCTTCTTCCATGTAAAAACAATTGCATGCAACTTAATTAAGATGATGATAATGATGATGATGATGATAAAAAGGTCGTTAAAAATACTGCTCTTCGTTATCTTCAGTTCTTCACTATTTTTCTGGTAAAGCTCGAATACCGATACAGTAAAAGTGTTAATCTTTTAAGATTCTCCACGAAACAAGCCATTTTTGTATGATTTCATGTGATTGGTACTGCTGATAAGAATTTCAAAATGCCATCGACCGGAAGAAGTGAGAATCTAAGGGAGCTAAATCTTGGGAAGACGAGTCTAAGTCTCGATACTCTTCAACCCTCGACATCGGTTTCTGCGAATAATATCAGAATATATATTTATATATAATATAATATTTTTTTTAAACGTGTGGTTTTTAAGAAAATATAAAATTAATATAATTTAATGTTATGACCATGAATTTAACTTTATAATAAAGATAAGGGTTTGCCATTATGTTTTCAATATGATTTTTGGCAAGTGACTGCCATGGCCAGCTCAAATAAATTCCAGCTGAGGGGTCAAATTTTTGACCTCTTTTTGCAAGAATTGGGGCCGTATGTCAGCAATAACGTGGTGAATATTTTCTTCCAAGGCATCAATCGTCTTGGGCTCATCTGTGTAATGACTTCACATAAGCCCACAAAAATCCAAAGGTATTAAATCGATCTCTACAGGCCCACGAAGCGAACAAATGCGCTCATCAAAAGTTTCCTTCAATAAATTGATTGTTGCATTTGCTATATGGCATTAAGCGCCTTTTTTTGGAATCAAAGGTCGTCCACATCGACATCTTCCAATTCAGGAACGAAAAATTCATTTATCATGATTCTAAAGCGTTCCCCATTGACTGTAACATTAAGACTAATTTGGAGGAATGATTCCCTCTGTCACACCAAACAGTGACTTTTTGAGGGTGTAATTGTGTCTCAATAATGGCTTTTGGATTATGATCAATCCAAATACAACAATTTTGTTCATTAATGTACACATTCAACCAAAAATGAGCTTCACGCTGAACAAAACTTTCTTGTGAAAATCGGGATCGGTGGCCATCTCGATTTGGGATTATTCACCGAACGTGCAAGGCACTTGTTCAAGAGTAAGTCTATTTATAATGAAATTTGAAACAAAATTGAGCATAAATCAGTTGACAACTGTCAAAAAGACCAATTTCAAAAAAAAGTATTGCCAGATTAAAAATCACACGTCTAAAAAAACACCCCCTATACGACATAGTATAATAAAACAACTTATGTGTCAAAACTGTTACTTTAACATCATATTACTAAATGTGGTTTATGACGTTTTGGATCTGTCAAAATAGACCTGCACTCAATCCTGAAGCCATCTATTGACAAAACTCAGTTGAACACCTAATAAATACTTTTGTCTCCAATGAGCCACTAACTTCAACCATAAGATCATAAATTCCTTTTAATTGAATTGTGAAAATTTTTCTCTCATAAACCAATTTTTCTATGCCCACAAAACTTTCACATCACATCACAACCATCTTCTATACATCCGAGTACAAAATAAATGCACTCAATTTCTGCATTTAAAATTTTATCAAACTTTTTCAAAAAAAAAAGAAAACCTTAAGCCTTAAGTTAAGCAAGGTCTACAAGCATAAACTTTAAATGCTATAGTGTATATGGATCGTAGTAGTAGTAGTAGTTAAGCGACTATACCTTCTACATTCTATACCTAGACCTATACCTATACCTACCTCGTCGCTCTTATAGCCTTTATCCAAGTAGATAACTTTCGTTTTAAATAGAGAACGAAGCCCTATGCATTTTAATCCTATAAATTGTATGTAAAAATTCAATACCGCACTTGTGCCAAGGCTCTTTCAAAATGTATACTTTCATACATACATACATACATACAACAGGAGGAGAGGATAAATTGAAATAAAAAAGAAAAACAAGGAAAAAATAAAAAACTTTTCATCTTGTAGCTAAGCCAAGCATATTGTGTTTTTGTGGTGTTGTTAGTCTAAAGTATATTATATACATTTCTTTATATTTACTTTTTTTTAAGTACGTGTTCATCTGAGGCAAACGATGCAATTTATAAGGCTTTTGGTTTGGGCGGGAAAATAGAAAATAAAAAAAATAGAAAATCCCTGAGAACAAGCACCTGAGTGTGATGGCTTGGCATTGGCATGAGGGGCCAAGTTCAGTTCAAAATTTTGCATTACATTTTGTGGCAGAAGAATAAAGTATAAGCCTTTGTCATGGCCAATATTATGAAGTGAAGCTGAAACTGATGGTAAAATGTTGGTGTTGAGTGAAGTGTCAAAAGATGTTAGCACAAAAAAAGGATTGATATTGAAAATAAAATTTAAATTTACATACTCGTATAATGCAGTTCGAAGAAAGGAGGTCAATAGGTCAAACTGGAGGTCAATAGAGCCTTGGGATATTAGAAAGTGTTTTAGAGAGAATAGAAATTAAAAAAAAAAAAATAAGGTATTGTTGAAGATACTTCGGTTTTCAGTATTTGAATATTCAATGACGGGGATTCTAAAGATAACTTTAGTTCAGTTTGGAGTGCCACATGGAAGCATGTGTGGTCCATTACTTTAACACATATAAACCAACGATTTATGCATTATTTGAGAGTGTCAAACATTTAAAGTAAACAAGATTATGGATTGACTTGTCCTTAAATTGGAAACCCTTCACTGGTGTTTTTGTATCCCTATCCGTAACAACATTCGAAACTCCTTAGAGAAACAGATGTACTTTGCACTATTTCATAAACAGAAAAAAAAAACACCAGGATACTTAAATACTACTAAAAAGTTTGAACAATGCTTAAGTAATTAAAGTACTACTTGAGAGGACTAGATACGAGAAGAAACCCGACTCGTGACTTATTTGTTTCGTCTCAAACCGGTCAAAATCGAATGAATGTCAGTCTTGTCTCGTCTCGGTGTTGGTCTTGTCAAATAAGCCTCGTCATGGCCTCTTGGTCTCCTGTTTTTTGAAATTTTAAATGGGAAAATGAAGTAGTCTTTTACTGTTTTCCTTGCAATTTTTCCCCATTTTCTCACTTTTTAAGCCACCGCTAGACTATGATAAATAATTGAAAACAAAAATCAGCCAAATCGGTCAAGCCGTTCGCAAATTTAAGCGAGGCAAACAAACAGAAATTGATATATTTATATAATAGAAGACTACTATACCGCCTTGAAGTATAAAACATATTTTGCAAATCTCAACTATCGTATAATGTATAGCACTGTTAAGGACTAAGTGAAGTATGGAACGCAACGCAGTGTAGAACAAAATTTTTAAAAATGATTTTTTAATTCAAAAAACATTATCTAGTTACACATAAAAACGCACCAAAATCCATTGCATAGTCTTAAAGATCAAAACATACATACTGACAGACGGTAAGAAACGATTTCGTTTTATAATATGTATTGATTATAATAAGTCCTTAAAATATCATCCTGCATCGTTTCTTAAAGTCTTGAGTTTTAAGTCAAAAAAACACGAATCTACTTAAGGTTAAGATGTCATTTCAAAAATCAAATAGGGTGCCTTGAGTCTTCTTCAATCAATCAACATTCACACATACACAGATAAGAATCTCTTTCAAAAAATGTCCTCGGTGCACTATGGCGTATGAGTGATAAAAAAATACCTATCGACAATTTGCAAGGAATATGGTATTTCTTGAAGTAATATTCGATCGATAATTTCGAATTAAGCACGAACAATAAACAAATTTACACACACACACACTTACATACATATATATATGTATATGTAAATTCCCTTTTACATATTTTCAATTCTATACAAAGGAATGGAATGTACGTACATACATGTACAATATTACATTCCAATTCGATTTCAATTTCTTTATTTTTTTTTTTATTTTTTATTCTAAGGCAGAGCGCACTCTAAATGTTGGCAAATTTTCAAATACATTCGAGTATCTACATTCTACATCTATGAACAATCCGACATACCTATGTACTCGTGGTATTATGTTAAATAAAATAATTCAAATGCACACATTTAATGAACCGACAAATAGCCTTCTTTTGTTGAGTGTACTCGTATTATCGGATACGGTGTTTGTGTATATATGACAAAGTTACAGTTTAGATACTCGCGTAGTTTCCGGTTACAAAGTGAATTTCTGATTGTCGGCATCGGCATCAGCATCAGCATCGGCTTTAGCTTTGGCTATGGCTTCGGCTTAGGTAAATTCAATTCAAGTTCATATTATATTCAATGAGCAGTGATTTACGAATTGAAGTGGATAATTTAATGTACGAGCATAGACTATATACATACCTACTTGTAGTCGAGTCGTAGGTAAAAGGGATGCATTCAAATTGAAGTTGATTTGATTAAGGTAATTCAAATTCACAAAATAAATTCATGAGAGTTCCTTTTTTATTTGTGTGAAGAACGTAATGTAAATAAAATTACATAAAAATAGGATGTGTGAGGTAACAAACGAAAACATTGTTTTTCTGTTTTATTTAAAATTTGAATAATGCAAATCAATGAAAAATAAACCTTACTGTTACTAAGCTATTGATGAAATTGAGATAAAAAAACAGATTTTTCTTTAAATACCCACCAATAAGGGTCAAAACTACAATAAATTTAAAGTAAAAGGTTTTAAAAAAACTATACTTACAATAGAAAGTCGTATATTGAAAAAAACTTAAATAGTTATCAAGTCTCATTTTCAGTCTTAAAGTTATATAATTTCTGAAGTACTATATCTTAGAAACCACTTGCCGTATTGGTCAAATTGTGAAAATGTAAGGTGCCTAACTTTTATAGATCTGATGCTAGAAGGAGGCTCGAACTTTGATCAACCCTTCTTTTGTCTTTGATGTGGAAACAGATTGTCATTTTCTTAAGCCTTTTTCAGGGCATTCTATCAGATAAGAAATAACTAATTTTAAAACTTAAAACAGGCATTCAGTGCTCCTTAGACGTACATCTGCATCGTATCATAGAGCATGATAGATCCAGGCAGACAAGTCCTGGTAACGGCTCTTGAAGTTGATAAACATACATACAGAAGGTATAGAATAGGATTTGACTGAGCTATCACCAAGGTAGTGATCGTTCTGTCAAGACGGTTGTTCATGTTCAGCCTTTATCATCCATGAAAATATCACCTTCATAGTGAACACTCAATCCAAGGAAGCTCTATGACAATGCATCATGTCAAACCTCTTGAACATCTTCAACGCTGTGGACATCGTGTTGGACAGTTTGTCATGTCAGAAAAATGTATGAAATTGAAAAAGATGCTCAGGACTCTGTTTACATTGTCATTTCAAATATGAGTGCATTTGTCAAGATGACTCCATTATCGATGAGTCAAATGTAGCTAAATTAATTTTAACGAAATCTTATAGGGCTTATTTTCTAAGGAAGACGACTACCGACGGTGAAACTTCGACATACATTCCTGGGGATTCTTATGGGTGTGAGAATCGATACTATGGATACTTCTATTATCCAAAGAACGTTTCCAGAATCTATAGTCACTTTTTCCAAACCTCTTCTTCTTTTTTCTGTATCAGACTCCCGATCCATGTAGGATATCTTTGTCTGAGACACGATGGCCTTCCATCCACTGCCATCCCGAGTACGTTGCTTCCAGTCATCCAGACCAAGCGTTCTGGCATCCGCGATGGCTTGGTCTTTAAACCGGAGGTTCGTTCTTTCTTGCCGCCTCGAACAACGTAGCTGGGACTCGAAGATTCTCTTAGTTGGAGCGTTGTTGTCCATTCACTCAATGTGACCGAGACGTCATAAAGCTCGCGATTGTATCAAATATCCTACAAAGAATTTTTCTCTCGAAAGAGCCCAACAGCTGCTCTCCCTTTCTGTTTATCTTCCAGCACTTAGCACCATATAAGCAGGACTGGCAGAATAAGAATTTTGTATAGCAAGCATTTTTCCAAAACTCTGCGCCAGCTAAAGGAGGAACAGGAACAACCGACTATAGAGCCGAGGAAGAAAACCTATCCTGAGACTATTATAAACTTGAAAGAGTTCGAACTCATCTTGGAATCAAAAGTTCGGCGAAAAAGCCAACTCATCTAGGAAAACTGGAAAAAACCGGTGCTAATAACTTCGACGTTTAGCAAATTTCGTCCATGATTTAAAATTTTATGTTAAATACATCAAATGTCAAAAATTGACATTCGAAAAAAATTACAAAACTTACTAGGTTTGTGTAAAATTACTTACTGAACTGGTATTACAGGAATTTACCCTATTTTACATGATTTATTGTTATTATTTCAAAATATCTCATTCGAAAACAATAAACAGAAGGTAATTACAATCCTTAAACCTTCCTTGCATCTATACTTTGTCATAAAAAAATGTTCATTCGGTTGTGTTCTTGCAATTAAATTGTCATCTATAAAATAAATTCAATACTGATGCTTTTGATTATCTTCATAATTTCAGAATATCTCATTTTATCTCCGATGCCATTAACCTTTATTCTTTTGTGTTTATCGCTTGAAATCCAACAAGATATCAAAGAAATATCTTTTAAATTGATTAACATTGTCTGAGAATAAAAGGCAAACACTTTTGCTATAAAATTGCGAGGGAAGCTTTCAAGACCCCCCTTTGCAAGAAATTGATTATCCTTTCTTTTGTATCTGATATACATTACATATACATACACAGCTGGCGATGATGATGGTAAAGGAATAAATTGTTTGTGTTTTTTTATCACATTTTGTTGTATCTGTCTCTGCATAAAACAACAATTATTTTCCAATTTGTTTTTGTTTGTTTTTTTTTTTACAGGAATATCCAGGACCATCATCAAGTTTCGTTTACATTTTGCCCAGGTTTAGTTTTTGAATACTGCACTTTCATTGAGCTACTATTCTTCTTCATTTACGCCATTTTTGCGCCTTAACGAACCCTTATTCAACCCATCATAGACAAGCTAAATTCCAATCGATTGTGTTGACTTATCTTCTGTCTCTTCTGGTTCCGGTCTCTGTTCTCTCTTAGCTGAGCTGCCCACACAAATCATAGCTAAATTGCGGATGTATCTCAAATCCCCTAACAGGAATAGCAATCAGCCCGTAAAAGTATCTTTTTACTACTCGTATGTATCTATGTACGAGTATATATGCGGTAGCACATGGAATAGAATAGACATCCATAAATGATTCCGAATCGGGCCATCGTCGGTCGTCGTCGTCGTCGCATTGGACAGGAATATGAAAGAGTACATTTTCGAGCAACAATTGTCAATATTAGCATTCATTTCACTAGAATCTAATGCGTCATGGGCAATATATTTTCTTTTTACTCCCCCAGTTCTGTGTTCACATCCATTTCCCCCTTGGAATAACGCCTATAGTGATGAAGACCTACCTTATAGCTCTTTACCTACATACATACATTATTTCTCTTGCCCTTGTAGATCTATGGCATTGTATACACTATACAGCAGGAGCCAGCCACAACCGGAGCAGGGACTCTTCGTCATCATCGGAGTGTATCTTACTTGAGGAGATATATTACTCAACAATTTTCTTTTATTACTTTGTTTGCTCCCAAGCCCTTTTCAGCTCTTAAACGGGTGTGTTTTGCTATCTATTGAATTTTGAAAACGCACTCCAGGCAAACTATACACACTCTACGAGGACTTTGGGGTGATAGACGGAAGCAGTGGGGAACCATCATCATCGGACCAGAAGCTCCAACTTAGTTCGACCGACCAGGCAATGTTTGTATAGGAAATAGATAGAATTGGCCAGAAGAGTAGCTTGACGATGGTCGATTTTACATTCCTGCCTGCGATGATTCACAAAGAATATCTACGTATCTTGAATGGAATAAGTCTTGAAAGTACATATCGTCCGACGGACTCGACGACGAAGGACTGTCGTCGTCGACAACGATGACGACGTCCATTGGTAGATATTGCTATTGGATTGGATATGAATCGACACTATGACTAATGGAAATGCCACTCGTATTTCACGTTGAAAAGGATAAATGCACCATGAAAGTGCTTTAAGGAAAAACTGGAAAAATGAAAAATGAAAAACTATGAAACAGCATTTGAGAGTAGATGTTTCGTTTATGGAAAAAGTTTATGTGACAGGAATTTAGAAATAGAAATAGAAAGATATTGGAATAACATTGGAGGTTATTTTTATAGATAGAATTTGTTTTTGAAATACAACTTTATTCCAATACCAAAGAAAAATAGTTGGAAAAGTTTGAGCAAAGCAATTTTGAATCATTGAAAAGTAATCTTTTGACCAAAACTCTTAACGAATTTCTTTCTTAGTTTTCCAGAAATTTATATTTATTAATTTCCAATAAGAAGGTATTCAAATTGGTCGATTGTGTCAAATTGGAAAAATTGTATACAAATCAGAAGGCCTTATTTAGTTAATCATATCCCAAGAACCGACATCTTGGGCGCGTTCGAGAGGAAAGTCTTAAGGAGAATTTTCGGCCCCGTATGTGAGGAAGGAAGATTCCGGAGACTTTACAATCATGAGCTGTATGCAAGCTACCTCGAAGAAGATATCGTAAGAAAAAAAATTAAACTCAGTAGAAGAACTCAGAAGAAGAGGAACCAACTCGGATTCTAGTTTTCGAGCCGATGATGATAATGATATCCTAAGAACTAGCAGAAATATCGACTTCCATCAAATTTTGTTTACAAGTGGACATCAAGATCTTCAAAAATTAAAATTAAAATGTTTCATGTGCTTCAAAACTATGGCACTAGTAGGTAATTGAAGATATCAAGAATAAGCATTTTACAAGTACATAGTTTTGGGTACTTTCAAGTATTGACTTAAAAATTACATTCCAGTACGAAATCAACTTTAAAATTAATCATAAGAACTTTCATATACTTGAGTAATGATTACAAGTACTTAAAAAATTCTTTTAAATACTTGAGAAATACTTTTTTCTAATGGAATACATGATAAATGTTTTTTTGATAAGCTTACTTTAAAAAATAAATCATGCTACGCAGTAGACTAAAAAATACTTCGAATATACTTTTCAAACACTGAAGTGCCTCATACTTTGTTCTTTTACCCAAATGCTTAAAAATAGAAGCATTTTTGTGCTTGCCTTTGATTGATATTAGTTGGAAGGCACTGACGCACAAGTACCACTGAAGTTCTGAAATACTCAAGGTGTGAAATGGTGTGTTTTGTTTTTTGGACAATGCACCCGTATTACAGTAGAAAAGTATATTACTAAAAAAACCAACATCCACAATATAATTACTGCCGATAAAAGGTAAAGTGAAGTCCTGCTGTGGATAGAGAATTGAGAGAGCAATTTTCGAGGTATTCATTTTTAGACATTTGTATACGTTTGATACTTTCTTGAGTCTCGATGGCTGTGATTTTAGTGTCCAATATTCAAAAAAACACTTTTAAAAAATCAAGATGAACTCTGAAATTTCAAAAGCATTAGGAACTTTAAAGTTCATTTCAACTTATTTTCCAAAATGAAAAGATAAACAAATTGCAATTATTACATGAAATTGAATATATTTTGTTGAATTCAAATAAGTTTTGTCAAATTGAATTTGTTAGTTGACAGATGTTCAGTTGTATCAACTTTAAAATATAAGAACCAGAGTGCAAAAAAAACCCTGCCAATATGAATAAAATTTGTTCTAATCCAATGAAATACGTGTACCCAATCTATTGTGATATATTATTCTTGAATTGCTGTAAGTAAATAAGTAACTTAATTCTTTCACAATTAAATCTCTTAATCAGTGTTGTTTTCAAGTAAAAAAAAAAACAGAGAAATTGTTTTTTTATTTCTATATGGATACACAGATGCAAAAGAAGAAGATTAAAAAACAAAAATAATACGTCTAGACGTAAGACCTTACATCGCATTGTCTGCTTAAGAATTACAAAAAAAATCTGACCCAATTATCTAAATACGTAACTTCTGGTCGAATACAAATGCCTTGACAATAATAAATTGAGAAAACACAAAATGGTCCAAGGTTGCATTTTAGAATTTAAAAAAACATCCTCACAGATGTGTAAACAACCATTTCCAAACGTTAGATTTTCTGTGTCCAGAATTTCTTTAAAAATACCATTTCGTTCTGACCAACAATTCTACAAAAATGTTTTCCTAGTGGATTTAAATTCATAAATTGACCTCTTTTTATAAATTAACTAGAGGGCCCGGCAAACTTCTTCTTGCCCCAATTTAATGCAGAAACTCAAGCTATGGAAAAATATTGTTGTTGCTTATTTGATTTTCCATATAATTTTTTTTCTAGATTGCCCGGTGAATTTCGTATAAGTTTATTAAAAAGTGGATTTATCGGCAGGACAACAGAAGTTTTTGAAAACATCTGTTTCGTTGTGCTGAATGTAAAACAATAACCGCAGATTGCTTCAATTTTTATGTAAAACTTGTTCAATGTTTAATACTAAAAAATTAGCATACGTGCTTTTTAAGACTATTAATGTATCTCTGTGCCAAATTTTATGTTATATATGTATATTTCAAATATATAATTATTTGATAATACTTAACGCTAACACCAAAAATTGAAAATATAAAATTCACTGTATTTCGGTTTACTACAAACTAAATTTAACCTGTACTTTAGCCTCAGCAACATGTGGTGGTTATGCTATCAAGTTGTAGCTTATATGGAACATTTAGACGTTTGACATAGCGCCTATTGTGACTGTCAAATAATAGACAAATAATTTGCAATAAAATAATATTGTGATCATAAATTGAGATGTAAGCTATCCTATCTTTTAAGTTGGATCAAACTGCACGCGGTGTGCAAATTTGATTAAAATCGGCTAAGTAGTTAAGGAGTCCATTGCGGACAAACAATGTGACACGTAATTTATATATATTAAGATAAGAAGATAAGATAATTTAAACTCATTCTTTAAATCTTAACAAAATTTTCAACCATCAAAACAATTCTCGATATTCAAAAATAGTTTGTGTAAAATTTTTAAATTAAAATTTGTTCCCCCAATTTATCAGATATCTTCTATCGATCGCGATGTTTCATTATATATATAGATTTCATTTAAATTACTTCAACATTAAGCACGTTTCTCAAAATATCCAAATCAACATGTTGGCATTTTTGTTCACGCATTTTAAAAACATTCAGGAGGCAGCCAGAAACCGTTTAAAGTTGATGTTGTTTCATTACTCATCGCATCATCACCATCATGGGGCCAATCACTCGGTGGATGCGTGAAGTCCAAAGTCCAAAATGTAATTTTGTATCAATGTGTACATAAACAAATTAAAAAAAAATCCGATCAAAAAATAAAGTAGACTACAATCTTCAATAACAAAAAACTAAAACGTAAACGTAAACACTTAAAGTTTACATGTACTCGTGTATATTTTTCTGCACTGATGTTCAAATTACATACTTAAATGAAAAACCCCACTATACTATAATATCAAATATTAGAAATCAGAGGGAGGGGACTTATGATATTATGTAAATTGTGTGTATAATCAAAATTTATCGCGTTTATGTTGTGCACCAGATTAAATGAAGTAATCAAGTTGATGTCATTTGGAACTAAAATAAGCGCGCGCCTGTTGAAAAGGAAAATTATTGTTTGTGCGGGTGGTAATAAATCCCCACAAAATTTGTTAGGTTTTATTTAAATACATACTATAACACATTTTCATAAGTGTACAGTACCTATGTACATGTGTACCGTTTTTATCCTTATGATATGAATCGTAAAATAATTTTATTGAAGTGTATTATTTATGAAACGTATGTATGTAGATACATAGGATGTGCCGAATTTATTTATGAAAACGTCAAGTAGTGAAATAAACTGTCAAAATAGGATTGGGTAGTTAACTATTGAGATAAAACACAATAGACATACATATTATATAAAATTGATGAATTTAATAAACAGAAATCTGAATTTTTGCCGATGAATAGTGGTGTACCCCAAGGGTCTCTTCTTGGATGTTCATTCTTTTTAATATCGAAATACACAAGTAACTTTATTCATTGTTAATACTACCTTGGTGGTGGTGCTCTCAGTCACCCAATTTGCTCTTTTTTAAGACTGTCACATCTGTCATTAATATTCTTATACAATTTTAAGATTGACATTTGTAAAAGTGACGACGACGTATTAAAGTTCATTTGCGATTTTGCGGGTTTTCGACCTTGTACGATTTTTAAAATGAAATTCAATTTTAAACAACGAGTATGTTTTAAATTTTATTTCAAAAACGGTTTTAGTCCGATGCATCAAAATTAAAAGTGTTTCGCCAACGATACACTCAATAAAACATTTGTTTATTAGTTTTCAGAAGTCAGACATGGTGCTGATCATTATTCTAATAGGGTCGTGCAAGTTTTGACATTACATGATGTTTTATTATGACTAAATTTGAGTAATAATTACTTCGATAGTTGCACTATAACCCCAAAAAAAGAAGAATAAAGGTTTGAAACGTGAAGTTTTTAAGTTCACAACATTAAAAGATGAATATAAAAATTATTTTTTTTAAATTATTGACACTAATTGAATTTTTATGTTTTAATTCTTAATTTATGTTTAAAATTATTTTTGACAGTTTCTATATTTTATGTAAAAAAACTGTCAGTTTGATATTTGTCATAATTTACTATTTTTATTTATTTTATTTTATTAAAAATTCTTTTTTTATTTTTTTGTAAAAATAATGTCAACTTATTTTTTTTTTTTGAAAATTTTGCCAACATCAAAAAATTTATTTTACAAAGTATAAAATTATATTTAAGTACAAACCTATTTTCGATTGTTTAAATTCGTGTCATTTTTTGGCATAAAACATCACTAGGTAATTGGGATTTAAAAAAATTAGAAAGAATTTTAAAAACACCCTGTATCTAGTAAATAGCGAAAAATTCTTAAACCGTTTCTTTATTTTATTCTAGGTAATATCTTCCTTAAACAATCCTATTGCTTTCTTCTGAAGAAGCCTATGAAATATTTAAAACTCTTGAGCGATTAAATTGTCCGTCAATGTAATATGGCAACCCTAAAAAGGTACAATACTATTTTACACTTAAAATAACTAATTCCCCCATAACCCTTTGTTTTAGTTTTTTTTATAAATCACACTTCAAAAACTTCAAAAAAAACTGGAAAATTTTGAATAAATCATTAAGTGAAAGTGATTTTTTTTTTCACTGCTGCTAAATTTCCCCCAGCAAACCCAACTAATATTTCGTAAGAAATAATTGAACTTCCTTAGTTTAATATTTACATTTAAATATTTTAAATTCTGATTATATTTAATAAACATTTATAAATGTTCACAAAACAAATTAAATTCTAAGAAAATCCCTTTAATCTATTTATAATAAAGAACTTCCTTACTTGTGGACATTTTTGAGCAAGTTCATAAGACCTAGGAACTTATTTTATACATTTGGTATTGTTATTTTCCCCATGCAACTATAAAACACATAACATGAATGCAGCAGCTTCTCTATAAAGCCTTCTAGGCAATTGAGGTGAGAAGTATCTGCATAAAAGTAGACAATACCATCGGGATTCATCTTTCTATTTTACAGAAAATCTAAGCAAAGAGAAAATAAAAAATACAAACAAAAAAAAAAACGAGGAAAACATACTAAACAATAGGAAGAGACAAACAAAACAACAAGAACAAAATAGAGACTTTCATCCTTAGAAAGTATCTATGTAGATACTCCTAGGTACCTATAAAATATCTATACATATAACTGTTTATCTGTATAAGGTTGATGTAAACATAAACTTTTCAGACTTTACTTTTGTTAAGCTTCATATGTGTAGGTTCAGTATATGTAGGTATAAAGCAACATCTTTTATAAACCCTTTTCACATGTGTACCTTACTTTACCCACTCACAATTTCATAAGTACATTTTGAATACGTCATAATATATTAAATTCTTTAGGAACCTATGTACATCATTAAAAATAAATCATAAAATTATTTTCTATTCATTTAAGAGTTCAAGTTAAAAGCAAAATTAAATTTAACACAATAATACATTTTATACTAATGGGACAGTTAGTGTTTTACTTAAAATTTATGATCTGCTACAAAATTTATCATTTATTTTATGAAATTGACTGCTTGATAGGATATATCATGTTAAAATAACACGATATCTATTTGTTTGTTTTTTTTTACTTTTAAAATTTAGTCAAGCAACGCAAGTACGGTTCTGCTAGTTTGTAATAAAAAATGTCAACTATAATTGGTTGTGAAAAATTTCATTCAAAGGAGTATAAAAGTTTTATAATTATGATTTTTAAATTGTTCTAATAATTTATTTGAATAACTAAAAGGAATAATTAAAATCCTGAATATTTAAGTTTTTTTTTTAATTTTTTTAACAATTTTAGGCGAATTCCGTTCAACTGAAAATCATCTAGTGTACTGTTAGTTTAAGTTTTGTTTTGATTTGCTTTATGTGGCGGAAACTTGGGACTGGGACGTAATCTGAAGGCTGCACATTCGCTATTGAATGAATGAAAAATGAATTAAAGAGAATCTGCAAAGAGTTCATTTTGAGAAATTACTTGTGTAGAATGAATTTCTCTCTCTCATTTCTCTGTTGTTGTGATTTTTGTGATTTTAGGGGATGAAAATCTTCCTTTACAAGAAATAACAAAATTAAAATATCGAAATGAGGGAATAGAAAATGAATGAATTCATTTTGTTCATTTTCATCTTCTGCTGATTCTGTTCAAATTCATTTTACTAACTATCAAACATTTTCGAGCGAGAAAAATATAAATCACAAAAAATTGTTGAGCATTAAGATTGGTCATGGTGTACTATTATTTTTAAATATAATTAAATACAAAGTTTTAATATAAGAATACTTTATGTACAAAAATTAAATTTAATGTTTATCCAAAAATTATATTTTTAAAGCTTGTTGTTGTCTACTGCAGTATATTTACTTATTGGTTTTCTGTCATAAGAATTTGCCGTTTTTCGTGCGTTTGTTTGTCTTTATGCGTATATTTATGCGTCTAACTGTTCATCGAGTTAAAGAGCCAAAAGGGGAGGCTTGCATGCTTTAAAAAAAAATATGTAGTAAATTACATTTTGTGTGATTCTCTAAAGCTCATTAAAAATGAATGCGGGTTAATTCCGGGAATTCTTTAGTTTTTAAATTTTTAATTTATGTTTGGGTAATTTAATTTAATAACTACAACTTATAAATTGAAGAACTTTAACGGTTTCGTACTGGTTTAAAATACATAGCTATTTATTAAAAAAAAAATAACATCAAACATTCATTAATTTTATTCATTTTTGAGTAAAAAATCAAAGCAAGAATCTTGGAAAAAAATTCTCACTTTATCTATTTAAATTAACCAAAATATTGTTTTTATGTAATGTATAAAACTTAAATTTGATGGCTAAGTTGCTCAAATACTATTTAAGAACCCGACTTAAAACGAGGTATTAAATGTTCATTTGGTTATTCGAGAATAAAAATATTCCATATGATATAGAAATTCACCTTCAATACCTAGTCCTGATAAAAGGTCTCATACAAGACTTCAAGCAGACGTTGCTGGAAAACCCCATTTGACACAAAACCGTTGATAAATTTTTACGTGGCACCATCATAGAAAGCCAAAACATTTGATCCAACTTCAATGGATCCGCGTGGTCACCAAATCCCTGCAGTAATGGTTTGTTAAGGAGTCTCGCAAAAGGGTTTTTCACACCTCTTCATTTTTATGAAATAGGTGGTGTGAAAATGGGTGCCAAGGTCTACAAGAAAGACTGTGTTAGATATTCTTTTGAATGGAGGCGTATGGATCTTTTAACTGCTTCAGCACATAAAGCCAATACCAGAAATAAGGGGATGAAAAAATGTCAGGCAGAACTTATCACAAGACTATAGATAAATGTATGTATGTTTTCAAAAAAAATTAAAAATGTGAGACATGAAATGAAAAAAGAAAAAACTACCAAGTTATGCAAAGGGTTTTCCAAAAAGAGGTGTTATTTTGAATAGCCCTTTTGAAGATGTAATTTTTTGACATTTGACAAGTAAAAACTACGCCATTAATAAAAATGGAACGATACACAGTTCAAAAACCATATTGAAGTTATTATGTATATTCACTATAAACATGGTAAATTTGACAGAGACGGTTCGTAATACTAAAACATTTTTGGGTTGTCGTGAAGCACCTTGTCGGGCTACGATACAGAAATTCTTGGAAAAATGCGAGCTGTTGATGGGACATGTTAGTGATGTGAAGAATAAAACCCGTGCACGTCGCTCAAGGACAACAACTGGAATTGGAATTAAGACTTGGTTCTTAAGGCTTTTAAAGTTCAGTTAACACAAGAAGTCAAGAACTGTTTGGTGCGGTTTACAGTCCAGCGGGGTCATTACACCTTAATTTTTCAAAAATGAGACTGGAGAAACGGTGACGGTAAATAAATTGCGCTATCGAGAGATGATTAATGATGTTTTATGAACGGAATTGCATGATATTGACATGGACAACGTTTTCTCTCAACAAGATGGCGCTATGTGCCACAGAAGCAACGAAACCATCGATCCCTTACGGGAAAAGTTTCCGGACCGTGTATAGTCTCAAATTGGCCACCGAAATCTTGTGATTTAACACCTTGCAACTTCTTCCTTTGGGGCTACGTGAAAGATAAGGTCTACGCTAAGAGCCTAGTGTTGATTTAAGACCTCAAAGATGGAATTCATGGAGATATTGAGGGCATACAGCAGCCACTTTGCGATTTGGCGATGAAAAAATTTCATGAAAAGGATACGGTTCTGTTAGTTGGCCATTTGACTGATATTGTTTTCCGATTCGATAATTTATCTCAAAAAATACAATTTTTATTGAATATCAAAATATCACCTCTTATTATAAAACTCTGTATACGATCTTAGTTTCGAAAATTTTCTAAATTTGAAAAACTAAATCTTGGATAGCTGAATTTTATTAATGGCAGAATCCTTACCCAATTTAATTTTGCATATAAAAATATAAATGGAGTTAAATTATTTTGTAGGTTAAATAATATGACTTAAGATTTTTTTTTTAATGTATAGACATAAGACACTAATATGATTCCAAAGTGTATTCTGTTGCTGAGTTTTACATTAAAGCTGACTAAAGCTTTTTCAATAGTTTTTAATTTCTGGTCCTTCCAAAGAATCGTCACATGAGCAGAGCATCTTGTCAGAAAATAAATAATTGTCTATTAATTAAAAAAAAACACCCTTTACTATAATTTTCCCGTTCAGATACGGCATTAAGTTGCAGTTTTATGTAGAATTCTTTTACTTATTTTTGGGAACTAATTTAAGTCCTATTAAAACTCCACAGAAATCCCCCAAAAAAAAAACATCAAAGTTACACTTTTCTGCCAGAACTTCAACTGCAAAATTTGAAAACATTAAAAGTGAACTTTAAACTAACTAAAAACCTTGTTCTAACATTTGAATGAATTACATACGTCACAGTCTTATTAATTTTTTTTCTTATTTTATAGAACGAGAAACTCATATTATATTTTACCAAACAAAAAACATACATAATCCTTTTCGTATACGTAAAGGAACGTATTTCACTTTAAACTTTTTAATTGCACGCATATTTTGTTTTGAATATCAAACTCAAAAGCAGCAAAAGAGGATGACAACTTCCTAGAAGTACAAGAACGAGCATGTATACATAAAGTTGACGTTTTCTTCTTCTTTTTTTTTATGATGGAACATATACATCCCTCCCTGTCCCTGCATTTATGAACTACATATATTTTTCTATGGCAGTACTTTTGAAAAAAAAAAATATTTAACTCATATCATAGAAATAGTTATTTAGTTATTTTGTCCTTTGAAAAGAATTAAAATTTCATTAAAGGCGCAAGTTTGAAACAAAAGAACAACAGAGGATCATTTTCAAATTAGAATTGAAACTTTTAGTTAGACTTTATGAACTCTATGAATTTGGGTTTAATTTTTGAAAACAATTTTAGGGAATGTAACAAAATTGTTGTTAAACGTAGTTTATGAAGTGAAAAACGCAATTATACCAACGCTTTAGCTCAAAAAGTAGAAGAATACTCGAAACAAATGCGACAGCAGAGCCCTCTATAGGAGCACTAAAGTGCTCGTAGGTTTTCAGAGCTCTAAAAAACACCCGGTTAAATATATAGATGGTGACCTGTTGCTGTCAGATGAGGACCATCTTAGAATTTGGAAACAGCATTTTGGTTTGGTCTTAAGCCATTAAGCTTTGGTCAATATCCCAAAAAAAGGAGACTTGGCGAAAACCGCAGAAGGCTTTGGAAGCTACACTTGACGCTGAACAAGCAGGTTACCGCACTGGATCCTCCAGCATTGAACACATCCACACCTTGAGGATCATAATCCAATGTTGCTTCTAATACCCATGACCAATTCACCAGCTGTTCATTGATTTTGAGAAGGTTTTTGACAGTGTCAAAAGGGAGTTTATCTGGTTTGCTTTGCGGAGGTATGACCCATCCAAATGTCATGCCTTACAGAGAGGTAAGTTGTTAGAAGAATCTGAAGTCCATAAGTTGAGTCAGACAGGGCTGCATACTGTCACCAATCCTGTTTTTATTGGTGATGTATTGCGGAAAGCTTTGACAGGAAGCAGTGAAATGAGATGAACTCTGACAAATTACCTCAAACATCTTGACTACTCAGACGATGTATGCTTGCTCTCTCAAAGGAGTGCGGGGCTGAAAGTCAATACTAAAAGGACTAAGCTGTTCAGCCTCGGAACCTTTCAGTTATCCGCTCCGATAAACATTGCTCAAAAACCAGTACAGAAAGTATTAGCTTATACTTCCTTGGAAGTATAGTCTACTGACGGAGGACTAGACATCGCCATCCGGATTTCAAAGGCTGCGTTCGGAATGTTCTCAAATGGTTTCGGGAATAACTTTTAGTGGTTGAAGTCAAAGCTACGAAGAAAACGGGTCAGAAAATCATTTGACATTATTCTACGAAGGTGCAAGTGACAGTGAATTGGACACAGGCTTGAAAAAAGGTTATGACTGTGATGCAGTCACGTTACACAATTTAAAAAACAAAAAAAAAAAACGCAAAATAAAACAAAATATTTAAATTGGAGAAGTTTCAGAAGACCAATTTTTAGTTTGACATTCTTTTTTTCTACTCAATAAAAATGTTCCTACGGAAAATTCACAAAAGATAAGAAACGGCTTTTGAAACAAACAAAAGATATTATTAGCAAAATAGAGATATTCATTTCAATATAAGACATTGAGTACTGTCTGGAAAGTTTATGTGTACAATGTACATTTATCTACTTTGAGAGAGGATACCAATATATCTATGTAAACATGGAACTTTGAAACTTTGTCATTGTTACTTTGAGTGTTTTTGTTGCCTTAAGTTTAGATTTTGAAACTTATTCTTTCTTGGATATCAAATGACACAGATACATATTTTTAATTGCATATCAAATTTTTTATATAACGACTTTAAAAAAAATAATTATGTATGTAAAAGGTGTTTTTTTTTTAGACGTGTGGTTTAAATCTGGAAATACTTTTTTCGAAGTTGGTCTTTTTGACAGCTATCACTTGATTTTCCATTTTATGATGAATTTACTAACAAGCAAGTTGCACGTTTGGTGAATGAGCCGATGAAGTTCGAGATGGCCACCGATCCCGATTTTTACAAACAAATTTTGTTCAACGATAAAGCTCATGTTTTGTTGAATGGGTACGTTGATAAGTCAAATGTTCGAATTTGGAGTTTTCATATTCCGCAAGCCATTGTTGAGATGCCATTATTTTAGGAATCTTGAGCCCCAGGGCCCTTTTGACTTGCAAATGTGGAAAGGGCTTACAACTACCTTTTATTATGTATACAAAATGATTTTTTTAGCACTTGGTAATGATATTTTTCTTGTCTCGGAAATGACATTCATATAAACTCCAAAAAAAAAGAAGAAAAAAAAAATTCAAATTGTTCTCGCATTAGATCCTTTTTTTTCTGGAGAGATTTAAAACATTGAACGTGACAGTTGGATGGACACAATAAGACACACAGTAATTTGGAACAAAATGTAATTGTGTCCCCACACTTCCTACCACACCGAACACTGATGTCCTTCTGATGGGTTTGGATAGTGCTCCATACATATACATACATACACATGCAGTTCTATAGAAATCTCTGAGAAATGTCATTTCCTTAGTGAAATGTGAAATGCAATTTAACACATCCGTTCTGTTACTATTTTGGAAGGATAGTTTTTTTTTTTTGGTTTTAGTTAACTCTGACAAATGGACACCAATTTGGGGGAAGACATCACATACATTTGGATGGGGAGAAATGTATAAGAAAAAAAAAAACTATTATAGTTTTACTGCAAAAGCACATGATCCAAGTGTTGCCAACATCCATTAACAACGCCAAGTAGTTGATTGATACTGTCATTGTCAGTGTAGTCAGTCTAGTTGCTGAAATTTAAACAAAGAAACGTAAGGAAGGGTAAGACGTCCAATAAACTGTTCTATGGAAAATTATTCAAAATGTGAACAAAGCTTTTGGTAGATAAATGACAAGACACAAGTGTATTGTAAGTTATTATTTCATATGTATTTTGATACCTCACTTTGGGCGCCATGGCTCAATTTTTTAAAGTCACATTTTTGGGATGACATAAATTTGTCCACTGTCGTCTATGACAACTTCAAAAACTTGTTCTCTGAAAACAATGATATTGAAAAAAACCATTAAAAATCTAATTTTCATCATTTGTCAAAAAGTATCAAATAAAAAAATGTCAATTTGAGCGAATATTGTGTGAATGTGTTTTTAAAAAAACTTTTGTGTCTCAACTTATTTTAATTCTATCTAGAAACATTAATATAACAATGGTACACTGGGCGTATACGTACTTTTGTTATTTCAATGATTGTGCTTTTTTTGGAAAAGTTTCGAGGTTTTTTTTTAATTTGCCGAAATGTTTTCTAAAAATAGAGTTTTTGTTCTTCGACTTTAAGTTGTAGTTCATAGATCAATAACATTCGCTTGCCTATAAGGAATGTACTAACTATGGAAATAAGTTGCAGGCAACTCTTAGGGAAAGTTGCATTATCGTAGTTTAATATTTTCTTTAAATTATTATACAAATAAATTATAAAAATCATTTATTTGGGGAATAAAAATTCCCTTTATTCACGAAGTGAGTGAAAATTCCACAAAGTTGCTCTAAGTTGATCAGTGGACAATGATATGCAACTTACAGTATGCAGCGTTTTGTATCATTAAGTAACTTTTTGTTTAAGAATTTGAAGGTGGTGTACATTTTAATCTACAATAAAAGGATTTAATCAAATTTTAGTCACAAGTATTATTTGTCCTTTAGTTTAATAATTGCAGTTCCACACTGCGGTTCCATCGATTGTGCGAAATTTCATTCTTCTTTTGAAATATAGTTTTTACTGAGTTTTAACTTTAATCTTATTTAAATTTATCTATGTACTACAAAATTTTACCCAAAATACTTAACTGTCTAACAAAGTTACGTTCTTATAAGGATGTTTCTATACGGTCAAGGTTTTCGTAAAAAAAGGATTTAAAAGCATAAAATTACTGAGCATATTTTCTCTTTTCCATCACACTTTCTAGTTCTTGTGAACTTTCCCATAAAATGAACTTAAGAACCTATACACTATTAAACACCATCACCTCCGTATAAGAGTGTCGGAAAAGTTCAAGACCCGAACAACAATATTAGGCACTCGTATAAGATCTTAAATCGAGTGCTAGTGGGAGTGTGTTTTGTTTTAGTGTTGTTGCTCCTCCAGACACTTTCCCACAAGATTTAAAATTGAAGCCATTTACAAGAAAACATGCTACACCCCGGGGTGGGAAAATCAATTTTCCTTCACATTAACGATAGCCCTACTACTTTTACGCGACGAACGAACGGGACGCCTTAAGAGGAAAGTGTAGGCTAGATTTTATTCTCTTAAATACAAAACAAAATAATACAAGAAAAAAAACAAACAACTACGTATCAGAAGTGGGAGGGCAACGATACGAAGCAGTTTTAAATCCCATCTTCCTTGCTCCTAGTTCCCTGTAGCCCAGTCTAGGAAAGAGTGTAATGCTTCCTGTGGGGCTTTCTTCTCTTTATTTAGGTTATTTGTAGTTTCATGACACTGGCGTGGCGCGGTGGCGGCGGAGTCGGAGTCGGAGGCAGCAGCGAAAGAAGATAGATAGTTGGAAGCGATAAAAAAACGAAACTAATGAAATAAATTGAATTGAAAAACATGAAGGATATAAAAAAAAGCAACACAATTTCTGATCCCTCTTTTGTTTCCGTTTATTCCTTATTTCACTGTCAATTTCTTACAAATCAAGCTTAAAAGGATCCTGGTTTGTTATGTAGACCAACTTTGGTTGTTGTTGTGTTGTGTTGTTGGCGGGTGGTTCTAAATATAAGAGGATTGGGGATTAATTAATTTTGTTTCCGCGCTTTTACGAGAATTCAAAGGGAACAGAATTTTTTTGTTTTTTTGTATAGTATTTTTATTCCCCAAAAAAGGGATCGAACAAAATGAAGGAGGCAAAGGGTATTTAACTTTTTTAAGCACGGTGTATTGAGTATAAAGAAAATGTTATATTTTCTCTTTTTTATATTGTTTTTTGTTTCTTTTTTGTTATATTTTGAAATGTAAAGAAATGAATTTGTAGTTAAAATGGAAATTATTTGGTGCGGAAAATTAGTTGATCTTCTTCCTTTTCTTTTCTTTTATGTTTTTTTTTTTTCCTTTTATTTTTAATTTTTTTTTGAGAGGACCAAAAACAATGGAGAAAAGTTATTTAAATGTAGATATTTATATTTTAATATCTTTGGCATTAAAAGGGATTATAAATATTTAATTGCTTGCCAATTTGACAGGACGGAAAAAGGATTTTCGGTTGAAGTTTAAGTAGAAGTCATAGGGATGGGGGAAAATAAAAGGATAAAATCAAGAAAGGACAAGATTCAAATTTGGGAAAATGTAAATACCTACTTATGATTATGGTTTTTTTTGTAAGATTTGAAATGAAACAAAATCTAGGGAATTATCTGGTCTCATTTAGAAATTATAAATTTCGAAGCTATTTACTCTTAAGCTCTGTGAAATTAATATAACAAAATTTTAATTGAACGAATTTGGGATTAAAAATCACACAAAGTAACAGAATTTCAGAGCATATCTATGTCAAATTATTAACTGTACTTAACTGTAGAAATGTCATCTTACTTCCAGAACATAAAAGACAACCACAACTGAAATTAAAGCGTATGTCACTTTTGCTGTCAAAAAATTTGGCTTTCCACCAAAAATTCAAACATCTTGAGATAAAACAATAATAAATTTGGGGTTGTCAATATTTGATGAGTTTCCAAAAACTATTTAAGTGGTGGCAGTGTTTTATTTTAAATGACATTTTGTAATAACAAAAAAACTAGCCTCAACTGTCAAGTTGAGTTATCTGTTGATGTCAGTATTTAAAATTCTATATTTCTGTCGTTTGACATTTCGATTGATTTTGTTTTCTCTTTTTAAGAGTTGCCAATACTTTATGTGAATCTTAAACATACTTTTCAACTCCTCTATATTAACAACGTTAGCTGTCATAGAATTATTTGACCTTCAATCTTCCCTTAAAAGTTGCATGCAACTTTAAAAAAAGGGCAGGAACGAGTCATTAAGTTGTGCATTTTATTTATTATAGCCACGCTTGTGTCCACTTAACCTTATTTTTAATTTTTTTTTCATCTTCTTACAATTCGACAGCCTTTTATAATAATTCCAATTGAATTCTTCAACCATTCATATCCTTTAAACTCCCGACCCGGCACTCAGCACCACCGCCGCCATCGTGTCGCCTCTGCCCAACTCTTTACATGCGTTGGTAAATAAAATGACAGTTTCCATGACCCCGCCAATTAAAATGTAATCTCGCACAAGACTGCAAGAGGAAGAGAGTGTGAATTTAAAAAAAAAAGAACCTTAATCAAAATTAATAACCTGCAAAAATGTATCTCTCTTCCTGAGTTGAAACTGTATCCAATTACCAATCCTCACAAGATACACATACACTCTCACAAATACAGTCTGCATTTGTATAGAATGTGGCAAGACTCTCTGGATATTCTGGTTGCAGAACAGTTTATTATCAACGCAACAGACTGTCGTCGTAATTAAACGACATTTTCCTGGCGAGGCGAGGGTCCTTTTACTCCAATTTCACAACGCAACGAGAACGAGAACGACAACGTAAACACTGAAACACTGAAACACCAGGACTGGAGCAGTGTACAGTGAGCATCAGTAAAGGTTTCAACCTCCGGATTCTGGGAAACATGCATGCAAAGTGTATATTTATTTTCACCACTCCACCAGTAGTCTCAGTCTCAGTGCCATGGCATCCAATTCAGTTACATAAAATTACAATTTCAAATTATGGTGTAAATGCACGAAACCTTGCTGGAAAACAGATGAAAAACAGCCATTTCCGGTGGATTTTTTTTTTTGGGGGGGAAGGAGGCGAGCATTTCGAATTGGGTTGAAAGGGTGTTGAAATATGATATAGTTACTCGTATATAAGAGGGTTGGTTGAACTTGAAGTGGACACGTTTTTAAGCAAAGTGTTCTTTTTTTATAAACAGCCGATGCACTTTTCCAGTTTCATGACCCGTTTTCGAGTTGGAAAAATAATTGCTAGAGATATAGTTGCAATTTTTTTAAACATTTTAAGAAATTTCATCTTTCGCACGATAAAGCAGAAGTCCCTTTTTTAGTTCCATGAATGTCCTTAATGACAGTCGCAGAGTTGTGGTTAAATACACGAGGTTCAACCTCGGTTCAATTTTGACTGCAATTGATTTTAGGTTAGGTAGTTGCTCAAATCTAAGTTTTCCTATGTCAAATATTTTTGATAATTTTAATCATGTAAAAATATCACTTTTGACGTTTCAATTACTTCGTTTATATGCAGGATCCAAAGATCAATGTAGACTAGAGTCGGAATTCAATTTTAGTGTTCGAGTCGAATTTTGAAGTTGAATTGAAATGCTGTTTTATTTCGACTTCGACTAGACCAGGACCCTGTATATAAATATTTAGAATAGAGTTTTGTCGAAGTATGATTAATTTCTTGGTTAAACTTGTTTTAGAAAACAGGTTGAAAAGTAGGTTTGAAGTTCACTATAAATGGTATTAAAATTGCAAAAAAATTGCTTATTTTAAAGCGTGCAAGTTTACTCAGGTCCAAAACGGACTCTAAGATAGAGTTAACTT
This sequence comes from Scaeva pyrastri, assembly GCA_905146935.1. Classification (NCBI taxonomy): domain Eukaryota; kingdom Metazoa; phylum Arthropoda; class Insecta; order Diptera; family Syrphidae; genus Scaeva; species Scaeva pyrastri. The sequence continues at coordinate 23,950,039 of LR989927.1, read as the reverse complement.
CGATTCACGTCCGTTTTCACTTTTGACGTAACCGTACTTTAAAAAAAAAAAAAAACGAAAAACATCAGAATTTAAGTCTAGAAGCAAGAAACTTAAAGTTGCTCATAGTTGCTCAGATTTTTCTTCACAGTAACTAAAGTTGCTCTCGCTTACTACCAAAGTTGAGCAACTTTTGGAAACTCTTCGAAATCTTACAAGGAACTCTCAAAAAAAACAAACCACATGCTAATATTTGGAAAAGTAATTTTGACATTAGCTTTGCCGTTGCCAAATGAACAGCTATTTTCTTTGGAATGGGGAATCAATTAAAATTTGCTCAAAGTACCAACTCCCTTCAATTTAGATTTAACTTAATCTGTGGACAACTAAACTGGAAATGGTTCGATGAATGACATTTTTACTATGAAAGACATGTCAAAGTTGACATTTGATGGCCTACTCACTGTGTTCTGTCATTATTGGTATCTGTTATAAAGGAAACAACTTTTCGACTCTTTTTAAAGCGATGTTAAATGAGTATTTGTTGTCGAAAAATAATGCACTTACTTTTGACATTTATTGTGAGTGTCAAAAGTGAAAATAATTCATACAAATCAACAAAAATATTTGATGACTTTGTAAATGAGCTATTCTGACAGTTTAAAAATGTCTTTGTCCCAAATTGTTCATGTCAGTTTTGAATACTTTTCATTCTTCTATTTTCTTATGCAGAATAATTGCGCTTCGTTCCTCCTTTCCAATCTGTCTGATGTGCACACCACCTAAGTAGGTCCTAGGAGATACTGTTTTCTGTTGCATTTTTTTTGCCCTAATTAATGAGCTCTCAATCATCATGTCATCTCATCATAAATTATAAAGAACTTTTCAATTTGTGTGAAATAACTTAATTTATTCAAGTGAATGCCTTTTGAACAAAATTAACTTCTCACTTTTTTAATTACAAACGAAACTTAATTATGCTCAGTAGAGGGAGCTCTTCGCTCTTCGTAAATACATACATAAGTATGTACGAGGATTCCTTTCAAATGAAATTTCGTTCATGGAATAGCAAAATATTAGGCATGCAACTTTAAACTCATTTTTCAAATACTATTATCTAAGTTGGAGTGGGAATTTTCTGCAGACGAGTGACGTACGGTTTCTGGATAATAAGAGTACCTACCTACTGTTAATCGTGGGAAACTGAATTTACTGAAGATGTATGGTGTTTGGTTTCAACTTGAACAGAGCTCTTTTCTGTTCGAAACTTGATACCATCTTTTCAACAGACACATTTTACAACCTCCAAAAGGCTACAAGCTCTCCTTTTCCATTCAACATTCCACATTCTTATACACCCCACGAGGAGCAAGCCATTTGTTTGAATCGTTAAATGTAAATTTCGTGTGCACAGTTTACACGGGATTCCTTCACCGAAACACAAATCTACTTGAGGTACACCGGAGTTGGAATACCTTATACCTACTCCAAATCGTAACTGCATAATGATTACACATTAAGTCGACTCCCAGGTCCCATAGATCCTATTTTCCTTATGTTGTATGTTGGTTTTTGTGTTGAGAGAACGAGAACTCAGCTGTTAAAGTTCCCAAAACCATAGAGCACGTCTTTTGTAATCGGTCCTGACTGCATAACGTGTGTCGGGTAGCTACATACATTTTAAGGACGAAATATAAACTTGTACATACTTTATAGCTAAAAAATTCATCGTCTGATGGTTGCTAAAGTTTTCGATTACGATTTGTGCCGATGGGTTTTATTAAAGTTTTCATCAATTTCAACATTTGGTATATGTATAAGTAGAGTAAATGTTTTTGAAATCGAAGTTCTGTACAGTTTATAGCATGTAGATTGTAGGTACAGCAAGAACAACCTATCTACATAAAGTCTTATTAGTTTTATGGACAAAGTTAGTTTAAGCTTTGTTTGGAGAATTGATTTTATTGAAACTCTCCCAACCATCAAAGTTAGTGCTTTTCTAATGCATTAAAGTTACAAGTTTAAGGATAACCAAAAAGTTTCCCTTAATTTCATGCACAACATCAATTTTGTTTTTGTATTTTCGTTCCTTAAAAATATCCTTATAGATAAAATTAACTTTCCTGACACGTCAAACTAATCAGTCATGTCACACGAGAAAGAGATGGTATCCTCTCAAATAACAACAAAACCCGGAACATCAATGCCTAACGACTTAAGTGTGTGAACGTGACAATTGACAACAACACTTAACACCCCATAGGCACTTGGTACTTGCTCAAAACTGACGCAGAATACGAGTATAATACGATGGATGTGATAAGGAATGAATGGAGAAGAAAATTGTGACATTTATTATGTAGTTGGCGATAAGAAATGGCACATGTAATTTTTTGATAGGATGTGAATTTGTCGTGGGATACAATTTTAAGCCAAGTCCACAAGGAAACTGCATTTCTACAAAATATTATTTAAGTTTGTTGAAGAGGTAGGTAGGCACAACTATAATGAGGAGAAGATTACGGTACAAGTTTGAAAGACTTTTAAAACTTGAAACTTTTAAAAATTATCTGTCAGTCAAATGTCAAAACTTTAGCCGTGTTTTTTTAGTTAGTGAATACCTTACATCGAAAAATTTAACATTAATACGTTTTATTTTTATACAATGTGGAAACGTCATTGAAATATTCCAGTTTTCATCAATAAACTGTCAAAATTATTGAGATATTGTGTCAAGCATAGTAAATTGCTAATCATAGCTCCCTAGGCAACTTAAACCATTTTCCTGAATTTTTACACAGTGTTTTATTGTAATCTTAAGTTGGCATTTGTCTAGTAGAATCTTTTTTATTTCGACATCCCTTTACAATTAATTGAATAATAGTTTAAAGAAAATATAGAACCACCAAGTTGCAGACAACTTAATTCCATAATTTATGATCAATCATATAAGCGGATGCCATTGAACTATGAATTGCTTGGGTGAGCAACTTTAAATTGTTGATGGGAGATCTCGCTAAAAAGATCACCAATAAAACATCACTTTTGTCTGACAAAACTGTCAGTTATGAAATGTCAAGTCAAAACAACGAAATTCTTGGGAATTCTACAATAGATTCTAGGTTTTCTCATTAGTTACTTTTAAGTTGACTCATTTTGAAAATTCATCATTTTATCTCAGCAACAAGAGAATTACTTTTCGTTTCTTCATGTCACTCTTGACATCAATATTTTCTGACACTGACAGTTATAACACTTTGGAAAAAAAGCATGAATCCAACAAATAGATATTCTACAAACCAAATTAACTATTTCTAATTGCGATTGAATTAAGAACAGAATTAAAATTATTAGAAGGATGTTTTAGTCACGTAGTCAAAGTCTGGTAGTCTAGATACTCAAATATTGACATTTCTAGGTCTGCTGGCTATAAAAAATTGACAGGAGAATTTACTTTAGACTGCTACTACTAAAAATGCTTTCGATTCCGACATACATATGTATGTATATGTAAGTAAATAAATTGTCCTCAATAGATATTTTTCGAGCTTTGACAGTTGATAGCTGTCAAGTTGTTAAAGATTCATGTGTCAAATTAGATGTCATATATTTAATACATTGCGCAAATGATTTGATAACATCATGTGAAGATGTTATGAACTGGACACCAAGGTAATGCCATTTATCCCCGTTTGACATAAACCAAAGAAGTCTTTCAAACCATTTGTAAATAATGGAATAAGTGCTCCAAAATGGGAGAATGGATGAAATAGGGACAGTTGCTACATTTTGTATTCTGCTTTCAAAGTATAAATAAAAGATGTCACCACTTTATTAAATTTAAAGTTGAAGATGAGCTCTGAACGAAAGACCCTTTAAAACATAAGGATTACCTGCACAAAGCACAGACTATCGCCCGAATCTATCGATTAAAAAAGATGATGTTGAGCCAAGGAAAAAACAGTGCTCAGAAGTGCTTAACAAAGAAGGAAATCTGTGGAGAAGACCAATTTGGTCTTAGAAGACTTGATCATATTGACAAGACTTGAGAAGAGTTCACCCGAGATGGAAATGGGTATAAGCTTCAACATGATAATCAGGAAGGAAGACGATACGACTTTCTTAAATCTTTAATAGAAAAGCTATTACCACTTTCAGCGAACTGTTTAATTTGTGCTCAATATGGATTATCCCCAAAATTTTAAAACACCTTACGTTCAAGGTTTTGTTTCCAAGAACGGTGCAATATAGATCAATTTTTAAGGACTACCGTTTTGAATTTCCCTAGTTCATAGACTTAATTTCTGGTCTTTAAAGCCATTTTCATTCCATAACTTCCTTTCAGTAGATATTATACCTAAAATTTGTTCCTGGGGTGTTAAGACGTTTTTTGTTTCTTCTTGTTGTTTGCTTAAGATATTTGTATTCTCATCCTTATCCGCCTTAAGCACAATACACAGGCTTCTTATTATGCCTATTTCAGGCGCCTGGAAACATATTGCGATTTATTTTTTTTTCCCGTTGTGGAAAGATTATTAAATAACGCCATCATAGGTTACAATACCCCTAGTTGGTTCCTGGCTCTGGCACTGACAATGGAACCCAGTACCAGTGCCTCATCTCAAATCGTACTCTTACATATAATCCAGAGCCTCTCTTATCCGCAACAAAAATGTTCACATTGTTTTTAGGGGGGTTGACATTTTAAGTGGTTGTAAATTATGTTGATGGCATTTAAGGACTTGATGGTTTTGGCTGGATGTCCTGGTGTATAGTACGAGTGCGATGGTGTCTTCCTTTTCGACAAATTGCCACATTTAGTGTCCTTTATTTCAGGTGGGCTTATAATATATAGATGATGGTGGTTTTTGAGGTATTTTAAGTACATCTACCTACATACATATGCACGAGTATATGGTCCTTTTGGCTAAGGACTTTTCTATATACATATACAAACTTACGTGTGTGTGTGTATGTTTATACATAAAGACAGGCTTTCGATATTATGTGACAAATTGCTTGGAAAATTAACTTAATTGTTTCCTTTACACAATTTACATGCATCCAAGTCTAATAATAATTTATTGTTATTGCTCTTACGGTTTCGCTTTATTAAATTGACAAAGCTTATATCATATACGAGTATAAAGTCGAGGACTTTAAGGCTTGCGGAATAAAACGATTTCATATTTTATAGAAATTATATCAAAAGGCTTGGTTATATTTAGTTTTGTGATTTATAACTGTGTGTGATGTGATGGGCAATGGGTCTGGTGAATTTAATATGAATGAAAATGACCAAACAAATTAATTTAATTACAAAACCTTTTGATGAAATTAGTTATAACTTATAAGCAAATTCCCCAGTGTAACGATGGGAAGGCAGGTGGAGTTTGAGGATGGTTGTAATAAAATTAATTGTTCCAAGTTTAACTGATGATTCAATGGGATAATTGGTCGTAAGCTTCTTATTGCTATTAGCAAATGGTATTTCATAAATGAGTGTATACTAATCAGGATCTTTGTAGGTACTTACATATATCTCGTTGGAATCACTTATACTTTGGATGCCTTATGCCTTATTCTCTCTTACTATACAAGAATTTGCAATTAAAGATCATTAACATCGAACTTTAAACAGTTTTCCAATAATTATTGAATTTTTTCGGCTTCACTCTTTTAAGATTAAAATTTAATGAATATCCTTTTTGTTAGTTCGGTTATTTAATTAACAGTCCAAGTTTTAAAGTTGATTTTCAACCCTGGAAAAGTTTATTATCCAATATCTTGGGAACGCTGATTAATCGTTTAAGAAATAACTCAAAGAATGGAAGCTTTTAAATGACCAGTCTTCTAAGCTATAAATCCATTGATTATGTGTTGTAAGCTTTGATATTTAAAAATTTTTTGACAGATTTTGGAACTGGATGTATGTATGTATGTGGTATGGGTATCAATGATTTTTTCTTTGCTGGTTTAGTAGCTTCTTTTGGTATCGTTCAATACAAGTGAAGTGTTTCAAATTTGAAATTCACAAAATATATGCTGGTGTACCTCAGGGTTCCGTTTTGTTTCCAACACTTTTTATTTTTTTCATTCATAGACGATATTCTGACTATTTTTAAAGGACAGTATGTAACTTTGTTTTTAAACGATTAATAGCCTTATTGTTTAATAAGTTCATTTAATTCGGATCTTGAATCGAGAATTATCCCACTTTAAGACTTCAACATCATCATTGTGGCTTCTTTGTCAAAGTTTAATCGATCCAAATGAGAGGCCCAAAATTAGTATGTGTGTTTTCCAAGTCAACTCTTGTGGAATGGAATTTTCCCACTTCAAAAATTCTACCTTGACCTTGAATCGGATGAACTGTCAGTCGAACATACTTTACGTAACTCGATTAACCCAATTTTGACAATTTATAACTTAGTAAGTCGTCAAAAAAAACAAAGCCATAGAAAAAATAGTTGATCAAACTTAAATTATTTTTGATATAATGTTCAACTATTAAAACCCGTTGTTCTACAGTACCAGTACTGTAGTACTGCTCAATGCTTACGGTCCCTTAACTGTCAGTTTGTGAGATTGATTTCTAAAGCTGGTAACACTTAATTACACATAAGCAGATCCCAATTTAAATATATGTATGTATAACACTGTTTTTGAAATTAAAACCAATCCATTTTCATCTTAAGGGATAAATTGATAAGAACCTTCAGTCTCAAGTTTTCAGAAAATCGTATCAGTGGTTTATAAAAATATTCTAAATGTTTTTATATCTGTTTAAATATAGATTTATATTATTATTGAAATCAATTCCTTACATCGAAACAGAGAATGGCTATTTCTCAATAAAGTGACAGGTTTGATGCAAGGGTTAGAAAATTCGGATTCACGCTTCTTTGAAAATAACCTTTTTTTAACCCTCAAACAAAACCTAATTTTTTACCAAAAAATAAAATATTTATGAAAGCAAACCCATACATATGTACTTCGATTTCCAAACAATAATTTATGCATGTTTTCTAAATTTGTTATTCAATATTTCTGGAAAAAAAATAGACAGAAGCTTTTAGCTAAATTTATCTAGTATGTGTTTGAATGTTACCATGATATAAATAAGTTTGCCGATATTAATTTCATCGAATAAATTTATTCCTTTCAAAAACCCAATAGTTGTTGCAGATACGTTGAAAAGGTAGGTGTTAGAATAGGAATATTTTTGAGCCTTCATTTGAATTCCCTTAGGTATTTCTAGGAAATATACATAACACTAAAATATTCTATCACTGTTAGTTTCAATCGAAGATACATATACATATACAAGTAGGTTAAGATTTAAGATACATATGTATAAATGACATGTGCGAGTTAGGTATTGTCAGTTACATAACATTTTCAAGGATAATACTATACAAATTGCTTCCAAAACCACATAAGTCCTTTGGGGGCAAATTTGCCAAACCTATAAAGTTCAATCCTATGTTAAATTGCTTGACAGATGTCACGTGTTTAGGTTCTAGAAAATACAAAATGAATGGATACACATTTGTCCCTTTTTGCTGGTGAAATATTCAAGCCCAAGGCAAAAAGGTTACGTATAGTAGAATGTGAATTGAACACCTATGCATAATTTTATAATGTTTAAGAATAATTTAATGTGATTTAAAAATAGATGACATGGATACATCTGATTATGTTTCAAGGTCTTTCATTAACCGATGCTTATCTTGAAATTAAAATAGAAACGAAGACATTTTTTATTCTTATAAATATGTATGTAAATGACATATAATATCGTTCAAGTGTCTGTCGCAGATTTCCTAGATGGCGTTCAACTGAAATGTCAAATTTCCATGACAATTATTATGACAACCGTAAAATGTTCGCAACGCGTGGGACGCTACTGGAACAGAACACATGGTGATTACACTGAATCAGATTGAATACATCATGACAGTCAATTTGACAGATGAAACTTAAACATTGAAACAGTTTAGTTATTCAAGGACAAAGTTCTAAGAGACTGAACCCCTTTAACAGTAAAAAATCAGCTGCTTTTTGATAAAGTCGAGCGGCTTTGTTCCTCTCTACAAAAATCGTTAACTAAAAAGGAAGCATTTCCTTAAAAATTTCTTACAAGGGTAGCTCTTATAGTGAAACAAAGGTTTTCAATTTTGGGGCGTGGTATCTATCCGCCTATTTTTGCAAAATGTTTATCAATAAAATGGCCACTTCTCATTCTAATGAACTCTGAACTATGCCAGCGTGGTCAGTATTGAAGTGAATACAAAGCAAGACTTTAAAAAATTAAGATTATAAAGTAAACTTTACAATTTCAAGGACTTTTTCCAACCGATATGATAGCAAATCAACATCAAACCCATGACAAGAACGTATCACTTCCTGTTCCAATTCAGCCAAGTTCTCCCCTATCATAATATCCATTCATCACCTTAAATCATCAAATTCATTCAGATTAAAGTTGGTAATAAATTCATCATCTTCATCACTGACTCTTGATTCTCAGCCAAGCACTCAATTATTCAATCCCGAAATAAGATTATGGATTTCTTGAATATTATTACATGAAATTTACTTAAGTAAATTCATTACAACACAAACTACAAGCGTGTACATCACCCACGCACCACACCGCACCGCACCACACCGACCACAGACACCGAAGCTGAAGCCGATGTTTTATTTGCAATTCAATCAAGTTTTAATATTAATTTAAAATTCTGTTAATCAACACTCTACTTAATGAGATTTCCTTGTTGAAATAATACATAATAATTTACAACCAACAAAACGCAATGTCTTCTGACATCTCACTCTGTTTCCTGTCATCTACACATATCTACCTACTTTCTCTGTCCAACGTTTCTTAGCGCCCTCTACAATCACGGGACGGAATATCCTATAACCATCCTTCCATCCATCGGTCTTTCTGGTTATCCGCAAATATTTGTGTTTGACTTCAGAAAGGAAAGGCAAGTAAAGGGCTTTCAGAGTTTGTTATCCTGGATGCTATTTCTATATCTTAAAGATTATTAAAATGTTATTCGCATGCATATGAATGCCAAAGAGAAACAGAAAGACTTTAAGGAGAAGGAGAAGTAGTGTAAAGACTCTCTTTGAGAAATATTGACATTTGAATAATGAAATTTTGTTTTTGGTTTTAATATCCAACCACATTTTATCCACAATCCATCTACAATCTAACCTACTCGTTTACATATACATTTATATACAAAGTCTATAGGCCGTATACAAATACAAACGAAAGCGGTAGGAGTAAGAAGCTTCTGTACAGGATTTCATTTGCGATTGAGGTTAAAGGGGGGGAATTTAAAATAGAAAACCATTAAGTTTATTGGATTTTATTGCGTTTAATGATATGGGTCTTTTAAATAAAAATAATGGCCAATGCTGTGTGTACTCGTACTTTTAAATAAGGGTCTGATTTCATAAGGATCACAAAAATTATGTTTCGATACTAAATTAAACAAAATAAATTGCATCTAGGATGTCCGATTATGATTTCCTAAACGCATACTGAACTGATAGTTGCCTCAAAATTTCCAATGATTGATTTAATAATACGCGTATCGATACTTTAATCGTAGTGAAAGCCCATCACTAGCTAAAAGCGCACAATTTCATTTCAAACCTGGGGCATATTTCCTCAAGCAGGAATTTGGAATTTATCGTCTGAACATCTGTTACCTCTGAAACAAATGCAGCTCCCTCTTGCGGAATAACAAAATATTGAGAGAAAATTAACGCTTGAGGAAAATTGCCAATATTTAGTTTGACATTTCGGGTTAAATTCATCTACACTGCTTGACCGACATGTCATATTGACGGAGAGTGGTAATTATTATAGTTGGGTGCGTTATTTTGAAGGGAAATTTTAAAACAATTTGTTTACTCTTTAGTTTTCTGATCATTAATCCTCAAGGCTATCAAAGCAATTCTTGGTTTAGCTTTTTTGGTTGCTTAAATGACAAGCAAGAAAAATCAACAAACGTCACTTTATAACAACAAATGTTAGTACTATTTTAAATTTTTGTATTCTTCATGCTTCTGGTTGATGAATTCGTAAATCCACAAAGGATTTAGGAGGGGTAAAGAGGAAACTAAATTTGTGGGATTGATTGATTTAAGCATTTTGATATTATATTACTCGTCAGTTTCAATGGAACGCACAAAATTGGTTTCGCTAGTAGCAATCTACTATAAATTTGCATGTATTCAATTTCAAACTTCAAAAAGACGTTATTTTTCGAAAAATTGATCTGTCAAAGTTTAATTAAAATAAGAATTAAAGCAGCGGATTTTTTCAGTGCTTTTTCACTTTTAAACAAATAGTAATGACAAATCTAAAAATATAGGAAGAAAATGTTATTTGAAGACAAATCTCTCAACTTTATCAGGCGCCCTCTGGCGTAACTACTGTGTTCATTGAGTTGCGCCAGAGATCACGAATAGATGATAGTACTAGATTATGGTTTTTATCTACTATAGAGTACTCAGCTAAAACAGGTAAAGCTGATGTACAGTGAAACTACGATTTTTATCGGATGGAAACTGTTTCAACGTTGAAGACATCGCGGTTTTGTAAAAGAAAAAATAGACTTGACACAGGAGTAATATTCCTGGCTGTCATTCTACATGCCTTCTTACCAACATTCTTGAATGACACACAACCTGTGTAATGTACATATTTGCAAGATTTATAAGAGACTATGATTATTTAAGAAGAAAATCGTATTCTGCATTGACAGCACTCAAAAACCAAATGACATTTGCAATGTCAAACAGTGGCAGTCAATATTGAAAATCGCTTAAAAAAGAACTGATGTTCTACACCTAGAGCCCAATGCCTGAAAGTGATATCCAATTAATAACCAACATATGAATTGTTTACATCAATGAAAACAAGTGACATATAGGTTAACTGAAACTTTCCATATGCAGTTGCTAATGTCAAACGTCAAACGTCATTATTCCCAACAGTGTTGCCAAAACAAAATTTTACAAAGTATTACAAGATACAAGAGGGAGAGTAGAAGAGATAAATATTAGTACTGCCAAATTTTTAAGATAACAATTAACAGAAAGTGCTGCCAAGTTTTTATTTTATTTGACATATTCGCGTGTATAGGTTTCAAAAAACAATGACATATGTCGAATGTGTGTATGTAAAGAGAGAAGAACGAATTTTTCATCCATGGTTACAGCTCTATGGTTACCTGTTCATTTAACCACACATTGTTATCGACCGTGACTGTTAATTTCGTCAGGATATTTTTAGCTGCAAATATTTTGTCAATTAAGACACAAACAATATTTATCAAGTACCTACACTTTGATTGCTCCTATCACTCCGATTAAATATTTATTAGCATGTGATGATAAAAATATTATTTACTACATGAACAAAATATTTATAGCCATATCAACCATATGGTTAATTCCAAGGAACAAAGGATACGTTTATAATTTATTGATATTGTATTTTGATATGAGTTTAGCAGCAGATTTGTTGCTCCTATAATAATAATCATTTGTATATGTATGTACGTATGTACAATGTATGACGACAAGTAATCAAGACTATCTCACGTAGAAGATTGAAATTCCGGTGATTTATTAAAACAATATTGATTACAATTTTCTTGTGTGTCAATTTCATGTTGCATAATATCTAAATTATCCCCAACAAGAAGCGATTTTCGTTGTCAGTAGAATTTATTATTCGCAAGGTCTTTTATCTCGTTTGCTTTGACAAGCAATGAATTTGTAAGCAAATTATTATCTTAGAGACGACGACGATGACTATGACTACGACTACGACGACGACAAAAGACATCTACATCTACATCCACATCAATATCGATATCGACATTCCTGTAAAGGACCTCCAGGCATTGTTTTGTCAACATCACGGACGTTCATTGATTGTTATCTTCATAAATTGCTTCGACAAATAAAAAACCCAACAACAACAGAAAAAAAACAATAAGTTTGTTTGTCCCTAAAAGGAATTTGTAACATAGCACTAAACAATATTAATGGTCCTTCAGGATAAGGCTGTTTGGTTTTTGATGAAAGATATTCTATATAGGAGATGTTACGAAATTAGTAAGAAATTTCTAATACGAGGTAGCTACGTTTAACCAGATCAGCTTATAGAACTTCAATCATTATTGTCGATAATAAAGAAGTTAAAAAAGTATGTGTTCTTTTTCTTCTCCCTAAAATCGCATATTCAACAAAAAGATAAGGGAAAAGTTGAGTCCTTGAAGGAAAAAGTGATGGAATTCCTGTTTGAAAATTCTTTTTTATATTGAAATGAAATTGTCAAATAAAACTTTATCATTGACCAGTTTCAAAAATTTGGAATATTATATGAACTTCATTAGTTTCAGTCGATTGATTCTTAAAGCAAAAAAGTTATAGAAACAAAGAAAGAAGTCCATAAAGGTGTCCTTAATTTTGAACCTTATAGAATATTTCACTAAACCACAAAATCTAACAGTACCCAACCGAATAACGACGATGTACTGGGGCAATACACAATATATAGTATATCAAACAACTGAACCCAAACTTATATAAATCCTGTATGACTAGGGTATAGGGAGCTGTTGGCAGAAGTTAAGGAATTTCAGTTTGACCAAAATACTGACCAAATACTGACTAACTGACCAAATGACCAACTGACTTACTGACTAACTGTCTAACAGACTACATAACTGACTAACTAACCAACTGACTAACTGACTAACTGACTAACTGCCTAACTGCCTAACTGCCTAACTGCCTAACTGACTAACTCACTAACTGACTAACTGAATTACTGACTTACTGACCAACTGACCAACTGACTAAATAACTGACTTACTCAATTACTTACTAACAAGCTGAGTAAATCACTAAATGAGTGAATAATTGGCTCAATGATTGATTGAAGTGACTAATTTATTCACCAATTAACAAAATGATTGATTGAGTGATTGACGAAATAACTGACAACGTAATTCACAGACTGAGTAACTTATTCACTAATAGACAGAATGTTTCATTGACTGATAGAAAGAATGATTGACTTATTAACTTATCCACTGATAGACAGAATAATTTCTTGAATTATTGAAGGACAAAATGGTATAAGGATTGACAGAATAATTGAAGGACTCACTAACGTATCTACTGATTGATAGAACGATTCCTGATAAACTACCGAATTCGCTGATTGATTGACTTGCAGATTTGTGATTGACTGACTGATGAAGAAATTTTAAAAATCAAATTTGTCAAAAAATTTTAAAGCTTCATGCTTAAAGTGCAAAACAAATGAAGGATCGTAAGTCGATGTTCTTTACTCAGAAGGCATATAACCAAATTTTGACTTCTTAAGGAAATCATGCTCTTTCAGTATCTTAAAGTATTTTAACCTTCTTTGACTTAATCTGACTTATAAAAAATGTGTGCCCACATCACCCTAAGCAAATTGGCCACAAGAATCTACATCAGAACTTTGGGTACCTCCATATATGCACACGTATACGTCCAATTCCTGCACTTTTTTACGGTCGACCATTTTTGCATACAGGAACAGAATGTATACACAGTATTTCTACTTTAGTGCATTTCATGGAAGATGCAGAAGCAACCTGCCAGGGATTTTGTTGTTTCTTTTTTTTTTTATTTTCTGAATTTCCAAAATGTCTGAATTTGTTAAGGCACTTGGGCGTGTAAACCAAGCATGCTGTAAGCAAATTCTTCTTGCTCATCCGGCAGCTCTTGAGAATGTATAACGGAAGGCGGAAATTGTGCAATGTTGCTGCTTGGTCTATGGTCGGGTCGGGTCTTGTCGGGTTGATGGGTGTGTGGGGTATCGTGTTGGCCTGAGCCAAACCCAAACTCAAACGAATGTCCTTACAGCAGACGCCAACAAAATAATAGCAAAAAAACAAAAACAAAACACAAACGAAGGGCTTAAACGCTGTGGTGCCACCATCAGACCATCAGGCCTGCCTAGCCTAGCCTAGCCTAGCCCAGCCTATGTTGGATATTTTATAACGCGTTAAACTTTAAGCACTTGACATACATCGCGCCTGGATGGCACAGCGACGACGACGACGGCGACAGGGCAAGGCATCGGAGAGACAGAGGAGCGAAAAACGAGAAGCGAGAGTGGCATCAGAGATGAGAAGATAACTTAACAACGGCCATATCTCTTGAGTTATAGATTACATCCGTATCGCATGGTGCGAATATCCTTTTCCTGTGCAATTTCATCCTCTGGGATATGCTCATCCGCTCTTCCGCGCCCTGTCCTGCCTCATGGTGATGTAGTCGAGTCGTATCGAATTTTTAACTAAGCTCGGCATGCAGACAATTTTTGCTTTTCTTCCCCATGGATACGTATATAACATGATGCATGCAGATATGTATGCAGGAGTCCGGGGAAGGATGCAAATCTCTGGTGGAGCACAGCACTGCAAACGGGGGCAATCAGAGCAATGCTATGATAAGCGTTAATGGTATCATACTACATTATTATGGAGCAGGAACGCCACGCCACGCCATCGCCACGCCACTCCACGTATCGTCGCGCCAAGGGAGCAGACATCATGTCATGCAATTGCAATTTTATACTCTGAACTACGCTCTGTTCATGTATGCAGAAGCAGATAGGCACGCAGCAGCAGTGTGCAGCGGGTTAGTGTGGCAGAAATACAAACACAAACACATATCCCTACAAACGTCAGGATCTGCAGGAATAGCTATGTTAAATGTTTTGTTTTTGTATTTTTTTTTTTTTGTCGAATATATCTGTGCGTGTTTGTATATCTAGAAAATATATTTTGTGCAGCACTTTTAATTATGCAAAGTAAATTTAATTAAAATGTTTGAGTTTGTTTTGTAATTTGCAAATTATAAATTGAAAAAATAACAATGAGAAATTATAGATAATAGTTGGTATAATGTGCTTGGGGTGTAATTTTAATATTTAATAGTTTTAAGTTGTTTATCAGCATTACGCTGAATTAGGAGTGGGGGTTTTTCATTAATTCATTATATAAAAGTATATTTGCTTTCATTATTATTTTAAAGTTTTTATAACAAATGAATGTAAATAAATTTAAAAGCATAGTGCGGAAAGTTTTTTTTAATATGTTGGCAGCACTTTTTTAGTGAAATGTGGTTTGACAGCTGACAGATGTTGTGTGTACTTAGAATTTAGAAGACAACATCTGTCACGAATAACACTAAGTCTTAAAAATTCGTAAGAGTTGTTCTACTAAGCGTGTTATGACATTAGGGTCATTTGACATTTGGGAGGAACTTTCTTTTTTGTTTGGTTTCACATTCCAATGTTATCACTGATCAGACAGGAATACTGCACTTAAATGAATTGCTAAACGGTCCGCTTAACTGAGAAATGGAGGCTCATAGAAGAAACTCCTATGCTATCGCCACAGAGAATAGAAGAGGTCGAGAAGAGTATAAGTCGGTTTAAAAATAATAAAGTCCAGGGTAGATAGCATATCAGCTAAGTTAAGAAATGCCAGAAGACTGGCTGAAAAGGTATCATAATCTCCCATACACAAGAAAAGAGATGTCACAGCGTGCAGAAATAATAGAGGTATTACGTTGTTGAGTAACGCCTATAAGATACACTCCTCTGCTCTACAAGATCAGATAGCCCCATATGCTAAATCATCGGACAATACCAGTGTAGCTTCATCTCAGGCGAATCAACGACATATATTTTTACCCTTAGGCAGCCTATTGAAAAATGTCTAGAATTCAACATTCTACCATATCATAGCCAGAGTATAGAACTATACCAAGGAATGAGAGAATTCGGCATCCCAAACAAATTGACACCACTATGTAGGTTGCTTAATATGTCAAGCCAAGTTAAAAAGGCCGGATTGCTATCTAGGCTAATCAACATCTACAATGGACTCCGACAATAGCCTGACCTACCTCCCTTTAACCTGGTATTGCATTAGGTAAAGCAATCCGTGATGGTGGTACGCCAACAATAGGTATTATCATTACCAGACAACATTGACATCATCAATATCATCGGAAGAAAGGAACATGCTGTACACGATTCCTTCATCCAGATTAAGTAGGCGGCACAAAATCTTAGGCTGCAGATCACTGAAGGATAAAAAAAGAGGCCTCGAATAAGAGAAGAACATTTAGTCAAACAACCAAGATACCGGAGCATGAATCCTTCGAATACCTTGGGTCAATAGTGTCAAATGATAACAACATAGAAGAAGAAATAAGCGAGCGGATGCTCAAAGGTAACAGAGCCTATTATAGTCTCCCAAAACGCTCTTAAAATCCTTACTATAACTTCTAAGCTGCTGTTATACAGGACGATGGTTCTGCCAGGACTCATATAGGAATCCGAAACCTGTGTTCTTAGTAAAAGTAACATCATCATTATCATTGTAGTAAAAGCCACACCGAACTTAAATTCATTGACTGCGTGCTTCTGATACTTTATCAGTCTCTTTCTGAGAAGCTTGTGTTTCTTAATTTTTTCATACATGGGTAATTAAGGTCACGGGTCCTTGGAGCCAATTTTTTAAAACGACTTTTGCACTCCAACACTCGTTCGGGGAAAACATCATTGATAGATATTAGGAATATTTTGACATCTTGAATACAACAACTATAGCAAATGAATACAAGCTTGGAAAATCAGTATTCGAATTCAAAGTTCTTTCTTATTAGATTAATTCCCAACCATTAACCAGAATTGTAAGCTTCATCACTGTTACTGATTACAATTCTTGAGAATATTTGCTATGTAGATTGTAGGTGCATTGGACCATTTCAATTCAGGTTGTCTCTACAGTGAAAATTAGTTCCGAGTTCCACAAATTACATTTTTGAAGTCAGCGTCACCATCATGTCAAAATGAATAGGTGAATATGCAAAATTCCACTGAAGGTAAAGAGGTCTAAAGATAACCTTACAACCTAGAATTCTCAATAATTTCTATACAAATCATATCCCAATTAAGAAAATAAGGAAATTGCTCATTGTGTCCCTCCTTTGTGTTTCATCTTTTTAATCATTAAATTGATAAAATGCCAAAGACAAAGAAACAAAATTTATATACATACAAAAAATGTCATATTTTCCCCCTCCATTTTGATATACTTTTCAGTTTTAATTGTCATTTTACAAAAAAAGGAAAAAAAAACTTAAAAATTAAAGAAACAAAAGTCCTTAGATTTGTTCCATCTAACTCGTAAGTAATCATTGATGTTGAGTCAAATTAATAAGTTCCTTCTTCCGAAGCATTACCATCACCGTGTAATTCAGAAACGGGCCAGCCAGTAGTATAGTGGCAAATCCTGTCATTAGGACTTAAAACCAAATTAAAAAAAAAAACACAACTAATGAACAGACAATTCCACTTCAAGAATTAAGAGATAAAATGAAGGACGAAACGAAGGACGAATGAACAAAAAAAAAAAAAGCAAAATTGAACATTCAAGTGAAAACTGAAAGAAAAGAACTGAATGAAAGTGTAATGAAATGAAAAGAAATACAAACAAAATCATTCGAAGCAGAAACTTATATTTAATTCCTTTCCATTATTTTATTTGTAATCCAAATGAGGAATGAAGGAAGACAATTATTTATTAAGGACCTCTCAAGTGGAAGGGTATTTTTGTTGTTGTTGTTTCTGTTATTCCTGTTGCCTATCTGAAAGTTGATGATAAATATTTTCCCCAATTAAGTGAAGTCTATTAATTTAAGATTATTTTATTTTTCATTTCTATTTTAATAATTTTTGTGATGATGGGTTTCGATGGAGAAAAAGGAAACATTATCATCACAAAAAAATAGTCCTTTTTCTGTGTAAAAAAAAATATTATTTTATTTTGGGTAGAAGGTAATAAGGGAACTTATAAAAGTTTTCTTAGAAAAGTTCCCTTTTTTTTTGGGTCCAATTGGGCTTGAATATTGACTTTTCTTTTTGAAATATTCATACAGGAAAAATAAATTAAAAATTCATATATTTTGGGTTAAAAGGAAATGTTTTTTTTACTCTTATTTTTCTTCGTTTTTAAGTCCAGGAGGCATTTGAGATGGGTTAAACTTTTTTCGATGATGGAAATACGTAATTTTAAATATTCTCGTAGATAGAAGATGATTTTTTTTTTTTGTACAAAGTTAAGTTGAATAATTTGATTATAATGGAATCAATACTTTGGTTATAAACATTATGATGAGGTTTGATGAAATTATGTTTAAATTTATAATCAACAATGTTGAAAGCTACTCGTATCTTTTGGAATGGAAAATGATTACCATATGGAAAAGTCAGTGAAACGGAAGTAACTTGACTTTGTCTTGTGATGAGTTGCTATGTAGTCAATCAAATTAGAACGGAAATTTGCTGCTTCTGGGTTGTTTAGATATACCAATACCAACTTCAACCTCACAGCCCCCTAATGAGATAATCCTCATGTTGCTTGTAAAAGTTTCACAAATTTATAAATTGAATTAAGTTGGTATAGTGGTATCGGGATCTAAGATTGAGGAGAGTAATGGCGGACTTTATTTTGATAAGCAATTTCTTTGTTGTTTGAATATTGAAAGGAGGGAGGGATGGGGATGGATGAAGATAAATCTGAATTGATTTTTCATGCAAAAGTTGATAGAAAAATTAAGAACTTCTAAAAAACAATATTCTGTGGAGGTATAATGACCGTATGCGATATTGTTCCATCTTTCCATGGATGGAGCTAGCGCAATATGAGCCTTATTCATTATAAAGGGCTTCCGAGAACATGGTCTGCCGCGCTGTCACCGACTGTAAAGTGTTGTTCCGAGTTGATTCCTCTTCACTCATGTGAGATAGGTAAACTGCACACCGGAGTCTACTGAGAATAATTTTTTTACAATATCATCTTCAAAGTAGATTTCATTCAGTTCCTGATTGTAAGCTGTAGGGCCTCCGGAATCGTACCTCCTTACAAACGGGTCCAACAAGTGTCCTTAAGACTTTTCATTCGAACGCGTGCAAGAGATCGGTGTGCGTTTTACTAATCAGCCAGTTCTCAGATACATTATGAGTACGGGCAGAACTAATCGTCCTGTACAGCAATAGCTTCGAGGTTATGGTGAGGTTCCTGGATTTAAATGGCTTTGGCAGATTATAGAAGGCTCCGTTGGCTTTAAGCAGCCGCCCCTGTATTTCTTCTTCTATGTTGCTATGTTGCTACTACCCAAGCTAATATTTGAAAGATTCCTTGATGGTTGGACCAAATGTTCTTCTATTATTCTTTTTTATCCCTCAGCAATGTGCAGCCCTAGATTTTGTGGCTCCTACTTAATCTGCATGAAAGAATCGTGTACAGCATGTTCCGTTCTGTGATGTCAACAATGCAATACCAGGTTAAAAGAGAGGCAGGCCAGGCAATCCCATTGTCAGAGTCCATTGTAGATGTTGATTAGCCTAGATAGCAATCCGGCCTTTTTAACTTGGCTTGACATATTAAGCAACCTACATAGTCGTGTCAATTTGTTTGCGATGTCGAATTATCTTATGGCTCTGTATAGTTCTATACTCTGGCTATGATATCGTAGGCGGCCTTAAGGTCTTTTAAAAGATGGTCAATTAGAATGTTAAGTTCTAGACATTTTTCAATCGCCTGCCTAAGGGTAAAACACACTGGTATTGTCCGATGATAATTTTAGCGTATTGGGCTATCCGATCTTGTTAGACAGATGAGTGTATCTTATAGGCGATACTCAACAACGTAATACCTCTAATTACAGCACGCTGTGACATCTCTTTTCGTGTGTATGGGAAATATGATACCTTTTTAGCCAGTCTTCTGGCATTTCTTAACTTAGCATGATATGCTATCGTATCCCGGGCTGTATCACTTTCAAGCCAACTTAAAGCCTTCTCGATCTCTTCTATGCTCGGTGGCGATAGAACAAGGGCTTCTTGAGTTATAGACCCTCCACTTTTTCGATGAGCTGACGATTTAGAAATTTCATTAAAGTACACATGCATTCAAAATAGAAAGTAAGTCCTTATTTTATCATACAGTTTCCGTTTCCATTTATCTACTATTTATAGGTTTGCTATCAAAAAAATCAACCTAGGTGAAAGTCCAAATCGATACAATCTGAGTGGAAATAAAATTTGTGAAAATAAATTTAATGCTTCTCCGACAAAAATCTTCTCCACTTAAGATTCTAAAGTTCTTGATAGGTTTAAACTTTTTATACATTCATACTCGTACTTAGAAGCTTATATACCAATTGTCTATAACTATTAGTTTAGTTTCAAGCTTATTGTCGTTGTTTGAAAAAACTTTTCAAGTCACGTAATAATTCCTATTAAATTGGACCTATACTTTCAAAACACAACTATTCAACAAGTTGTGCACAAAAAAAAAAAAAAAAAAAAAAACACTTCGAGTTGGACTTTCCTCATTCGCTCGGGTTAGACTTTTCCTTAATACACTTTCTAGACGTATATAAGTTTATTTCATTTCACTCGTAACCCAGTGACAGGATATCCCTAACCTACCCTACTCACCTACTGCATACACACAAAAACACATACACACTCGCACTCGTACTCGTAATCGTATCCATAAAAGTTCCATTTTATTTTTAAGTTTATTAGTCTTTCGACATAAATTGTGGTATTTCGTTTCCAAGAAAAACGAGAAACCACATTTTCGAGGACCAGATTCTGAAGTTTGTTTTAAGTGCCACCATGACCCTTCCTGTATACATACATGCATACATACATACATACATATGTATATGTTTTTTACCCCCTGCCCAAATTCATTCATTCAGACAGAAATGTCATGATTCCATTAGGGATTCCACTTAAGATTTTTCGGGGATTTCCTAAATCAGATGTTTTATTGATTTAGACTCGATGTTCTGAATTCTAAATAGCCACAAGAGGAAAATAAATTGTCCAGCAAGTGTGTTAAGTCAGGTTTTTCTGATCTTATCCTGATGCGGTAGCGATAACGATAGCGATAGCGATAACGATAGCGATAGCGATATATAGAAAGGAAACTATAAATTGAGTTATTTTGGCCATATAGTGATGAAAGATATGGTTAAACATAGCCAGGACTTGACCTTTTACTTTTTATATTTTTTCCCGTCCCTCTTTTTTCCTTGGGATTGCTGCTTGTGAAGTCAGACAAAGGACTGTGTGACTGTGACTGTTTGTGCAATCGATATCAAATTTTTCTTTAAGTTTTTCGTTCAGTGTTTTAATAAATCAAATAAATTATTGATCCAAATTGGCATTTCCAAGGAAGAGGTTCCACATTCTTGTACAAGGTGGCGCTAAATGAATCACCCTATTGAAAGGTGTTATTTTTTTGTAAATGGCGTCTTACGTCAAGTATGTTTGACATTTGTGAACTAGAAAGTTGTAATTTACAAATTACAGTCACGACTTTCCAGATTTCGACAAGAAAGAGGATGATTTTGTGGTAACGTCAATAATTAATCAAAGTCTTCGTCTCTGGGTCAATGTCAATCCGAGTGTCATTCAAGAAGAGTTTATCTACTCCTGGACTATTATATTCACTTTCTTAGTGCTGGAATTGATGAGTGGAGCTTTGAGAACATGGATGAAGTGCTACAATACGCATGTTATGGCTTTGTCTTGAGTTTTGGTGAGTTTCCATAGAAAGTAAGATCATCTAATTGAACCATTTCCGACTTCTATGTATCTTTATGGATTCCTGAAGTTTTAAAGACTCATGCCGGCCGTTAAGAGTGATTCAAAAACAAAATTGAATGAAAAACTTTGCGCCACCTTGTACTTATGGAAATTCCATATATCCTTGTGGCCAAGTTTATTTTATTTGTGAGAGGCAACATGTTGTCCTGAAATATTTTTATACAAACATACTATAGTTCTCAAACATATATGTATATGTATTTCTGGCCAACAAAATAACGTCGAAATGTTTAGTATTTGGGCTTTAGTTTCAGTGTTATATGGTTTTGGGCGCTATATTTAGGGCATGATGATAGTTGGCTAGTAAATGCACTCTTGTCTGCCATTCATCTGCAACTTTTCCCATGCTTCGGACATTGCTGACTGAAAAGTTTTGTACGTGTGCAGCAGAACCAGAAGCAGTAGCAGTAGCAGCAGCAGCAGGACAGGATATTAAATGTTTCTTCCAAGTTTCTTTTTTTATACATATTTAAGTTTAGGACAGAAAAATAAATATATAATGGTCGAGTTCAGTATTGGAATCTGTTTACCAGTTTGGTTGATTTTTTTTTGAGGATAGAAATGGAGTATTTTTGTGAAGTCCGTGAAATGGAAATTGATATGTGAGATGTGCAGTTTTTTTTTTATTGGTGGGAAAAGGTATCTTTGGAATGGAAACTTTTATAAATGATTCATGCGAATGTATGTTTCGATTTTTATCAAGTTCAGAGTAACTTTTTAGTTTGGAGGAAAACGTATTTGTTTTGCAATATTTTCTATTTTCAATTCTAACAACTTGATGCAAGAACTTGACCACACAAACTTTATTTTCCATCGTTGTTTGCAGTTTTTTTTTTTATTTTTTGTATGAAATACATAAAGTTTCTGAGAGAACAGAAATGTTTATTTTGAAAATTGCTGACTCTTGAATTTTGATGAAAACAAAATTCAATTCCTTGTGTTAGCATTTGGCAATAGCACGTTTGTGTCCATGACCAGCTTTGCAGAAGTCTGAGTTCAATCCCAGTCCAATTTATTGTGAATCACAAAACAGTCGTTCGGATTTGGCATAAAATTGTAGGTACATAAGGGTCATCATTATTTTAATCGCAATATTAAGTATTCCTCAAGGTTCAATTCTTGGGCCCTAATTGTTTTTTATCTATACTCAACCAGCTTTTGTTCTTTTGTTTAAGCTGCAGGTAATCACTTCTTAGCTGCTAGGATCAGAAACCTAGATGCTTATTAAAAGGTATTCCCATATCTCTAAGGCGCGTTAGAAAGTCTTGGAGAGATGGCGATGGTGTAAAACAGGACGGCTGAAGCCTTGAAGTGCAGAGCTGGACGGCATACATGTCGGTTTATTGGGATAAATGAAGAGACTTGTTAAAACGCCTTGTGAATGTACAATAGGGCTTGGTCACAAAATTCAGTTGAGTGTATTCAAGAACTTCAAAATTCATAGACTGCACCAAATATCAGACTTTCCTAACAGATGCATTAATTCTTAGCTTTACACTAGTCGATTTTCAGAATCCGGAGTTCAATCCCAGTCCAATCTATTGTGCATCACAAAACAGTCGTTCGGATTTGGCATAAAATTGTACATAAGGGTCATCATTATTTTAATCGCAATATTAAGTATTCCTCAAGGTTCAATTCTTGGGCCCTAATTGTTTTTATCTGTAATCAACTAGCTTTCGTTCTTTTGTTCAAGCTGCTAGGATCCGAGACAAGAATTCAACTGTATATAAAATACGGGATCACTTCTAGGCCATAGTCAATATAGCTGATAATAACAGTGTTTTATTAACTGCTGGGTAGCTAGTGCAGCAAAATTTCCCTTGGTAAACAACATCAATTTAATTGCTGGCGAAAAAGAAGCCAGTAAAAATATTGGCAGCTGTGCTGACGATATATGTATTTAAAGTGACTTTGATCGTTTTATTCAATTAAATGCTGCACTAGCTATACAGCAGTGAATAAAACACAACTAATAACATCGGCATTTTAAACTCAATGAACATTTTGACACTTAGATGATGTTTTTATTAAGAATTTGATGACAGCTGTCAATGATACTTAAAATACTTTCTCATTTCAGATGGTACTACAATAGACATTGATCCTAGCTAACTGCGTCCAGTTTTACACAGTATACGTTGATGGAGATTCTCACTTACATGCATACACTACCTTAGTCACGGTTTTTGGGGTTTATCTTGCTATAGTTTCTGTGCCTAACTTAAATATTAAACTTCAATTTCAGTACACCAACACTGTCGAATGTAACACGAAATGTCTCAAAAATTCAAAACTTCGTTTGCTTTGTTAGATGAAAACTCCACCTTAATTGCATTTTTTGCAAGCACATCACAATGCAATTATTTCAAACTCCATTTTGTTTTCACTTGTATTTCAGCACTATGCGAGCTTCATCAACGTATGTCGTATATACATACATATAGACGATTTTTGGCACATCCATTCGCACCTCAATTTTATAGTATACGCAGTATCTCCATACCCATTCCCCTTTCCTTTTCCCAACCATATGTATTCCATTTTAAACCAAAGTGTGTTCAAACTTCAAACCATCCAGCTCGTATAGTTTTTACGGTCTAACAAATTCTTCCATCCAAGTTGAATTGAAAAACAAAAATGTTCAAAACCAAAAAAAAAAGAATATCCTTCCGTTTTGGTTAAAAACCTGGGTAAACCCAAAATAGCGTGAATTCTCAAACTTTTCTCTAAAGCATCAGAT
The DNA here is from genome assembly GCA_905146935.1 of Scaeva pyrastri. Lineage (NCBI taxonomy): Eukaryota > Metazoa > Arthropoda > Insecta > Diptera > Syrphidae > Scaeva > Scaeva pyrastri. Next base: position 23,925,512 of record LR989927.1, on the reverse strand, counting down.
GTGTTGTGTGTCAACAGAGTGACGATGACGATGAGGACGTTTGCTGAATAGTTCTTTGAACAGCAACACAAAAACACCACCAGCAACAGCGCCACCAACAACTACAGCCACGACGACGGAGACTACGGAAACTAAGCACTATCTACGAGCTGCGAACTTTGATGACGGGTTGAAATAGTGTTGACAAATGCACGTTCGTTTTTTTATTTTGTTTTTTGTTGACTTACTCATCCTCGCTGTTGATTATATTTTTCAAAAGCTCTTAAAGTGTTTTCTTGTTAACGTTTTCGAAATAAAAAAACTTTAAGAAAAGGAACCTAGTTTCGCAACATGAAAACTTACTACCTACTTAATTTCACTGCTTTACTGTCAAACCGCTTAATTTTGGCCTCCAGGAAAATCCTGTGAATAAAAAGGACACTCACGTACATACATATGTACATATTTTTTCTTCTTTCAAAAATATACGACTAGTTGTAGAGTTCATTCGGCGTGAGAGGGGAGGGGGGTAACCTTAAACTCCAAAGAGTTCATAAAAAAATATCATATACGAGGGAAGAAACATAAAATTGATGTTTCAAGACAAAAATAAAGTTTCTTTTAAGTGATCCTTCATCTTTTAAGTGAGGACGATGGGTGAGGGGGGAGTTGTATCGTGTAAACGAGGCGAAGACCAACGGAACTATGTGTTTATATACATATTTCTTCTTGTTTCAAAGCTCATCTATTTTGCATGATATTTCGTGATACATATAAATGATGAAGATGGATAAAAAAAAAACAAAAAAGGAAAACTGAAGTGAAATTTATTTCTTTTCTTCTATTTTTTTTTTTTTTTTTTTTTTTTGAAGAATTTTTATTACGAAAGTTTTTAGATTTTCCTTATTGTTGTTTTTGTTGTGTTTTGTTGTTGAGAAAGTTTTCCCTTAATCTCGCTGCCTCTCACCTTGTTCGTGTTGATGTTGTTTGTTGAGCAAGGTCGACCACACACAAAAATATTGAGGGAATATAATAAAATTCAAGTGAAAACATTTTTGAGTGTGGAATACGAGTGAAGTGAAAAGTAGTACAAGAAACTTTTATAAGGTTAAAAGAGGAGCACATGTGCACCGAAGGAAAGTGAAGTAGTTTTTTAGATTTTTTTTTTATTTTTGGGACTAAAAGAGGATAAAATTGTATTGTAAGTGTGTTCTAGTTTCGTAACTATTTGTAAGTAAGAGTAGGTATGTGAATAGTTTTGTAAGGGAAAGTGTTTAAATAAAATTGAACTCAAGGAAGAATTGCCAATTTGTGGGTATAGCAATCGAGTGGAAAAGCAACTTATTATGTGTGGTAAGAAGTTTACGGAATAGGTACCGAATTTAACCCAAAAGTTTTTATAATTTCTTAAGGATTTTGTCACAATCGAATGGAGTTGTCTGAATAATATTTGACTTTAAATGAATTCAAAATATCCCCCTATTTGGGTTGTTGCCACTTTTGAAGTTGACATGTTTTTGATTGACAATTTAAGACTTTCTTAGCCAGAAAAAGTGAAAGCAGTGGATAAATTTGATCTGGTGGATCAGTGCTCAAGCACAAAAAATAATATTGCTACTGTAACCTGTTATGTTAACGAATGATAAGGTTTATCGATCCGTTGTCGATATTTGCAATTAGGCATTCCACAAACGTTATTAAACCGAATTTTGCATAAGGACTTAGATTTTAAGAATTTTAAAACTCAGTCAACATAAGAATTCAAGTCGGTAGATGACCAGCAAAGTCATATCTTTGGTGAATGCATCCTTAAAATGATCCGGACTTTCAAAAAAAAAGATGATTTCCGAGAAACCAATACTTGACATGATTTAGCATAATTTTGACGTAATAATTTGTGTTAATAGGACTGAAACTTCTACAATAATATTCAAAGACAAAAGATGTTGACAACATCCACAACCGGGCTCTGTGTAAAAAAAAGAACGTCGATAAATCAAAATTGTACACAGACTAGAATTCTATACAGAAATAAACATTCGCTATTCATTCGTCAATGTTTTGTTAAATAGTTTGTAATATTGTTTAGACCACTAGATGGCGCTGAAACATTATTTTACTGAGGGTTTGACTAGTTCTTTAGAATGCATTAAGCATAATTTAAAGAGCTTCTCTACATTCCTAGCTTAGTATAAGGAGACAAGGTTCAAATCTTAGTTATCCATAGCTTACCTCTGCTCAACCAAAATTAAGCTTTTCATTTTTATAACGCAAGAATGAGAAAATTTAAATTGCAACTACCACTTTTCTAATGAAAGGCGAGGCGAGTTAAAACGTCAAAATTGATTCATCTGACAAAACTGAAGAATATTTTGCGTCTAAATTGATCAACTTCTAAAAACTAGATATTGTGCAACTGGTTCTAAGATCTAGTTAAGAAATCATTTTGAACAGGAAGTTGAAAGAAACCTTCATACATATTTCCTTTTTTCTGCTAAATGTCTCCCCGAAAATTGTTGGTTTCCTAATGCTTCTCCTTCTTTTAACCTGCACTGCGATCAAAGCAGATGAATGAATCATTCAGTTCCCAGAATTTTGATTAATATAACCCACCTTTGTGATTGCCAAAGGCCTAACCACAGTGCCTTTCATTTAAGTATTCTCATTCAGTTTAAAAATGTGTACAAAAACACCACAGTAATAATTTTGACACCTGAAACTGACATGAGCTCAGCACAAAATTTCATTCCTACCCATAAATAAAAAAAGGAAAGTAAATATGTAAATAACTTTGTTTTACAAAGCATCAAGGAGGAACAGGAAAACACATACGTTCTTCCATTCTAATCAGTCAGAAATATGCCCTCGTCATAAAAATCCAGCTGAGTCTCAGGCTCAGTGGTGGCGTTGCTTTTGTGGCCTAACACAAAATATGATTAATAACAAAATGTAATTACCACGCACCCATAAAGGGCCATAAAGCAGCCCATCACACCAATTAATTTCCTTCCATTATTAATTTATCCCCTCCATCCATAAAAACACAAACTTGAAGTACAAAAAAAAACACATCAAGCCAATAACTCACACCCCATTCTCTGACCAAGACACAGCATAACATTGTTGGCCCTTAAAGCGTCTCAAACACAAAAATGTCCATCACAAGCTTTATAATCTTTCCTCGTTGATGTTTTGCAGTGAAAAAAAAATAAAAGAAAATATGGCAGCGATACAAGGACACTCTAAGGATGAAATACATAATAAATATCAGAAATCATACAAATTAAATTTCAGCTCAGCATCATCACAGGACTTTTGAGCTCTTCATAAAAATAAGCTTCCCCAAATAAAATATAATGCTGTCATTTATTTTGGCTTTTAATTTTGGATAACATCCAAAAAAAGGATACAATAAAAAAAAAATACCATCATGGAACAGGAAAGTACACGAGCATGAGAATAATTTTTCAAATAATAAAAATGTAAAATAATAACCGACTAAAAATATTAAAATATTCTTAGAATGGCATTGAATACAGTTAAATGAATGTGGTTTTTGTTTTCTATAAAAAAAATTACATTAAATTTATAAATAATACAAATTGCAAACAGTTTCAGTTTTTGACCTTGGTTGGAAAATATTTTTTGGCACTCTTATATTTTCTAAGGGAGGAAACTGATTATTATTATATTGAGTGACTTTCACTTGGATAATTTCTATTTTGTATTTTGACCTAGAAATGTTAATATGTTAAAGACGTAGTAAGGTTATATCTTGCCAGTAAAAATGTTATGCAGAAAAACCGGAGTAGAACTGTAGAAGGTTGTTCCTTATAAATATTTATGCAATTTGTGTCGGTAATACAGTTTATTTCCATAAAGTAAAAGATGAATAACTTTTTGGGCCTTAATGAAATCATTTACTTGAAAAAGGCTCTAAAACTTTGACAGGTTATAGTCCATATTCTTGAAGCTGCATTTGTCAAAATAGTTGGCATTATGACAGATCACTATAGATTCTGCTGGACAATTTGTGGCATTTCTCTACGTTCGCGTAAACTCAAAACTCGGCCTTTCGGATACCATAGTTTGGTGAATTTGAAATACCGTCATTGGTGAATTTAACTGATCTATAGGAATCGGTAGTAAAAAGCCATAAAAAACCACGTGCATTAGTTTAATGAGCTCTAAAGCAGTTATAGCAACTGAATCCTATTTTTATCGAAAAATCATTTTCGGGCATAAAGTACCAGTTCTGAACTGTTGCGTCAAAAAATAAAGTTGTCGAATTTTTCACTATACCAATTCACTTAAGACCAGACCCTAAGGTGCCGAATACATTCCGAAAAAGTCACTCTATAATGTTGATTTTAGGCTGGCGATGGCGGTGTCATTGGTCGATATTTACTTGAAACCAGGACCCAGTGTTGTATGTTGATGATTATTGATTACTAACTTCTATTGCTCTGAATTTGATAATACGGACACCAACAACCAACGCACTGGTGGTAACCACTAGACAGCTTAAGTCAAGTAGAAAATTCTTGTAAGCGAGGTGATGTGAATTGGTTGCAAATGAGAATCGTTACACTACACTCTCAAATCGCACTCTTAAAATTCATTCTTTAATTAAATCATTTAATTCTGATTCCCATAGAAGCAGAAGATTCTTGTAGTTTTTTGAAAAAGGTCAAACTTTTATTTTTGACTGCTTTAATTTGCTTTTTTTTAAGCAAATATATTATATTCCAACATTTTATAGGTACAATTTTACCAAAAGCAATTGAATTCATTAAAGACTACATTCCCGAAAGATTACATTCTTTTACAATTCCATTTTGACGTTTCAATATCACAATCAAGTTTGAATAGAACACTTGGACATAGGATTGAAAACAAACTTCAAACTGTTTTGAAACACAATTCAAACTTAACTTTTCTCTTTCTTGTTTCGTCTTGCGTTCCTCAAGGCAGCCAATTAGGTCCTTTTCTTTTAATTATTGTCATATTATTAAGTATACATTATATTAAAATAACGTAGCTTGATATATCTCGCTTTACATATATTGATGATATCAGATTTTGAAAGATTCAAATGCCATTTTTAACTTAAAACGTCATAATTTACATAAAATAAATGTCATATTATCTAAAGGTATATGACAGTGAGTCAAAGCTTTACGCAAACAAATTGTCAATGCAGTTTTTTGGAATTTATCATTGGTAGACATTTATTATCTGGACTTTAAGTTTCTCGTAATTAAATAAGTAAAGTAAATGCAACTTTTTTTAAATAAAACCAAACATGTACCGACAACTCACCCCCAATTTATGTTTAAATATAAAAATAGAAAACTCTAGAGAACCCCTTGCAGAAGAAGAACTTAAGATAATAATATTTAGCTTATAACCAAACTAACTAATCTCCGACTGTCTCCTTCTTGTCTTAATTTGTTCCCCATTAATCCTCTTTTCACATAAGAAGACTATTTTATTTCCCGAAATAAACAAAAGACTATTTCTTTTTTAATTGCTTTCTATCTATGTCTTATATTCTGTTTCTATATCGCTCTTGACATAGTCTAGTCATCGCAGTTTATTCCTTTTCTCTTATGTTTTCTAAGAGGATAACAATCTCATTTCAACCGGAAAACAACTATAATTCACCTCAAAGTCAACACACCATCACTATGCCATACCATACCATACCAAGCCATGCCAATGGCGTCTTTTAAGTTAAACATCTTTTCATTTCCGTCGTCACGATGACAACCCAAAGGACATTTTTGCAATAAAAATGAGAAAAAAAACTCAAAAACTCTTTTTCCCTATCTTACTCTTTAACTAAAAATCTGGATGGAAAAAAATGCATCAGCTCGGCATCACCAGTGAAGGAAATACTCGTACAACGTACATGTTAAAAAAAAAACTTCTCATGACGTTTCAACGAACGTAGGAATAATCCTTGGAGCTATGAAAACTCTTTTTCTTTTGATTATTTTTTTTTTTTTTTTGGTTTGAAGAAGATACGATGAGTTGGACTAACAAGGATTTTCTTTTTTCTTTCTTCTTTTTTAATTCGTAGTTCGTATAGGAACTACATACCTTAGGATAGAAAAAAGTAGAACATATTCACAAAAAAAAAAAAGACAAAAACCTCTGCAAGCTGAATAACTGTTTGTTCATGTATGATGATTAGTGAACGCTATTTGGAGCATTACCATCTTTACCTACATTTACTTTAGTTTTAAACTTATAATGATACTATATAATATAAGGAATAAAAAAAAATATTCCAACAATTTTTACATAAACATATTATATCAGGATTAAAAGCAATTTAAAGTAGAATAAACTTTTGACAGATTATGCTTTCTTGTCACTTGTCATTCATATCATTGCATTCTATAAAAATGTAAAGAACTTAAAATGAATACATGACGATTCCAACCTTATGTTTTGAAATATTTTGAAGTAAACGTAGAATTCTGGAGTATTATTCGTGATTTTGAATATTCTCTTGAAATTCTGTATAAATCTGACAATCTTACAATTTATTCTTAACAATTTTCAAAATGTTGAAACTAAAAACTGTTAACAAGTTTAACGATTCCGTCTAGAGATGCTTTTTCGAGTTCTTAAACATTTTTAACAAATCCAAACAACTTATTACTTTCGATTTAAAGAGAAATGGCTTTTAATTGTACCGATTTTATCGATTGCTCCGTCCGAAAACTATGAACAAGTTTTTTTTTTTGAAAACTTGGACTTAGCCACGATTTTACAGGTCGTTCGTAAGAATTATTTTTGAATTTTCACGAGTAACCAAAAACCGGTAGAACTCGTATTTCCTAAGAGCAAACGCACTCGTACATTAACAGTTGAAGAAAGCGCTACGACGAAATGTCCAAGCCGTCAATACGGCTCAGCGTTACCACTTTACTTCAATTGAAGTAGATCTAATTTTTTTTTTTTTCAAAATAAAATTCAAATCTACTTCATTTTTAAAGTCTCTGTTTAAATGTAGGTACTTCAATTTTATCCATAAAAGGCCAAATCTACTTCTCTTTTCTCTATATCACTCTTTTATGTAGTAGCAGAATTTCCATAAGAAATAAAGAAATATATAAACGTTCGGCACCTTACCTTTTGTTGTGCATGTGCTAAAGATAAATTAAAGCTCATTTTTGAAATCTACTTCCAAACTACATATGTAATATGTATGTACTTCGCTTTTTTCCTCAAATCTACTTCTACTTTTTTTGAAAAGTGGTAACGCTGATACGGCTCCAAGCTAGTCTTCATATTTTTTCAATTTACCTCCAAATGCCCAAATCTTAAGCCAGCTGAAATGTGATGGCTTAATTTTTTTACGATTTTAAAATTTACCAGAACTCTAAACGAGTCTTATAAGAAACTACTTAACCGCAACGAACGAAATCTAACCAACGAGTCTAACGATTCCATACGAGAACTTTTAACGAATGTTAAGACTCCGCTTTTGTGCGATTCCGCTCGAAGATTCTACACTCTAATATTGGCTTTTATTTTTTTTTCACTTTTTATTAAGTTCAACATAAAAAATAGGCTGGGTGCGACTTACCCTGATAACTTCCCATTTTGTATTTATTGTCGACATTTTATCATAATATAATTTTGTGATGATGTTTAAGTCGAAAAACAATTTTTGTCACTTTTCTGTAAATTTCAGTTTTATTTTTTTATTTTTCGTAAAAAAAAACTGTCAATTCTATATTTGTCAAAAATGTAGCATATGTTAACAATTGTATTTTGTGTAACTTAAATAAGCTTGAAGTCAATTTTGGGTGCTCATTTCGAGATATTAAAATCGAAAAACACTTTTTACCAACTTTTGATATAGTTTTTTGTACTTTTTTATTTTAAACTGTCCATTGAATTTCTTCGAAAATTTTACCAAATGTCAGGGACAGTATATTTTTTTAATAGTAAAAATTGTTTTAAAGATGATCTCATTTTCCCTTTATTGTATTCTTTAAAAAAAATAACGGTATGTTGAACTATATCCAAATTTTTACCAAACACGTATTACGTTGCAATCTACACAGTAAAATTTATTTGAAGTCAATAGCACTATCTGTTCCTGAGATATTTGTGATCAACTAAAATTTTAACTTTTTTTTTTAAACTGCTATTGTGAAAAAACCGCTTCCTTTCTAGGAACCATAAAATGTCGAGATTTGTCAAAAATTTCAATTTGACAAATCGGACGGATTACAATAACTCCCTATGGGAAGTTAAAAATTAAATAAAAGTTTGTATTACTCAAATGCTTAAGTTGATCTGATCTGATTGATTTGAACGATTTGGAGATTCCGTCGGAAAACTTTGAACGAGTTTCGAGACTCTGCTTTTGCTTGATTCCGCCTTAAAGCTCTAAATGAGCTTACAGTTATGCCTGAAATTATTGACAAGATTTTAAGGATTTAAAATTAAATTCTTAATGACTTTGTACGAATTTTCTCGAAGTTCTTTTTAAAAAAGATCTGCTATAAATTTGTTTTAGTTTCAGTTTCTTAAAAATACATTGAAATCAGTTTAAAAAAAAATTATTATTTGTTTCATATTTTCAACAACATTTAAAATAAGGCAAAGAGCATTTCAAAGCGAAAAAAAAAATTGGATTTGAGAAATCAAAACGCAGTGAACTACAAATTTAGTTGCAAGGACTTTTTCCTGGTATTGAAAAAAAATTGTTTGGTTGACAATTTTATTGATTTTTGTATGAAGTACCTACTTTTCCAACTTTAATTGAAAATGTTGACACATCTCCAGGTTTGAGGGGTCCTACAATCAAAATCGCCGTCCATGCGATTTTGTTAAGAACGAGCAGGAATATAAATTTCAAATAATTTTTGGTAAGTCTCAAAAATCTCACCAAAAAAATAATGCTTTGGACTTAAAATAAATTTTATTTTTCATATTATAAGTTTAAGTATTTAAAGAATTTATATGGACTCAATAAAAAAAATCAGCAAAATAATAATAATAATTAAGCGACTTACCATTTTTATCTAATAACTTAAACCTTCAGCCAAACTGCAAATGGCCTACTTAAAATTCACAACTTGTCAACTTTTAAGACTCATACCTATCACTGAAAAAAGAAGTAAAAGATAAATAATCAAATTTAAGTTGTGATATATTTTAGAATAAAATAAGTTATGTTATTAAATTATTTTACTTTATTTTATTTCATTTTATTTGCACTAAATTATTGATATACGGCAACGCATGGGTAGCGGAAAAATTGTTTTCTGTTTTTTAACTATCACATACCTTTTTTCCATTCGCTTCCACTTCAATTAATTCTTAAATATAATTTTCACTGTTTCACTTATAATTTTACACCATTAAATAATTTTCTTCACTTCACTTTTACTTTATTTTAATAAATTTATTTTTATTATTTCACTTCAACCGATCGCGGAACAATCCATTAGACTATGCGTACGTGATAAAGACGAGACAACTAATGACCTCTTCTCTTCTCTGTCCTTTTGCACAATTCAATTAATCTCAATTCTCAACTCAGCTTACTTTTGTTTTCTCACCACACACAAAAATTCAAAGCACAAAGCTAAGCGCTCAGCGCAGTGCAAGTGTGCAGGTGCAGTTTAGGTGCATGTGAGGTGAGTTGCAAATTAAATTATTGTTCTTCTCTTTCTGAGATTAATTTTTCAAAATGGTGGAAAGGAGAAACAGAAACAAAATGGTTGTTGGGTTTGGGTTTGGGTTTGGGTCTGGACTGGGTGTGGCCGTGTGGGTGATGCTGAATTGCTGATTTTGAGAGAAAGAGAATTTTGTTTGCCAATTTCATAGATGGGAAGGGAAGTAAAAACAGAATAAATGTAAATGTGTGGTGGTAGGTGGGGGTGTTTGGACGTAGTTAAATTTATTTGTGTTTGGGTGGCAGTGGTAATGATGGAGTACGTTTGGATTTGTGCTTCCCCTCTTGGTATTTGTTGTTGTTTTAAGTCAAGTTGTCAAGCGAAATAAATTAGAAGAATTAGAATTTGAGTTCAACATTTGTATTTACCTATTTGATTTATTTAATTTCTTGTAAATACATACGTACATATAATTCTATTCTATCAAATGTAAAAAATATTTCAAAAGTTCTTTAATGTAATAAATAACCATTTCTATCTTAGGTTTCTCATTTAAAAAACAACATAATTTTGACATTACCTGCTAACCGCAAAATGATAGTAATTTTTTCTTTTTTCAAATGTTTTTGAAACGATCGCCTTAAGAATTTGATTTTTGTTCTGAAGAATTTCCAGATACCTATTTTCAATTTATTTTGTACTCCGAAATAAGCCCACGTTATATCTTCGGAGGTGCATTGGGTAAGATACATACATATATTATGCAGACGTCAAAATATGCGGTTTGTCACAGACTTACTGCCAAACTAAAAAAGAAATGAAGGACTGTCTCCGATTTTGGTGTTACAAAGTGACGTTTTGAAACAAAGAAGTGAAAGGCCAACACGAGACTGGCATTTTCTGTTTTAATTTAACGTTAATTTTCTATAAAATCCTTTGTGAATCTTTTAAAGTTACGAGTATAACATCTTGAACAAAATTTTATTGGAGTCGATAACTTTACTCGTTCTTGAGATTTCGTCGACGTAAAATTGTATTTCGAAAATACCAACGTACGTGGAACATCTCTTTAAAAACGACGGATTTATATTCTAGTGCCCTCAATACGTCCAAATTTGAAAACAAAAATTATTTAAATTTGACAAATCGCACAGGTAACAAATGGGAATTTAATAAAACAGTATCGAAATAACAGCCTTGTGGAACACCGAAACTAAAGAACATTTTTTTTTCGTCAAAACAAATACAAGTTTTGTTAAACTGATTTTAAATTTACAATCAAAAAACAAAACTATTGTCATCACTCAAATGACAGAATGGACATCCTTGAATCTAGACAGATTCACACTTAAAATGAAATAACTCTCGCCTCCAAGCAAATTTTGTCAGTCGCTGTCAATAGAATGTACTACCTGTCTCCATTTTATAATATTAAATTCTTTCATTAATTTTAAAGGTCAATTTGTATAATATAAAAATAATGAAAACAAGTCAACAAAAGAAAATCAGTCGATTAGATTTCCTTTCCTTTCGTCATCTTCATAAAGACACAAAAAAAAAAACGAAATATTAAAAACATCTGCGCGGAAAATATTGTTTTTATTATTTCCCACCTTTTATTATTATTTTTTCCACAGTCCTTAAATATTAAGTATAAGAAGCAAAAGCAAAGTAAAAAAAAAAACAAAAAAATGAAACGAAAAAAGTCAAAAAACGAGTAAACTTTTAGCCGAAGTAATTGATATTGCGCGTTTCAGAGTGGCAAAAAGGTTTTTATTGAAAGCTTTTCACATTTTCCCCCCTTCTTCTTATTTTGATTTTCTTTTTTTTTTTTTGATTGTTTGTTTTGCTCAGGATATTGACTCAATTTGCAAGTTACGGTAGGTACATATACTTGTATATTGTATACTTCACTTGGGCGTGAGTTTTATCCCAATTTTGTCCTTTTTTCATTATGAAGGTTATCACAACAACAAGTCCTTGAAATTTAACCGAAGAAAAATATTGACAATGCTGAAAATTGTTGGTTGATTTATTTTAGGTATTATAATATTATTTTCAAGGTCCCATCATAGAGTTGTGGTCCTTTCTGTCGAAAAATTGAAGATAATTTACATAAATAGCTATACTCGTTATCACTTGAGAAGGTTGTTTCCTTATGATTGACATTTCATTTATTATGAGTAAAAATATACTTACACGTAAACACTCATAAGAAAGAGGTTAAGCTGTCACTTATACACGCTTCAATTTGGCTGTCAACTTGATTGATGTTTGGGCACGCACTTCAATTGCCTAAATTCATTTGAAAACCTGTTTCTTAACAAATTTTATTTGTGAATCATAATTTATATTCCTTTAAGGAAGGTTCATTTAAATTAATCATTTTGAATCAGTATGTATATGAATTAGATTTGAAGTGAGGTTGAATGGTTCTTTTGATTTCAAACTAATTTTATTGGTTTGACAGGTAAGGAGGCTTTAATGAATCTTTTGGGGTTACTAATTTTGACGTTTTATTACAGAAACAGGTGTTGGAAAAATGAAAAATTTAATGACAGTTCAAGATTTTCTTTCTTTTGTAATGCCTCTAGAAGCGTAGCTTTAGCATCAAGGATGTGAACAAAATTGTTATCCACGTTTATTTGACTTAAATGTGAAATTTACATTTTTAAGGTTCTGAAATTAAATAAAATAAGCAAGGTCGGTCACGCCTACTAATTAGAAAATTTTAAGTTAAAAAAAAAATGGTTTCATATATCTACTCATAATTTAAAAATTAATCATCTTTACTTGAAGGTGATTCAAGATTTGAACATTTATTAAACTTCCTTTTTCATTTTTGATAAAAAATGTATTCTCTTAAATTCAGGTTCATTGTGATAAACGAGTGTTTCTTTTTTAGTTCCTTCAACCAAAACAAATGTCCATGAAACAAAATAAAAAATATCTTCTTGTTTCATAAATTCATTAATTATTTACCCAAATGAGAGTTATAAATTCTTTAAATGGTTTCTTCTTGGATTTAAATCTTTCTTTTTGTTTTCATAATATTTCAAAATTTATATAAAATGATGGCGGTTATTTGGGACGAATAACCCCTTTTCAAGTGTATACAATTTCTAAGGTTTATTCAAACACTTTGAATGTATACATATACAAAAGTCAAAAAGTTATGAATTTCAGTTAATGGCTGTTGTTTTCAAAAGTAATAAGGTACACCAAACCAACCTAGTTTTTTTTTTCTTTGCATTTCCATAATTAGCCCAAGAGCAAAGTTATGATTGAAGTTTGAAAACAAACTTGCAAAAGTTGAAGTTGAAAATTTTATGAAATATTTATTCAAGGACATTGCCAGGATTTTTTTTTTTTTTGATTTTTATTTAAGGTAGAACTATTTTTAAGTGTTAAAATATTTAAAGTGGTCTTAGCAAAATAAGTTAGAAAATAAAATCATAATACTGGAAGAATATACTTCACTTAAGTGAAACTGACATTGTTACCAAATGTCAGTTCTTTAAAAGGAAGAAAAACAAGAAATTCGGTATAGTTAAACCTTAAACCTTGTTTGAATTAAAGTTGAATCTAATTTGAGACTACTGTTTCATTGAATATTCAATCACTTACTCTTAACTAGAAATTCAGCAATATTTAGTGGGTCATAATAATCAATAAAAAATTAATTTATATTTGATTGCCATTCTAATAAATATCCTGTACCTACAAATTGAAATATTATTTTAATCGTATTTTAGTTTTGCGTGACTGATAAGTAGTTATAATTGAGTTCATATCCTTGAAATACTTAAGTGCTCGTGGTTTTTATATGTACCTTGAGGTGTTTGGTAAATAAAATTCTATTTTAACTGTAAAAGTCTTTAATGCTTCCCTCATCCACAGAATTTCAATTCGAAGACATTCACAACATTTGCGAAATTAATAACCTTTCATTTTAACTGAAAACATTCCACCAAATGTCATAAAATAATCGTGCTTTGTTTTATTGGCTTCCGGTTTGGTTGAGTAATTTTAAAAAGAAAGAAAAAAAAACGACTAAAACCAACATTTCACATTATTTCACTTCGTGTGTAAAAGTTTTTCATAATAAAAGTATGAAACCTTTGCAGATTTTCCTCGGGTAAAAGTCGCAACAAAGAATTTAAAGCAACTCAACCGAAGGTAAATGCGAAAAAAATAACGACATTTCATACAACAACGGTATTTCAAAAAAAAAAAACTCAAAGAATTTATGACATAAGGTTAAATATACTTATGTATGTATATGTTGGTAACGCAATATGAACAACAACAACAAAAATGAAAAATTGTTCAAGAAAATTATCCTGCGATATGGGAATTTTAATTTGTGACAAATGGATAAATCAGGAAAAAATTATGATATCCAGTTGAGAGATTTTTATTAAATGCCGAACAAAATAATTATGAAATAATTGGTGTGGAAGGTGACATTTAAAATTATTTAAGGTTAATTTAATGTTTGTAAAATTAAAACACAAAAAAAAATATAATTATTTTTAATATTTCCCTTTTAAGAAACGGATTTGAATAAATTATAAAAAATAACCAGAAAATGTTTGTTTGAAGAAATTCATTTTATCAAGACTAATTTATTAACGACTATTTAAAGACTAATTAATACTCTTTAAATCATTGAGTAAAAACATTTTTGTGATTACTTTTATAATGTTTCTTTTCCACGTTGACACCAAATTAATATAAATTCCAAGAACATAGGAAACATGAGATGACAGATTCAGATTTAACTAATTCATGACTAATTAACGGCAAATTATATGTCAGTAAAGACTCTTTATTCTTTTCCGTTTGGGAATGTTTTTCTAAGCTGAAAAAAAATGGAAAAGTAGCAAGAAAACATAGGAAAAAATGCTCGATTAATTTGAAATTAAAGTAATTAATTAACACTTAATTAACTGTAAAACATCCATACGAACATATTTTTGATTAGTTATTTTGGCCTTCTAGATTTTGCTGATATTTTGTTTTGTTTAGAAATTCAGCAGCTCTAAAAAAAACTCACGTTAGACAAATGTCAAAATTTGTAACCATTTGTAGTTTGAAGTTTGAAATTCATGTCGTGTGAATGCTCTTGAGGTGACTTTTTTTGACGTTACATTACCTATTTCATCTCACTCCCACTTATTTTTAAAGAAATTAAGAAATGTCTACCTCACTTCTTTATCTCTTTTTAAACAACGTAGTGTGAACGAGATAAAATGATAAGACATCAAAATGACATTTGACATTTAAAACTTTTAACTTTGCTCTTCCATTAATATTATTTTATAATTTAATCCTTTTACAGTGTCAAATTTAAGGCTCCTTATCGTTATCATAAACAGCCTAGATACAATCGAAAACCAAGACGAACAAAGTATCTACTCTCAGGATTAAAATATCCCCCCTGATGACATTACAATCAAGGAACAACCTTTCATCCCTGGACACAGCCATCAGGTAAAGTACTAATTATACAAATGATGTCCTTTCTCAAAAAATAAGAACTAATTACCAACAATTAAAGCCCATCCAAGGGGGAGTTGCTTTATATCGTAAAAGGGCTACAAAGTTTCATCATGAATTTACATTAGTGATTCTTTTAAATAATTAAATTTACGACTAAATACAATTTATCTTGCTGCTACATTAACATCAAAATAATATGTATGTAGGTAGGTGTAGGCCAAAACAATGTTAACCTCGTTTATTCTCCGAAAATACTTGTCCCCCTTTCTCCAAAAAAAAACCGTTGTTGTCTTCTGTTTTTTTGGTTAACTTATTTGTTATTTGCAAAAACAAGGGTCACAAACGGTCTTTTCGGTTGTCGTTTAAGGTTAACCAAAAATCTCAATTTGTTTTTGGTTGGTTACATCCAGGGATAGGGAATAGGTTCCTATACTCGTATATTATGTTGCCTAGTGCTTAAACAGGATGAAAGTTTAAGAGATTAATACGCTTCACTCTCTGTTGTGGAAAAGAACCTTAATTAAGCGCAAATGAGTGTTGTGCAATACATGAAGGTTTGGCAATAAAAAAATCATAAAACACCATGTGTATCGTTAACCTCCTAAAAATAAACCAAAAACAAACACAAGAAAAAAAAAACGATTAATTTTATCAATGCTGGAGAGTGTTTTTGGGCCGAGGATTAATCTTGATTTAGAAGTTAACCCTCCATTTGAAATAAGGACTTTTACTACACCATGCAATACATATCTGCTATATATGAACGTGTGTGTGTTTAATGGTTAAGGATTTAAGATTTATGTACGTATTTTTGTACCAAAAGGTAAGTAAGGATTTCAAGTTGAAACATAAGGTTCATGGACTCACAATCTCGCAGATTCTCGTACTCGTACTTTATACGCGCAAACTTTGTAATCAAGTTGTTTTATCGTCATATTTTGACGTTCGTTGGTTATGTGAGTGTGTGTTCTTTTGTAATTTTTTTTTGAAATTATGGATTTATTTTTTCTTGACATCATCCCTATAAACCGTCTTACATTACTTTTCGAAAAAAAACGAACGAACTTAAAGAGAATCCCAAGAATCCGATGGCACACTAACTTAATTAAACAAAGTTTACCTTTTCGATGTGCTACGCTTGCTGAGCCCTAACTCCGTCATCTTCTTTTCGTGTGTCTTGATAATATTAAGTGATTGTTTGATTTTTTTAATTTTCTTTGAGATTATTTTTACTTAGTTCATCATATAAAAAATGCGACTTGCTTATAATTTTCAAGTAAAGTACATTTTCAAAAGGAATTTGAATACAAGAGTTGCTATGTGATTTTGCGGGTTTGATGTGAAACTCATTATCAAAATTATTGAGGATAAAATTATACCAAGAATTTATGTTAGATATTCCTTTGATCTGAAATTTTTTTGGTATGAGATTTACTCAAGACGATCATCAGACAGTCTTGTTTTTTGAAAGGGGGTTTGTAGATGAATATAACATGGGTTTTCTTTTAAAAAATGATGTATAAAATAAACGCAAAGTTATGAAAAGTATCTACTCTTTTAAGCGATATTCACATTGAGGCGACAAATTTAATTGTAAATCATTTTATCTCACTCCTTCTCTTACAATAAATAAGGAATATATTGACCTCATTTACATATGAGCTCTCTTGACACAGCAATCAAAAGAGAGTGAGATAAAATGAGTTATCTTGTGGGCTTATTAATTGCAGTGAATTGACAGAACTAATACCAAGCTTCAATTTTACTACAATTTTCTACAATCATCAGTTAAGATCTTCACAAATGAATAAATTGATGTCAAATGGCATCTTTTTAAATTTAAAATATGGAACGGCACCGGAGTTTCCTTGTGTTGGCTAAAACACATTAATTTTTTTTTTGAATCTGTCAAAGAGTTTATTTTAAGTTGACAAGTAAATTTTCAAATTTTTTCTATGGCAATTTTCAAAAAGTTGTGACGGCAACACCGTCACCGATTACGAACAAATCAAGTAGGTATGCGTTCAATGTACAAACTTTTTTTCTAACAATGCACTCAAACTTGTATTGAACGCACCCAAAACCAATTTCAACTGTTATATTCCAGATATGTCAGCAAAAACTTGAGGTAAGTTTAGGCAACTAACTGTTATAATGTTAGCTACTAAACAACTCTGTCCAACAGACAATAATAATAAATAAGACTGGTCTTTCTTTAGACCTTTTATAATAAAGTTATTCTGGGAGTTCCATTTAATTCCTATAACTTCTTTTGTGCCTCAACTCTAAAGATCTCAATTTTATTCAAAGCGAACAGCATATTATTTCAGCTAATTTGTGAATCTTAAGAGTGACAAACTTCACCATAAAGATAAACCATACTCGTATATAACACTAACGGATAAACTTTAAACCCATTATTTAGTTTAGTTGGTTGGTATAATCCCATTTGTTCTACACCATCATCCATCACCATGCCAAGGGCAATATTTTTGCATCTAGTACGAGTCGAGTACCTACATATATAGAAATTCTCACTCTCCTCTGTCCCTTCCCTGTAGTGTTAAGAAAGCAGTTCCTAAACTTGAACGTGTTTAATGTCATCTAAATCTTCATAGTTAGTCGTTTTTGTTGTATATAGTGAAGATGGTTGTTCTTGTTGTTGTTGTTCATATGGTTTTGTACAGCAGTGGCATATTCGTTAGATGCATCCTTCCAGCCCCTGCATTATAACCCAAAGGCACCACGGTTGTGCTTTTTCCGTTTAACTTAAGGAACTTTCAAATGAGAGAATAATATTCAACTCGCAGAGCGCTCGTTTCAACTTTACACGCTCTGATGGTTGCATTTATTCAACAAAAAAAAATAAATATATTTCTTGGCAAATTCCTTTGGAGACTTGATACTTCGTTTCCTTCGTCCTTCCACAAGAAAATGACAAGACTACCTAGTACCATCTACATGTGAGTGTATGTCAGACAGTAACAGTAAGAGAAAAAAAAACTCACATCCGTTTTTGAAAGACACAGCATGAGCGCGGGAAATCTGATGGAAGACTTAGCAAGATTCATATGAATTCCCAATGGTTGTAAATTAGGTGGATTTTTTTTTTTGTTGTTGTTTAAGATTAACATTTTTTACTTTGAAGCTTGACGGAAACATGTTCATAAAGAAAGAAATGAGATTCACATGAAATTGTGTCAATTAAAGTTAAAATTTCGTGTTATTGATACGGTTGTCACAGTAATGACATACGTCAATAACATACGCAACGTATCTTCTTCAAAAGTAGAAGTAATAACCCAATTGGATCGTTTAGATTCTGTCAATTTATGAAGGTCATGTTAATTTGCCTGTTTTTTTATTTTCCTTTACTTTGAAGACAATCAAACATGGCAAATTATATAAAGTGGTTCAGACGATGACATTTAGAACGCTCCCATTCCACAAGTTGGTAGTGTTTACATTTGACTCTTTTTAGGCGAATCATTTTGATGTGTAAAATAAAATTAAATTTGAATTATGTCCTTTTGTCCTTCCATCCTTTTAACATATTATTATAAATTACTTTGACATATTACTTAATCAACTAAATTGTTTCATATGTATATCAATAGAATTGTCATTATGATTCATGTTCATCTAAGAAAAAATAACGAATCCAATAACTTGTTGCTTTACATTTTTTGACACTTGAGTTCACATGAACATACGATGACTTTTATAAAAACAGGGTGTTTTGTCCTATGGCTCTTTTTAAAACATCAAACTCTTGACACAGGATTGATGTCAATTGTGTACGATATTTGGATTTTCGTAACTTGTTGTTAATTGTTGTAAACTGAAAACTTAAATAAAAATAAAGTAGAAATTAAATAAAGTATTCTACGGAAAATTATGTAAGCACACTCCAACTTTGACTTGTCAATTAGGTACGTACTTATTAGCACTTTTGAAAAGTAACCTTGGAACGCAAATTGACTTTGAATATGAAGGAGTATTTGTTTTTTATTTTTCGTACAAGGTTTACTTTTCACTTTGAATTAATAACTCATACATACTTCCTTCCAATGCCAATAAATCAAGCCATGAAGCTCAATTTGGATATAATTTCCATTAAAAAATTAAACCTTCTCAAAGTATATACTTTACTTACATAGGCAGCCATCATACCCTCTCGTTAATTGAACGAACTCATGTCCTTCATTTCACGAAACAATAATTTCACATTGCACGAAAAAGTCATAAATAAACAAAAACACTTCCTCTCGGTTCGGTGTTTCCATTTTCACTCTCACTCGTCCAACATTTTCATCAGAAACAATTTTATTTTTTTTTTTATTTTTTTTGAAACAAACCAAGAGTTGAAAAGAAACTCGAAGGAAATAAATTTCAGTCAGTAACTGAACTGAACCGATGTAATGCGAAGGCGAACCATTTCACGACAACAACGACGATGACGACGACGACGCGGACGAACGGACGGAATGCATAAATAAAAGGTCAGGTTTTATGATCCTCCCATTCCTTACATATTTCACTTTTCAACCAAAAAAAAAAGTACGTCCATACATACCTGCTATGTATATTTACATAATGAACATGAAAAATTGCTCCTGTTCCTTGGAGGACAAAGTTTTAATATCGTGACGAATGGCTGTCAGAAATGGAAATAAACATTCAATGAAGGCGGAATGCGGATATGCGAAATACGGTGGAGGACATTTTGCATTAATAAATCTTTAATTAATATTTTATGTATTTTGTGAAGTTTTGAAAATCAAACGGTTGGAATAAATTACGGAGCTCATAACTAATTGTAAGGAAATGTCCAGAATTTAAGGGCCGCAAATTATTCTGTCAAATGCGTTGCAGTAATAGATTCGTTTGAGTCAGACTTACATATAAAAGCGAACAGTTATTTTGCAAAACTGCACTTCTTGCCTATCGGTTTCTTAATGTGGACTTCAAAATTTTGAAAGGTAATAGCAGGCGTATTGTCAAAGCTGTCAGATTGGCTGTATTTTTTCAGTAGTTTTGTATTATCAACTGCTATATAGCTAGTGCAGCATTCAAGTGAATAAAACGATAAAACTAAGTTTTCATTTATCACCAGCACAGCTGTCATTGTGTCATTATTTTTGTCGAGGGAAACTTTGCTGTGCTATGTACTCAGCATGTGAATAAAACAATGCTAATATTCTAATTATTTGTGATGAATTCGGGTCCACTTCCACTGGTTCAATAAAAGATCAACCCATAGGTACCGGTAAGAAAACGAAACAGAAGATTTTTAAAAAATGTCTGCACTGCCAAGTCTCTCACAAGAATTCGGGATTCCACAAAAGAACACTGTCATGTGCGAATTTTGGGCTAGCTATGTGACAATAACATCATAACTATATCTTTCAGAATGACGTTTGAGGTCCATGCCATCACTTCACCGTCAACTTATATCGCCATAGATTTCTTAAGTGTGCAGGATTAAAAATATTCACTCAATCAATTGATCTTAACAAAAGAATAAAAAATGTTCTTGTTAAAATTCATTTTTCATTAGACTTTGCTTTTGACATTGAGCTCTATTAACTAAATATTGCTCCAAAAATTCACTAGAAATATTGAATTGACAGCTTGAGCTTATTGACATTTTTATGTAATAGGCTGTATGGTATTTGCAGCAATATTTTTGGTTTAATCTTATAACCAATTTCAACTTAAATCAAAATTTAGGGTTCACTCACTCAAGCGCTCAATTTTAAATTGTGATATCTAGAAATCAATCAAAAATATTTGCTGTCACTTTTGACGTTAAGTTGAATCACTGATCGATCTGTTGGGGCGCAATGAAAAAGTCAGCTGGAGCTTTGAAATTGCATTAAATGCAACTTTACCATCAGAAGGCTGCAAATTAAAAAGAACATTTCTGACAGATCTGGTTGGTTGCCAGTTGTCGGACCGATGATGAACTTAAAGCCCCTTTTAGACGATCAATTTTCAGTTCAGTTATCAGTTTATTTTTCAGTTTAACTGTCAGTTCAGTTAAAATGAAACTCAGTTCGGTGTTCAGTTCATAAATTTAACTCAGAACTGAACTGACAACTGATTGGAATTTCATCAGTTTCAGTTAAACGTTTCAGTTTTAGTGTTTAGACATCAGTTTACCTGAAAGCTTAACTGAAACTGAACTGATCGTCTATAAGGTCTTAATGGGCAATATAATCGACCGTGAATAGACTATGTATTCTAAGTTCAGTTGTCTAAAACATCTAAATTTTAAATCTAAAATAATTTAAACTAGAAAATACCTGATTTACAAAAAGTAGGTTGTATGAGATGTTCAAACTTTAACAAGTAGGTTAATAGTGTCAGTACTGGTTTAGTGCTCAATCCATAGTTCAGATATTTCAATTTAAGAGATGTTCACAGTTTGAAGTATAGTTGATGTCAATTATGAATTTAAACCACGGTTGAATTTCAGTTTAGCCAAACCGTTGAGTTAATTTTGAATTCATTTAAAAAATAATGTTGCTGAATAAAATGTTATGATCCTAGAATTTTTTCCAATTAAACTAACATTTCCTAAATTATAATTGTTTTCTTATTTCGATTTATAAGCCACGTAAAGCCTCGAAATACAAACCTAAAGCTACGAGTACCTATCAATCGGCTTGCCATCCCAGATGCCTTTGGCTTCAACATAACAATCCTTTGCCTAAGCTATTAAAAGGAAGTCAAGGATATTCCATGTTGTCGATTTATGAATCAACAAATATTTATCCTGCAATCAAACTTTAACCTTTGACCTTTATGAAGATACTTAACCTAGACCATGAATTCCAAATTCATAAACATCGCCACCAGAAGCGGAAGGAGTAGTGAGTGGCGAAAATTACTCTATCGTCAAAGTATAGTTTATTATTTCATTACACGTGCCAGTGCCTAAGTGCCAAAGGTTAAAAGTAATAACAACAACAACAATAACAACAACAACAACAACAACTGACACTCAAGTTCCAAGCGATATTGGTTCATTTAATGATTTATGACTCGAGGCCATGAGTTAGTTGAGCTCGTTCGGGTTCGGATTCGGATTTGGATTGGAAGAAATATGGACACTTGAAAGTTCAATAAGGTTTATGGATTTTTCCTTCTTTATTGGATTGTAAATCGGTAAATTGGCATATTCAAAGTTGGCTTTTGTTGTTTATTCAAAGTTTCTTTATACTGTTCCTCCCCGTTCTGGCTGATGGCTCTAAAATCTTCAGAATGATTTGAATTGAAGTTAAAGTGAATTGAGTTTTTATTTCCTTTGGAATTATGATGATTGTGAAGAGGATTAGAATATTGATGAAATAATGTTCAATTGGATTTGAAAAATATAAATGACAAGGAGCATTTAGATATTATTATGTTTGTTGTGTGTGGGCTGAAAATTGAATTTGAATTCGATTCATAAGTTGAACTGAACTTTGTCATTCAAATTGAATTAAATAATGGCAGTTGAAAAAGTGTGGGCTTGATATAATAAATTGATACGATTTGAGGAATGGGAAATTCTTTGGTTCTTATAAGGTGAGTCTTTATTTCGCACTTAAGAAAACACTTTGAGCTTGAAATTTTGTTTTATTCTATCAAACAAGTCATTAATATTCTATAGCGAAAAAGTTGCATAAAGACACATGTATTTCTAGTACAAATCATTTTGAATTTTCTCCCATGCCTTGAGCCTTTGCTTAGGTGTTTTGGCCATTGTTATTCTTGAATAGGGACCC
Source organism: Scaeva pyrastri (assembly GCA_905146935.1). Taxonomy (NCBI): domain Eukaryota; kingdom Metazoa; phylum Arthropoda; class Insecta; order Diptera; family Syrphidae; genus Scaeva; species Scaeva pyrastri. The sequence goes on along the minus strand of LR989927.1, from coordinate 23,902,603 downwards.
AAGGTTTGGTATCCTTTTTGAAAATATCGTAAATATCCTAAATGTTCGAGACTTCTTACAGCTGTTTCAATTTGAGACTCAAGGTCACCGTTTGCGAAATGTCTAAATATAAAATTAAGAACTTGTAAAAATGTATATTCTATACATTTGAAACTTACTCTTGTTGTAAAATTTCAACCAAATCGTGTTGTTTTAATCCATTTTTATATTTTGGATGATCTTGGAACATTCGAACGACATCCAAAACAAACAGAAGCACGTGAATGTGGTAAGGGTTTTTTAAAGTTGGTCCATTCGATGAATTCATAATTTTGAAAAAGTTTTAAAATATCTGCGAGGGTTTTTTATGTGAAAAAAAAAAAATAGAAAAAATATAACACGATATTCACGCTCGACAAAATAAAAATATTAAATATTTGACAGTTAGATTTATAAAATTAAACATAAAATTTATTTGACTGTACACAAGTTAAAATAATCTCGTTTATTACTGAAACCAACACAAGCTAAATCACACAAAAATGACAGCAATTAACTGTCTGCAATAACGTCATTGTCAAAAATGCAAAAATTATCAAAAGTCAAGAGTTTTGTATCAGGCGACGTAATGCAAGCTTCTGTGCCTTACTTAGTTAGCTATCAGAAAACTGTTATCCCTTAAAGCTTTGTTTGAAGTTGACGGGAAAGTAGACCCAGAAAAGATTTTCTTAGTGTCAAGTGAATTAGGGTCAAAAAATAAGCTGTCTTAATTTACTCAATTTGAAGTTGAAGTTCAATGCTCTGCAATGTTTTAATCAAAATTTTGCCTACTCTTGACTTGCTAGCTGTCAAAAAATCGCAATCAAAAACATTTTTTTTAACTGAACTAGAATGTTGCGCCACTAAGTTTTACAATTGACATTTTGAAGAACTCTGTCATTTAATTGGTTCATACGTCTTTTGACCGGCCAATCATCATTTCTTTCTTTTTTTTATCTTTATTACTGAGTAATTTGAGAGTTTTCAAAAAATGGCCATCGTTTAAATATTAAATTTATTATGATTTGACTTTATTTTTAAATTTTATAAACTTGAGCATTAATGAAAATAACGCAAAAATCCAGTTTGGAGCTATTTTATACTTCTGTGATAGTTGTTAATAAAAAAGTAGAAAAAACCGTATCTATTTCATACCAAAACCCATAAACCCATTTTTTAACGAAAGTATGAAAAAAAAACGTCAATAACATACTCTCTGTCAAATTGACTATCGACAATTTTTGTTTTTACAAAAATAGAAAAATCATTTCCACTCTCTGTCAGAGTATAATTAAAATGAATGAAACTCATTCCAATTCAAAATAACCTTATAAATAGTTGATTTGGTTTTTATGCAAAATAACATAATTTCGTTCCTATAAAAATTCTTACAAAATCAGTCTCATCGTGTAACCTCAGTTTATAAATTCGAACATAAAAGTATTCTTCGTTTTTTCTACCTGGCAATACCCCTTTGAAATGTTATATCGACTAATCAGAAAAAAGATGGCGAATACGGGTGTATTGCCGTTCGTACGCGGCGTTGATTTCACTACAAATGACTTCAGTGTGAGTGTTTAAATTAATAAATTTATCGTATTTTCGTAATTTAATATTTTTCCAACAAACTAAAATATAAATTCACATCGAAAAACCTGCCAAAAGCCCATAAATTAGTGTTTAAAAGTTCACCTTGCCAATTGGATGTGTCACCATTTTTATCTCTCTTCAATGTCATCATGACATTGGACTTCGAAAATAGTAAAACGATAAAAAAAAAACAAAAAGAAAAAGTGGCAGCCATCTCTTTTTTTCGTTTCGAAATTCGTGGTGGTTTAGTTTTTGTTTACAAACAAATTTCCTCTTTGTTTTGATTGCAATTGTTTTGTTTTTATTTTATTGATGATTTTGATTTTGATGTTGTTTATGTTTTTGGCAGGGTGACAAGTTTCCAAACGCCCTACGCTTGATGACCCGTGTGCAATGGCTCAAGCTAGATCGCACACATCTCAAAGAGATTCCCGAAGAAATGGGAAATCTGCACAAACTTGAACACCTCTCTATGAAGAACAACGAGCTGGAGAAGCTGTTTGGCGAGCTGACCGAATTGGGGTGTCTCAGATCGTTGAACCTTCGTCACAACAACATCAAGAGCAGTGGGATTCCACCAGAGTTATTTCGGCTGGACGAATTGACGACCCTCGATTTATCGCACAACAAACTCAAAGAAGTTCCCGAGGGCCTGGAGCGGGCCAAGAATTTATTAGTTTTGAATTTAAGCCACAACCAAATCGAAACCATTCCTACAGCATTATTTATCCATCTAACCGACCTGCTGCTCCTCGACCTGTCGCACAACAAGTTGGAGACACTGCCTCCTCAGACCCGACGTCTGGCGAATCTTCAGACACTGATCCTGGCGGATAACCCTCTGGAGCTATTTCAACTGAGACAACTGCCTTCGTTGCATAATCTTGAAGTCCTCAATATGCGGAACACACAGAGGACGCTCCTGAATTTCCCTACAACTCTGGACAGTCTGTCGAATCTGGCCGAGTTGGATCTGTCACAGAACTGCCTGCCCAAAGTCCCCGACTGCCTGTACAACCTGCCAAATTTGAAGCGCCTTAACTTGAGTGACAACGAAATCACAGAACTGTCATCGGGAGTCGAGTTCTGGCAAAAGCTGGAGACCCTTAATCTCTCCCGGAACCAACTGACAGCCCTACCATCGGCTATTTGTAAGCTGTTCAACCTAAGACGCTTGTATTTAAATGACAACAAATTGGACTTTGAGGGAATTCCCTCGGGAGTCGGGAAGCTCTGCAGCATGGAGGTGTTTTCAGCTTCGAACAACCTCCTGGAGATGGTCCCAGAGGGCCTGTGCCGGTGTGGATCACTCAAAAAGCTGAATCTGAGTTCAAATCGGTTGATTACCCTGCCCGATGCCATCCATTTGTTGTCAGACCTCGACCAGCTGGATCTACGCAACAATCCGGACTTGATAATGCCCCCGAAGCCGACGGAGATCATCAAAGGCTCTGGCATCGAATTCTACAACATTGATTTCTCGCTGCAAACACAGCTGCGTTTGGCCGGGGCTAGTGTCCCACCCTCGATTCCGGCCAATGGCACTGGGAAGGATCCCATCGCCCGTAAAATCCGCCTTCGTCGCGGCCTTCGCAACGATGGACCCGACCAGGATTCTGCAAAGATTCTCAAGGGCATGAAAGACATAGCCAAGGAGAAAGACGACGCCACCAACAACACCTCCTCGTGGAATGGTGACGATGGCAAGCCCGAGAGTCTAAAGCCCAAACGCTGGGATGAATCACTAGAGAAACCTCCACTCGACTATTCGAAGTTCTTCGAAAAGGATGACGGTCAATTGCCAGGCATCACGATTTGGGAAATCGAGAACTTTTTGCCAAACAAAATTGAAGAAGTGGCTCATGGTAAATTCTACGAGGGAGATTGTTACATCGTCCTAAAGACGAGCTTGGACGATTTGGGTCAGCTGACATGGGAGATATTCTTTTGGATTGGCAACAATGCAACCCTGGACAAACGGGCTTGTGCGGCTATTCATGCTGTGAATCTGAGGAACTTTTTGGGTGCCCGATGTCGAACAATTCGTGAAGAACAAAGTAAGTTTAGCCACTTTTAGCTACCACTTATAGTAATAAATGTGTGTCCCCTTTCAGATGACGAATCAGAGGAATTCCTGGCACTCTTTGATACCGATGTAACCTACATCGAAGGCGGCAGGACGGCAACAGGTTTCTACACAATCGAGGACATGCTGTACACCATCCGTTTGTACCGTGTCCACGCAGCCGGTGCATCGATTCACCTAGAGCCAGTGGCTGTTGACTTCAATTCCCTAGATCCACGATATGCATTCGTGTTGGATTGTGGACAGAAGATGTTCCTCTGGTATGGACGCTGCTCAAAGAACACTCTCAACTCGAAGTCACGCCTCATGGCAGAGAAGATCAACAAAACCGAACGCAAGAACAAGTGTGATATCATCGTTGAGATGCAAGGTAAGTTGTTTCTATTCCATGACGAGATCACATTTTATGTGGTGACTTTGTTTGTATCCAATAGGAGATGAAAGTACGGAATTCTGGGACCAGTTGGGTGCTGATCCGGAAATTGCGGCCACATCAAAGATTCCCCAGCATGTGTCGGAGAATTTCGTTCCACCCATTCCGCGTTTGTATCAAGTTCAACTCGGCATGGGCTACTTGGAACTACCTCAGGTCGAAATTCCCGAGCAGAAACTCGTCCATACCCTGCTCAGCAGCAAGAATGTCTATATTCTCGATTGCTATGCAGATTTGTTTGTGTGGTTTGGCAAGAAGTCGACACGTTTGGTCCGCGCTGCAGCGGTAAAACTATCGAGAGAGCTCTTCAATATGATCAACCGCCCAGAGTATGCGCTGGTCACCAGAGTCCAGGAGGGAACTGAAATTCAGATCTTCAAGTCGAAGTTCATCGGCTGGGATGAGGTAATGGCCGTTGATTTCACTCGAACAGCCACTTCGGTGGCAAAGACCGGAGCCGATTTGACCATTTGGGCGAGAAAGCAAGAAACCAAGTCAGATTTGGCAGCCCTGTTTATGCCGCGCCAAAATCCAATGGCTCTTAGTGAGGCCGAACAATTGGAGGAAGAGTGGAACTATGATTTGGAGGCAATGGAAGCGTTTGTTTTGGAGGGTAAGAAGTTCGTGCGTCTGCCGGAGGAAGAACTCGGCCACTTTTACACTGGCGAGTGTTATGTGTTCTTGTGTCGTTATTGTATTCCTTTGGAGGACGAGGGCGACGACGCTCCCGAAGACGATAATCGAGCCCCACCAGACGAAGAGATCCAGTGTGTAGTTTACTTCTGGCAGGGACGAAACGCCGGCAACATGGGCTGGTTGACATTCACCTTCACTTTGCAGAAGAAATTCAAAGCGATGTTTGGCGAAGAACTCGAGGTGGTTCGCATTCACCAACAACAAGAGAATCTGAAATTCATGGCCCACTTCAAGCGCACATTCATCATACACACAGGCAAGCGGAAGGACAAGCAAAAGACTCCCGACGGCAAAGCTGCTGTGGAATTCTTCCACCTTCGCTCGAATGGTGGCGCATTGTGCACAAGATTAATACAAATCCAACCGGATGCGGTAAATTTGAATTCGGCTTTTTGGTAAGTTGGAGAAGTTTGTGTACTTTTTTTTGGGTGATTTTTATCTAAGATTTTATTTTTTGTTGTAGTTATATTCTTTATGTACCGTTTGAAACAGAAGATGAATCACAATCGGGAATTGTTTATGTTTGGATCGGATCGAAAGCTGCTCCCGAAGAAGCTAAGCTTATACAAGATATCGCTGAGAATATGTTTAATAACCCTTGGGTTAGTCTCCAGGTGAGTCATAATTTGTGTTTGTTTTATTTTTAATTCAAAATAAGGAAAGTCAGGGATATTATGTGATTGTCGTTTGATTTGGTTCAGACACTTTTCCATAAGGTTTTTTTCACCTCAAGCCTTTTTCGATTCGATTAAGTAGAATTAAGTAGATCAACGAGCTCATCTAGGTTCAGGGTTATTTATGTAGGACTGCAATATATAAAACGAAAATCAAGCATTGGGACACATTTTGACCTTTAATAGTTGGTTATATCGACATAACAAAACTATTGAAATCTCATTGAATTAGCACTCATAAACAGGATACAGGCGATTTTTAAGAATTAGTTTTTTTAAGTATAGTAAATTTATATTTTTTATGAATTCCTGGTAAATTTTTATGCACTGTGGTTTTAATGGCCATTTTAAGGGTAAAACTCATAACCCCTTATCCAATTAATGGATAAGTATCAGCTAATTTAAAATAAGATTATAATCTAATTCGTTCTTAGACTAATGTCTTAAGTTGCTGACTTTGATCGATTGATGGCTTGAACCCTAAGTTTTCGGACTTAGTCAAGATTATACAACTTTAGAATTATCTTTTTTGGATTCGGTTTCTCAATTCTTTTCTATCGCACAGAAAAACAAGAAAATAAATACAAAGCTTATTTGACTTTACTCTTTGGCGATGCTAAGCTTTAACTTAAAATCTTTCATGAATATACTCTTCGACCTTAAAAAGCAGAATCTTAAGATTAGAGCTTTAAAATCGAGGATTCTTCCTAAATTTCGGTATTCACTTCACTTTCCAATCTCATCCATTCCTTGTTGATTCGTTAAACGTTTTGTTAATTTTTTTCGTAGACTAATATCTTTATTATTTAATTTAAATACAATTATAAACAATTATTATCAATTGAAGATAACAGACGGAAAATGTCATCATTCGAAAATAAGTTATCTTTCTGACAATTTTTTTTGTAAATAGACAACTATCAAAAAGTTCTCTTTATTCAATTTTATGACGAATTCCATCGTAATCGGAAAAAATGTGAAACAAAGGATTTCTTATGATTAGTTCATTGGTTCATGAATTTCATCGTAATCCGAAACACTTTTGATAGTTTTTCTCGGGATTCACAAATGTTTCCGATTACAATGAAATGAATGCCTTGCATGAATCAATCATAAGAAATAATTTATTTCATTATGTTGGTTTGGATCTTCTGTGTACTTTGATATTAACTAAAGTAAAAGAAGAACTCCTATCTTTTCGACATTAGAAAATGTTTATATGTATGTAAGTGTTAAGTGAACCACAGACCACAACTTCTATCAACATAGAATTGAAAAAGTGTGAAGAAAGAAAACAATAAATTTAACTGGTAATTGAAAAACTGCTTAAAAAATTAATTCAAAAAACAAAATCAATCTCGACTGTGTTAAGCACCAATCAACAAAAAAATATGTTTTTAAACGTTTCAAATTGATAAAAATAAGAAATATCCGTCAACTGTGCAAATGCTTTGAAGGAGAATTTAAACAGGATAAGAAGAAAAACAGAACCTCTTTTCCAGCTACCTCAAGATTCAAGAAACAAAGTAACAATTTTTATTCTGCGATTTCGATACGTAGAAATATCCTAGGATTCAGTATACGATTGATTTTATTTTTAGAATCGTTGAAAGGCAGTTGTAAACTAAGCTAAAGACAAATCTGTTTATAGTGAAGAAAAAAAGCAGTGACTGCACCAAGTAGCAGTGTTATCACTTACGATATCGCGAGTCCCAATATCAGTATGACTGCTCATATTGAAGAAGAATTCCCTATCATATCAACGTGGTTAACAAGAAACCTAAACAATTTCAAAACCTTTCATTAAATTCATCCATCCATCAAGCTGTCATTTCAGTTAAATTAAGTTATCGAACAAGATTTTGTGGTGGTGGAAGATCTCATTGTCAAAAATGAAATAAAAAAAAAAAACTCAACATTTGTTTTGCAGATCTTAAACGAAGGCGAAGAACCAGAGAACTTCTTCTGGGTTGCTCTAGGCGGCCGTAAACCTTACGACAAAGATGCCGAATACATGAATTTCACTCGCCTATTCCGTTGTTCCAATGAGAAAGGTTACTTCACAGTTGCCGAAAAATGTTCGGATTTCTGTCAAGATGATCTAGCCGATGATGACATCATGATTCTGGACAATGGCGAACAAGTATTCCTGTGGCCCGGTTCGAGATGCAGTGAAGTTGAAATAAAACTCGCTTATAAATCGGCACAAGTAAAAAAAATATTCAAAATCAAACAACATAGATTAATTTTATACATTTAATGATTTGATTTGATTTGATTTTTTGTTTTTTATTATTAACATTTACTCCAGGTATACATTCAACATATGAGGATCAAACAACCAGAAAGACCGCGCAAACTCTTCCTCACCCTCAAGAACAAAGAATCAAAACGTTTTACGAAATGTTTCCATGGCTGGGGTGCACACAAGGCTCCGCCTGAATAGTGAGCTTCAATAGCGATGCATATAATTATAATTTAATATCATTATTTGTTTCGTTCTTTGTCATTACTTTTTTTCTTTTAAATGTTTATACAATATTAACAACGTACTGATACACTTTTACATGTAACTTATTTAAAATATATTATAATATATAAATATCATAATAATAAAATGCTAATAATTTTGTTTTTATTTTTTACTTCTGCAGTATATAATAATAATGTATACAATTATAATACACACCGATGTCATGAATTTTTTGATTTTTCTTTTTTTTTCACAGATTCGTACATATTGATACATAAATTTATTTATATATTTAATTAATGTATATTTTATTTAGGTTTTAAATTTAATTTAGAATTGTTCTACAATTTTGACTTTTTTCATAATAATATATCACTTCTTTTCTCGGCGTGCGTCTCGTCGTCGGTCGATTATCGACATCCATGTCTGACAATGAGTCCGAGTCCGCGTCCGCTTCGTCGTCGTCTTCATCTTTGTCTTTGTCTCACTAAAAAATCTATCGACTAGAGTCGATTGACCAATCTATATATCTATATACAAACATGCGTCTTACATTCTAAATAGATGATTTTCTTCATAAACATTTAATGTAACAATTTTTGGCTAGAATATATACCTTCCGGCTCTTTTTCTTATTTTTTTTTTTCATTTATCTCAAATTACATTCGTTGCTAATGTTTTTAGATTTGTTTTGTTCTAAATTTTCAAAATAGAAATGTGTTTCTTTTTGTGTGTAAATAACGGGTGAAGTTTTTGTGTGTTTTATTTTTTTTTTTGTAAAAATAAAATACATAAATGTTTCATGATAAGTTTTCTTTTTTTTTCTAAATATTAACAATAATTTTTAACTTTGTTTACATTGAACCTCCAAAGAGATAAAAGGAAAGATAAAAATGAAGAATTTCGATTTACATAAATAGAAAGAAAATTATGTATGTTCTAAATGTTAAAACAGCACTTAGCTCTGATGATTCTTAGAATATTTAACGAAAATTATACAATTGAAAATAATACAAAATAAATACAACGAAAATTGCGGCGAAATATCAGTAATCTAGTCGCTTTTTCAAACGAAATATGTCTCCATTATCCATTGTTGCCGAATGATCCATGTTAAGAATACGCACCGAGGACATATTGATTAGACGTTCCTCGATGTCGGAATACATGCGACGACATCTAAATACTGATAAAGTCTGAAAATATATTCCAAGTCAATTTCATTTGTTTCTACATTCATATTTGTGTGTTCATTTTAATAAAAACTTACATGTAAAACCTTACAATTGACAACAATCGAATCCAAACTATGATCTGTTAATTGAGTGCAACCGCTTATGTGTAAAGATCGAAGTCTTTTTAGATTTTTTGTAACAACTTCAATAGTCTTATCATTGATATTATAACAGTCGGAGAGATCTAACTCCTCGATGGATGGACAATTTTTAACCAAAGCCTCCATACCGACTACAGAAATTTGTTGGCAGTTCGATAGTAATAGATTACGTAATTCTAAAAATATAAATCCATATTTAAGTGAGACATCTGATATTTTATTACATCCGCGTAGATTTAATTTTCGTAATCCTTTGAGATTTTTTATTGGTACACCATTGATTTTCGATTCGTCTAGATTTAATTCATAGACGGCTAACATTGCTTTTTTACGTTCGGCATCACGAACAATTTCCTCTTCGGCTTTGCTGCGTAGGGATATTTTCAGAGAACCACCTTCGGAGACATTGTCTTGGGGCATATGATGAAAGAATTCCATTGAGAGGGAACGTGGTCGCTCTGAGGGTTGGCTTTCTTCAACACTGAATCCGGTTAGGGCAGCATCTGTTATCTGTGAAGGGATTTATTTATGAGATATTTGTACGAATTTTGTTGATCACTTAAGTCACTGCAATTCTCGATAATTATAAACACAAATCCATACTCATACTCACCCGAAAGCACTCCTCCATGTTCAACTCCCTCAGCAGAACCAAATTCTTTAGCAACACCTGGACGGATTGATCAGTGACCCCATTAATGCAATTACTAATATCCAGAACACGTAAATTATACAAATTAACTCCACACTTCATCACACAATCCTCGCAGATATTCAAATGGGACATATACAATTTCTCCAACATCGGATTGGGGTTTCTAGCTATTCCCTCGCCAATTGCATCTCCCGATATACCATCACAGTGGGATATATTCAACGATTTCAGACTACCGCATAGCTTGGCCAACAATAGGGCACCCTTCTTCGTGACTTTTGTACAACCTTTGATGTTAAGTACTTCGATAAATTTTAAATTATTAACTATTGTCTCTAGACACTCGTCCGTGACACAAAGTGTATCGGATAGGTCCAAAGTTCGAAGATTTGTTTGTGCTGTAATGAAACCACGAATACCAGAGGTATTCAGCTGGCGGCAGGAGTGTAGCAATAGTTTTTCCAGCTTCAGAAACGGGATTTCACACAGTGCAGTCATAGCACCGCCTCCAATTAAGGTATTGCTGAAGTTGAGTTCCTTCAGTGAATTCTGATGGGCCCGGATCACATGCAAAATGAATTTAAATGTCAAAATCGATTCGCTTGGATGATTGGCCAGTTCTTCGGGATAGAATCGTCGCTGTATAGCACAGTGGTAGGCTATGTGACAGCCTGACATGTCCAGCATCTCAAGGCTGGATATCAGCTGTGTTAGCCTCAGGAGAATTGCATCTGACAGATATTGGTTGAACTTGAGCGAGAGGAAGCGAACGCGAGACATGGTGTCGGCAATGGTCTTGCGGTCTGTTGGCGATTCCAGGAACTGGCCAGTCATGAACAACGACGTGCACCTCACTATCGAGAGAGTGTTGATGCCGCACAGATCCGCGAGCACAGAACAGAATTGTTTCTCCGTTAGGTCAGTGGACTCGAAGGTCACTGACTGAGCAGTCTTGCCCATGTGTGAAAAGAAATGATCCAGTGTCCCGAAAGTCGCCTCATCCATGTAGATATGTGGGAAGGGTCGATCACTGTTGAGGAACACCTTGCCTGGAGGCAGTTTATCCGATACGCAGAGCTTAGTTATCCTAATCATAACATTCGACTGGAATTCACTGTACTTGGAAGCCTCCAGCCAACGGCGACAGGCCAAGGAACACGACTGTATGTCCGTGTAGTTCAAATAGCGGAATATACTTACAATGATCTGTCCCGAGATATGAAAAAGAAACAAAAACAATAGCAATTATCTTCGGGTTATCTCACTATACACGTTCACTTAATTCCACAATGACTCAGGCCAATCAATCAGATCACATGGGCAGTTGTTATTGACGTCGTTAGTTTCAACAAAGTTGCAGAGGAATTAAAAATCAACCCGAGTCATTGTAGATATGTGATTGTAAATCATTTTTTTCACTTACCTCCATTGGAAGGTCAGCGTAGCTAGGTTCCAAGTCATTAAATACATACGAAGAGTCCATTTTCGTGCGAATTGCCCAGGGACAGGAGAGCTCTTCAATGCGTGGGTCGTGAGGGTTTCCTTTTTTTCTATCTAATTAATAGAATATCCTATCTACTCCTTTGCGACCTACTTCGTTCGTGTGGGATACAAAAATGCCAATTCCCAAATTCGGAAAGCTTATGGATTTAATCCTAAGGACTCGGACTTGGTTTTGATGAAAATAAAGAAAACTAATTCGATTACGTGATGTTTTGTATTTGGCAATGGCAATAACCAGCTGATTTGGAATTCCACTCTCTGATTCTGTTTCTGGCTCTGACTCTGACTCTGTGCCTCTGATTCTGACTGATGGTGTTTGCTCTTGCTCGCTTTGATAGAACTTCCACACAGTACACAGACTGCTGGTATTGGAGGAGCAGGAAAGCAAAATCCACAATAGAACAATTGTAATTTAAAATGAAATGAATTGTCAACTAAGGCGAGAAGAACTACTACAACTTGTACTTGTACCTTGTACGTACCACTGCGCATAATCTTTGAATCTATTTTCATTTTCTATCTTTTGTGAGAATTATTGTCATTTCGTTAGATTACGATATCAAAGAAGAAGAAAACAATAACAATACGAATGAAAATGAAAACAAACAAATCGGGGACACACAAGCAGACGATAAAAAACAAGTCTTTTTTTTTTTCTGCTGGGTTCTTGTCTGTCTGTCTTCCGTTGACAGTGTGGAACTTGGAAGAGCAGAGATTCCAGGTTCCATATTAATTTCCATGAAGATAGGGTGTGTTGTGTGGTAGTTCTATGGATGGTTTGATTTAAAAAATATTCGTGAAATAATTGAAGCATATAAATATTAAATATATAAATGAAAAGAACCACCAAATCGGGGTGATAGTTAAAAGTATGTTCTTGTAATTAGTACAGACTAAAACATAACAAATTTAGATTTGAAAATATGTTTTCTGTTTGTGGAGAAAACCTAAAGCAAAGTATTCTTCGAAATATTTAAAGTTGAAAGTTTTTGTTGTTTTCAAAAATAAATAACACAGTAGTTTTTTTTTTTTAATTTTTGGAAAGGATTTTTTGGGATGACAATTTTTCAGCGATTTTCGTCACAGCATTTTTATATTATGTTAAGATAACAGTGGAACAATGTTTTTATAATTTCAAAAAAAAAAAATAATAAAAATGAGCATACAATAATAAATTGTGGGTCTCTTTATCTCTTAATTAAACAAAGTATTTAAAAAACAAGTAGATCTAATATAAACTTTCTACTTTTAAATTGGGTTTTTGAAAAGTTTACTTCCAGTTCAGTTCTTTTAGTAAAATTATTGCGTACTTATGGATTTTTGTTTTGCTTATCCGCTATGATGATCCAACTTTAAATTTATTTTTATTTTTTCAAGATAATTTCTCTCGAAGTTACGGCCTGGTGAAAACCGCCCAAAAATTTGGAATTTTTGTTTGATCCCTTAATTTTTTCCAGTAGTACGAGTACTATCAACTATATTTTTGAAATCCTTACCAGTTATCAAAAAAGTTATTTTTGAGGTAGATATTTTTAGATATTCGAGCCATTAAATAATATTGTGCAATTATTTGTTAAAAAATATCTGTATATTGATTTATTTGAAAGTCTTTTCTTCATCTTTTGAAGTTATTATAGCCTGTCAAGTTAGTCCAAAAAATAGGGCTACCCTTGTATAAATTCACAACAAGCTGGAAATTTGTAGGCACTTAGGGATCAATGGAGACTTTTCAGGATTTCATTAAAGGGGTTCCCTTATGTGCCTACTAATTTTCAACTTGTGAATTTATGTAGCGGTTAAAGTCTATTTTGAGTTTTGACCGGGCTATTATCTGTTAAACACAATTTGTTTAAAGTTAACATCAACTCATCCGATTAAAAAAAAAGGCTTTAAACCAAATAATTGTTGTTGCAATAAAAATTACTATAGTTTTTATTTAAATTTGCAGTTACTTATTTAATCATTCTTTGGAAGTACGTTTTTTTTTTTAATTTAAAAAAATTAATTTTATTTTTTAAATAAACAAAATAGTTATTCAGAAAAAAAAAACCTAAAAAAATACGAACAACCTTAAACGTATAGACTTTGATTCTAAAATTAATCTTCTTTGTCAGCTCCGAACACTTTAATAGAAAACAAGAAGACTTGATTAATTGAATTTCTTGCGATAGGCATCCAAAATATGAGAATTAAGAACCCCGAAGGTATTGCATTTCCATGTTCATAATAACTAACAAAAATGATGGTTTTTTGGCAAAAATTAAGATTTTCTAATTTACCAGTAACATATATTAAGTTGAAAAAGTTTTATTTTTCTGTCTTCCTACGACAAACATTTCCAAACCAAAATCAGCAAAATCGGCCAAGCTGTTTCTCGAGTTTTAGCGAGACAAACTAACATATATTGATTTTTATATATTAAAGACTAGCTGTTGCCCACGACTTCGTCCGCCTCAATTTCAGTAATTATTATAGCATTAATATTGAGTTTTTAAAAAAATATATATTAAAGTAAACATACTGATTTTCTCCGCAATTCGATCTTGACAACGGGACGGAAGCCCTTCAAAAAGAATAATTTTAGTCACCTACTTTTGCAACATTTTCCACTGATTCTGTTATTAGTCGTAGCCTTTTCCCGAAAAATAGACAATCCAACACCAAAAAGAATTTTTCAATTCGAACCAGTAGTTCCTGAGATTAGCGCGTTGAAAAAAAACAAGCAATTGCTCGTTTGGGTTTATAGTCGATGCTTGCCAATTTCCATTCAAATATAGTGATAGAACTGCTCCCGAAAAATTACCATGTGATTCCAGCGGTGAATTGGAGTTTGTCGAGTGATTAAACTTCCATACGACTGGCATATTTTATCGACCCAATTCACTAATCCTTGCTTTAGAATGCTCACGTATTTTATACTTGTCAGCTTCTCATTGATTCCATTCATTTCACCATCGCAGCTCCACTTAAAACAAACAACAACTTTTGATCGAGGCACATCTAGACTTCCCTTCCTTAAGCCGTTCAATATATCGTCTTTCTACCACATCGGCGGCGCGGCGCACAGTGGGGCAAACAGGGAAAAAATTACAAATTTTGTAATTCGTTTTTTGCGGTTTTTGATATGCTATTGTTTTAATAAAAAGTCAAGGAAAACAGTTCTAATTCAGTTTTTTCATTTCATATTTGTTTGTGGCTCTGAGCGACCTTGAAAGTTCGACAAATTTATATTATCAAAAAATCGTCTATTTTTACTTATGCACATTTTGGCTTGCTGTGGCCTTATTTGTAAAGATACAATTATGAAACTTTACAGGTTTGTAGTACAAATAACAAAGAAAAATAAAAAAAAAAAAAAAAAATAGACACATTTTTTAAAATATGACCTTGAAAAAAATTATAAAGGGAGTGAAGAAAAGTAACTAGATAATGCAAGTTTTGCTAAGCCTACAAAAAAAGCTCCGCTGAGCTCCGGTCTAAAATTGTCATTTGAAAGCTTATACTATTGTCTAACATGTCTATAAATTTCATTGACAACTGTAGACAACCGCCGAACAAAGTCTTAAAAATAAGAGTTCGAGAGCGACTTTTCAAAAGGCTATAAAATCATTTTTTACCTTTTTTAAACTAAGTATGAAGTTTGCTCTCCACATTCTTATGCGCAATTAAGGTAATTGAAATGAGTTTATTATTTTTCTTTGTCATGATTAAGAATTAATTTATAATTTATTGATTTATTTTTTCATATATGGAATAACGATTTAGTTAAATTGAATTACTAAAATTAATTTAAATTGACCTAAATTAATTTAAAAGTAAATTAAAACTTAATTTTAAAGAAGTAATTAATATGTTTGTACTTAAATTGTGTGTAATATTATAGAATAAATTAATATGCATATGCAGGCAATAATCGTAAAAATAAAATGAAAACGAGTTGTTCCATTTTTTTGCAGGTTTTTCCCCCATTTATATTTCGAAAAGAAGTAACTTTGATTGTATAAGCGGTTCTTATAAGTAGATTACAAAATGTTCATCAGTTGTTGCTTATACTCCTCCACATACTTGAAAACTTCATAAAATGTTTTAAAACTTCTAATTTTATCGAACTAAAGGAATATTCATATGAGAACGACCAACGACCATTATGACATTTCGTTTACATGTGCTTTTTTATTTGTCGCGAATGTCGTTTACTTAGACCAAGAAACAATTCATTCGTTGAAGTGTGGATGGTATGTGACGACCAAATTATTCCCTCAAATTTCTCTTATTTCAGCAATTACAACCCAAATTTTAATATATTAACATTAAATAAACTAGATTTCTACCTTTTTGTTAAGTTTTTGTAAAGAATGTAGGCTTATATAATATGTAAGTTTTAAATCCTATTTGTTTTTTTATTCATTGGTTGCTCTCATGTGTATAGTCCTTAAAACCACGTCGATCAAAATTTTTTAAAAAAGGTTTATATTAACAAGAGAACGAACTGGGCGTGCCAGTGGGCGGAAATTAATAGTGTAATTTTGTTTTCCTTGACTATCAGCCCTCAAAATTTTATTGAAATCGGTTTAAAGATTTAGTTTTTATTAAAAAGAGCAATAAGTAGGCGTGTCAGTGGGCGGAAATTGATAGGGAAAATTTCTCTTGAAGCTGAAAATCATTCCTGAAAATTTCAACAAAATCGGTTCAATGGTTTAGATTTTATGGAGTTTTTTCCGCTCTCCCATACAAGTCACCCCACTGTGCGGCGGTCCAAATTATTGGGCAAGCATCAAGGTTTCTCGACCAAATATTTGGGTTTTGGTTTTTTTTCAGTGCAAACTGGATTTCCTTTTAATTTTTCATATACATAAACGCAAACTTAAAAAGCTACCTACGCCACTGTTCTGTCATGAACCCGTCTCGGTTCCTATAAGCTCAATATTAATTTATTTGATCCAAAATGCTTGCATCCAATATAATAGAAAATTTAATCTGGATTTTCACACCACAACACCGATTTCTTTGTGACTGCACTGCCATCCCAAATATTGGGAAATTTAGCCTGGAATCAGATGAACAAGTCGAGTCCTTGATTAAAAAATTGTTCATATTTTTGTGCTTTCTAAAATTACAAATGTTTTCTTGCATAGAAGTCATAAATTCAAGGCCTCAATTTTCACTATTTTGTCTGCCAAAAACCAATTTCTTTGTTTCCAAAGTTGAACATCAAAATAAAATTGCCTTTCTTCCTCTGCAGCTTTTTGTCGGGTACTTTAATAGTTTCAGAACTCTTTACTCCCTTTCACATTATGAATAATAAAAAAGGTGTTCTCATTTTGAAACCTCTTCCAACAAAGACTAGATTCACTCCACATCCATAAGTGCATGTATCTTTTTTTTTTGTAGGTATAAGGTAAAAATAGAAATTGAGAGTTTAAGGAAAAAAGACTTTCCCACATCATCAGACATTTTATTATGAAATTTAAATTTTTTGTGTGCAACTTATTAAAAATTAACTTAAAGCCTAAAGAAAACATATTTTTAATATGTCAAACAAAGGGAATTAATTTATGAACACCGGACTTGACATGACCAAACATTACCGTTTGAAATTGTTACAGATTTTTATCCGATAAAAAAAAAAAAAAAAAAAAACCTGGACATCATTTTCGTCTTTTTAAATAAATTTACATCGGAAAAGATTCTTTCATCAAAAAAAAAAAATGAGACAAAATGTGAAATTTTGTCATCCAACCTTTTGCCAGCCAGGCTAATGAACTTCAAAAAACCTCTTTAAGCCATCATCACTCATCAACATCACAGTTATAATGGTTTGGTTAATGTTTTACATCTTTACTGATATTAAAGTTTGAACCCTTGCAAAACGGATGCCTCCATCAGAGATACCTGGAGATTTGGCAAGACTCGCTTCGTCAGAGTCAAATTGGAGTAGTTTTATTGCATTTCCGAGTGGCAGTTAAAAAAATCTGGTTTCGGCCACTTTATGGCCCAAATGCAAGAAAATTACGAAACACATTTCTGACCGCTGCTGTACATTGTGTACCTTTTTAAAGTGACTTCAACTCGTATTGTTCCTAGACTAAACGTTCGGTGTGGGGGAGCTTTAAGACACACAAATTGTAGCCAAATTAAAAAAAAAAAAAAAACAATCTAAATACTCGCACACTTTTGTACCCGGGCAGAGATGGCGACAATTACGACGACGCGACGACATACAGTATGGGAATGGCGGATGACTTTGACGCGAGTGCCCAACGTGGGAGGTAGACAACGAGGAGGAACAAATGGCGATATGGTTGGCGGTCCTATAAACACGAGAGACGTGTCTAGTAATTTTAATTCAATTCAAGATTCAAGTAACCCGCAAATTGAATCTGATGTCTCTCGGCTTTGCTGATCAAAAAACCCCACGTTCTTTAGCTGAGCACAAAAAAATAGAAAAAAAAACAATCATTAAACATAAAAGCTTCCGCCATCCACCACCGGTCCTATTTACTACCCAACCCATTCCTGAAGCCTGTACAGCTCAGCTATAGTCAGTCTCTGATGTACTTTTGGTGATATGTACTGTACATATGTATATAAAAGTAATTATTTTTCACCTGAATTTCAGGTCGTACTATTATTTGTCACTTTAAGGAGAAATCCTTATCTGTGGCGAGGATCAATCTAATAAAATCATCATTTTTTTTTCTGTTTTGGGAACAAAAGATTCAAAGGAACACAAATGGGTTTTCTTGTAAATGATTGACAATAAAACTGCGATGATAAAACAATTGAAGGGTACTTGGAGGACTTTATAATAGATCACATGGCTATGATGATGATGATGATGACCGTGACATAGCGATGTGGTGTGAGATGTAACCACGAACATGAAGAAGAAGAAGCAAAGACATTTTAACGGCTTTTTATGATGTTTGGTGTTACAAATAGATTTGTCGAGAGTTACGAGCAGGTTAACTGCCGCGTTGTGAGATGTGACACCTTCAAGGTGTCAAGAACAGAATAATAATTCCGCCAGTTAAGGAACGTGTATTTAGGTTTTTTGGCCTTCAATTTTGATTTGTGTTGTGTTGATAGTTTTTGGAGATAAAAATGTTCCTTTAAGTTCTTGACCAAAAAGCAAACACTTATAAAGGAAAGTCAAAATTTATTTAAATTTAAATTTCCTAAAAAACAGATAAATGATTTTAAAATCATTCTCTTATTTGATCAAAGATCAAAAACATTGACATATCTTCACATGTTAGACGTACGCTTTCCAAAAAAAATGATGTTTACCTGAGTGACCCCAAAATTGAGTTATAGCTCAAAACAAAATAGAGGATGAACTCCAACTCTCAGTCAGTCAGATATGTCGGTGAGAAGACATTAGCTAGAAGTCCTGTTACCACCCAAAATATGAGCTATGAAAAAAATAAATGTCTTGCAAAGGCTCATCGGAATTGGCCTACAAAGAATTTGAGGAATTTTTCCTGGAAAGATGTAAGAAAAAAAGTCTATAAGCGATGTCGGAAATTTGAAGAATCATAAAAAAGAGATTTCACTTTTTTTTCGCTCCACAGAATATTCTTTTCGTCAAACAGATGTCATAGCTCCGGTCCAATATTGACATAAATGTAATTTTTAAATTTTCTTGCTTCTTTTAAATACAATAACGCGCCTAAAGTTCTAAAAGTAGCTGCCTATTCTATGAGTTAGAAATAATATTATTAGATACTATTCAAATCTTGCACCTGTTTCTTTTTTCAGCTTTTTCAGAGTTTGAGGAATATTAATTGCTTCATTTTAACCCTATGAATGAATTTTTTTCGATAGGTGAGACTCTTACATGTCATTGTTATCCTAAGATATTCACTAATTTTCTGACCTATCCTACGTTATTGCTTTTTAATGTTTTTTTTGACAACTACCATTTATGAAGTATCGCTCGAAACTGACTTTTGTGGCTTTATTGCATTGAAAAGTTTTGTCGTTTTACGTTTTGTGACAAACAAAGAAGTGACCTCTGTTGGCCACTAGCAAAAACACACGCCCTTATTACGGTTGTCAAAGATCAATACGATATTTGATATTTATCAATAAAATTAATGAATTGGTATTATCGTTGTCAAAAATCAAAATTTTTGATAAACTGTGAACGCTCTTCAGAAATTAGATCTATTGTGAATGATTTAAATTGACAATCTTGGTATAATGGTTGTCAAAATGTTTGTTGATTATCAAATTTTCAGTCAATCACAAATTCCTTTTTGATAAAATATTTTACGGAGCGCGAAAGCCAAAAGCATGTCTACTATAGAACTGTTTTTCGATGAAAATGAAATTGAAGAAGAAAATACTTTGGAGCAGGCAAAGATTCGAAGAAAATTACGCGATGTGAAGCATGGATTTGGCTGAACATTTGTATGTAGATAAAAGATCTTTTTTAATTACATTACAAAAACTAATTTGGCTCGCTTCTAGATTCATTCAAAACTTTAGACTTTCGAAAAAAGCCTTCCTTAATGTATTTTTAGATATCAACGACAAGTTAAAGCCAACAAAAAAGCAACAATCCATCCCAAACATACTAAAATTTGCAGCTGTCTTAAGTAAATAGGCACTATTCACAATAGATTTTTGATCTTTGTTCACAATGGATCAAAAAATGATCAACTCGGGTTCATAATACCGATGTATCAATTGATTGACAAAATATTTCAATTGTCAATTAATTGATCTTTGACAACCGTAATAAGGCTGACAGTAACGTCAATTACCACATATAAAACTTGACAATTGAAACATTATGGCTATACATATTGTATGCTACAAAGAGAATCCTCAATTAATTTAATAGGCATTTTACTTTTATGTACAAAAAATCTTAAAAATTCATTCCAAAGAAAGTCATAATTCCAATATTGTCGTTTGTTTAACATTAGCCGTGTTTTATTGGTAATCTATCCCTATCATAGTATTACGAGTGTCAATAAAACGCTTTATCCACTTTTAAACTCACTCTTAATTTCTCTTCTCAAAGTTGGTATCCCTACAAATTATTGATGTCCAAATTTCAAAATCTTCTGTCACGGACAAAATATAAAAATATTTGCACTTGAAAATAGAAAAAATTAAACAAAACAAATGTTGTAAATATACAAATTCACTTGTTTACTATTCAATTTAGGTTTGAAAAAAAAAACAACTGTAATTGTTATAAATTGTTGGGTCGAGTTGCAAAATGCATGAAAATACTAGTTGAGTTGAAGTTTGCATAGAAATGCACACCGAGTTGGTTTGAAATGTTTTTACTTATATTTGCAGTAAAACTTTGAAAATATATTAATTTTGTTGTTAGATTTACCGCCTTAGCAACTCCCTGTTCAATTTCATTGGCTTATATGGAAGAGCGAAAACTATTGAACTAAGTTTCCGGCAACTTTAAAGACCAGTTGAATAATCGTGGTTCACTATTTTCTTTAAGTATTATCCAATTTATTATACACACCATTTATTTGGATAGTAATCATTCTTTTATTCTTTTCATTCAATAATTAAGATGATAGAAGACAAAAGTCAACACAAAATTATGAAGAAATACTAAGTACAAATTTTGAGAAACTTACTTTAAGTTGTCTGCAGAGTCATAAATACCAACTGCAACTGCAGGCGAAGTGTAAAAAATTATATTCATCCCCGAACAGGGTGTGTGCCAACATTTATATATTTTTTGCACTTCTTGATTGCCTCCTACATTTAACTAAACTAGAAACTCTATCTTTACTAAAATACTTTTGCAGAATACTAGCTGATTTTTATCACTATTGAGGTGTTGTTGTTTTCCTTGTAAAATTTTACTAAATAGTATATTCATTTACCAATAAAACACGGCTTGTATTTATTTAAAAAAAAAAAAAATATGTGCAAATATTTTACTGCTTGAATTTTTTCGAAACAAAAATTTTACTTTCGAATAATTTTAAACTGCCAACAAATTTTTAGAACTAATAAAAATAAAAAAATCATTACATCACTTAAAAAATATAACTTAGCAAAGGTCATTAAAATATTTTATACAATTAAAAAAAAATAAACACATTTATTAAAACTATAGGTCCTAGTTTATACTTTTAAAATTTTCAGTTATATGATTCACGCAAAGAAACAGGTCACACTTCACAATTTTAGTGAAACAGTCCCAAATAACTTTTATAAAGCTTTCTTGAAGATTTTGAATCCAAACGCGTTTTGTTGTTCATTTTATCCTTAGGTTAGTAAAATTTTACATAGTAAACAACAACAAGCGAAAACTGAGGAGAAACAAGTTAGTAATCGAGCTCAGTAATTTACTAAGAATACATGTTGCGGCTATTTGACACATTTTATTATTTTTATTTCAAAGCGATATTTTGTTTATTTCTCTGACAGGTTTTGACGTGTTTAATTTGATTTTGTTTTTCTTCTTTTCTCTGAAAAGTATTGACGTTTGGCTTAAGGGGAACCAACTTTTAAATATAAAACGAAAGTTAGTTTAAAAGTAAGGATAGCGTTTTATTACGATTCCTATTACTAAGCTAACCTAAGTTTAGCAATAAAACGCGCCTTACGTAATATTGCTAATATTATGTTAATATTAAAAGCTGTGATTTGAACACGCGTTTAACATTAAAATAGATTTTATTTTACAAATTATACTTCGACATAATGTCCTTCCAAATTTTACATTTTTACCTATTTTCAAATTTTTCCAATAAACTACCAGCTCCATAGTCAAGTTGTCGTCAAATCTAAGCTGTTTAATAGTACTTCTTAAAATGTCAAATTAATTAAGTTTGAGTTTAGGACCTCTATTGTTATTTTTATCATTCTTATCTTTAAAACTCTTTCCTTGTTCATTCATGCTCACTTTACAGGTTTACCGGAAAGTGATTACCGGTTTTTCTAACGGATGTCGCTAGGGATAAGTATGTCATATGTTATGATTTGACACATAGCTATGCATTTTATTCTACTGACATCAAGCTTCAAAGCTATACATCTTATATTTTGCGAAAGTGACAGTGTCATCTCTTTGAAAATGTGAAGTCCGTTAAATCGGTAATTCGATGTGATAACAACCAGAATGAAGAAAATTAAAAAAAAAAATTGTATGGCTATTGTCAAATAGACAAACAATTTCTTGCAAATCAAAAATTTGGCTCATTTACATGCTTATTATATTTAATATTCGACAGCTTGAGTTTCTACCGAGAAATTATACTATTGCACTAGACCTACTTAAGTGCACATGCACAGGATTGGACGATCTTTCTATATTTTCAGATCTGTCAGTGAAAAACATACTTACAATGTCGTACATTATTGAAGTCTTTCAATTAATTGTCAGAAAATGTATGTACATACATATATGACAGTTTTTGACAACCGAGTACACATTCAATTACTGTCAGATCTATCAATTTTTTTCGTTTCTTTTCACGTTTCTGACAATTAAAATTGGCACATGTACACATTTTTTTTTAACTTCTTCGAATTTTTTCATTGTCAAACAATTTTCAGTGAATTTGGAAGTTGGTTTGAAGTTAATGTCGCTGTTTCCTTATAATACAAAATACTCGCAAAACTGTCAGCCAACTTCTGACAGCAAGCAGTTAGTTTAAGTCTTCTGTATAGTGAATACTTAATATTTATACATATATGAAATAATCCTAGCTACTAACCCTTAAAGATTTTTTCGGAATTCATTCAAATCAGGTTTCTAGAAATACGCCTGATAAAATATAAGAAGCCCACCTATTGGTTTTTCTTTTCACCCCCAAATTGTCATTGTAACTTGTGACACAGTTTTATGAGAATGACCTTTACCTTTACCTCAACGTATCAAATTGAAATGACCTAAATTTTACGACAAAAACACCGAACGAATTCTGTTTTATCATTTCATCTTTTACTTATTACTTATTAATTATTTAAATCAGTCATCAATAAAAATATAAAGTGCGAATAAAATATCTATTAAGCCAACATCTACTACTCGTAGATAATATAAAAAATATCTAATAAACAAACTACCCTAATGAAAAAACAATAAAATGTTGCTCCAGATGTACAAAGCCACATCAGTACCATCGCACTGGGATGGGATAGGGAAAATATTTATCCCCACAGATATGTCATTTATGTATTTTTGTATTTATGTAAGAGCTGCACAAAAAAAAAAAAAAAATCACATTGTGCACATGGGCACGTACGACATATAAACGCGCACCACGCGCACCGGTCTTAATTTTGTAAAAGTGAACCTTCGCAACTGGCCAGGACGGTTTGGTTTGGTTCGGTTCGGGCCGGGCCAGGCGTGGGGTTACCTTACAACTTATGTTCGTGTACAAGTTGAGTACCACAAATTATCATTATGATATAGTTACGCACTTTTTTTTACGACTGGGACTAAACTGGCCTGGCCAAGTCCGCATATAATGCGGTGGCGATTCATATACTCGTATATTGTGTTACAATAATTTATGATAGGACAAGTTTTCAGTGATGTTGGCCTAAATCTTATGTGTTTTTGGCATATGTCAACACACATAAAGTACCAAAATATATGTACAACAAAAAGTGTCAAACTTAAAACACCATTCGACCTCCACCACCGCGCTACCTACCGGCCGCCGCCGCCTAGAGTGTCGTACTTTGAGGCCGCGCACGTTCACTCTAAAAGGTCAGCTTGCCTTGATGTGTATACTGTATATGTAAGTAAACTCGACTCGTACTCGTATGGAGATGGTGATACTTTATCGTTCATTACCATCACCACTACAATTTTATTACAATTGTAATAAAAAATAAAATAATTTGTGAAACAAGTTGCCTTCTTCCGTCAACGCGCTACCGTTTCGACTTAACGACAAGACGACGACAACGACAGGCGGACGGACGGACGAGCTGAGGTCTAATTTTGTAACGTTCTTTTTAGTGTAACCTATTCGTAGGCATAATACCAGTGACTTCGCTTTTCCCAAGGGCCATAACATTGTACTTGGAAAAAAATAGTTCCGCTGGATTTTTAAATTTTCACTTTTTGGTTGAAAATAATTTATTCATTTTTATGAAAAACACGTTCTATTTTGTTGAGGCGTTAAGAATATCCAGCTTAAAAAAAAAATCCAAACTTTTGTCCCCTAGAGCCAAACGTAACATGGCTAAGATGCCCGAAAACATCTTATTTTGACAATTTTTCGTTTTTGACCTCACTTGACGATTTCAAGAGCGATTTTTGCCATGGATCCAACAGATTTGAAGAGAGACATCATTTTCTGTTCCAAAACTAGGCTACTTGAATAAAATTTATATAATTAAAAGATCTTAGTATGCCCTAAGTAGGTTTTCACTGACATTGCTGGTCGTCACTTGAATCATGTTGGACAACCGCGTATGATCAGATTCTACAACTTAATCCTTGAGCTGTACAATTCGTAACTTCAGAAATTACGTAGGTCGCACCATCTATTCTTAAAATTCTCTGAAATTTCAAAGCTTCCCAGAGAGTTTTAAAACTTTACATCGTCATGAAAAAATTTCATCGAAAAATAAGTCAATTTTCCTTACAAAAATTCATTTTTCGATTCTTCCAATTTCCCCAATTTTTATGAATGTTTTTCTTTTTCAAAAATTGTCTTTTATAAAAAAGTTTCGCATTACAATTAAAAACAACTGAAAATAATTTAAGCAATATCCGCCCAGCTATTCTCAGTTGATGAATAACTATACATTTTACACACAAATATATTTTAATTGTTCGTCAATTTTCTAATGTTTAAAATAGTTATTCTTTTTATTCCGGACGAAGACAAAACTTATAAAAATCGGTTTAGTCGTTCTCGAGTAACAAGTGTTCGAACAAAACCCGACTTTAGGCTTGGCTTTCCATACAAAATTTTTAATTATAAAGGTGAAAAGTAGATTCATTTAGTTGATGATTGAGGTTTGAGGAATTTTTGATTTTCGACAATTTTGGATAGTGAAGTTAGTTATAGTTATACCAAAAAGTTTAATTAACTTTCCGTAAAGAACATTTGTGAAAAAAATCCATGTGGAAGTATCTGACCTTTTATATTCGATTAATTCTCAGTTTTAATCGATTTTGAAGTCTGACTTTCAAAAATTTAAATTTTGAATTGATTTTACAAAAATAGAGGTTAAATCTTGAAGACCGGTGTTGAGAGCGGATTGGAGTTCTGGGCACAAAAAACCTTAAACGAATTTTTTTTCAGTTCTTTAATTAAATTTTTATTTGTTTAAAAACCACGACTGTAAGCCCATAATGATGATATCCTGGTTTAAAGACTCAGTCTTGGTCTTGGAAAATCATTGAATTTGAAATAGATCTGTCAAAGCCACTTGACTTATAAGTTGTGTTTTATTCACTGCTGCATAGCTTGTGCAGTATTCAAGCGAATAAAACGATTAAACACGTTTCTTATACTTACTAACTATATCATTAACACAGCCGCTATTCTTTTTCGCCAGCAATCAAATTGTTGTTGTTTCCCGAAGGAAATTTTGCTAAGCTAGCTATGCAGTAGTGAATAAAACACAGCTAAAATTATTAGCAGAAGAAAATTACCAGTTAAAAAAAAGTTTGTCGATTTCTGAATTCTTCTTTTTCAGTATTTACGACAGCTAGATAATGTCAAATTCTTAAAGTTGATATAATACCAATGCTCAGTTTTCGAAATGTCATTGGATTTTGAAATAAGTTTTTCAAACACTTACAAAAGTAAAAATTGTACCCAGATGCATTTTCAATTTTTTTTAATTCGTCAGCCAAAGAGAAGTTCAATCATTATAGTTACAAGGTTCCTGATAATTCAATTTTGGGTTATTTGACCTCAGTAATTCTGTCAAAATTGCTTTTACTATTTTTAAATTCTAACCAATCGCAGCAATTTTGTGCGACAACTTGGTGCTTTAAAATTTTGAAACTAAGTTTATTCTGTAATAATCAAGACGTTACGTGTGAGTTATCTCATTACACAGTGTTGACAGTTGTTTTTTTTTGTTTTAGTTTTTTAATAACAACCAAAAAGCATGAAATGTAATTGCGGGCCATTGACACTCTTGTTCCCCCTTGTTAACTGGAACTTGGAACACTTTGCATTACGATGACGATGGACTCACAGAATATTCACTGACTTGGGTTAGGTACCTTCTCTCTCTCTATATAGGAATGATAGATGTCGTCAGTTCCTGTTATGATGGTGTTCCATAACATCATGGCCGTCCCATGTATCACCTCAATGTGAGAGGAGAGCCCCTGCCAGCATTTTAGTTTAGTTTAATTTTTTTTTTTTTACAAAATTGAAGCCAAAAAGATCGTGGAATCGTGGTGGATTGTGGATATGCGCGAAGATCTTTTTCGCTTTGTTTTTGTTCTACTCCAATATGAAATTTGATCTTTTATCCAAGATAAGGTGAAGCCATTGTGTAATGTCCCAAAAGGAGAAGCTTGACATAGGTAATATTATTGCTGTTCCCTGATGTTGGAAAGTATACCTCGTAATATGCTGGCTGCTGCTGCTCCTGGAAAAAAAAATGAAAAAAAAAAAAAAAAAACAGAACAAGGAGCATTTAGATTGTTGCTTGATGGTCTCGGGATCTGATGGCGATGTGCGATGGGATATGGGATGGGATATGCGAGATGGCTTCACTAATAAAAAGAGGATGTTAATTGTTGTGCGATATATGATTATGTGACGTTGCGCTGCGCTGTGCTGTGCTGCTGGTGTACAGGAATTCCATCATACATAATATTTGTTTGGGATACGTTCCAAGTTGAGTTCGTTTTTTAGGGTCCTATAGACATATTTGGTCTTTATTGTCCTGATTGATGAAAAAAGATATACACTACTTATGGTGATTATATACGAGCACAGTTGTAGGAGGACAGCATGAGGAACTTTTAAGATTGCTCGATTGTTCGGAATAAACAACAGACCGCCTTGTCTTCATGCCGATTTAATGAATTGACGCGTATTTTTTTCAATATATGTACTTAGTTTTTTTGTGGAGTGATAGTCTCACGAATAGGGGCAACGGGACTTAAAACCGAGACCAAAACCGAGACCGATGCTATCATATCAGTTTACACAAATCTATTTAAAAAAAAAAGTTCAATTCAAAGAAAACAAATCAGGACTCCTGAGTGCTGAATAAAAAGTTGTTCCCTGAACACGCAGTTTAACTCGGATTAAGTATGCATTGGGCTCACTTAAATCTGATATAATTCATGATGAGGGAGTTTTTGAAGTTGGTGGGTTTTCAATTCAATTTCACCGGAAATCCATGACTCCATTCCTCCTGGTTCACAATTTCACGAATTCCTTATAGTTCGCTTGAGAAGGGTTGAAAATTTCATCGCGTCACTCTCTTGACCGAGGTCCATTAATACATGAATAATTTGCCAGCTTCGGTTGCTGTTGGATGCGACTACGAGAAGCGGTAAATCCCCTGTGAGTTGCACCGGACACACGGTTGAATCATCGCATTGCATTGGCGTGAAAAAAGGATTCTTTTTTTTTTTCCAATTTGAATCCTGTCACTTTTTTTATTCATCATTGACATCATCCACAATTGACGGACGTAGCAGATACAAAGTGTCACTTAAAGTGCATATTGGTGGATTTCTATTTGTATTTCCCGTCTCTGTATAACCTATCTGCTGGATCCCACACACATTCTTGAAGTATATATTACGGTATATATTGTGCTATGTACATTGTACATGCGTGTCAAGACCCCACCCTTTAATAAACGAATAGCCAATCTAATGTGGGAATTTTTGGTGTGAAAAAAAGAGAGATTGTGTGGGTGAATTGTTCGGAGTACATAAGCCGATGAAAGGCCGAAAACGAAACAATAAGCGGGGGATGTAGCATGTAGAAATTGGTGGTCGTTGAGTTGGAACGTTTTACTGAAGATAAAGATAGATACGTAAATGATTTTTGGGGAGATTGTTTTTTCCCTGGAATTCGAGGATTGGACAGATTTCTTTTGTACAGGAATTTTTTAAAGGAATTTTCATGAAAATGATGTTTCAAAATCAGAGGTGTAAAATTTTAAACAGATAATCATATCTGCGTTTTATTCACTGCTGGATTGCTAACGCAGCAAAATTTCTCTCGGCAAACAACAACAACTTGATTGCTGGCAAAAAAGAAGCCAGCAAAAATAATGACAGCTATGCTGTCGATATTATTAAAAGTGAGTTTTGATCATTTTATTCACTTGAATTCTGCACTAGCTATACAGCAGTGAATAAAATACTACTAATATGTTTAGAAGCAGTCAATTGAATGCATCGTTTATAAACGAGCCTATTCTGACAGTTAGAAATGTCAAAGTGGCAAAAGTGATTTTAACTAACAAATTATATTTAAAATTTATCAAAAAAAATTATTGAATGTTCTCCAACGAAGCTTATTATTACCTACTTATTTACCGTTTTATCATTCAACATTTACAGTAACCTGATAATTTTCCTTCAAATTGTCGTAATTTGTTTGCCAATTAAAAAAACTAATTTTATTTATTTTTTAATTTTAGAACTTAAAAAATTTTTGAATTTAAAAACTGTTTACTGTTGCCATGTTTTTTTTTTTTTTGTAGTCTCATCGAAGTTATAACAAAAAGCAACTTACATTTTATTCATCACTAGAAGACCTGGCGAACCTCCCCAATTGAGTTCTAATAGCTAACAGCACGCTTGGCTATAAGATTGGTCGATATGTCACCAACCGATTAAAATTTTCATTACTGTCGGAACTTACCTACAAAAAAAAGTTTATGCATTGTATTGAGTTGAAAATCGTTTCCTAGGCATTTTAAGACCTGTAAATTTCAGGCAGTTACTAACAGATGATAAAAGATTTTATTAACTGTATTAATGGTGACAGAATAATTCGGCAATTTCATAATTTTTCGTAAACGGTGGGCAGACGACTGAAATATACAAATTTGACAACCAACTGACAGTCAATTTTTTTTTTTGTAAGTAGAAAGAATTCTTTTTGAAAATTAAGTTGTTTTTTTTTAAACGATCTTCCTCTTAAAGTTTTCCATATTTCATTTTTAAACCTTCCCTGGACTGCGACAAATATTTAAAAATAAAGATCAGCCAAATCGGCCAAGCCGTTTTCGAGTTTATGCGAGACAAAAAACATTATCTTGTTATACATCTGTATGAACCTTCCTCTTGAATCACTCTATCTTAAAAAAAAAACGCATTCAAATCCGTCTTGTAGTTTTAAAGATCTGAGCATACAAAAGAGAATTGTTAAAGTTTTGTTTTTTTTTTTTTCTTTCAAAGTTGTCAAGTTGTCAATGTCTAGAATACTAATTTTTAGAACGTTGAAAATATGCAACTTAACTTTTAACTTATTCGATTTATTTTGTCATTAACTGATAGAATTTTGACCACTAAACAAAAAAATGACAAATTTTTGTGTCATTTATTTGATGTTGGTGGTTTTATTGCGACTCTTTGAATAGTTTTTACTATTTTAGCAAACATTGATGCGTATTAACTTCAACTCACATTTTATTTTTTTGTAAAAATATTTTAATCAGCACCTACATATTAAATTCTTATAATTTGTTATAAAAATATTTTCAATATTGCTATTTTTCATTTAATAGTAACTAATGGCTCCTCCCGGCTTCCCACGGTAGATATAAATAATAGTTTTTAAGTTTATTCGTTTCAAAAACACAAAAAACAAAATCATCTTTAAAACAATGCCACCTTACATTGGTTTGTTAGGTACCTACAAATATATGTATTTTGAAAAAATTATGCAGCGTTTTTGGTGAGAGCTCTCCAAAACACGCTTTGATTTTGGCTGTACCTTCAACAATTATCGTCATATACTCATATTTCAAGGAGTTTTCAAAAAATCTTAACAAATCAAACACCACAATCTCAGGAACTTCTCCGTAGATACATAGATGAAAAACGCATGAAAATTTGTTCAGTATGGTTTCTCAGATTATCGTGAACACTCAGATAGACGAAAAGTTCATCGATATTCAATCATAAAACATAAATCATTTTTTTTAATAATTTACTAATTCTATAGATAATGCACTTTTTGCTTGAAAAAAGGTTTTGCAACTGACAATCAAATTATATTTTTCCTGAATTTGAATCCGACTTCAAAATAACTATCACGTCAGGTTTTTGAGATATCACCTTTTAAAATTTGAAAACCCCCATTAGGCTTTTAAAGGATATGTGAATTCGTGAAGTACTTTTTTTTTTTAAATGTGATGATTTCTGAAAATCAATAATCTCATTTTCAATATTCAGATTAAATATTTTCAGTATCTCATTTACTTTTAGAAAAATTCTCATTGGTTGGAGGTCTTCAGCTGTCCCACATTAACTTTCAAGAAACGTTTAACCAAATGCTAAAACAATTCTTAAAAGAAAAAGGCAAAAATGTTTAAAATGATTTTTTTGCCCTGAATTCGAATTTTAAATTGAATATTTTTCATCACATCAAGTTTTTAAAATATACTTAAAAAATATAAAAATAATGTTGAAAACGGGTATTTTTTACATTTGAGTTGATAGAAAATCAAAGTCCAGATTTAAAATCATCGTCAAAAAATATCTTTAAAACGTATTTTTCAAACACATAAAATCATAACATTTGGACTTTTTTAAAACTTCATATAGAATCAAATAAATACTCATACATAAGTAAATCAAAACTTATGTACTCAAAAGATTTAAATTGTTCCTCGAAGACAAAGATTTGTACTTTGCAAAATCTTAGGAACTGTGTTGTGTTTTGCCTTAGATTTAAAAATATTGTATTACGGATTTTTTTATATTTTTAAAGAGGTATATTTCAAAAACTTGACGTGATTGAAAAATATGAAGTAAAATTAAAAAAATCAGGGCAAAAAAAAAAATCATTTCGAAAAGTATTGTTCGATTTAACGGCACGTATTGTCATGGGCTGAAAACTGTCACAGCTTTTAAACATACCTATACTCAATCAAATAAAATTAAAGAGATCCACCGATTCCAAGTTCTGAGCTGGATAAAAGTATTAATAAGAACAACATTTTACTTTGATTATACCTTAGGCATAACTGCTGTCAGAAATGAATCACTTATTTTTTGTAATACTTCGCTCTGACATAAAAAAGCCCTTATCATACTCAGCTTAGCCCTTGTCAAAATATTTTACTGTGAACATTTATAATGGTTTAAACTAGCCAAAATCTCTTATTACTTAAAAGTTTAACATGTCTTTTGAAAAAATGAAAGTGTTTCGATTTAAAAAAATTTGGTATGGCTGACTTTGCTTAAAACTGTTTTGACTTACTCGGGCAATGTTTGAATAGTTCTTTATTTGGGCAGCTGTCACTTTTGAAGCTGTCATTTTTTAACCATTGACAAGTAAAAACTACGTCATTTGCATTTCTAAAAATAGAAAGATAAAGCTTCTTGAAATTGAATTGAATTGAATTGAATTGAATTGAATTGAATTGAATTGAATTGAATTGAATTGAATTGAATTGAATTGAATTGAATTGAATTGAATTGAATTGAATTGAATTGAATTGAATTGAATTGAATTGAATTGAATTGAATTGAATTGAATTGAATTGAATTGAATTGAATTGAATTGAATTGAATTGAATTGAATTGAATTGAATTGAATTGAATTGAATTGAATTGAATTGAATTGAATTGAATTGAATTGAATTGAATTGAATTGAATTGAATTGAATTGAATTGAATTGAATTGAATTGAATTGAATTGAATTGAATTGAAATGAAATGAATTGAATTGAATTGAATTGAATTGAATTGAATTGAATTGAATTGAATTGAATTGAATTGAATTGAATTGAATTGAATTGAATTGAATTGAATTGAATTGAATTGAATTGAATTGAATTAAAATGAAATTGTTAAATTTGTCCATAAAAATTGCGAACATTTTTCAGTCACAATCCGTAAAACTACATATATCATTCACTTTTCTATCGTTAAGAGTGTTCTTGAAATGCATCAAAATTATACAAATTTGAATCGAAAAGTGTCTTCTGGAAGGTGTCACCGAAATCTTGTAATTTTTGGGATCAAATGAACAAATCTGGGGTGGAATCGTGTAAGGTGATTTTTGATAGTTGACAGTCAAATTTAAGAAAATTGACCTGTATAAAGTGATAGTCAATTTTACTGTCAAATTTGATTTAACTTTTTTAATTGACACCTATTTAGCTGTCAATTTGATTAAAATTAAATTCGTTAGATGATGTTTCCCCCTGAAGCAAATGATTTGGCCAAATCGGAATGCTGCTCCATGAAATTAGCCATGATGGTCATTTGGTGTTTATTACAGCTTGTGTCCTAGGCATAAATTAAAATGTTTAAGCTATTGTTTTAAATTTGTTACTAAAATTTACTTACATTTTAAAAAGTTCCTTCCGAATTGTCAGAGGTTTGTTTTCAAATAAATTTAAACTTGAAAAATAACAATTAGTTTCTTTGTAAGTGATACCAAATCTATGCAAAAAATTGGACAAAAGTGGTCATCTTACACAGAGGGAAAAGTGTAGACTATCAAATTTAAAAGTCAAAATTGATAGTCAAATTTGATAGTCAACAATCAGTTTAGACGATTCCACCCCTGTCTACTTTCATGCTCCCATAATCTATCTTGGAGATTAAATTTGAAAAGTTATTGAAGACATTCAGTCGCAAATTTGCGAATTTCAACGAAATGATCCTTAGCCGTGAAAATTCTAAGGTATATGAAATAGCTAAAAGATTCCTCCACATTTAAAATCTATAGCAAACAACGACGACCCGAAAAATATTAAATCACCTCAATCGTGTAATCAGCTGAAAATCGGCTTTTATTTGATAGAAAATTGTTTTCTTCGCACCTTAAGCCAAAGTACCTCCCTCTTTCAAATATTGTGAAACCCCCTTACTTAACTTTTAATCACTCAATTTGTTCATTCATTAGAAGTTCTGTAGAGAAAGTATCTATAAGTCCCATTCCTTCATCATAAAGTTCAAAATAATTCGTACTTCCTTTTGAAACCTAATTTATAATGGCACCCTTATTAAAAAAAATCTCTAAAGCTGATTAACTCCCTTACTTTTTATACTTTTTTCGTCTATGAAGCAACATTTTCTGACATCATCCTCCCCCAATCCCACTCCATTACATCTCTTAAACATGAAACATATTTCGTGGGTTAGGTACCTTAAAATGTATCTTCTTCATTGAATATAAAATTTTTCAATATTCTCTTATATCAAATTGAACTAAATTATTATAATGCAATTCGAATAAAACACTGGGAAATGGGTGTTATCTGTCATTCAATATAAAATTTATCAATCATTAACTTAAGGCATTTCGTACATAAAACAAATGTTGAAAAATGTTCCAATGGAATATAATTTTTGGCATCATGCGTGTAACCCTCATCATAAATTTTCATTACCATAAACAGGAGTCCTTTTTTTGTGCAAAAATAAAATAGAATATTATAAAAATGGAAATTTTCCATCTCGTGTCAAACACACATAAGACTTACAAGGACTTTATGTATATGTGTGTGAAGTGAAGGACTTGTGTGAAAAAGGAAAAAACATTGTACAAACCTACCTACCTATAAAATTTGTGTGCACCATTTCCGTTGATCATCAATCTCCAAATCGTATCCCTAATAAGACACTCTGGCAGTATAAGGAATATATAAGAAAATGAGCTGGAAAATCCTTTTTATTGAGTTCACCATCCTCTCATTTCATCACCACACGAAGACGAAAACGAAAACGAAAACGACGACGAAGATGAAGATGATGATGAAAAACAATAACAAAACTCAAACCGGATAACCTACCCTCATTTGTCTTCTTGAACTTGAAGGCACTCTCTCTCTCTCCTGATACTGGCCTGGCTTTGTTCCTTGATTTACTTTGCCATTGCCATCACTACGTGTGTGTCCTTGAGTGGCATCACCATTAACGAAGTACTTTCAATATTTGTTGTGAAACATCATGCCATTGAGGTAATAACTCCTAAGTGGAATATCATCATCTGAGGGGGTTGTAAATTGTGTGCACGCATTTTTCCTTAACGCACCTCACCCCCACTCCACCCCGCTCTCAAACGAAATGCTTTTGCAAAATAATTTGTATTAATTTGCGGCAGCAAAACAAAAAAAAAAAAACGAAGAGAAGGGAAGTGTTGAATATTTATCTCGATTTCTTCGGAACCCATTTTATTTTTAAAAAGACGACACATCGGCAAAAAAAAACGTTACAAGTTTCGAGTGTAATAAGACATAACTACGAGTACGTCGTCGTCGACACTTAAATGCGGGTGCTTGCAGCGGCGGCGGCGGTGTGTTTTTGAATTACCCATAAAAATCTTACATAAATCGATCGGCTTCTTTATAAGCTTGATAAACGTACCTACACCTATCGAATCGATGCTGGGGATTATTTTTCTTGGAACTTTATAAAACCAAACCATGAGACCGGATCGGACGGTGGCGGTGCGGCGATGGGAGTTATACCGGGATCGAGACGGGACGGGATGGGATACCTGTGTCAGATCAGTAGTTGTTTTCCCACATCACCCTTGTCGTGGAAAAATTTCGCGCTGGAAAATCGACGTAATTAAGACCACATTTGCGCCTATTATCGCCAATTTTTTGCATTCCTTCTAAGTATCTGCGTCAAGCGATGGCGATGGTTGCAATCGTATTTCTTCTTTTGTATGTATAACGAATTTGTATCTGTGTATTTGTATAGCTACGTATTTGTAGGTATATGTGTTGTGTGTATTCTCATGAGCTATAGTGGCAAGAAGATACATTATCGGTATCTTTAGTTGAATTGGTTGCATTTCAATCGATCGGCTTCAATTAACCATCGCCATTGGTTCGTGAGTTTTTTGTATCTGGTAAAGTAATATTGTATACGTCCGATGTACATAATTGACCATTGGGATAGTGAGTGGGGATTTCACGAGACATTTTTACATTCTGGAACTTTTGAAAAAAAAAATAAAATTTTTAATGGTTATAGCAACCTACGACAAAAAATTGATCTATATTTGCAAAAACCAAAAAAATTAAAAGTGACTTCTAGTCTTAGGGTAATACGAGTGTCGAGTATGTATCTGATAAATTTGTATATACATTTTAGATGGAAAAATAGTGATTTTTGTCTAAATTTTGACATAAATTAACACCATTTAATTGGACCTCTTTTGATTAAAAAATTGTTGTTTTCCAAAAAAAAAAGTTATAGTGGCAAATGTATTTTTCTACTTTGGATGAAAAGCCAATATTGTTTTTTTTTAAGGTGGCTATTCATTGGTTTTGTTTTTATAACTGTACATGTAAATAAAATCTTAGTCGTTATCCAAAAAATGCAACAGAAATGATACGACCAAAACTTAGACTGATAACCCTGGAACACTTTTTTATCTCATATAAAGGTCTTGAGATTGAGTGACAGTCTAACTTTAAGAGCTTATTAATTCGACAGACAACAAAACATTTTATGAAAAAAACTAAATAACTTACTAAATATTTTGTAAAACACGAAACATTGGTATTTCAATATAAATCCTTTCGTAAATGTAAAAAAACACATTTTGACCAAATTTAACGACTTAAAAACCATTGGCATTGAAATTTAAATTTTTCTTACAATAATAGAAATGTTTGTTAGTTGTTGTTCTAAAACAAAAGAAAAATATTTAATTTAAGTAAATATTATTTTGTAAATAAAAAATGCGCATACGCCCAAGTGAACAATTTCAAAGTGAATTCGAAATTATGAAATTATACAATGTACATTGGTCGGAAAAAGTATTTTGGTAAAAGAAAAATGGCACATATGTATTTATGTATGTATGTAAAGGGAGTTTTTTTTAAGACGTGTGGATTTCAACAAGAAATAAAAACGCATGTGTACCTTAATGTTAAGGCACAGAATTTAGCTTTGTTATAAAAATAAGAGTTTGCCATGGCTCGAATAAATTACAGCTGAAAGGTCTAATTTTCGACCACTTTTTGCAAAAATTGGGGCCGTATGTCAGCAAAAACGCACCCAATATTCTCCTCTAAGGCGTCAATCGTCTCGCCACAGGTCCACGAGACGAGATAATTATCTTCAGTATATTGATTGGTTAGTTAGCTGTATGACATGTGACATGTAGGGTAGTCTTGTTGGAACCAAAGGTAGTTCACATCAATATCCTCCAATTCAGATACGAAAAAGTCATTAATCGTAGCTCTTTAGCGTTCCCCAGTGACTGTAACGTTATGGCTGGTTTCATTTTTGAAGAAATATGGACCAATTATTTCCTCTAGCCATAGGGCACACTAAGCATTGACTGAGAATGTAACGGTTGCGCGCGGCATCTCAACAATGGCTTGTGGATTATGAACCCTCTAAATATGAAATTTTGCTTATTAACGTACCCTATCAACCAAAAAAGAAGCTTTATTGCTTAACAAAAGTTTCTTGTAAAAATCGGGATCGGTGGCCATCTCGTTTTGGGCCTATTCACCGAACGTGGGATGCACTTGATAGTTGTTCGGCTTCAATTCTTGCACGAGTTAGATCTTAAAAACCTGCAAACCAAGATACTTCAGCAAAATCTTCCATAAAGTGGATGAGCACTAATTGTTGCGCTTGATGGCGGATGGAGTCATTCGGTTCTCCTTCGATACTCGGCTCTATCACAGCAATAGCGTCTTCGGTGCGCACTGTAAGGCGTCTCTGAGAATGCGCATAATCCACAAAACTAAACGTGGTGCGAAACCGATATAAGGTTGCTCGAATTTCCGACTTTGCTTGGCGATTATGTCGACCGAATATTGGATGCAGCGTGCGATGCGTCGCGTGAACTGAATCATTATTTCGGTAATAATTTTGCATAATTTTCAAACGTTGTTCAGGAGTAAGTCTATTCATTATAAAATGGCAAAACAAACTGAGCATAAATCAAGTAACAGCTGTCAAAAAGACCAACTCCGAAAAAAGTATTACCACATTGAAAACCACACGTCGAAAAAGAACACCCTTCAGAATTCTTAAAGTTAAATATGATTTAGTCCATCCAAGTTACTATCCACTCTGGAAATCCGATCTCTAAGAGTGACTGATCCTGTCAAAATGAACCGTCCTGTGACGAAATTATTCTTAACGTGTCGAAAACATCAATTTAAATTCCACTTTCAATTGATTAGCTTAACTTTCGTATACCTTGGTCAAATCATAGAAAACTTCCATCTTTTAAATTAAAGTACAGTTTACGGATGAATCTTTCAAGACACCACCACGGTTCTCCATCTTCATCCAATCGCCCAGTTGCAATCGAATAAATCGAATAAATTCAATATAATGACAATGATGACGATGACGATAAACGACGCACGGTGGATCCAGCTTGTGCCGATTGCTACAAGGTAATTCGCACTTTATCCTCCCATAGCGACTCCGGCAATCCAATGAGGGATAAAACATCCAAACAAAAACAACCATCATCATAACTATAAACACTGGACACAATTTAAAGCCGAGCCGATACTCGTATCTGTGTGCTTCCAGATTTAATGCATTTCTCAAATACTTTTGATTTATATTTACACAACAATATCGTAGATAATCTGTGGACTTATAAGTTATAATGGGCAATCGATTCGATTATCAGATCTCGCATTGAATAGATGCGACCATGGCGGTCCGATCACGGTCTGGTTAGAGAGCCAGTGATGGGGGCTTGGGTGGGGTGGGGTGGGATGGGTTGGGGAAAGTCGATAGGCGGTATTCAATGGTTTGGTGCAAACAGTTCCAGCCACTCCGACGACAACAACGATTCACAACGATCGATAGTTGATTGCCTGGTTGACAGTTGAGGAATGTTTTTTTTCTGTCAAGTTTTGCAAAAAAAAAAAATAGGTTCCAAGAAGTATTCTATAGGATGGCGGCGGAGGATTCATTAAGTTCATTTAACTGCAATATATTTAGCGATAAGACAATTGCGCGCTAATTGACAACTACCGGTCTAAGTGCGGTGCACAGGTGCAGGTCGATTATGAGTTTTGTCTTCTGTCAAATTAAATTGACAACTCACAGAGATGTTTACAAACTTGTAGTAGAAATATAAATATTTAAACTAAAAACCTTCTCATTCTTATCTGAGTTCAGAAATCACAAAAGCTTCTCATAATTTTCGGTACCGAAATGTCATGTTCTGGAGGAGTTCCAAAGGTGCTCTGCTCTGATGTTGTTTCCAATTCCAAGAACATAAACATTCGCCATTCACCAACATCGCATCACGTAATCAAAATAAAACCAAAATAAATCACCTTGATGGGGGCATGGGGCTCCCGAAAAAATGAAAAACGAAAAACGAAAAACACGAGGACCGACCGACGACGATATATGGAGCGCGAAAAATATGTAATAATCCGAGAACCCAATGAAATTAACGACTACCGGTCTTTGTGAGGAGAGATAAGATCCTGGAATGTCATTTTATTTGTTTTTTGGGTTTTTTGATTCTTTTTTTTTTTCTTTTGGGATCATTTTGGGTAACTTTGGTAACCGTGTGTCACATTATTTGGGAGCTTGAAACTGAAATCCCAAAAAAGATTCGATGAATTATTTCTTCAGTTTGA
The DNA here is from genome assembly GCA_905146935.1 of Scaeva pyrastri. NCBI lineage: Eukaryota > Metazoa > Arthropoda > Insecta > Diptera > Syrphidae > Scaeva > Scaeva pyrastri. The sequence goes on along the minus strand of LR989927.1, from coordinate 23,863,401 downwards.
TGAGATGAAAGTGACAAAGCTTAATCGTTTAACAGAGGTGTTGAGGTTCTGGGATTTGTATCTTCATTTTGTAGATAAAGTATCTTGGTTTTGAGCTTGAAGGTTAGGAAATCTCTGGGAAATGAGAAATTAAGGAAAAAAATCATTCAAATCGAAACATGAGATCGTAAAGTTCAGTGGCGTTGAATTAATTCTTTCGCCGGCACTTCCTTCCCCTTAGATCTAGAATTAAGTGCAATTTCATAAAAATAGTATTTCTCAAAAAAAATCAGTTCCGTTTTTACTCAGGAAAAACTAATTTTGGAATGACTTCGGTGTTTTAGAAGAATATAATGTTTCCAAATAAAAAGCACCAAAAGTAAATAATATGGCTTCAGTGTCTCAGAACGCCTTCCTTTTAGTGGAACTAATTTTGCACCATTTTTTCGATCATACTTTTTCTTACTACGTCAATAGTGAGTCGAATGTTAGCACCTAAATGATCGATCATATTTCCGGTTTATCAGTATGAACGAGAAATTCGACAAATAACAAAAATTTGTCGAAAGGTATCAAATCACACGAACGCACAGGTCCATTTTTTTGAGAAGTTTAACTCAACTTTTTGGCATGTCGCATCTTGTTGTTGGAATCATTTCTTCTCCATATAACTTGAATAATAAAATGGCGTTCGTCAACCATATGGACACAAATTTGGTTCAACTCCTATAGTTGATTCTCAGCCTTATCACCGAACACACGATGTCATTGATGAGCGGCTTTAAGTCTTCTATCTATATAGAGTAAGAGGCGACCGTCGAATCACTTAGCTCATCCTGTCAATGGGTTTTGAACACTTAATTCGATAGAATTCCGAAAGACAAAGACAATGCACCCCGGTAGCCTATAAAATCCCGGGACAAAGGGGTCTAAAACGGGTTACTTCCGGTGCGTTTTTTCGACCATGACTTAGCTCATCGAGTTAATGGCTAAAACTAATATCGAACTATAGAGCTCGACGAGGCGAAACAAAATATATAGGGTAGCCTGACCAAAAGCGGGCCAAAGCGGGTGGTAGCCTCCCTTTTAGGACCGGATTTTTCTACCACAACCTAGCTCATCGAGTTAATGGCTAAATTTGGTACCAAATTAAAGGTCTGAATGTACACTTTAAGAATATATACGGTAGCCTTGGCTTAAACGGGTCAAACCATCCGGTAGCCTTCATACAATGAAAAAAAAGCACGATAAATGTTCTTACTAAAACATTCATAACTCCGTTATTTTTTTATCATTTTTTATGTTTTTTATACCAAATGAAAGCTGAAAGTGTGTAGAAAATTAATAAAATATCAAAACTTATATAAAAGAGGTAAGCTCAAATATTTTGCTTGTATCTTCTTATGAAGTAACTTCATACCTTACCTTTTATTATTGGCATACAAAAAAGAAAACTTATTTATTTTTTTTTTGTAAATTCGTATTTGTATTTATGCATTATTAATTAGAATTAATTATTAAAATTAAAAAAAAAATTTATTCAAAAGTTTTGCATTTTTTTACAAAATTTTTTTATATAACATTTCTTAAAATAAATACTTTTTTCTTTTAATATAAATGACAGAATAAAAGTTATTTTTATACATATTTATTTAAATAAATTAAACAAATTCATTAAAATAACATAAAACAACTTCATATATCCACAGAATATATGTAACACAAAAAATAAGGTAAGCTCAAATATTTTTTGTGTATCTTCCTTAAATTTTTCAGTGGAATTCAAGTTGTAATTTATTATTAAACACTGTCAAGTAGGTCCTTTCCCTCAAAATATAACCTAACATGCAAAGGAAGTTCAACGGAGAATAATTTTATATACATATTTCAGCAAAAGCAAATAAAAACAAAAACATTGGAATGATAAGGCATTTTTCGTTTAATCTATAAAAAATGAGGTAGCTACCTTGAATTGTATTTTTTTTAAATCCTATTTTGTTAACAAAAAAGTATTTATTATTATTCAAATTCGAAAAAATATAAAAACGGTAGTTTTTTTTTTGAATGCCACTGTATGTCATTTTTAAAAAAATATGTTTTCTTAAGAAAAAAATCATAATTGGTGCAAAACATATAGAAAATGGATTTATAATAGAGGCACGAATTTATGTTATAAATAAAGCGAAAATACTCTCTAATAATATCATTCTCAGTTATATAATAATATGTAAGAATGATCTGCAATGTTTCAAGAAATGCCGGTTCTCTCTCTGATAACAGAAATATTTTTTTCGCAAGCAAAAGCTCTGTTGCAAGCTCTTGTAATTCTAAGTAGTATTATTACGCAAAATTTCTAACGGATCAAGCGCGCCTTTTTTTTTATTAAGTGATTACCTAAATATATTAAAAAAACTAAAAAATGTCGGTTTGTTTTTTATGTGGTGGAATAAAAAACTTAAAAGGTTTTACTAACCAAATTTTTGAAAAATGTGTTGCACTAAAAAATTTCCATCAACAAAAAAACTTAAAATAAGGTGATGTGATATAGCAAAGATTGTTTTAGATCGCATTAAAAAACACCTCGAAGCATCGCTCGACGCTGAACAAGCAGGCTTCCGCACTGGGTCCTCCTGTATTGAACACATAACAGCTTGAGGATCATCATCGAACAGTGCGTCGAATATCGATCACCACTTCACCTGCTGTTCATTGATTTCGAGAAGGCTTTCGACAGCGTCAACAGGGGTTTATCTGGCTTGCTTTGCGGAGGAGGGGTATACCGGAGAAACTCATTGCTATTATCAAAGCGACTTACGATGGGTCCAAATGTCACGTCTTACACGGAGGTAGGTTGTCTGAAGAATTTGTAGTCCAAAGCGGGGTCAGGCGGGGCTGCAAACTGTCACCAATCCTGTTTTTATTGGTGATAAGCGATGTACTGCGGATGGCTTTGACAGGAAGCGGAGGAATAAGATGGACTCTGACAACTTACCTTAAACATCTTGACTACGATGTTTGCTTGATTTCCCATAAGATCATGGATCTCCATCAAATGGCAACAAGGTTGGAAAGAGAAGCAGCAATCGTGGGGCTGAAAATCAACACGGGAAAAACAAATATGTTCAGCCTCGGGAGCTCGCAGTCATCCGCTCCGATGAATATTGGTCAACAAACAGTAGAGAAAGTAGAGAGCTTCCAATACCTTGGAAGCATCATCTCTCCTGACGGAGGTACCGAACTAGACATCGTCAGTCGTATCGGAAAAGCAAAGGCTGCGTTCGGGATGTTGTCCAATGTTTGGAGGAACAAATCTCTCAGCTTGAATACAAAGCTACGACTGTTTAACTCCATCGTCAAATCAGTTCTGCTATATGGATGCAGCACCTGGAAAATAACAACTACAATAACCAGGAAACTGCAAACCTTCGTTAATAGATGTCTTCGAAACATCTTAAGGGTTTTCTGGCCTAATCGTATCTCCAACGAGGATCTACATACATAGACGAACAGGTCAGGAACCCATAGACACCATTATACGAAGGCGCAAGTGGCAGTGGATTGGACACACGCTTCGAAAAGGTAATGACTGCATTGCTGGCCATGCAATGCAGTGGAATCCACTCACACAAGAAGGAAGAAGAGTTGGTAGACCGAGAAGCACGTGGAGAAGAACAGTCGAGGAGGAATCTGCGAGATTGGGAAAGAGCTGGAGGGAGCTCAAACACATCGCTGGAAACCGTACACGATGGCGCGTAGGTGTAGTTGAGGCCCTATGTCCCACCTAGGGAACTACAACGGACTTCTTAGGTCTGAGGACCTAAGTAAGTAAGTAAGTATATATTCTGTGGATATATGAAGTTGTTTTATGTTATTTTAATGAATTTGTTTAATTTATTTAAATAAATATGTATAAAAATAACTTTTATTCTGTCATTTATATTAAAAGAAAAAAGTATTTATTTTAAGAAATGTTATATAAAAAAATTTTGTAAAAAAATGCAAAACTTTTGAATAAATTTTTTTTTTAATTTTAATAATTAATTCTAATTAATAATGCATAAATACAAATACGAATTTACAAAAAAAAAATAAATAAGTTTTCTTTTTTGTATGCCAATAATAAAAGGTAAGGTATGAAGTTACTTCATAAGAAGATACAAGCAAAATATTTGAGCTTACCTCTTTTATATAAGTTTTGATATTTTATTAATTTTCTACACACTTTCAGCTTTCATTTGGTATAAAAAACATAAAAAATGATAAAAAAATAACGGAGTTATGAATGTTTTAGTAAGAACATTTATCGTGCTTTTTTTTCATTGTATGAAGGCTACCGGATGGTTTGACCCGTTTAAGCCAAGGCTACCGTATATATTCTTAAAGTGTACATTCAGACCTTTAATTTGGTACCAAATTTAGCCATTAACTCGATGAGCTAGGTTGTGGTAGAAAAATCCGGTCCTAAAAGGGAGGCTACCACCCGCTTTGGCCCGCTTTTGGTCAGGCTACCCTATATATTTTGTTTCGCCTCGTCGAGCTCTATAGTTCGATATTAGTTTTAGCCATTAACTCGATGAGCTAAGTCATGGTCGAAAAAACGCACCGGAAGTAACCCGTTTTAGACCCCTTTGTCCCGGGATTTTATAGGCTACCGGGGTGCATTGTCTTTGTCTTTCGGAATTCTATCGAATTAAGTGTTCAAAACCCATTGACAGGATGAGCTAAGTGATTCGACGGTCGCCTCTTGGACTAATAAGCTAGATCTTATATGGATCTTTTCCCAAATTTTTTGTTGCTGAGAACGGTGCATGTCGGATCAATGAATTAGAGTTCTCCGTCGAACCCACGTCTAAAACGGCGATGGCTTCCTCTTTTCTATTTTCCAAAAGAATAAACTTGGCCATTAATTGATCCATAGTAATTGTAGATATTAACTATTAAAATAGACGATTTAATCGCACCGTAACTTGACGAAGCATTTGGAGAACAGATCGAGAGCTTCGCAAATAAATTTAGACGGTTTGAAAACCTTTTTCTAATTTAATTTGAACATACTTCATTATGAAAGTATGACAGTTTGACAGTTATTCCTATCAGACGTCTATATACCTCACTATATATGTCACAGTTGATCATAGTGACATTTTAAGGCATGACCAGATAATAATAACCCAGAACTAGGAAGTTTAAATTTGAACGATTTGATCAAATGTCATATTATTGAAAAATTATTTTTTAAATGTCAAAAAATGTGGTTTTGGTCACTTTGACCTAACAGCAGTATTTTTTTTTAAATAAGAACTGCAAATTGCCAAAAAGTTATTGGTAACATATTTAAACATGGTTTTTTCTTCACCTGTCAAGACCTAAACTGTCAAATTCCATTGAGCAATAACTTCAGTCTCGACAGATTAAAAAACTTCGGATAGATATGAATTATTGAATATCTCCTGTGAAAAATCTTAAGCTCTATAATTTTTTCATTTTGATTGAAAACTATTTCGATTTTTTTTAAGAAACTGTCAAATTTTTTGTAATGAAAACAACTTCGAAGTTAAAATTAAAAGTGTCCACAAAAAATATCTAAAATTTAGAGCAATCGATTTAATTTTTTTTTGGTTATTACAAAAAGTAAGTTGTCAAATTGACAACAGAAAAAGGAACTCGTTACTCTTTGGGAAACTGACACAAGATGAAATCGAATTAAAAATTTCTTTGAAACCATATTCTCTAACTACAACTAACTTGTCTTACTTCATTACTTCAATAAATGTTGTTTCTACCAAAAATAAATAAAAATCGGTTAACTGTCACTTTTATACAGAGATGATTTTGACGTTTGAAAACAAACTACACAGTGTTGTTATATATTATAAGATAGGGACTTTAAGTAACATGTCAAATGGATTGAAAAATTACAATGCTATTGTAACCTAGTGGCCAAAGTCGTTACTAAATTTAACGAATGTAAAGTTTTTTTTACAAACATGACTTTTGAAGTGTAAAAACTCACAAAAGCGCTGTTAATATACTTCAAATTATGTATCAATGATTGTAATGTCAAGTTGTCATTTCGGTTAAGTGCCTATAAACAACTATACTTTGTCTCCTAAAAATTGTCAGTACAGGCCTTATGGGAGAGCTTTTTCTGAAGCAGTAGCTCGCCCTATTTTCACACTATACTGACTTGAAAAAAGTCGAAACAAAATTGTTACTACCCGCCACTGATTTTTTCATTTAATCTGATGCAACTCCCACACGACTATTCTGCCACACATCTAAGTGTGGAATGAGTCTGAGTAGTGAGTATAGTCTATCTCTATGGAATTTCAACCCTCATGTTATATTTATATTTATGATATGCAGTGTTGCCTTTGCAATGTAGGTAACTTGTATCGTCGTCAGCGTTGCCGCTGGGCTTCACGAAAGTGTAACAATTTTTTTTAAAAAACGTAACAAAAGCGAAAAAATGTAACAAATTGAATATTTAAATCAAAGAATGCTCTTGAACTCAATTTTTTATTTTTAATAGGAACATAAGTTTATATGCTGGATCGAGAGATCGAGTTTGAATTTGAAGTGAAAGATAGCAAGATTTCGACTAAACTGTAACTGAACGAGTTCGATCGAGTCGAATGAAGGTGATTTCAACTCAATTTAGGACGTAGGTGTACAAATAGGTGGAAATGTTGTTTAAGCGCACTTCACACTGATTAAAAAAAATCATAAAGTAAATTTTTAAAGAAAAAAAATTTGGAGAAAAAAGTGTAACAAAAAGAAAAAAGAAGTTACATAGCAACAAATACAAAAAAATTAAGAAAAGTGTAACACTTTTGTTACACTTGTAACATTGTGGCAACGCTGATCGTCGTTCATCCTATGGTTGCTGTTCACGAGCTTTTCTTTTTAGGGCTTTTAAAAAAGTTCTTAAGCAGAAAGTGTTTACTTGGTGTTGGACATTTTGCATTGCACTGTGTGGGAAATCCGTTTAAATGCAGTTATAAAAGTATAAGCTCTTTTCTGCAGAGAAAATGATTATTTGCGTAGATTTTCGTACCTTGTGGTCGGTTTATTGATACTTCGTGTATTTTTGTGATATTGTTTTATGTTATGATTGTTAATTTTATTTTTTGTTACATTAATATGTAAGAATACATGTTTATTTTCCACTTGTTATTTATTTAAAAGGGATTACGTCTACTGGGGATACCCTTCAAAAACGCGCCTTTTATCTTACCTTTTAGTGGTGTGGCAAAGATAAATATTATTTCATTTTTATAAATAGAAAAAGAATTTCAATATTAAACCAAGGTAACCCTCAACACATTTTCTTTAAATGTTTGCCATTTTATTGTTCGCAGTAGTCAACTCTGAAATAGCTTGAAAGAGCTTTCAAATGAAAAAGACTTATTAAAAAAGAAAATAGTGCGAATGAAAGGCAAACATCCTATCTTCCCTGTACTGACAATTTTTAGGAGACAAAGTATAATGTCAATTTAATATTCCCAAAAACCTTCAAACTTCGTTAAATATTATAAAAAAATTAGCGTCTTACGAATGCTACAATTATTCACACATTCTAAATACCACCCCCGCGCTCGTCTCCAGCCTCCGTCCTGTCTCCATCACCTCCACCAACTCCGCCGCCGCTTTTTTTCAAACAATTTGAGCTCAGTAGCTGTTAGCTGATGCGGCTGTTTAAGAGAAGAACTTCTGAAAAGTGTTTAAAATGCTTCAAGATCATCCACAAAGACACTTGAAAGCGCATTAAAACAAGAACAAAAACAACAACAAGAAAAAGTCGTATTCGATGTCAACATTTGCCAACGATATATCAAAAGATTTTGTGCACCTTTTTATTGCTGCTACGTGACTCTTCGGTTATTCGCGGTGCAACCTTAACTTGACTCAAAATCTCTTAAGCAGCGAAAATTTGCCGCACAAACCTTTTTTTTTTTTGTTTTGTTGGCTTGTACCTTGTACTCTTTTTGCCTCTGATTTTAGCCCCTGTCTTATGTTTGAGTCCGATGCAGAGGGGGAACTTCTTCGGGTACAAATGTAGACCTCAAAATGCATTTAGTCCACCCGCCCGACGACAACCTGACAAGATAAACTGTCGTCTTAATCGTTGGCCGTTGATGATGGAAAGGCCTACAGCTACACCCGCCGCGCAGCGCGGCCGCCACTGTCGTTGTTGTATAGTTAGTTGTCGACCTCGTCGTTGTCGTCGCTTTCGTTGCCGTCAACTGTCAGTTGGCTGCCACTTGAGTCGCGTCGTCGCCGTCGTCGCCTTGAAGCTGTGCGAGCACACACCTATTACCATCAGTCTAGGTTTTAGACGTTCCAAGCCAGGAGATCCCCGAAATCCGATAGGGTAGCCAGGTTTAAACATCAATTCAGCTGGCAAAGTACTTGTAATTGCGCTTGATCTCTGTGCATCATACCGTCTCCGTCTCCGTCGGCGTTGCGTCTTTGCCGCTTCACTATATAGGTAGACGATGAACTCTGTCCCCCTTGACGAGACGATTGCTTATGGTATGGCTTATGTCATGGAACCTAGATCAACTCAGCTCGTAGTTTTATGATCCAAGAGAAATTAGCATTCCTTGGAGTAGGAAACCCCATGCTGACTGCTGGCTAAGACCCGAGTGCTTGATACTTAGTATGCAAACTGCGTCCCCAGAGCTTGACATCAATATTGATGATCTCGCTCGTTTCCCCTCCCTCTCTCTCTCTCTCTCTCTTTCACGTCAAACTTCAAACTTGGGCGCAGACTTTTTCAAGTCTTCAAGGACAACACGTTTTATTGTTTGGTAATTGGTATTATTTTATTTTTATTATTTTTGCTAAAATTCATTACAATTGGTGCAAGCTTAATCACTACATAACTAATTGATTATAATAACATTTTTTATTTTTTTTCTTGTGGAATAAATTAATGATACAAATCTGGAAAGAATATAACATAGAAACATCGAAACATAGAAACTAAAAATAATGAAAAGAATAAGCAAAAGATTTCTTGGCTATCACAAGGAATACTGGTGCTGGTTGGTTTCGGCCTTGTTGCTGAGGTCGAGGTTTAGTGTGTCTAACCCAAAGAAGGGGTCTAATTGTCCTTGTCGTGCGAAGAGCGGGATGATTTCTCCTGCGATGTGAGAGTCTCGGGAACTTTCTCAACTTCGATGTATTCGTCGTCGTCCTCTTCCATTGGCTTCTCATCGAGGGTTTCGTTTTTGAGCTCGAGCTTCTTGGATTCTGGCTCTGCAGCAGGAGTCAGCAGTTCGCCGGGAAATGATGATTTGTTTTCATCGATCACGGGACTAGCATCTCTGCCATGGGAATGGGAGGTCTTTGATCGATCGCGGGTTTCGTGATCGACCAAATGGTGATCGAGTTCGGCGCGGAAATAGAATTTGTCAGTGCAGAGATTGCAGTCGTAGGGGCGTGAATTGGCTCCGTGCTCGGTCATGTGGGTGAGCAGGCCAGCTGGAGCTGTGAAGACGGCCGAGCATATGTAGCACGAGAAGCCTCTGTCCTCACAGCCGGCGAATGTGTGCTCCACCAAGTGCTCTTGGAGTTTCTGTGCGTGCGGCATGATGACGTTGCAGAGATTGCAGCGATTCTCCACGTAGCTTGATTGTCCTGAGTTGGTGTCGAAGTTGCTGCGCTGGTTGGAGTACTTGTTATTGAGGTTATGCTTGCGACAGCACTTGTCGCAGACCTTGGCGTCGACGGTGTTGGGAATCGTTTCCAAGCACAGGGCACAGACACTCTCCGCAACAGACGATGACTTAGTGTGGAATCTGTAAAGAGAAAAAGTTATAAAATCTTTCCCCAGTTTAAATTTGCATCGAACTCACTTGGCGTGCAGACCGATCTCAAAATCAGAATGAAGAGTTTGGCGGCAGCAGATGCATTGCACTGGCATCTGTCCCTCGGTGTTGTGGTCCAGGAGGTGGCCCTTGAAAGCCATGACATCGGGCAGGGCCTTGGCGCAGTGGGAACACTTTCCCGACTGCCCGACTTTGGAATGTTGCAACTTGTGCTCGGCGAGTATTGCGGGCGATGGGAAGATCTCATCGCAGATCAAACACTTGTGCTTGCCGGTTGAGTTGTGGCAAGTTTTCATGTGGTGTTCGAGCTCACTGCGTGACTTGAAGTTTCCACTGCAATAAGCGCAGCGGAGACTTACTCCGGTCTTGAGATTATGTACGATCTTGCGATGTGAGTGGATTTCGGCTTCGGTGCGGAAATCGTTGCGTTCACACATGCCGCAGCTGAACCCACCTCCGGCGGCAATAGCTCGATCTGACGGCTTGTTGGACTCTTGTGGGAGTTTTGGTGCGTTGCGATGGTTGTTGTTATTGTTGCTGGGACTGGTGAACATACTGGCCACGGGTCCGGCTGCTAGTTTGTCCTGCTGATGTTGGTTGTACATCTCGAGAATGGTTCGGTTAGTGTCAAAGTAGCGTTGGTTCAAGCTAGCATACACAAGTGACGGGTGCTTCATGGCTGAACCCGTGTCGACCTGCAGAGGATTGTAGAACTTGTTCCCAGAGGCGTTGCCGAAGAGGTTCTTGCCCATGGCAAAAGCGTTGTAGTCCAGGATGCTGTTGTTATTATTTTGGTTCGAAGGAGGAGGCTTGTTGAAGAGAGCACTCATGTAGAGTGGATTGATCGAGTTCACTGGTGATGGATTGACTGGCTGCGGAGGAGGTGTGGACTCGACTTCTTTCTGTCCATGGTGATGAGTTTGCATGTGTCGATCAAGAAGGAACTCGACATGGAAAGTCTCTGGACACGATGGACAACGGAACTGACGGGCATGGGCAGCTAGATGGAAATGCATTTCGAGCTCGGTGGAGCAGACAGCTCGGCAGAACATGCATTGGATCGGTGATCCGACTATCGTCTGGTGTCGGGTTTTCACATGAATATGGAACTCTTGTTCGCCATGGAAGGTGTCCATGCAGGCTGAGCAGCGGAAAATCTTCTTCTCGGGCGAGTGAATGCATGCGAAGTGTACTTGTACCGCTACCTTAGTTTCGAAAAGGTCCGAACACAGCAGACACTTGAACAACGTCTGAATGTGGTTGTCGAAGAGGTGCTTCTGCAACTCGTCCGGCTTGGAGAAAGTCTTGCTGCAGTTCTTCTCGGTGCAGGCATATTCCGAGCAAGTGATGAGAAAATGCGAAACAATGTGCCTCTCGTACTCTGGTTGATCGCGCAGAGTTTGGCCACAATGGTGACACACCAAACTGAGTCCTTGCACAATGTGCGACTTAAGATGATTGCGGAAGCTGTCGAAATCGGGGAAACCATCGCTGCACTGATTGCAGAAGAACACCCCTGGCCGATCGTTGGCTTCGACCGATTCTTGCGACGGTGTCTGAACAGATCGCCTGTTTTGACTCAAATCGGTTGGTTCGTCATCGGTTTTCTCCTCGCCCTTGGGACTTGGCTCTTCAACTTTGATCTTAGTCTCGCTGGACTTTGGCGTCGCCAGACGAGGGCTGAAAGTTCCAGTCGCTGCTAACCGATTGAAATGCTCGAAATAGCTGCTCGGGCTCGACAGCCGGTCAATGTGTGTCGTCCGCATGTGCTGGAACATTGCCGGAACACTGGGAAACTTCATGGTGCAGTACTCGCAGGACATCTGAAAGCCACTTGCCGCAGCAGTTGCGGCAGATTGATTGGCCAGAGCCTCCTTCTCGTGCATTGCTTGAATGTGACTGCTCAGCTGTTCCATTGATGCAAAGTCGGACTTGGTGCAGTACATGCACGAGACATAAGAGCTCCGCATCCGCTTGGCATACTCCAGCGAACTTGGGCTTGGACTCTTCGTATTGGCAATCGATGTGTAGCGACGTTTCTGCAAACTGCCATTACTCGAACCGGAACCAGTCGATCGAGGACTGTAGTTAAGGGCAGCCGGATTGCCGCCGGCCGCCAGAATTGCGGCCTGCTTCTTGTGATTTTGCATGTGCGATGTTAGGGCCGCAGCTGTGTTGTAGCCTCGATTGCAGATGGTGCATTGGAATGGCTTCTGGTTGTCGTGGGTTTTCATGTGGATCTTCAAATGATCACTGCAAAGAGATTGATGATGGAAATTTCACTCTTGATACGTGTTGGGGGAAAATGTTGAACACAAAAATTTGAATAAAGTTCTGATTTCTCTTAACCTTTTTGGGCAAAAGTGTCACTTTTCAAACGTCAAACTTACCTCCTTGAAAATGCCGCCTCGCAATGTGGACACCTGTATCGCCTATCGCCAGTATGTAACTTGGTGTGTCGGTCACGGGACCGTTTGTGTTTGAAAAGTCTCGCACAGTAGTCGCATTTGAATGGTAGGTGCTCGGCATGACTCTGAAAAAATGGAGAAAAAGAAAAAAATTAATTCAAGAAGAAAGATTGGTAGCTGCAGATAGAAAAATATGCGGATACTCGAATTACTTTGAGATGCATCACATGAGCAAGCCGAAGAGGAAAAATTCAACCATCATCATAGACCAACAGACATGATCTTTTTGCAAATGATGGCCTTAACTTAAAACTCTAAAATGCCAAAATGAAAAAAGTGAACATCTGTGACGGCTGAGGTGCTCTTTCACCCCTCGATCTCCCCATAATAGTCGTACTCGTATATACCTACTAGCTGAAACGTAGGTACATGAATGATGATAAAATATTCATACACTTTATTTGAGATCGCCAAGCCGACCGCGACCGAGCGGCCGTACGCCTTGAGCATGCCAAATGTAACAATCAAGCCATCATCATCACCGCACCGCCATCGCCAGTGCCAGTGCCAGACCGACCAACTGGCTATAACTTCAAAGGGGAAGGGTCGTGCTGGAGCACTCTGCTCTGTGGCTGTGGCTGGCTCTGTGACTCTGTGCAAAAAAGTGTGGATGATCGCTACGCATGTTAATTGCCACCGTGCAAATAAACCCAAATGGACACACCGAAACTTATATTCCAAGTGAGAGAGGGGTACAAACATGCCATGCCATGCCATGCCAACTGTCCTGTCAGAGTCACATAAGCTTGTTGCTGTTGCACTTTGGGTCCAAAATGTCAGCTCGCGCAAAATAAAAAAAAAAAAAAAACAACACTAAAAATTATCATTCCAGTTTATTTGGAGCTCCATAAGGAGGAGAGATTCCGTGGGGTTTTATGATTGCTCGTCGCACATAGCCAAGTCGTAAAGTCACCACGAGATATGAATATATGAGATGTATGGAACTCTATGAGGCAGCTTCAGACCTCCACGAGATCTTATCCACCATTCATCCAATATAGAGGTGGTTGGTTATGGTTTACACGGGGCATTTGCAAGCGCAAGCTAATTAATTGCCGCTCTCGAAACTTGCCCAAAAAACAGCACTGCTGCCGTGTGCCGTGTGTGTGTGTCTTGTCATCGTATTGTCGCCGTCGTCGTCGTCAAAACTCAAAATATGTGCCCTTCATTCCGGGAAATCACATTTATGTCTCTGGTCGTCGCGTTCGTAGCATTTAACGACTTGTAACTCCCCGAAATCATGAATCCCCCTCCATAGGTTGGTATAATTGAGATATTTTCTATCAGCTAGGTGACGAAACTCAAGCCACCGCCGCGCCGTTCGTCGCCAACCAATTCCACTACCTCTTTGCTTCTTCAAGCTCTTTGTATACGTCTTTCCTCGCCGTGTCGTCGTCGTTGTTGTCGTGGTCGGTATTTGGCTTTGAAGTTTTGATCCAAAAAAGAGAAGCAAAATAACCATCAGGCAACAACACACAACCAGAACAGATTCCATATCTCCCGCTCGGGCTGTGATGTCGCTGTCACTGTAGCTGTAGCTGGCACTCTTCGAATCACAGCCAAAATTAGTCAATTTGTATTCCACAGAGTTGGCCTCTGTTTATTGCACAATATGAACAACTGATTGTGCTGGTTATTGTTTTTTAACTGCCCATTGCAAATCATCATCGCTCCTCACATACGAAATACGAAATAGCTTCGTTTTTTTTTGGTTTTTGGTCAGAAAAAAAAAAACAGTCCACATCGCTCTGACAGGGACAAAGACCAAGACCAAGACGAACGAGGAAAAGATACGATCTTCATCCTTCATGGCTGGAAGTTTTGTCCAACCGACTTCGACCCCTTTTCTTGATGGCTGTGAATTCCACTCATCAAAAAAAAAAAAATTGGCTAAGGTATCGAGGCGCTGCGCTGGCCAAGATGCCCAAAAATTTCATATTGTATGCATTTGTGTGTGGCAGTGGAGATGGCCCAACTTGACAACTCCCTGCACTGCATTTGTCATCAGTGAGAATAAGATTTATATTTATTGCCATTGCCACTGCCGCATCCAGAAAGTGCAATACTTCACCCTATAAATGAGTGCTCCTTGAATTCATGGGATTTTGTTTTGAGGCAAAAAAAAAAAATTACCTCAGACAGCAAACGAACGCGACGGACAGACAACGCATCACAAATTCCCCCAGATCAAGAGATATGAACTTTATTAGAGAAAGAGACCGGTCTAGCTGGGTCGGTCAATGTTGGAATTTCTTAGAACCCTGGAAGTGATGGTTTCTCCGGCGGCGGCCGAAGATACATACTTTTACATCACTGCACTGTACCGGTAGGTACCTACCTATTCCCGTATACACCGTCTGATGGCACTGGATGGCCAATGTATCAGCCAAGAAATTACTGAAATTGTAAGCGGAGTACGTGCGTCCAGGGTCAGCACAGTGCGCAAAATCAATATGGTCGAGATGATGCGGTCCAAGAAATATTGTATTTTTATTGATCTGCCCGCAAGTATTGGCAACCGCAATTGCGCCAAGAGTTGAGTTGAAGTCAAGCAGTGCGAAAATATTCTCGCAATTCGCCTCTAATAAGCGCAAACACTGTTAATTACCCCCCTCAAATATAACCAGAAAAAAAAGGGGAGAAAAAACATGAAGGAAGGCAAATGTCCTTTTAGGGAGAAACCCCATCACAAGGAACAGAAACATGAGCGGATATGGAATTTTTGGTATGGGAGGGGTCACAGATTGGGGGTGGGATAAATAAGTACCTACACGAAGGATTTATTTAGAAGTTGATTGTTTTGAGTCGGTGAATGTTATTCTTCGATTAAAATATTATAACAATTAAATGAGCATTCAATTAAAGTTTGAATTTAAGTAAAAAATGACAGCTGTCAATAGTAGGTTAGGTTTGTTCTATGGCGGTATTGCATTTGACCAATAATTTTGCTCTGACCTGCGGTGGAGAAATCGAACAGACCTATGTAGTAATTGGTAAACAACGTCTCTATTGGGTCAACCCTATCCGTTTTATAAGTCAATGTCAATAGATCCGTTGCTGTAACTCATATGAGACACACTCTATGGGTCTGTCACTTGAGACTGAAAGAGTTGGAAGTATTTAAAATTTTATGACTAATTTTGAATTATTATTCGTATTATAATTTGAAATATTATTATTCATATTTATAGTTTTATTTTTCAATAGCCGTGTTTTATTGGTAATTGAAAATACTAGCTAGTAAAATTTTACATGGAAAACAACAACACCTCAAAAGTGAACAAAAATAAGCTAGTGTTTATCCATAGTAATTTAGTGAAGATAGAGTTTCATCTAGTTAAATGTAGGGGCAGTCAAGAAGTGCAAAAAAATATGCAAATGTTGGCAACATGAGGGTGTGTTCGGTAACAAATAAACTTCTTTTACACTTCGCCTGCATTGAAAAGTGCAAGCGATCCACAAATTTCAAACCAAACATTTATTTGGGTTGAAATTATAAAAATGCAATTATTTCGTTAAAAAATTTATTAAAATCAATACTTTACAAAGGTTGCTTCCATAAATGCATGGTTGTGAAAGTCTGACGAATGCATACCTTTTTTAAATGCACATATTAAATGTCCGATTTTCTTAAAAGCAAAACTCATTTGTTGAGCAAATGTGAAACTACATAATTATAAAAAGTCACAAGCAAACATGTTTTTTTTTTGACTTTCATATGATTGCAATTGATCGCATGTAAACAATGCATGCATTTATAAAATAAAAACACCCAAAGTAATATGTACATATATGGTATTGAGTAGAATAAAATGGTAATTTTGACTCTACAGGCAACTTGAAGTAACTTCTCATAGTTTTTATTAATTATTTCTTTATAATTTCATGTTGAATTTTGTCTTTTAATATTTTATTTATTGAATAAAAAGAATAAAAGAATAAAAGAGTGTTAACTATCCAAATAAATGGTCTGTGTAATAAATTCTATAAAATTTAAGGAAAATAGTGAACTGCGATTATTCAACTGGTCTTTAAAGTTGCCAGAAACTTAGTTCCATATTTTTCGTTCTTCCATATAAACCAATGGAATTGAACAGGGAGTTGATAAAATGGAGAACTTTAATCTGTAAGTGGTTAATCTAACAAAAAAATCTATATATTTTCAAAGTTTTACTACAAATATTAGTAAAAAACATTCGAAACCAACTCGGTGTGCATTTCCATGCAAACTTCAACTCAACAACCGTTTTCATGCATTTTCCAACTCGACCCAATAATTTACACAATTGTACATTCTTCGAACGCGCCCAATTTAAAACAGCTGTTGTTTATTTTGATTTAAAACTCAAATTGAGTTTTTAACTAAAATTTTAAGATGTTAGCCAGAAATTTCTTTAACAAGTGAGTTTGTATATTTACAACTTTTGTTTGCAATATGCATTCAATTTTTTCTATTTTCAAGTGCACATTTGCCTTTTATATTTTGTGTGTGACAGAAGATTTTGAAATTTTGACATCAATGATTTGGCAAATAATGTAGGGACACCAACTTTAAGAAGAAAAATTAAAAGTGAATATAAAAGTGAATATAGCGTTTTATTGGTACTCGAATACTATGTTAGGGATAGATTACCAATAAAACGCGGCTAATATTGACTTTTAACACATCAAGACTGTTTCTTTTTATGAGCATTTGTACTAGATTTTAATAAATTTAGTTATAAATTGAAATAGCAAAAGTTCCAGATTAAGTTTGAAGTGCTTAGAATTAAATTTTTGTCCACCCAATTTAACAATCATTTTTAAAAGGTACACCAATATTCTAGATGTTTTTCTTTTTAAACTCAGAGCAGAGAACTGAGCTGTCAAAAAAAGATCTGTTTTATTTTAGCTCACACATCAGAGCGCTTAGGTTGTGTTTCTTTTTTCAATTGGTTTTATGTGGTATGACTGCTTTTGAAAGTTGAGTGCTTAAGTGTGTTTCAAAAATATATCGGAGAGCATTGATCAAACGTAATCTTTTACAAGCTTTTAAGATGTCAAAAAGTGATTGTTAAGGTTTTTTATTTTACTAGATACGTATCGTTTCCCACTTGTCCAACTTCTAGAAGTTATAAAAATACGAAATACCAAAATTCCGCTTTATTTGTCAGAATCAGTCATCGATCCTTATCAGAAATGTCAAAATGGTGTTGATCGACTGAATTGGACTAAGTCGAATTCAAGCATATTTTGTGCTCGAATTTGAACTGGAAATCTTAACTGTAGATTGAGATTTAAAGAAAATACAATCTACTCAGACGAAGCCCATTTTAAATTTAGTGACTATGTGAACGTGGTTAATTAGAGTTACATACTTAAGGAAGCTTAATAAATTTTGCAGAAGTTTTAAGAAACAACGAACTTTTTTGAAAGAATCTAAAAACACAAAAGTTGTACAAAATAATAGAAAACATTTGAACTGAATGAAATGGATTGAGTTTCAAAACTTCTTTTGATGACTAGTTAATAGTTGAATGTCATAATTTTGCATAATGGTTTCAAAAAACTGTGAACTGGAAAACACAAAGATAAATAAATAAGCTTTACAGCTTGCAGAAAAACAACCATATTTTAACAAGGTGAACAAAGTTTTAGTATCCGACACTCAACAACTATCTTCTGTCACTATAAAGTGTTTTAAATTTCAATCTGACGTTTGCCTAAATCTGAAATTCTGAACATGAAAACCCTAAACGGGACACTGAGGCGTATACTTGACTTTCTTTTGTATTTTCGAAACCTGACTAAAACTTAATATGCTTTCACGATCCTGAAAAAAGATTAATAACCAGGATGCATATGTTATGTATTCTAATGTATTCATTGAAATGTCACAAAAACTGATGACTTCTAGACCCCAGAATGACAGTTAAATGTATTCAAAAAATGTCGGTCCTGTCATCTTGAACTTTTCGTCTAACATAGTTCTTCAAAAAAAAAAAAATGTGTCTGGAAAGTATCGCCTCGTGTTGAATATCAACCAAAAATTAAATAATTACTCAATTTTTTCATTACCCTCAAAACTTCAAATTTCTTCAAAAATAAGTCCTTTTCAAAATACCCTCCCACTTCCCAATTATCAAAAAATTTTAAACTCTTTCTTTCTTACAATATCCCCAAATCACCCTTTCAAACTCCCAAAAGAGGATCCACAGCACCCATTCCCCCATAATTCCCATCCGCTCATGAATTTATTCAACTTACTTTATAAAACAAAACGTCAAGTAGAAAAAAAATCAAAATAAAAAGAAGAAAAGGAAAAGGAAGAAAACGCACTCACCTGTTCATGCTTCTTGAGATACCCAAGGCGCGGAAATGATTTATCACAGAACTGACACTGATAGGATCCATCGCGGTCGGTCGCGCTCTTAATGCCATCACTTGTCAACTTATCCAACAACTTTGCCGAATCCCTATCGATTTTCCGCAATTTCGTTGGTATTTTCACGGAATGTTTGTCACCGCCACCGCCGCCGCCACCACTGCCACCGTTGCCGCAGTCGATGCTGGTTGCGCCACTGATGCTGTTCGAGGTAGTGGAATTAGTGGTGGTTGTGGTGTTTGTTCCAACAGCATCGTTGGCACCACCACCGTCACCACCGCCGCCGCCGCCGCTACCGTTTGACGTAAGGAAAACCCTTTCATCGCTAGAATTTGCGGCGTCGTCATCTTCGTCCGCATCCCCGTCGTCGCGAGCCTCATCGTCGTCGTCGTCATTCTCATCGTCGTCCTCGCCACCAGTGACACCAGTAGCCGTTGCTCCATTTAAGGCTGAAACACGTCGATTGTGATGCCTGCCGCTGCTGTTCTGCTGCTGCTGGTCGCATTGGTATTGCTGCTGCAAGTGGTGATGCAGCCTCTGCTGTTGTTGCTGCTGCTGCTGATGGTGATGATGATGGTGATGGAGATGATGGTGATGCAGCGAGTTCGGAGTAATTGTGCCATCCGACATGGAGGGCGAGTAGCTGGACGAGGTGTGTGTCGAGTACAGATCTGGAAAATTAAGACGTTTTCGATTAATTTAAATTCATTCAAATGACATCAACCACCAGACCAACCACTAACTGTGATGTGCTGATCTGGAGTTGTCTTAATTAAAACACCCTCTGTCGTAGGTGTCATATCAGTCGCAGAACACAGCAGAACAGATCGCTCCTGCTTCTGCTCCTGTTTCTGGCCCAGCATAAGTCAACTATCTACATACATATAAATAGTAGAGCGAACCCCTAATTAATTAAGTGGCATTATAATCTGGTGTGGTGACTAAAGAGGAAGTGATGCGATGGTTCCAAACAATGAAGGCACAAATCTTCGGATTCTCAATTTGCGGTCTATAATTGAATTAACGCGCGTGGCGGACTTGTAGCTTATTATCAAGAAGGGGCCGACGACGACCGACGCCACCGACATACACCACCACCGCCAACTGTGCACATATCGTGTCGTAGGGATAATGTTTGCTGATTAGGCCGAGTCGGATTAATTGGAAGGGGAGGTGTAATTATTATCTGGCGACATAAAACTAAACGCTGCGGCTGCACGATGATATGTCACTTGTCAGTTGCTGCTGTTTTGCGTTTTGTGTATAAATTGAAATTCTCCCCGATCAAGTGGCGTTACATGACAATTAGACGGAAGGGAAACTTCAATTAAAAGCATCGTCCACGTCGCGTCGAGTCGTCCACAGTGTCTTATGTGTCTTGTGTCTTTAGAGTCCAGAGTCTTGTGACAAGTTGGGGCTTCAGGAAATTTTAAGCGCGGGCGTTCTTATTAAAAATAAAAAAATAAATAAAATGTTTATCATGCAAACATCGCGGCTTAGTTTTTAGTTTTTATAAAACCACTTTCCGGTGGAATTGAAGAAACAAAAAAGGCGAGACAAAAATGGAAGCACAGAAGCAACTTCGTTTATGTTTGTTGTCTTGTTGTCTTGTCGTCCCTCGCCTCTTGCCCCCCACATTTCCGTGCTTAGATCATCATAAATAGTACAAATGTATGTGTGTGAGATTTTCAAATGGATTTTAATAGTTGGCTTATTTTCCTAGCATGAATCACGAGATATGATAACTTGGCTTTTTAAATTATATGGAAAGACCGACCCGACAGACATTGTCGGGTCAGCGTCTATTGTTTTGGGGACACACAGAGGCTTGTTTTGATTTCATTGAGCTTCTATAGCGATGCACAATTAAAAGAGGATTCGTTTTCATTGCAAGTTATAAATTATAAGGCTTTAGTCATAGTTCGTTTAGATACATAGATAGATAGATAGTTTATGTATATAACGGTTTTTTAATTCTAAATTAACTATAACAGATCAAAAAAAAAAAAAAAACGAAAAGAACACCAGTTTTAATTCGGACTAATTAGTAATGATTTAAAAGCTGAGGGAGGAAGTTGTAATGTAAAAAGAGAGCAGCATAGTTCCCACGATTTTCATCAAGTCTGGAAGAGTGTCAAGTGTATTCCGTCGTCGGCGTCGGAATCGGAAGAAGAAGTTTGGTTCATTACTTTTATTGCTATTTCATAAATTATAGTACCTACTTTTTAATTTGATGAACACTATATTTGATGGAATTTTATCATAATATGTTCCAATTGACAAAAAACATTATTTTTGACATACATATATAGCAAGACCGCCAATTCGGACATTACCTTTGATCAAGAAATGACATTAAGGACTTTATCAGTAATAACTGTACAGGAAGAGAAATTCTTGAGAAAGTACGGAGAACAAAATTCTTTGGTTGTTCTAAGTTTCCGTCTACATATTTAAAAGTGTGAAAAGTTTGGAAATGAAAATTACAAAAAAAAAAAAATAGTGAGCTAAGTGAATTTGACAGAATAAACGAATGCTTTGACTGGAAAACTGAAATTGTCCTGCAAAAAGGCGGATTAGTAGAATTTTTTTATGAAATTGCAGACTTTCAACTTAAAAAATATGAGCTGCTTGTAAGGCAATTTTTACCTGATAAAGTTTAGTGTCATTTTCAATAAGCAGCACTAAATATGACAAGATAGAAAAATCGAAAGTTTGATCAAGTTTTTAACAAAAGACGAAAAATAAGTTTGAGGCAATAATCTTTGGATTTATAAATCGGTCGCTAAAATAGTTTAAACAGCGTTTTTGGAAATACCAACAATAATCTTCTTTAAGATAATCAATACATTGCTCCAGCAGTAAGTGGTCGTGACATATCTACCTATCATCCAAGATGTCATGTTTGAAGACATATGGTAAGCTTACCGTTTTTAAAATATTAGTGATAGTGATACATAACTTTTGGTTGCTTGATTTTATGCTAAGAAATCATCATTTGTAGTTGATTTACGGCGGCGGCGGCGCATCAAGAACTGCAGAAAATTATGAAGAAGCTACAAACCTTAGAAACCTTGGTAGACACTGAATAAAACTTTATTCAGAATTAGGTGTTATACCCATCAAGTCAATTCCAGCGATTGGAAGAAAGTGTAAGGAACTATTTAAAACCACCAAATTCAATATTGGTGTTTTTTGAAGAGAGAGAACATTTCAACTTAATTAAGAAAACAGTTTTTGCAATTGTTTTTATGAATCTCAAAATCAGAAATGTTTAGCTATCAGAAATAACATTCTCTTTGAAATAATCAAAAGTACACTGAGGCGTATACGCACTTTTTTATTTTCGCTGTAAATAAAAAATGATATTTATTCCTGTTCTAAGACTCTGAACTAAACTAACATTACGAAGTCGTGAAATTGCAGCTTTTATCTTCCAAGATCATTTGTGAATGAGGATTCTATATTCTTTTTTTTTGTCACGTTAAAAAGGAACGAAAGTTTTTTTTCAATTTTGTACTTTCTTTTTTCATTTAGTTTTATGAAATTCTTTTTTAAAAGTTATATTTATACTTTAAGAAAGTTATGTTTGGTTATGATATGCAATAATAAGCTCACATAAATGTTGTAAATATTATGTTTCAAGTAAATTAAAAACAAAGAATAAATTGACGTTTTTTTGTTAAAAATAAAATATAATAAACATTAACTTAAAGCAATTAATTGTATTTTTTTTGTTTCATACCAAAATTTCTCATTGTTTATTCTTAAACATATTTTGTTGCAAAAAAAGCCTTATTATGTATTTTTTAAATTAGTCTGAAACAATCTCCCCTTGTTGCAAACCACTCAAGAAATTATCAAAAATACTACATTCAGGATTTAAATTTTACTAAACTTTTTTAGAAGGTACAAATTTTAATTATTAAAACAACAAGACATTTTTTGTATGGTTCTACCTTGACTTATTTTGCAAACTTGTATGAGTTGACTAGAGGTCCTGGCAAGCTTCGTCTAGCCCCAATTTGATACATAAAAGCTATGAAAAATATCGTTGTTGCATATTCGATTTTGAGGCAATTTTTTCATAGTTTCCAAGTGGCCCGGTATATTTCGTAAATTTATTAAAAAATATACAGTCAGGACAACCGAAGTTTATGTCCTAGTTTTGGATTGTAAAACAATAACCGCAGTTTGCTTCAATATTTCTCTTACCGATAAATTATCGTAAGCGACATTTTTCGAAAATGCGTTTTTTATCGAAACTACTAATTTGTGCCCCATAACAGATCCATCCTCGTTCATATTTTCCTCCAAAATAATATGTAAATATTTTAAAATCAAATTTAAAAATATACAATTTTAACTTTCTGGTACATTTTTGTGTACAAATATTTGAAAAGAAACCTTCTCCTGTAAAAATTTGATTTTTGTCGCTTTGGTACAATAATTTGGCGGTAATTGCTCGATATAATAACCTGTCTCGTTGCCAAAATTCAGACAAATCGGTTCAGCTATTCTTGAGTTATAAATAGTGTAACTAACACGACTTTCTTTTATATACATACATATGTATTCATATTCATATGATTCAATTTTCTAAATTTTCAATTAAACTACTTTTGCTTTCCATTTAATTGTCATTTGACAACCTAATTTTTTGTTTTAAAATATTTGTAATTTAACATTTAAACTCCAAATAAATTAGCATCATTACAATCATTTTAAAAATGCGTCTCAGATTTTCGAATATTTTCTTAAAAAAATAAAAAGATTGTGTTCCAAAATTAATAATGCTTATATTATTATGATAATAAAAAAAAAAAAATATGTTTTAATTTCTGTTTCCTTTAAAATTCAAGTTAGAACAAAAAACTGTTAAAAGTATTTTTTCTGTAACAATGAAATAATTATTAAAAATAATTATATTTTGAAAAGAAAATTGCTAAACGGATACAAATTTGTTAATGAGTAAATTTGAAAATAATTTTACTGCTAAACACTTGATCAGAATATTATTCAGTTATCGTAAAAGAAGTCCTTAGAGATTTTAAAGACTTTTTTTTATATCTTTCTCAAATGCCGCCGGCATTTTGTTATTCCAAAAAAAAATACATATGTATTTTTATTCAAAAAAAAAATTCCTTAAGTTATTTATAAGTTCAGAATTAAATCACCAATTATTTGAAGAACTATAAATTATTATTGACTCTGGCAACTTCAAAATCGAAGTCAACGTGACAGCTGACATCTCAATCACAACGAACTAAGCATTTTGGTATTGTAGATTGTTTTTGATGAAAGTTAACTAATTCAAGAATATTAAGAAAATTGTGATATCAATATTTAAACAAATTATTAGTCAATTATGTTTTCAGTTATGTCCAAAAATTAGAGCCATATAACTTCTACCATAGTTTTGATGGAAAATATTTAAAGAGTTTTCTTTTGAAAAACTGTGAAACACTCAAAGTACGTTTTTGTGTTCAAGTTGATTTCTAATTTGTAATCCTTCAAGTATAAATGCCATAAATTAGGTTTTATCAACCAAATAACCTCTAAAGGTGAGTTCACATGTCGGATTAGGTATTTGATAAAAAGAATCACTATTTTCATAAAGGAGTGATTAGTCAATGAAATTAATTTGATATCTAACATCAAAACATGAATTTTCACTAATTTTGTAAATGAATTGTTAATTAAGTGCATTTACCTGGATTGCCATCTTTGGTAGCTTGTATTTTTTCAATTAAATTTTCCAATCTCGAACTTGGGCCGCGATAGAGCATTTTTAATGCCATCATCATAGAAACAAAATAATTTAAAATAACCCAAATATGTGTTTTGTTTTTTCTAACAACACAAATTATTTTTAACAATATTTAACACTTTAATCTATGATAACTATTTTAGTTATTTCAACTATCTATAACAAGTTCACTCTAAAAACTTAAGTTAGGTATGTACATTTATTCAAGGGTATTTATCACCCATTATATTTATTTAATTGTATTTTATTTAAATCCTTTTGTTTATTTTTTTTTACAAAAGCACAATCACTTCACAAAATCCTTTTTCAACTGTCACCTTTTGAACTATGTCAATCATTTCATTTTAAATCACAAATATGTAAAACAACCCATAACCAAAAGGACCCTTAGGATCGCGCTTATGCAATAAACGTCCGCTGAGTTAGTTATATGGAAATGTGCGTGGTCTCCCCTAAACAGGAAACACGTCCAAATTTGTTGAGCACCAAAGAATAACTACTCTGCTATCACCGAATCCGGACCGAAATTGATGAAACAAAAAACAAAACAACCAAAAAACAAAAACACGGTACTCCAGTGTGCAGTCATTCACTCCAGCACAGAGACACACAAATCGAATCCAAAACGAGCCACAGCAGACACACAGTGCTCTAGCTCTAGACATAAGCTGCCCGCCTTCTTATTGAGACACTCGGCGTCGTCGTCGGTAGTCGGTATACAGATCCACACAGTACACCAGTACACAGCAAAAAAGCAAACAAACAGAGCGAGAGGCGCCTCAACCAGTTTAACTCTGTGCGCTTCAACTACACAACTGAGCCAACTACTGACGGATTGGGATTCAACCAGGCGGAATTGGGTCCGCAATGGAGCGTAAGCTGGGCGTTTGGAAACAAAAAATCCACCTATATACTTCGCCAGCAGCTAGCGGCAGCCAATATATCTCGAGTGTTCGGTTCATCCCAAGGCACTCGGTTGATTCTCGGTGTGCTCTGGGGGAATGGGAGTGCGAATGGGTATGAAATATATACACGTCTAATGGTCCCCAGTTGTGTGCGCCTTCATCTCGTTTTTCTCCACCTTCTACCATACCGACTTGGGTTGGGTTGGGTTGGTAACGGTGATAATGGTGTGTCAGTGTCGGTCTCGTTGAGTTGGTGTTATTTATGCAACCGAAAAGATTCAAAGTGTGGGTGTGAGGTGTGTGCGCTATGTGCTTGGGACCTTAAGTGAAAATGTGAATTTTGGGCGGGGCGTATTGTGTACTTTTTTTTTTAAATAAAAAGGCGCTTATGTACCGTTGCAGTGGGGCTTTAGGGAGTTGTCGAAAAAATACACCCTCAACAATTGGCCATATCGTTGTGTGAAAGCAAAAAACTGTTATCTGTCAATTTAAATCAACAACAACGGTGTCGTTGTCGTCCGTCCAGTGACATTTTAGCAGTGCGGTTTTTTTCTCTCTTATTCCTTTTACGAAGGCTGATTGTTTGCTGAATTGACAAAATGTCAATAAAAAAAGTGACCTACCCTACATTATTCTCAAGAATTACAAATACATTTACAACTTTTGTCAACAGACCGTGTTTAACCTAATTTTTTTTTTAGGTAGAGGTTTATCTATTAAAATTTAATCAAGCCACAAGAGCGATTTATTCCGCAATCAATTATGCACACCAAAGGTTCGTCATCGTCATTCGGTTTCAATTCAACCCTCTTTAGTCAATTTTTAGTCCTTTTTTGCCCAGGCCCTGGTGTTTTATTTCAAAGGGGTTGGTTACACGTGAGACAGAGGGAAAGGGAGGAAAAACACACCAGTGAAACCTTTGACAGGTAAAAAGCATTAGCTTTTATATTTGGCCACCCGCAAGCCCATCATCGTCCTTTCTGCTAAACCAACCACCCACTGCTGACTATAGTGACTACTGAACTGACTGAGTGACAGGAGTAGGTATATCTAACTGTTTTAAACAAATTCATTTTTCCTGACCGAGCGAATTCCCGTCACCCCTTTATTTTAACCCCCTCTCGATGGCAGATAACATGCATCGATGCTAATGGATCAGAAATTAAATCAAAAGAACAACACAAACGAACGCCGAGAATACCGTCCATCCGTTCGTCCTCAGTCCTGTTGGTCAGGATCTGGAGTCAGGAATTCAAAAAGTCTCCGTTCCGGGTTCGTTCATTACTTATGCATGCATCGTGTCGTCGTTGTCGTCGTCGTTGACAATTCGCCCGTTCATGTCCAAAAAAGTATAAAAGCAAATTTCATAGCAGTGTAACAGTTCAGTCCCCCTTTCCAAGAGTCAAGTCAAGGACGACAACGACAACGACGAGAACAACGATGATGATAGCAATAGCAGCACTCCTCGAAAAAAGCTTTATGGAAATTTTGCCAAAATGAAACTCCAAAGTCCACTTAGAGGAAAAATTGTGCACTATCCAAGTCCAAGAGTAACTTTTCACATTGTTTGGAAAGACAACAAACTAAGTAACATATCAGTGGTGTATGGAAGAGGAGGGGAGACGGGCAGGCAGGTAATCCGTAGCCTGTTCGTTTTCGTTTTCCTTTTTGGACGTTACCAGTCACCACCTTTTTTTTAAAAAAACCTGCAGCTAGCGGCTATTTTTGGAAAAAGAGTTAAGTTATAAACAATGTTTCGGTTGTCAACGTTAAAATTTCACCAAGTGCTATATATTCATGTATTAGTATTGAGCGTGTGTGTTTGTGGAACACGCCCCCTTTTACAGACACTCAGGTATAAAAAGGTGGAACTGTAAATTCTGTCATGCGTGTTGTCAGGTATATAAACGAGATAGGGTGCTTTATATACTTGAATGTATTTACCAACGAACTAACGAATCAGAATCGTTTAATATATTTACACAGAAGTGTTTTGTAATAGTGTTGGTTGTGAGAGAAGTGTGATGATGGAGAGCGAGAGAGAGAGAGAGAGAGGTTTTGGTTTTGGTTTTGTTTGTTTGAGGTTTACTCTCTCTTTGATTTAAATCAAAACATTTTATTTCTTTTTGGGAAAAATCAGAGGGAGAACCGTGGAAGTGGATATACAGGCAAAGGTAGTGAAGGGTTTGCATTTTTTGTAAAATCAAAAATGACGGTTTGTGAGAATCCCAACGGAAATCGCTACACATCCCAGATCCCAAGGGAGACAATTACCTACTTTCCAATTTGCATATGAAAATATTTGGAATATGTTTTATGATTAATATAATACGGAATATAAATACATTAAGATATTTTTATGACAAAAAAGAAATGGATCTTTGAAACGTGATTGACAGTAATTCGGCAATAGACAGTTATGTACAAGAATGCAGGATTAGGTAAAAGTAGAAAAGATATCGGTACTTTTTAGAACTTTCGTAGGTGAAGAGCTTTGTTTTAACTTGAATTAATGGTAAAAATGAAAACAACGGCGAAAAATCAAATATTTCCCAACATGATATTAGTTGTGTTTTATTCACTCCTGCATAGCCAGTTCAGCATTCAAGTGCGAATAAAACGATCAAACACTCCTTATATGCTCCAACAGCACAGCACAGGTGCAATTTTTTTTTTTGCTGGCTTCGCCTCTTCGGCAGCAATCAAAGTGTTGTTGTTTTTCGAGGGAAATTCTACTGCGTTAGCTATGCAGCAGTGAATAAAACACATTTATTATTAGATACTTTTTTTTGTCTTTTGGTTGAATCAAACTGTCTTAAAACTTCACTATAAATATAAATAAATCGCTTGAATATCTGTATTTTGTAACAGCCCTTGGTTTAAAGAAGAAATTGGTCCTAAATTCGTATTAAACTTAAATGTTGGCTTTTGATTTGATTGATGAATTTACAAAATTGAACATTGATAAAAAATTGAATTCTAAAGATAGAAGATTTATTATTGAAACTATTAATTCTTATCTAGGTACTTCTACTTGTAATTTAAACAGTCAAGCCGTTGTTTTTTTTTAAGTTTGCTGCAAGGAATTCATATCATCCGATTTCGCTCAGTTTAAATGAGTCTAAAATTTTGCACGAAACTAGACTCTCAATATATTCATAATTATTTATCAGTCGATTTTTATTTTAACACTGGAAGCTCGAATGCTATCAAAAAAGTGACATCAAGATCAAGACAATGAAGTAGAGTATGGTTGGCATGGGGTCCGGGCCTCCCCGAGGCCTTAAGGGGCTGCACAATATTGCACAATAATTAATACAAATGTTTGGACCACTTTATAATTTTTTTGCAACTACAAATTCCGACAGATTTTTAGGAAATCTCTTTTCTTAATTTTTTTTTAACAACTAGGTAGGTACTGGCAAGCAAACATAGTCTTCTCTGACTAACTTTTAATTTTGTTCTTCAATTTTTTACGGCTTATCATCTAGAATGACTTTGACAATTCAAAAAAAGTTTTATTGATGGAAACGTCAGTTGTCCACTTAACATTGTCTTCTAGAAAAATTTATGTAACGTATCAAAACTACGTTTCTATAGATATCAACTGTGTGAGTTTTGAAAGGGTATTTTTTTAATAAAAGACGGCCAAGTGTCAGTTTTACCCTCTCGTATACTCAGTACAAATAATTTCTGTTTTCAAATTATTCCTTACAGATAGATGTGCTGTAAAGACAAATTTTACATTTTACAAAACTGTTCCTATCTGATCGCGTTTACCTAAAAACGAATTTAATTTTTCACAATTTTAACGGATTTTTAATTCTGTACATCCTATTCGTTCATGCAAAAAAATATATTGACATACAGCATACAAACGGAGATTGAAAGTAGGTCTAGGTATGCTCGAAAGGTTCCGTTTTTTGCTTTGAGGCATAGTAATGTGGTGCTGGCAACATAATTACCCACAGTGAGATTATTCGCTCACTATAGTGTCTTAATTGACTCATAAATTTAGACAAAATCATAACTGGTTCTAAATGCTTTTGTCAAAGTTCTGTTTTTCAAAATTCTGTTCTTCTTAATTTACCAAATTGAGAATTTTCAAATATTTTCCTTTATCAGTTTCTTGCTGAATTTTGAAAAAATTAAATTTCTCTTAAAATTTCGAACCGATTTTCAAGGATCATTGTTTTGAAAGTTTTTGAATTATAGTTTTAAATCATATTCTTACTCATGACTGAAATATGTCATTTTTACGGAATTGTAACCTTTTTATTAGAAGATTTACGTAAATTGACCACTATAGCTATAGTAGAACATCAATTTTTCGAAGGGGTTTTTTAATTTTGATTTTTTTACTCAAACAATCGATATTTTAATATTTTCGGTAGTGAAAAACTTTGAATTTATTGACAAAATTATTGTTACAAAAAACAAACTAGAAGGGTTTTGAAAAGCAAAATTTTTAAACCATAGGTAATGCCTAAAAAAAAACACATGGCATTCGTTGAAGTTTTTTTTTTTAAACTATCAATCCGATATTTGTCAAAATTTTGTATTTTCTTAAGAAATGCATTTAGCCTTAGCACGGACAAAAAATTACCCGGAGATTATACTCATTTTAAAAGTTGCCGGGAAAAAAAAGTACCCATAAAATTGTCGGTAAAACTGAGTATTTATAAATTAAAATAAATTTGAAGACAATCGTTTATCGTTTTCTAGATATTTAAATTTAAAAAATAAAACAGTTTTTGAGATATTGCCGACTAAAAAGGTATATGTACATTGTACATATAACGAAAGTAAAATTAAAGATTTAAATTCTAGGGACCTTAAATCATCAATTGTCAAAATTGTTAGTTCGATAATTCAAAAGGATTATCATAACTTCCTATAAGATTTAAAAAATAAGAAGGGGTTTGAACATATTTGTGCTCGTGTTCATAAAAAACCGATACAAAACTAGACGGCTAGTTCAAATGTGTCTTTTAGGGTTCTAATATTTCAGTTCAAAAATGCCTATTGTTATATTTGTAATAAATATATTTCAATTCATATTTAAAGAAATATTATATCGATTTTCACATTCAGTCATTATAAACTGTTGAATTTCAACACAGAATTTTTTTTAGCGAGGTCCTGATGGCTAGCTGAAACTAGACGAAACGAAGGAAAACCAGGACGAGACTCAGTACCGTACTGCACTGTTAAGTTCTGTGTTTATACAATTTTTATGAGCAACAAGAAGGAAGCCTCCCAGAGCCATCAGAGAGCCACATTCCATATAAAGAATAAGAAACAATATAAAGAATTTGATTAGTTCTGATTTTTTAAATGATTTTCCTTTCTTTTTATTTTAAATTTCTATATTTCAGTATAAAATCTTCGTGCATTTTTTCGGGGTTTGGGTCTTAAGAATATTGTCACCCTTGTTATGACATGAGCGAGGCCGATATCAAGACGAGACTCAATTTTTTTTTTTTTGACGCGAGACGAAACTTGCAAAAGTCTCGTCGGGAAACTTGCATCGTAGATACGAATTAGAATTATTTCATCGATTTGAGAGAATGGTCACACTACTTGTTACTGGTTAAATTTATACCTACTTGTAATTAAAATCAGACGAAGCACTTTTTAGAAATTGTTTCAGAGGTATAAAGTGCAGAAGAAAATGCATAACAAAATATGTACGATTTTAAAACATTTTACTATTGAAAATCGAAAAAAAAACCTTAGCGATATAAATACATACATAATTTTATCTCTTTTGAAAATTATATGTTTTCTTTAAAAAATAGCTACACTTTTTTTCCAATGTCCTGAAGCTACATTTTCTCATTTCCTATTCTATGATTTTTTGCATTATCATTTCCAAACACTCTCAAAAAATATTACCAAAAGGTAAACGCAAGTATAAAATAGTAGATTATTTCTTTTCATACATAAATATTTCAAAGAATGCATTAAGAAAATCTATTATTTTTATATCCCAAGAGAAAACCGCTGACCCCGAAAAATTCACCCTTTTGCTGGGGTTTTAAACTAAAACCAAAATCCAAATGAAAAGCACCCCTTTCTTCTTTAAAATTTCAAGAAATAAAATCAATAAAATTTTACCTAAAGGAATTTGAAATATACAATTGACCACCATATTTAAAAAGTAAAGGGTTGTGGAATACAGTCGTCTGGAGGGGAGAGTTGAAGGGAAAGACATATTATCTATTTTCTTGTATTACTGTTGACTATGGACTTTGGGCAATAATTGTAATCGCTTTCATTGAATATTCTCAAGAAATCAAAAAGATTACTCTAAAAATCATTTTTTTTTATCTGTTGTCATTTACAAATAAATGATAGATTATCTGAAACAAAAAGTCTGTCTTGATTTTAAATTTGAGGTTATACAAAATGTATGAAAAAGTTGTTTAAATGTCAAAATCTTATAGAGTTATAACTAGTTGAGATATTTTTTGAACGACTACGTACGATTTAAGAGAATTGTTTTAGAAATTACTTTGTAAAATTTTAATCTAATACATCACAAATGGTGAAAGAGAAAATCAGAGGTGTCACTTTCTACTGAAGGAGTGTTTCCAACCAAAAGTATAAACTAATTAAAAAGAAACTGTTCCTTAATTCTTTCAAACTAGAGCAAAAAGCAAATTTTCTTTAGCCGTGTTTTATTCACTGCTGTGTATAGCTAGCGCAGCAAATTGTCTCTCGGCAAACAACAATAATAATGGCATCTTTGCTGGCGATATACGTACAGTGAGTTTGATCATTATATTCACTTGAATGCTGCACTAGCTATATACAGCAGTGAATAAAACACAACTTTTTTTAAAGGTTACAAATTTTTTAAAAATGTTTTTAACTAATTTAAGATATAAAACTCTATTTTGAAGTAATCGTTTTATTTTTACTGTTTTTTTGATAGAGTATTTAATTTAAAAAAAATACCTTCGTTCAATTTCCAAAGTTTGTAAATCCTCCCAAGTTAAAACAAAAAATAAATAAATCGAAGAACTAGATATTCTTCTGAAAAGTATAAATGTAAAATTTAAACCACACTTTTCATGATGAGAAAAGATAAGTAAGTACACCCTTTTGTTTCAATATCTATACCTACTCTTAAAATTATACAAATTAGAAACAGTGTCACCTTTCACTTGTAAATAAAACTTTTATCTATAATAATTTTTCAATTTCCCGAAAAGCAAAACTTTTCTCTTCTCATTATTTTTTGTCATGAATTTTTAACGAGACCAATTACCAACGCGTTTCCAATGGAATAACATCTTCAAAACCACTTTGCAAAAGTGTATATCATAATTACCCAACTTCTAGTAACTTAACTGTCACCTTGAGAGAACCCTTGCCACTAACTGCCTTCGCGGGTGTCACTATGAAAACACGACGACACGACAATCAACCCCACCCTTAGAAAATCAAAACAAAAACAAAAAAAAACTTAGAAAATAGAGAAAAGCAAAACAAACTTCTACCACCATAACAAAAATAATTAACCTTGATGTATTTTTAACTTATTCAAAATCTCTCTTTTTCAAATTCAATATATAAAACCGAATCGAAAAGTGAGAATGAATTTCTAATTTGTTTGTTTGTTTTTGAAATATAAAAAAAAAAACATTTTGATTGAGGTGCTCCGATCCGTCTCTGGCTCCGTCCTCCGTCTCCGGTGTCACTCAGACTCATTCACCATTCACTTTTTCCCTGTGACCTTTTTTGTGTGCCCCCTGATGATGATGATGTGATGCCATGTCAAAACAAAGATTAGAAAAGGGAGTTTATGTGAAAGATAAAAGATAAACCATTATCTCGAATGAGTCACTTTCAAGGGAGGATTGTGAAGGTTTTTTTTTTATACATAAAGATTCAGAATGATAATTGTCAACACGTCTAAATTTTTGAGGGAGGAATTAATAGAAAAACAAAAACACGCGATTATACGCGTAATTTTTCGTTTTTTCGCCCTTAAATCAAGGTAACAATACACATTTTTAACTTTAGTCTATGCGAATTAGCAGTTTAATTAACTTTGACTGACAGGTGGCGCGCGACGTTGATTGACAATCGCGCTCACACTTCACACTCAACGGCCGAAAATGGCGCCCAATTTACGGCACTTTTTACTATTTAACAGCCATGTACATTGTACATACATGAACGTTTTTCATGTGAGGCAAAAAAAGAAAAAGTGAGAAGAAGAAAGGGTTGGATCAAAATTTGACTGATGGTGAATTATTAATTCACCCACAAATCCACATCCAGGGTGAGGTTGTATTATCGAGAAGACCAATTTGTGTGATATACTCTCGTAAGTCTGTGCAACCCACATGCTCTCCCTGTCCCATGGATTAACCTTTTCTTCTTCTGGAGTTAAACAATCCAAACGTACACGACGACGACGACGAAAGACAGGAGACGTTTAAAGGTCTTCCAAAAAAAAAAATCTCTGCAGTATATTTGTATACAATCGTGAGTGGCTACTGTCCTCGCATATATCCTTGTCAACGTCAACATCAACATCAACATTTCATACCTTGAGTCCTTGCTGTCGTAATCGTTGTCATTGTCGCCAGCATCGTAGTCGTCGTTGTCGTCGACCACCGACCGCCATCCACCACCTTATCAAGCGCCAGTGACGGACGAAGAATTCAAAAGGAGAGTAACCTTCATATAAAATTTTAAATCACTTAAAGAATAATTGTCCTTAAAAAAAATAAGGATGACATTTCTTCTTTCAGTCATTTTCAACAATTAATTATGTTTCACCTTAATTGTATCTATCTGCTACAAGTGAGCAGGACTAAGGGACCCAGGACTATATATGATTTTCTATTTTGGTTGACAAGTGTCTAGCGATATTGAAGAAGTCAATTAATCTTCATCAGTTGGCCAAAGGGAATAACAATTACGCCACAATGGCACCTTAAAAAGAAAGACAGACAAAAGATTGACCCTTTTGCATCATTTATTTGTCTTCATTTATTTCAACATCAATAAATGAGTTTTATTGGCTTACAATAATCTCAATAATTGTATTGCCCTTTTAGGGTAAGTTATGACATTCTTGGAAAAAATGAAATTTGAATGATAAAAAAATCAGTTCTGTTGTGTTTTATTCACTGCTGCATAGCTAACGCAGCAAAATTTTCCTCAGCAAACAACAACAATTTGATTTCTGGCGATAATAATGGCAGCATCAGTGCTGGCGATATATATACCTAAAGTGAGTTTGACGTTTTATTCACTTGAATGCTAGAATGCACTAGATATACAGCAGTAAATAAAAAACAACGTGTGAATACAAATGAACATTTGTTTCGATACTCAAATATTTCACGTCTTAAGCAATTTTTGCTTGATTTCAAAATGTTTCTTTAGCCGTGTTTTATTGGTAATATTTAGCTAACGCAGTAATATATACTAGTTCTAAGAAAACGCTTTGTCCATTTTTCAAACATTTTTCAATTGTTAGTTTACCTATACTAATGTTGGTGTGTTTGAACTACTACTTTTTCAAACACACCAACATTACATAGGTCTAGTTGAAGAATGCATGAAAATGTAGATCGAGTTGAAATATTCTGAATATGAATATTATATTCTTAAAAATGCTGAACGAGTTGGCTTAGAGTTTTCTTGAATTTGAATTTGCATTAGAACTTTGGAAAACGCCACCTTTTGCCACTTAAGGTTGCTTACCGATGCAATTCATAGTTCAATTCAACTAAGTTGCCTACAACTCTAAGTGTCAGTTGAATAATCGTGATTCAATATTATTTTTTAAATAACTCTTCATTTATTTTAACAAAACATGTATTCAACTTAAAAATTTCAAACAAAAATACTTATAGGAAATTGTTTGAAGTTGCCAAACCAAACAAGCGATTAATGGCAACTTAATACTCAACGCTCAACGCCATCTGTAGCCCAACAAATTTTTTCGGTTTGAAGATGAAAACTCGAATATTTAATTGACATTTACACGAGATGTAACAATTAGTTTCACCATTTTTCTGACAGTTATTTTACAAATCATTTGTTGTCATAAAAATTCGTTCTGTCATTTGGGGAACGTTTACACTTTCTACTGCAGCCGAAGTGTAAAAAAAAATATCAACGAAAAAAATATTTGCCAACATTTCGCAATTTGAAATCTTCACTAAAATACTTTGACTTTACTATACTTACTTATTTTTGTTGACTGATTCGTTGTTTTTAAAATTTTGATAGATTTGTCAATTTGACAGTTTAGTTCAAAATATTCTAAATTTTCTAGTTCCACATGACAAGTTTCGATGTCTATAGTCTGACAGTTGAAAATGTGAAACAGTGTTGACATTTCTCTTTAGTAAAGTTTGACAATTCATTGTGAATTTAATTTCAAGCGTATATTATTGTTCAATGATAAAGACAATTTCTGTTTAATGGCTGCATCATTGTAACAGTATTGGTAGCCAATATTAAGACACCATATTAATTTCATTAGAATTTACTTAAACGTCACATTTTAAAATGCAAATTCAACATTCTTCTTTTTTTTATTTCAAAAAGTCAAAAATTAAAGAGAAAAATTTGGAAATATAATTTTTGGCAAATAAGAGAACGTGCATTTCATGTCACTTTTCACAATTATGTCTGCTTGTTTATTTTTACTATCTGGCAATTCCTTTTATATTACAACTTACAGTTTATATGACAGATCATTAAAGTAGGAGTTTACATGACAGCGGAGACGTTTTTTAAATCTCTGTTGCACATTTCTTATTTAAAATTTTACTTTTTGAGATCTAAAAATCGTGGAGAATTAATTAGCGATTTTTTTTAAAATCTTTTCTATCTCAAAAATGTTCACCAAAATAATTTTGATATTTCACGTCTTGAAAATGCGAATTTGGAACAGAGTTTTGGTGGTAAGCAGACCCAATTACTCCCTGAACTGTCGGACAACCGCAGTTAACTCTATCTTTAACAGCTACTAAATCCGACACCTTCTAATACCTTTAATCTATTTTTCAACCTCAAACTATGACAGGTGGATTTTGGATTGTGGTTAAATAAAAACCCACTCAAGGATTAAAAATAAGCGATAAGCTGCACTGCTCGTGCTTCCACTTTATTTCGTGCTTTATTTCTTTAATAATCCCAAAATCACTTTGATGGAACAGGCACCTGCTCCGAAATGCAACTGGCCATCAGCAACTGGACTGACTCCAATAAGCCACACAACAATCTGTTGATCGCTTCTCTTTTCAATCATCAATTTACTGATATAATCAATACAAAAAAAAAAGGGGGAAGACGAAGAACCAGTGGTCAAAACCGACGACGACGACGCGACGAAGACCATCATAACTAATGACTGTGACCCTTTTTTTGGTGTTGGTTGTTTTGGGTCACAAATCCCTCACCAGGACGGACGCACACAGTCCTAAGTGTTGTTATGAGGGTGACTTTGTTATTGAACACAATCTTTAATCGTATGTATGTATGTAGGTTTTCCTCAAGGATTCGATTCCGCCCCTAGATAAAGTGTTCAGAACCCGGCAGACGCTGTCAATCTTCGACATCTTATGGGTATTTGAGAATTGATCGTCTGCTTCTGGTGATGCTCCAAACATGCTGCGTTTATTTTGGTGAGTGGTTTATTGAAGACTCGTTCCGTTGAAATCCATAAGCCTTCCATTTATCTAATTGAGAACATTTTCATAGCCATGTCATCCCTTACTTAGGTCCGTCCGACCTCGTCGTCTGTCGGTCGTGCGAGAGTGTTGCGTTCCGCATAATCTCATCAAAAAGCCATAAACCCAAAAGTCGACGAGTGTACTTTAGTTTAGGTCGCCTCCAGAATCGGCGTGTCGTCTTCGAATGGAATGACCAAAGCGTTTGAAGATACACTTTTGCACACAAAAAAAAAAAGAAGATAAAATATGAAAGCGGTGATGGTGGTGAAGGAAAAATAATAAAAGAAGTGCCGCTGTAGCACGTTCCGGCCAAGTTGTTGTGTTCTTTTAGTATCTCTTTCCGGTCAAATCAGAGATTTGCCATAAAAACTTTGGCCAGTAGTCGCACCGCACGTTAAGTCCACAAGATGCGTGTCATAAAAACAACTGGTACTGGTATGAATGAACTCTTATTCGGGTGCATGTATGTGTGTGTGTATTTGTGTCTAAGTGTCGGTTTTATGACGATTTTTTGACTTCTTAATGTGACGAAATATGTTTTATTAAAGAGCAGAAGCTTATAAGAGCTTGTATCAGTCTCGTACCTAGATAAGTATCACCCTCGTGCGAGTCTAGAAAATTGTCTTGAACTCGATTGCGTATATACACGAGTATGTTTGTAATTATGGAACAATTTGTATGGTCATTCATGTTTATATGACACTTAAGTGAGGTTATATACGATTTCTCAATAGATTATAGCTTTTTTTTTTTGGGTATTTAAACTTTGTTCCATTCCAAGTTGTCAAAATAAGAAAACCTTTTCTAAATTTTTTTAAAGAATAATCGACCTCGATATGAATAGAGTTTTTTGAGATTTAAAAAGTCCTAAATTTTAACTATGTGTGAGCTCTACATTGGAGCCAGCAACAGACTTTCTATTAGCGTTTGCTAAAACAGGGTTGAGGTTCAAAAGCAAGATTCACAGTATAGAAGAGATACTTTGCAGTGCTGGCTAAACGTTTGTTCTATAGTTAGTCGAAGTTATCAAGCTGCCCTTTTAAAAAACAGCACATTTTGATAGCTTTATCTTGAAACTCCGGACGGGGCATAGGAAGCCAACAAATCTTCTCCATTCTTTGTGATCTGCTGCCATGTTCGTCGACGTCATACTCTTTGAACATTAGCTTTTGCTTGTACCGTTGATTTCCACTTTGTTCTATTCTAACAACGCAACTCTCTGTACCTGGAGATTTGATTCGAAGGCTTGCTTCATGAAATGTACCTAATCGGTTTGGTTTCCTCAGTGTGTGACCAATTCAGCTCTTAATTTGCCCTGCGCCAAAAATTTCTGGTCTCAAATAGTTTGTGGTCAACGTATAGAAAGTCATTTTCAAAGCCTGTAACTTTCTCGAAATGGTTGTCGTGACCTTCCAGGTTTTTGCAAGCGTACAATACCACAGACTTGTCATTGGAGTCTAATCTAATCTTAACTACGGAGATTTGGCTTTAGATCAAAATTTGGGACGGGTTTCCTAAAGCAGTGCGAAGTCCGTACAACCGACAGTTTGCTGATACTATACACTTCCAAAATAGTTGGATTGTTCGACCTCTTCAACTGGCATTGCCTGTACCAACGTTGGCTGTCAATTGCCAGCAAAAAAAGGGACAACAATTTTTGGGGGAATTTCTTTACCATTAAGGGTAAAAGCGATTATAACCTTAATCGTTGATAATGATTAACTATTTCATTCATAACTTCGTTCAATAAATTCAAGGTTGGACTCACATTAGGCACGTTAACTTAATTGTATAAGGAACAACTTCTTTTTTTTTACAGAAAGAAACACAGTCAAATTTTGACTTCCGTCTAACTTGAGAATTAGCAAATTAAGAGTCTTAAATTTCGCATTTTCTGCCAAGGCAATCGAGAATATACACCTCATTGAATTTTAACAATATATCGCAAGTGGTTCCTGAGATATATTGTTTGGGAAAGCGCTGAAAAACTGTCACTGTTGACATTATTAATAATTTTGACCCGTGCTTTGTTCACTTATCAGTGACCTAAAATTTAGGCCTGCTAAATTGCTATTTAAGCTCAGAAACGTCTTCTAATTAGTAAGGTTAAATTCGAAAAGTGCATGCAGTTATTCCGCAACTAAATTTTGAATATAATTACTGATAAATGAACTTCGTCGTTTGCGAGTCCTTTTGCTGACACTTTGTAACAAAATTGATAAATGTTTAGCTTGCGCAATTCTAGGAAGCAGTACAGACGCTCAGCCCCCATGGCGTGATGGTTAGAGAGTAGGATTGTCATGCCAAGTCACTAGACCCTGGTTCTCTACGAGCTGTAGCGCCACCTAATTTATTTATTTAGTACTGTTCATTGTCAATTCCTCGATTGAAAAAAACTAAGCTAGAAAAAATTAAACGACTCTTGAAGTGGCACGCAAGGAATGGACATGAAAATATCAATTTTTTCCAATCAGAAGATCTTAAACGTTAAAGAAGTTTTTGTCAAGAAAAATTATAAAATGTATGCGGTATCATCTCATCAAGCCATAACAGTTGCTCCAAGGATTCAACGTTGCCACGAATTCAGTTTTAGGGATGGTTTGGTGGGGAGTCTTACGAAAAAGTAGTGTCGCATCCCTTCATTTTCGTGAAAAAGGGTATGAAAGCGGGTACAAGATGACACATGCATCTTTTAAGTGAACTCTGGTCCTGTACACCCAACCTTAACCATACAGAAGTAGCTAAGAAACAATACATATTCCGCAGGTTTTCTGGCAGCAGAAGATTGGCTCTTTGAAAACCCAGATTTGGAACCTTTGCGTTATTGTTTGTAATGAAACCTGAAGTACAAGGCCTGTAAGACTTGTTCAAGAAATTTATAAAGCTTTAAAAAAGCTTTGAACAAAACAGTGGCTATATTAATAGAGAGAGTTCGTGTCCGGTACCTGCATTAAAACATAGTTATACAAATATAAGCGGGTTTCACTGTAGTCGCTGCAAACTTTTTCTATATATGGCTTCGTTTTTCTTTAAAGTCTTCAAAAGGCACTCGCTTCAAATATGTTTATAATAATTATAATTAAATAGTAACGCATAAACCTATAATAAAAGTACCCCTGTTCCCTGTAATCTCCTATACCTGCTAACGGCACCCGATGACCTATTTCTATAAAATAAGACGCACCAAAAAAAAAAAAAAAAACAACCAAAGTAACTACAATCATTTTTATAAATTATTCATTTGAGTAAGAATATTTATTTCTGGATGTTGTGTTGTACCTTCGAATTACCAGAACAACAGTATACATGTACGTGTGTGTGTGTAGATGAGTTAAATAGGTATAGGTAGCAGGTACTACCTCTTCCCTTAACTCCCGCCATCGTCACATACTCGGTTGGAACAAAACATTACCAACATGAGAAAAGTCCTGCAGAATATACATACATAAGTATGAATGTTTGTATATTTGCTAAAACACATAGGTACAGTTGTTGTTGTCCCTTTTTTTCGGTGTGTGATGTGTGTGTGTGTGTGTATGGTACTAGTCACAAAGTCCCGCGGGACCGAATGGAATTGTTCCTTCGAGTACCATAATGCTTCAAAATGCCCCAAAAGGATACATCCAATTGGAATTTGTTGTACACACTTTTCCCCATTTATATATTTCATAGTGGTGGCATCAGTGGCACTGGAACTGGCACTGGCACTGGCACTGGCACACACCGGAATGGAGTCCCATCACACAAGCCTGTGAGCAAAACAAACACACAAATGTGTGTGCTTTTCACTTTTAATATGTGTGAAATGGCACTAAGGAGAATAACCCCACAATCCAGGACCAGAGCAGAGCATCAGCATCGTTGTCGTCGTCATCGTCATCGTCGTCGTCGTCGTGTGTCCTTGTCGTCCTATAGTCGTTCTTGTTGTCGATGTCGTCGTCTTCTTCGTCGTCGTCGTTGTTGATCCGAAACACTAAGGAATCCCAACAATGTACCTATACTACTTACAACTGATAATGTTCCTTGCGTCTCATCCATATCCTTCGTTTTCGTCTCCATAATAATATAGCATGTGTGTGATATGGCTCCAGCAGCTCTAACTCTGGCTGCTGCTGCTGTTGCACAGAGGAGCTCTCAAGTCCCATAGTACCCACTGAGGAATTTCGCATATCCTTGTGACGACCAAAGTGACTTTCTTCGATTCATGGCCTGTGTGCCTGGCAGTATACTCGCCGTATACAGTTATACCATAACCACCACCCCAATTTCTTGAAAGGATTAACTACACACATTTGGCTTGGATTCGAAATCCCTCTCCTTCCACACACACACTCAACCACCCTCCGTCTTATTTTATGTCCTTATATTCACGCTGTGCTGCTGAGGGGTTTCTTTTTAAATGAAATTCCATCAAAATTAAGGGTTCGGCTAATTAGAAATCCCGACCGTCACGGAGCCATGATGTAGCGTTTTCTTGGTCCACAAAAACGAAAACGATTTATGTGGCCGCTTTAAGAGCCTGCAAGTCCTGTTCGGAATTACCTTGACTTCCTGACTGCCTCAGCCTCAAGCCCTCTAATCGGAAATTCCGATTTATCTGTCGGATGGATTAAGAGCAAAATGTCTAACTCCGAAAGGACACGCACTTCAAATTCTCAAATCCAATACCGATTTTTTTATTTCCTTTTTTTTTTGTTTTTGAAAAAACAATTCCAAAACCAACATCTGAAGAAACAACGGTACAATAAATCATTTGCCAAAAAGAAAGGTGTCATAACTTTTATAAACCAGAACTGCAAAAAAAAAAAAAACGCCAAAACAGAGGACGAAGAAAATAAAGAGCTGGGAAAACTTTTGAAAATCCTTTCGCATTCGTTTCGGTTTCGGTTACGGTTACGGTTTGGGTTCGGGTTCGGTTTGGTTTCTGCGATACCGGTGCCGGTACCGGTCGCATGAATAAATGACTCTCACCCCCAGTGCACTTAACTTACCTTAGACTTAACCTCCTTAGGGGATAAGCTTGAAGCCTGAATACCCGAACTCCCGGAGCCAAGGAGGTATTCGACCCCCAAAGGGAACACAAAAGCTGCTGATGTATTCTTCTTCGAGGAACAACGAGCACAGCAAACAAAAAAAAAAAACCCTTTCCTTCGCCTTCGCCTTAAGTCCTGTTCTCACTTTCGTTGACAGAAATAAGGACTTGGAAAGGTGGTTCCTTGTGTCAGCGTAGTTTTCCACACTAGAATTCAAACTTTTGAATGCAAAAGTCGTCCAGCAAACTACACTACACCCGGACCCAGACCCACAACCAAACCTGAATCCGGAGCAGAACGGTCGGAACGGAAGTAGTAATGGCGCGAGAAGTTTATTTTACCATACCATCAGCCACAGACTTGGTCAGCGGCATTGTTCTTTCGCTGATGTCTCCAGGTCTCGAATTGTGACATTACACCTGCGATGCGATATGGTGGTGGCATTACACTTTTGCAAAAGAAAATATTATTTATGACGCTGTCTGGGGGATGTAAAGTTGTCATGACTTATACCGCGCCACCTTAAATGTCCACTCTACACAATCCCGCAGTTATGAGCTAGAGAAAAGAAAGACAGAAAGAGTGAAAGAGTTTTAATGACTTACGAGATGAGAGACTTTGTTCCC
This sequence comes from Scaeva pyrastri, assembly GCA_905146935.1. Taxonomy (NCBI): domain Eukaryota; kingdom Metazoa; phylum Arthropoda; class Insecta; order Diptera; family Syrphidae; genus Scaeva; species Scaeva pyrastri. Next base: position 23,820,706 of record LR989927.1, on the reverse strand, counting down.
AGTTGTTGAAAGTTGCACTAAAACAAAACCGAATCCCCCTCTTAGTAAAGGTTCTCCTTCCAGGATTTTCGAATATGTATAGTTTTTTTTTTAATGATTCGTTGGAGGTTGGAGAGATCAACTTTGAAATTAATTCTTTAAGCGAATATTATCAAATCCGAGAATCTTTATCCATATCAATGAGGAGGTATAAAAGAGGTCATATTTCGGGAAGCGCATGTTTCTTGGATCACAAGAGTCTTTTTGGACAAAAGTCCATTAAAAAGACGAACGAAACAAGTTTAACACAGGTCTTTTGTCGTGCGTCGCAGCCCGGCAGTCGAGTCGTGGGCTGAGACTTGAGGGAATCTTTCGGTGATTAAGTAGCAGATAAATGAGGACAACCGCTAAGTTGGGTATGATATTGCGCTATAAAGCACCAGATAGTCGGACACAGTGGTTCGGTTTGATTGAGAGAGTGGAAAAAAGTTCCGGATGAATGAAATTTAACAAGTGTACTCGAAAGTAAATTTTATTCCCAACAGAAACATTTTCAAATCTATCCACTTAATCATAAATTATTGATTCACACTCACGATGTTCTAAAATTCAAGCACATTACAAATAAAACAGACCTAGTGTCAAATGATCATGAAACAGTGGGAGTTTTTATTTCACGCTTTTATTTTCATTGAAAGCATGATAAAATTGGTAGTCAGGAAACGTCATTAAACACTACACAAGTTAAGTATTTAGATAGGTTTATGTTTTAGTAAATGAACTGTCAGGCAAAATGGTTTACATTTAATTTATTTCTAAAAATGTATTGAAACTTTTAGAAATAATTGTGTTCGAATATATGGCATCTATGGTATTTCAGAGATCGTCGTCAGTTGAAACTTGATTATTTGATTTTTTTCTGTCGTTTTTTTTTTAATTATTTTTCCCGTCCTCGTACCACTGTGTCGTATTTCATGTTCAAATGACAAGAAGTTAGTAAATTGAGCAAAAGATGTCATGTGAAGCAAGACATATGTTTATATGACAACGATGACAATTTAAGACCATAAAGATAGATATCGGTAAAGTGAACATTTTCAGTAGCATAAATGTCAAAACTAAACGACCGACATACTGCTACCAGTGTTACCATTGTGTATCTGTTTATCTATTAAACCCACACAATTTTAAGGTTATTCTCAATTTAATAAGTTCATTAAAAAAAATGAAGTTTATGACTTTGTTGTTGTTGTTGCTTTGGAAATCTTGGGGATCTTTATTTTCTGTCAGAATTTCATTTGTTTAAAAGAAGAAAGTTTAATAGAGAACTTTTTTGAGTTTAAGTGCGCAATTTAGTTAGGTACATTTTGTTTAATGTTTAAAAAGTTGTATTTTTTATATGTACATATGAGTATATGTATGTATTTTTTAAGATGTATGCTGATGGTGATTGAGAGGCGAGATTGTGCAATTATAAAATTTTGGGTTTATTGTTTTTAATTGCCATTAGTATATAAAACTAATCTTGATAAAATTGTTATTGAGTTTTAAATTTACTTAAGTGTTCTTTTTATGAAACTTTGCAGAAATGTTTAGGTCAAATTTTGTCCCTGGATGTGATAAGATCATGTATAGAGAGTAAATTATGAAGCAATCAACTATTGGAGTTGAAGACAAAACACTTTAAAATTAAAATTCAGGCTAAATTCGATTACAAACTTTTTTGATATTTATTGAAAGTTTAACTGAATAAAAAAAAATTATGTTTTTCTGTAAATTCTTTTCAAGGCATTAATTTTTTAGGAGCGAACACAAATCAACAAAGCTAAGCAAATCAATAAATTTTTAATTAGTTTTTCTAATGAATGAACGAAAATACAAAAAAATCAATATCATTATTGTATTTACCGAGAATTTTAAATGAGCGCCCTCTATGAGTCAAAACAAGAAATTAATTAAAAAAAAAAAAAAAACATTTCGTCTATTCGGAGAAATTGAAATAAAAGTACATACCATACTTTGTTTGATTTGATTTTTCCTATATTATGTAAAATTGCAAATTGAAAATTCCTCTCTCCTCTCGAAGAAAAGTTAAATATTTCTATTTTTAAGGGCAGCAAAATTAAATTTTTAATCTGAGGTAATTCATCAAATTTTAGCAGATAAATTTGATTTTTTTTATATTTTTAACTTAAAATTAAAAAGTGTAAAAATAGAAAATAATAAATGGTACACTTAGGCGTAAACGTGATTATTTTAAGTTTGAATGCATTTTCAAGAATCTTTTTCAATTTCTGTCGGTTAACTTATTTCAACCTAAGCCAATGTAAAAAAATTAAATATCTGACTTTTTACTATATAGATGTGGGTTAAAACTGCATTCTAGATATAAGCTTAAAAGTCTCTCTGCCTTAACTCTCCATTACTTGTTATTTTTATTCTTTCGTCAGATTACTTTTAAAATTTATGTTGGTATTAAAAAATACATTATATTTATTGATTCGAAAGTGTCAGCTGGCTAATTTTCCACTCCTTAATAGGTGACAACTAAGTACCCAAGTCTCTGATCCATATGCGAGTACTAGCAGAACCATACTCATGTACAGCAGCAGTTTAGAGGTTATGGTAAGATTTCTGGATTTAAATACATAACTTCTGTAGACTTCGCAAATGTGAGCAACTTAAATTTCAAATTCGACACGGTGCCCATTGAAAACCTTTAAAATTAAATATGTAGTACAGTTTTTTTTTACTTTATTGAAGTGGGATTTGATTTCATTTTTCGGAAAAAAACTAAATTCTTCAGAAAAAGAAAACACTAGCACTTTGTTTAAAAAAATCAAAGAATTAACTACAATTTTTCAAAACAACAACGAAATGTTCTCGTAATACATATTATAAATTTTTCTGTCAACAAAACTTGCCAACCACCCCAGCCTTAATTTATCTTTCGACGATGATGACGGACGGTGGTCGGACGCCCGCCATGCAAGGATACTCATTATTCAGCCTGAAACCTTTTTTTTAACTTGTATATGTATGATATTCAGTGTCGTGCAAACGATGATGGCTCCCTCTTGCACAAGGATGACAGTTCATTACAATCTACGGTTGGTTAAATCTGGTTAAACTGATTTATTTGATTCCCTCATTGAGAACGTTATATTAAAAAAGCAGTTGTCGAAGCATTGCACCAGCAATGCTCCAAATCCAACAAGCACGCACACATACAAACATAAGTTTTTAGAAATATGATTTTTTTTTTATTCGAAAGGAATAATTTTTAAAAAATATTAACAATATCTTTTTGAAATTTAGAATTTAATTTACAACAAATTAGTACTTATTTGTAAATTTGTTATCAAGTTTCAATTCGAAGACCATTTTTATAAAAAGACCCCACAGCAAATTTTGGGTTGTGAAAGTTGACCGAAGAAGAAGGATATGAGTGGGAAGCTGTGACAAATCTAACCACAGAAATCCATGTCTTGCAGTTCCTGGTTGCAGCCTTAGTGGGCGTAATAGCATGTTAAAAACACACAAATTTAACTTTCTTTACAACTCCATAAATATCGATCTCCTGATCACAAAAAGTTGAGTCTAGGACAAATATTCATGGTGGACATTCCTCTGTCAGACAATTTGAAAAACCCAACAAGTACTGTATAAAATATATTTTTAGTTTTTGGAAGAAAAACTTACTCTTAATGTTCTTAAAATATTCAGATTTTATTTTCCAACATTACCTATTGGGTTTTTCGCCATATTTTTTTACAAAACTTTATGGTAAAGCATTCAATTTCATACGAAAAAAAACATCATGCTGATGAAGACCATCCAGTCTATCCCCCAACTTGATCCACCACTGGGCAAATAAATTGTCTTGTTCTAACTAAATAGTACTTTTTTACAATCGCGAGGAACACTCTTTACTCAATTTTCAAGAAATAAGTTAGAAGGTGTGGGGGGGGTGGTTATTTAATAGAATTTTATTCATAAAATTCTATAGTTTTGAAATATAAAGAAAACATGGGTTATCTTATAGCAACTTTTGGACTTACGATTTTTGAAGCTAAGATAATTTTTTACAAAATTCTAAAACTTTTATAAAAATTCCATTAGCATTGAAGTGTTTTACTCGTGTCCATATTTTGCATTTTTAAAAAAGAAAATTTTAAGGGAAAAATAGAGGAAAGTGATCAAATATGAAATACCATTTTGTTTTAGCGATGTAAAAAAACTGCTTCTTAGAAATTAAAACAGTTTAATGTTATAAATTAAGCAGTCACACATTTACAACTAATAACTAACAGATTTTAATCAAATGTATTAGTTATCAAATTAAAATTTAACACAAAAATAAAATTCAAAAAAAAAGTACCCAAATATGGCATACTAGCAAAGTTCGTCATATGAATAACAAAAAAAGACTTCAATATTTATGAGATCAAATAATTTAAAATAACATATATGTAATTCAATTGCAAAAGTCACAGATCCAAGTATTAAACTCTAAACCAGCAAAGTCATAATGTTCCCAGAGTCCACCTATTTAACATTGAAATCCCTATTCCATATTTGCACACCTAACACAATTTTGATTTTTGCACTATTTCAAACACTTTTAAATATTTTTTTTAATTGACAATATTTTTATGCCAGAAGCTCACAGAATGTTGAAATAAACAATATTTCGATAAACTAAATAGTAAAACACTTATGAACACGTATACGTAATAACTGGAAATACTCATTTATGACTTAACCATAAAAAGTTTATGAGTAATAAGAAAACAAAAAACGCTTGAAACACGAGTAACGTTGGTACAACTGACACTATGGTGCGAGTGCGATAGTTAATAGAGCAAATGAAACAAAAGATGGACGTGTATTCCATATTAGGGCCCTATTCTATATTTGGTGACCTTCCACCTACTCACTAACCGACAAAAATTTTTTGGAACAATTGTATGAACACTTTTAAAAAATTTATTTAAAAATTGTGAAAACTAACAATTTCGAAAAAATTGCTTTTTAATTTTTTCATATCTTCCAAAATATGGTAAAATTCTCATAACAAAAAAGTGATGTTTGGATAAAAAAAACCCTTTTGAGGTCGAGAACCTTCATTTTTACATATAAAAAAAAAGATTTAAAAAATTAAAAATCTCCTCCAATAATTCGTTGTCTGTATAAAAGGGCAGTTGTTAAAAATTTGCACAGAAGTTCCCAGCCAATGTTTCCATTCAAAATAGCTTAGACTCCATTCATATCCAACGTATTCGCACCGGAGTACCTTACACGGAATTCGTTTAAAATTGGACATCTTCCTATGAAATAATATACACATCCTCCCTTTCTTTTAGATTGCATAGATCACACAAGATTGGCAAGTCTTCACGATGGTGAGAAGTTCTCCTCTTATTTTAAAAATTAGCTGGATCATTTTTATAGAATATCGGTTTTGGAAGTAAGTATTTTCGTTAAGGTCAAGATTGAGTTGACTGTAGATACATCTGAACTGTGCAGATTGCGCATCCGTTCTAAATTTTTCATTTTCGAAGCAGCCTATCCCATTTAGTATTGAATTGAACATATGTATTTTTTCACTCCTCCGGACTTGGGTCGCTTAAGATGTGAATTATTTCACCTAAATCGGCTCCGAGGTCCTTCCAGCTTGTGACAAGGTTTCCTCTTTTTGCAAAGAACGTTTTTAAGCACTATTTTAGGTAAACTTTCGTCTTCCATTTCCAATACTTTTAAAATGTATTTTAAATAACACTTGAGGGTGTTTCCGAACAGTTGAGGCACTTTGGTTTCTAGGTACAGCATGTAAGTTGGTGTGTTCGAAAGTAAGCGGAAAATTCGTTTCAAAAAATATCTCAAGAACTTTGCGATAACCTCAAACTTGAGCTCCATACAGCAGTATTGTGGATGCAGTTGCCCGGAAGAGTTAGATTTTTGTGCTATGTTCAATAAATTTATTGTTTAGACATCGTCCCCAGTCAGATGAGACAGCCCTTTTTGCTTCAGCTAGTTTATACTTGAAATGGGTTTTCATGTTGAGATTTGGTGTGATGGATTACTCCAAGATATTTCTACTCTCGAACTATCGAAACAGATTCTCCCTTAAATGTCCATTTGTCATTGCGCGAATATTTTCCACCTCCATCTCTGAAAATCATCATTTTAGACTTATCTAAATTAACAATAAGATTCCAAATTTCGCAATAACTTTCAAGTCTATTCATCTTAAGTTGCATACCATTAACCGATTCCGCCAAGAATACTATGTCATCTGCAAGAAGTAAACCAGGTATAGTCGTAAACTCCCAAGCTTATTCCCCCTCCCAGTAACTCTAATATCATCAAGACACAGCCTTGTTTTGCACCCATTTGCATTTCAAAATTTTCGGAAACGGTTTTACCATCCCAAACTAAGCTACATTATTCTTCAAGTCCCTTAATTTCTGTGGTGACTGTGACTTGGGTCATATTAAGTAAAAACGTTTACAAAATTCGGACCTCAGATTCATTATTTCCAGGAAAATAGTAAATCGAAAGTTTCCAAAACCAATTTGGAAAAAAAAAATATTTATAACAACAAATTTCTAACATAAAATAATCCTACTAATGTGATAGTTTGGATATTTGAATGATTGTTACTCAATAACACCAAAAACCGCTTAACGGATTTGGATGAAATTTGGCAAAGAGATATTATAGATAAGCAGACTTTTGACAACTCAAAGACAACTATTCATATGATGTGCTTTTCTTATCACTATCTATCTATGCCGTGCGTAGCTTGGACAAGCCGCTAATATATTATAAATTAAATAATTTTGTCAAAGATTTAAATAACGAGAAACATTCAAACCGTATCAATTGGGACAAAAAAAAGAAGTAAGTAGATCTTTAAAATCTTAAAAACTATTTCAAATTTAAGTATAGTTCAACTCTTAGTGCCAGATAGTTTGAAATTAATTTTCGAAACATACAACTTATGTCTTAAAACCTTTTAAATGCATTCAAATGAAGCCAGCAATAGGTTTGGGAACAGAAAAAAAAAACTTCTTCTACAAGCCGTCATCTTAATAAATCTTTTAAATCCAATTTCAACTTCTAGATATTTTGTAGTTTTGTTCTTTTTTTGTGTGTATATGTTTGTTAACAAAAGTACACGATGAACCTATTTCAAAACTTAAACAAAAGCCTTTTAAAGTGATTTTCTAATAAAACAGTTTCCGAGCTTTGCTCGGTGTGCATAATTAATGGTCGCATCCATCCGTCTGTCCGTCCGACCGACCGACATGCTGAGCTGTCTCTTTGCACAAAAGTCTCCTTTTTAAGACAAATAAAATTAATTGTACTTTAACAATGTATCTACGTATGTAACGTAATGTATGAACTCCTTCACTTACTTTCGGTCACATATGCAATGACAGTTACACATCCACTAAACCCGGCCAATTTCTCGCACTTCCTGTCCTGTGTAAAGGTACGAACTTTGGAGGCAAGGCCAAGAAGAAGAAGAACAAATCTTAACTTCATTTGTTTTGATGTCATTTGAATGTGATTAAGGATTCCTTTAGAGTGTAAGTATATAAATTCCCTTTTTAATCTATCCTTTTCTCCGAAGCCCGTAAGGCGACGTAAGGAAGTGTATAAGGACACTCTCACTCTCTATACATATATGATGATGAAAACCACCCACACCCTCGTCCTTTTATGGACATCCAACAATATTCTGGTTAAGAAATACCATAATGGCTTCAAGGGTCTTAGTTCTTGGAGTGTGTGTCGTGTCCCATAGATGTCCGCTTGCCGTTTCCTATCCTATCTCAACCCCTTGCCTCACTCACAATAAAAGTCCCACTCTCCCTTCCGCGCAGTGCGACAGCGGCGGGTGATGGTGGCGGGAGGATATGTTTGTTTTGTTTGCACATCAGAGTTGTTGCAGAACTGGAATCGACAAAAAACGTCCCTCAAAACTCGTATCCGTCTACATGCATATACGACGACGACGACGACGCTATACGGAGGAAGGAGGAGGGAAGAAACCTCCCTAGGTTTGATTCCTTGTTTGTGTGTTGAGTTTTTTTTTTTTTTTTTGGATCCTGGTTGCCTTCGGATCCTTCCACTGCTTCGTATGTTTCATATCAAAGAAATGTGTGCTATGGTGTTGATTGCTGTGTTGGGTTTTTAAAGGCCAGTTAGGCAGTGTGGCAATGGCTCCCCCGACTCAGGTGTAGGACACCCAGGAGTGTCGTGGCCAGTTGGATATAACACCCCGAACACCAATTGTTAGATTCTACGTTTGTGCGCTTATTGCTATTCATCGTGGTGCTCTCGTTTGTTTTTTATTCCTGGCCATGGATGGAGTGGATGGAGATTGGAGAGCTCCAGCCAGCAGTGGCAAATGGCGCGTCAGTTGGGGGCGGATGAGGGTGTTGTTTTTAATGGAGCAATTGAATTTGGAAAAACCTAACATACACACACATAAGTCTGTGTGTATATATGGAATTTTCATTGACCCATCAAGAAAGCTTTGGATCAGATTGAAATTACCACGAGAATCAATTCCTTGAAATTTTATTTTATTCAATTCTTTTTGTTGTTGTTTGCGTTTGAAGACAGATTGAGGCGGTTTTAATTATGTAGGAGTGGTTTGAGTTTGTTTTTGAATTTTATTTGACTTACCTGAATAGAAGCTGTCAGAGCTGTGCTCGTCGTCTTCGATGCCAATATTTGCAGGATAGAGTTCTGGTGTCTTTTTAATGTCATCCAGGGAAGAAAAATCTTCTTCCAACATGGCCTCAGCCTCCGTTGGCAGCGGTTGTGGTTTGTCAATCAGTGTCGCGTGTTGATTGTCATTAGCATCAGCGGTCGCGGTGTTGCGGTCTTCGTAGATTCCATTTTTGTGAAAGTCTTCTGAAAGAGTCGAAAAGAAATAAACGCAATTTAATTCAGCGAAGACTCATTTATTAATCAGGAAGCTGTAGGTTCTATTTTTCCTTATTTTGAATTTATTGATGTTTAATAAAAAATTCCATTAAATAATTAGGAAACAGAAAAGGAAGTATATCGGGTGTTTTTTTTTTTAAGCTTTTGAGAACTTCAAGTTTTGAACAAGACAGAAATATTCATGATATGAATTTTGTATTATTTTAATCTGGTATTTATTTTTTAAGTCTGTTCGATAAGTCTTAGTTTTGACTATTTTTTCCAATAAACCCGACTTCAATATTGGCTTTCAATGCGTCAAAAGTTGCTGATTTGTCGGATTAAGCAAATGACTTAAATAGCCCCATAAATAGTAACCAAGAGATATTAAGTTACACGAAGAAGGTGTTCAGTTCAATTTTGCTCATTGACGAAATAATCTTCAATTCAATAATTCTTACGTAAAAGAAATGCAAACATAGTTTGACATTCTCAACTGTCAAACCATCGAAACTAATGTAGTTATAAAAAAACACCCTATTCACGGTTTAAAACTTTTCCATGCTTTATTATTTTTATAGTTACCAGTCGAAATTTGTCTGAAGATTCCGACATATTTCAATTATACAACCTTGAAATAAATGTTGATATTTGTTGTATCGGATGTACAACTTCACGGTTTAAATACGAGTTTTAAGGGAATGTTTGATAGTTTTTCTTTGAACACTACATTGACAGTTCAGCAGTTCAAAAAGTGGTAAATTTCGTGATTAATTTATTTCGTCGATGTATTCTTCGTCAGTTATTGGTAGTTTTAAATAAGAATGTTTGAAAGTTGAAGCTTACAGCGTTTTCAATTTATTTAGTAAGTTGTTAAAGTTAATTCTAACATTGTTTTCTGATTTAAAAATATTCAATAATGGCCAGTTTAGATCAAAATAACCTTTTTTAAATTTAAGAAAAAAGTAAATAAAAGAATTTGGATAAAGTTCAAAACACGAGGAGGCGTTTTTCTTGAAAGTTTGGACATTTAATTTTTGCGAAATTTGTTGTTATACAAATTTTGTTTGTATCGTTGTTATTTTAAATAGCCCGCTATTTCGGTAGATGTCACTTTTGAAGCTGTAATGTTTTGACATTTGACAAATAGAAACTACGCCATTAATAAAAATGGAAAGATACACGCTTCAACAATGCAATGAAATTATTAAAATTTGATCCGGAATTTCATAGAAAAATCATCTTGACTGATGATGATTTCCATCTAGATTTGCACCTGGGACTCGGAAAACCCAAGATTTTTGTTGAAAAGTCTCTCCATCCTGAAGGTGTAACTGTTTGGTACGGTTTATAGTACGGCGGCGGGGTCATTGGACCTTACTTTTTTCGAAAATGAGGCTGGAGAAACAGTTACGGTAAATGGACTGCGCTGTCGAGAGATGATGATGATGGTATTGATTTGAACAACGTATACTTTAAACAAGACGGCGCTACTTGCCACACAAACAACGAAACCATCGATCTTTTACGGGAATAATTTCCGGACCGTGTTATCTCTCAAAGGGTGATCACAGTTGACCATGTGTCAATTCAAGACCTCAAAGATGGAATTCGTGAAGCTATTGAGAGCATGCAGCAGCCACTTTGCATTTTCTTGATGAAAAATTGTATGAACAGAATACTGTTCTATAAGCGTAGCCGAAGCGGCCATTTGACTGATATTGTTTTGGATTAATAATGACATACCTTCCTCTTTAAATTGCAATAAACATCCCATCATTTATCTCAAAAAATGACATTTTTCTTTGAATATCAAAATTACATCTATTATTGGAAAATCCTCTAGTTATAATTATTTTCTAGTTTTTTAAAAGAAGGCACTTTTTGTTGTTGGACGACTTAAAGTTTTTCAAATGTAATATATTTTAAAGATTATGAATTTAAAAACTCGATTATAGAAAAATAGGGGATTTATTTGTTGGATGCAAGATGCCTATTTTCAATATTCATAAAAAGAAAAAATCTTGTGTCAAAGCCAAAAAAAAAGGCAGTTGCACGACCTTGAAGTATATATTTTCAAAATATAAATATAATTAGATAACTTACGCTACTTAAAACGCATGTTCAGACTACCATCGAGCACACCAAACTATGCGTTGAACCTGAAAACTGGATTATCACCGTTATACATAAAAACACTAAAATTACAGTCTGACTACATTATAAAGGTCTTAAACATGGATGAAGGTCGACTTCCGAAGAAGATCATGATGATAACAGTGAACAAAAAAGTTGGATGGTATGAGGAGTGGCAGGATCATGCACTTTTGTGCAATTTAGATTTAAGCCTAGGCCAAGAGCCTCCCAATAACTGGAAACAAAGACTCTACGACATCATTTCCAACACAGATATAAACTGCAGGAATGAGTATGAAAGTGAAGCAAGAGGATCCCATTACAGATCGGTGTACAGTACACTCAACTATAACCTGCAACATGCGAACTACTTCAGAGACGAACTAGGCGTAGAATCCATCTCAATGTTGCTAAGGGCGAGGGTAAAACTTCTCCCACTTAATTATAGGCCACACCGCGATGACTTTCCAATATTGTGCAATATATGTAACACAGCAGAAAGAGAAGACATATTTCATTTTATGGGTAGATGTCCGACTCTTCGTGAAACAAGACGACATTTCTTCGGGAAAGATACGCTTTCAACGGAACAAGTTCTGAATATATTGAACGAATTGCCAGAAAAGCTATTACTTTTTTGTAAAACAGCTCTAAGTTATAGAGTTAGAATAATAAATGCTAGCTTCTAATAATTTAAGTAAATCATTAGTGATTCATTTTAATTTTCTTTAAAATATTTCTTATGTAAATTTTAAAAATTTTTTGTTAATTTCATAAACAGTATACCAATCGGCAGACGGCAAAGCCACGCCATAAAGATTTTGTAAATGTAAATTGTTATATATGTACTTATGTTGTTAATAAATAAAATCATTTTAATCTAAAAAAAAAAAATCTAATTAGATGAGTTTGAACATATTTTAAATTCACATTATTATTAAAACATTTAATTTAATTACGAACTGAAAAAATAACTTTGAGTTTGTCAACGAAATAAAGGAATATTATTTTTAAAATTTTGAAATTGCTGTCAAGCCTCGACCCGGCGAGAGAAAATTGTTTCGTTCAATGTTGCATTAATTTCGTCCATGAACACAAGAAATAACTAAAAACTTTATGCTTAAAAATAACAAAAATCAAGACATAGATGGAGGGCTTGACAAGCAATATTAACTAAATGACACATTTCTTACAATCATTAAGGTATTTCAAGTAAATGCTCAGCGTTAAGATTAAGTGACTCAAAACGAAGACAAAATTCGAGCTTTGCATTTTTTTAAGAGCTGCATAACTATGTTTCCTAAAATTTCATATTTGTATTTAAAAAAATTTAGTCAGATTTTTCTTGTATCAATGTGACAAAAATTTATTTATACATATTCTAATTTTTTAAATTTTTTTAGATGTTTTAAATTTTTCAATTTTTGATTTTTGATAGAAAGATTATACATAATGAATCTGTCAATTGATTGTTTAACTGTCAAAATAAACTATATTGAAAAAAAAGGAAACTGTCATTTTTTTTGGCTATGTAACACGGAATTGAAAAGGCGTTTTATAATGAAGAAAAATGTCATTTTAAAACTTAATGAACATTTGTTATTGTAAATGTGATAACATTGTAAATATAAAAGCCAACCAAAATTAAATCTCTAAAACGCTCAAAAAGCCCATAATGTTATTAGATATACTCAAACTGAAAACAGGCCCGAAATTAATTTTGAATATGCCTTTATCGCCGTAATGCAGAAACTGATAAGCTATGGAAAAATATTTTTTGTTGCATATTTGATTTTCTATGCTATTTTTTTACTTTGCAACCTTATTAAAAAGTAGATCGAGTAGCAGGACAATCGAAATTCATGTCCTAGTTTTTGTAACCTTCTGTTTCGTTGTGCTGAATGTAAAACAATTGCTTCAATTTTTGTGAAAAATGTGGTCAATGTTTAATCCAAATAACATACATTTTATCAGGGTAACCTATGTGCTATTCCAGACTATAATTTATCTCTTTGCCAAATTTCAGCCAAATCGGTTCATCCGTTGTTGAGTTATAAGTGCTGTAACTAATAAGAATTTCTTTTGTATATATACAATTATTTTGGAAAATTGCAGTTTTGGAAAGTTTTTGCAATTTCATCGTTGTTTTTTGACAGTGATGGAAATATTTGGGCGATTGGTGCTGCTTTTAGTCAAACTTTTGTTCAGCCTACGTACCCAAAATTGTATTCTGTTTTTCATGATATTTTTTTTTTAACTTTAAGATTTTATGTTTCTTATCACATTCTTGTGTCGAAACTTCCCAATCATTAATGTATGTGTAGGTACTTAATTTTGTAGAAATTAAAATACGCTGCAAAAATAATCAATTTGGTAACATTTTCGTTTGACTAACTGTCTTCGTTAAATCAAGCTTTAAAATTTGGTATATTTTTTTATGATTTTACTTAGAAGTATTGTAGAAAACTTTTTCGACACATTTTTTTTTTCAAATCGGAGATATAAATTGACAAAAAAAAATATGTCAGCTTCATTGTCAAAAATGAATTGCTCTTGAAAATTCTTCATGAGAAATTTTCTTAAACAAGAACACAATATCAATTCATCATCAACATCGGTTCGCCAACGGAGCTTGACTGACCCTGGATGACTTCAACAAGTCTTCCAAACTATAATTATATAAATTGATGGCCGACGTGACGCACGTCTTCTAATTGCACACCCCAATAAGTTTTGAGCGTCCTATAGTCTACAATATCTCTCCAGACAGTGAGGACAGTTGTGACATTGTCACATATTAAAGAATGCACTAAAAAGTTCTTTAAAAGTCAGCCCCCGTTTAGTCATTTGATGTTTGAGCTTGGTTACCAGTCCACTTCCAACAATTATTGCTCCGAGGTGAATTGTATGCATACAGTTTACAAATCCCCAGAATCGTCCTATCTTCCATGCGGTATGAATTTATATAGTACTTTCCTGTAAGAAGTCTAGCCTGGGGTTCACATGTCAGTTCTGACAGGATATAAGCCTTCGTACAACAACAACTTAGAAGTTATGGTTTGGCTACTGGATTGAATGAACTTTAAAATACTGTAGTTAAAAACATAAAGCACTCTTTTAGCCGATGAAGATGTGTGTAAGTGAAGTCTCTCGCGATGAATTCTTCAAAATTGAAAATTTGGTCAAAAGTGTCTTTTTTCAATTTTCAAAACCAAAATTAAAATCCATAAAAAATTGTTGAAATTTTGAATACCAAATCTCCTGAGTCTTAAAATAAAAAAAGTTTATTACTTTCAGCATAACATACGAGTCTATTAAACGCCCCTTAACCGTCTTATTCCTTTACAAATTAACCCTAACCCCTTTTGAAGACGACCGAATCCCACCATAAATAAAAAGTCTAAACATTACTTTTCCCTTCTTCGTCCTTTGTCCTTCATCCTGATGGTTTTGTATAGTGTTTCGCGTTTTGGAACTCCAAAAACAAGGTGGTTACTATTTTTATTCACTAAGCCGATTGTCTCTTGTTAAAATTTATCGACACTTCCATCAATTCCTCCAGCTGCCAAAGAAAAAAAAAAAAACTTTTCATCGTCGCGTCGACCGACGTCGTCGTCGTCCTCGCCCCGTGATGCTCTCGAGAACATATCACTTTAGTGCCACTATGGCGGAGCATATTTTTATTTTTATTTTATTTCATTTTTTTATTTTGTTGCTGTAAGACAAAACCCTTCTAAATGGCCAAGGAACCTTTCGAAGAGACAAAAAAAAAGTAAAAATAAAAATAACACACACTCCAGAGTTTGCCAAAAGATTGCTTCGTCTTTATGTCGAGGACACCATAGGGTAGCGCTATGGCAGAGCTATAGAAGCTCAAAAGGACCAAAAAAAGGAAGAAAATCAATACGTTCACACAAAGACTCCAGCAGCAACAGTACCTACATAGTTAAAGCAGCAGCAGAAGAAGATGAAGCAGAGGAACACTATACCAGCAGCAGGAGCAGAAGCCGAAGCAGCAGTGGTCCCAGGTGAAACGAATTTTGATTAGTTGATTCCCATGAGTCCCATATTTCCCCAAATGAAAGATATTTCTATGCACTGCCTTCTGTTTGGTTCTTATGGTTGGTTTTTCTGGTGGTGCGACTATAACATCCAAAACTGTTCTCTCTTCTCTCCCTGTGTATCTATGTCCATGTCTATAGCTGTTGGAGCTGGGAACTCTCTCAATGATGCTCCAAGAACCGAAATATATTCGGGCTCCCTTAGTTTGGGAATCACATGGAGTCGAGAGATGGAGGAACAGCGAAAGAGAAACAAATCTTGGAGGCAGAGAGCTCTTTGGGTCAGTGCGCATGTGACTGCGAGGAACGAAGAGACTCTGAAGCCACGTGACTCCGGCTCCACACACAACAGAGGTACAGAGGGTACTCCATAAATGATGTTTGGGCTTAAGAGACAATACGAAGGGGATGACGAAGGGGACGAAGAAGACGAAGGCGAAGCCATACAAAAACAAAGGAATACTATTCGTACAATATGTCACCCGTGGGACCACCATGTGCTCATTGACTCCCATCCCCTCCTGCTGCCGAAGAACACAGAATCCCATCCACGTTGGCCTCCATCTCCGCCGCCTCCTCCTCCCCGCCCGTTCAGCTTTTGGAAACCTTTCGGGATGATTTCCTATCAATTCTGAAAGCTTATACACACATGTACGGTGTACGCCGCACGGAGTATAGGACGCTCCGAACGACCAGAGGCACCTTTCTTGCCGCCACACCGTGTATAGGTACATCAGGACGGGGAGGTGAGCTCGACTATACAGCTCCAGCCCGGCTCCGTCCGATTCACAATGCTCTGTCTTTGCTGCATCGTACCAGGCGTTCAGCTGTCTGAGGCAAGGTGATGCCTGATACCGAAGTCGAAGCCGATGACGGTTGCTACTCGTATTGGAGTGGTCGTGTGTTATCCTTCATGCAACGAAAAAGGTTGCCATTTGACGTAGTGTCGTGTATATTGTGGATGTAGACTTCCAACTCATCAACATCATCTCTGCGCGACTATAATCCTTGTCCTCCGGCTAGGGAATTCCTTTTCGAAATTTGAATATACGTATTTGTGGGTTCACGTGTTCGCATCAAGGATACAGGGAACTACCTATACCTACTCTCGTTGTTTCTATTCCTGGTCCTGGTCTTGTTCCTGTACGGTATACGAATACGAGTATAGTCGATTGATCGGGTGTACCGAGAATGGAAGTGGAAGTGGAGAGGACGAATCGAGGTTGATACAGAAATTGGGTATTGGAATATTGTGTGTGGATGAGAACGATGATGAGGATGTGGATGCTTTGGGTTGGGCTGGGATTGGGAGTTAAAAGAAAATTTTAGAAAGGGGATAGCGCGCGATGATTATTCAACACGTCCTTGCGGGACACAATGGATGTTCAGTTTTGTGTCTTATTTGGTTGGTTCTTCATCATCAAATGAACGCTGAAGCTCGAACTGGAGCTGGAGCTGCATTATGTTGCTGAATGCGAATTCCACTCGATATTAGCTCGGCGCTTTATAACCTAACCAACCACAGCCAAAGCCATCACCATCACCATCGCTATTGCCACCGTGCGTCGTCGTCTACGTTGGTCTTGGTTGCTTACCTTTATCAGTTGGCTCTGGGATTTTCACTTTGCTGTACGAAACCACAAGCCATTTAAATTCGCATATTTGGGGACTACTAGTATATCTAGATACAGCTTGGAACTTTATCCAACTACAGCAGGAACAGGACCAGGACTAGCAAAAACCGATAGTGAGGAGAATTAATATTTTCGCCTTCGCAAAAGAACGTCATAGCTCACATAACCTTAACCATCACATAATTTTATACAAGTTGATGGTTTTCCAGATAGAGTTTCGCGGGAACAGGAACGGGATCGGGACACGGCTCGATGGAATGGAATTATAACATCGCTCACACATTCTTGTGCTTGTTGTTTAGGAACTGAACTGGACGGGAATAGTCGTAGTTCGTAGTCGTAGTTGGTAGTTGTTCTATCGAAAAATGCCTTTGGTTTTAGCGAACCGCGAAGCAGCAGCGGCGCATTTTTAACGAACTTACGGGAATCATTTGCGGATGGCAGGAGTTGAATCATCATCTTTCGTCGTTATTTAATTAAGGGCCGCATTGTGGTAGTAATTATTTTTTCCGCGAATCAAAATTCAATCATTCATCACTGACCAACTTCTGCATCTATATTTACGATTTACGATTAGTTAGGCATTAAAAGTTGTAAATGAAACGTTTTTGATTCAGGTTTTTAAATGATTAATATATTTTTGATCCATTTTGAATATTTAATGATGATGATTTTAGAAAACATTCTCAATACGTATTACATTTGCATGTGACAGGGGAAAGTTTAATCAAAATCGGCAAAGTAGTTTTTGAGAACGGCTACTGATGTTAAATGAAGACACTAAATGACAAGAGTGTTGGTCACTAAAACCTCAAAAAGGGTAGTTCCAAAGATCCAACAATCAAGGCAGACATTCTAACAAAAATTAGGACCAGTAGCCTCCATGATCAAATAGCTCTCGTGAGCAAACCGACTTGAGAAGTCCCTAGTAGCACATTCTAAGTTAAGACGCTTCAATTCTAAGGGTTTATCGTAGGTTCAAGATCGGAATAGGTGACTGAGAGACTTGTAGGAGAAAGCCAGCTCTAGGCCTTGGTTTTAAAGTCCAAGATCATGAAGAATTGAATGGGTCCATATGTTAGCAAAAATTTACCATAGCTGGGAATTAAAGGGTGTTTTTTTGGACGCATGTAAATTAATATTGTGGACAGGAATTTAGCTTTATTATAAAGATAAGGGTTTGCCATTATTTTTCAAGCAAGTGGCCTCCGCGGCTGGTTCCATCAAATTCCAGACGACAGGCCCAATTTTAGACCACTTTTTGCAGCAATTATGGCCGTATGTCAGCAAAGACGCCCCAAAAAGACTCTTCCAAGGCTACAATTGTTTCGGCCTTATCTGCGTACATAACTCCATAAAAAATAGTCCAATGGTTTTAAATCGTACAATCTTGGAGACAACGCCACAGGCCCATGACGCTCTTGCCAAAAGTGGATCGGTGGCCATTTCATACAACGCGCTTGATGGTCGTTGGGGTTCAATTCTTGCACGACTTAGATTTTGTAAGCCTGCAAACCAAAAACCATAAAGTGGATCGGCCAGTTCCAATTGTTGCTCGTACTAGCGGAAGGACTCGTTCGGGTCTTCTTCGATACTCTGTTTGACAGAAGCAATAGCGTCTTCGGTGCGCACTGTTACGGCGTCTCTGAGGATGCCCATTATCCACTAGAGTACTAGACACCTAGAGTGAACATGTATGTAACCGATTCATGGTTACCGACTGTGCTGGACGAGTCTATTCGATATGAAATGGCAAATCAAATTGAGCATAAGCCAAGTGACATCTGTCAAATGGACCTTCTCCGAAAAAAGTATTGCCAGATTGAAAACCACACGTCTAAAAAAAACACCCTTTATTTTTCATGCGTTTAGATTTCAAGAAATTTAGAAATTTCATCAGCAAACTTTAAAACCAAAGATTTTACTAATGGAAACAAAAAATATTTTGGTCATTAAGTCCATTTGATTGAACTAAACTTAACAAAATTTATGATGATAGTATTTTAATGTTTCACCATCAAAGTGGTTTTTGGAAGCTATTTTCAAAAAAAAAAAAAATGAATTAATGAATAAAATCACAATTGGATATGGTGGCGTATGTGGAACTTTTTCAAAAAAAGTAGGTAAATGAATTCTCATCGACTTTATACATTTTTTTTATTATATGAAAACTGATATGGACCCTTTACATTAAGAAATAAATAAAAGTTAAATATTAATTCTCCGTTACATGATGATAAGTGCGGAAAAATTGTCGCGTCTTGTCTGGATTCAATCACTGGTCCACCTATTTTTTTTTAGTCTTGAAAAAGTTCTATTCTATACGTCCGTCTATTATACAACTACTCATCCAAGGCTATGATTAAGGATTATAATTCCCTAGACCTTGACTCTATACGAGCAGCAGTTTTTGCATTTTCTTAAAATTTTGAAATCAAAATATTATGCACGTCATATTGACACAACTAAACGATTACACATTATTCAAATTCAATTCAAAAACATATTTCAAAAGAACATAACATCTGGTAACCCTGTTTTTGTAGGGAATTCCCTAGAGACTTAATGCGACTCAATGAAACCAAAACGAATAAACACTTCGAGTGAGCGGTATTACTCAACTGCCAAAAATAATCCCGGCTCGCATGAAATTCCCTGCAAAATCCTCCCAACCAAACAGACCTTTAATTCACCCCCCCCCCCAAAAAAAAAAAAAAAAAAAAAAAGACGACAACTCTTTCCAAAGACAAAACGAAAAACGAAAAAAGAAAACAGAAAAACTGCTGCTGCTTAAAAAACCACAAAAACATTTTGTTTTCTCTTTCATTTTGTCAAAAGAACACACTCAAAATAAAATTAAAAACAAAACTTGAGTGCTAAAAGGAAAGGAAGAAAATAAAAACACAATTCTGTTATCATTTTGAATCCAAACAAAAACCATCATTGACGTTGTCGTTCCCGTTACCGTACTTCTTCCCGTTGTCGTCATCATCATCGTCGTCGTTCATATTCTATAACGAACGCAACAGCAACAACAACAACACCCCATAGCCAAACCCTCTGTTCCATTCCAGGCAAGCATCCTCTGCATCAGTTTATCCCAAAAGTCCTCAAGTGGGGCCATGGAAATGGAAAAACTCGTTATTCTCGGGTTCTGCTCCCGCGGGAATTCCCTGCTGTACTCTTAATTCGATTCGTCTCCTTGGTTACCGCGTCCCCAGAGAATAACAGTCTCATTTCTTTATAGATACGAGTATTCTCCCGTATAGATTTTATATGCCACCATCATACACACATTCATATAAAAATTGACTCCAAGGTTGCGCGCCCCAATCTCCGTTCGACGACGACGACGGTTCCCTACTATGCCCCGCCTGCCCTTCCATGTGACATTATAACTGCGAGTGAATGATTCGCATCCTTCTACAACTTTTTTGGCAGATTGAAGAACCGGAAAAGGCGCGAGGTTCAAGGGACGACGGACGACACGGACGGGGAATGCAGAGATAGAGTATACACAGACTTTTGGGAGCTTCTCTGCCACCTCGCTCTCGCACTCGCACTCTCGTCGTCCTTTCTCGACCGACCCTTAACAAAAGCCAGCAACCCGGCCACCATGCACATGGAGAACGCTGCGCTGCTGTCTATAAAAGCAACCGAAATGTTACTCTCCTGTGGTTTCTGAGAAATTCCCTGAATGTC
Source organism: Scaeva pyrastri (assembly GCA_905146935.1). Lineage (NCBI taxonomy): Eukaryota > Metazoa > Arthropoda > Insecta > Diptera > Syrphidae > Scaeva > Scaeva pyrastri. Next base: position 23,800,248 of record LR989927.1, on the reverse strand, counting down.
GTCGTCGTCATCGTGGCTCGTCGCTTGGCACTCGGCAGTCGTCGTCGTCGCCGCGCCGCAGCCGCATACAGGACGAAATCATCATCGAGCAAGCACAAAGGACGAAATGTTTTGTTGTACGTTTGTTGTACACCAACCCACTGCCCCACTCCACTTCACTTCACTTCACTCCACTTTCTGGGTTCAGGATTCGGAAGCGGTGCATGATTAAGACACCAAATGGCTTGTGTATGGTCCTGAACCCGGCGACGACGATGGTTACTGGTGGTACTCATATTTCCGTTTATAATTTCTATGGGCTCTCTCTCAGCCCAAAAAGATAAACCACATAAAATTATTTTAAGATAAGAGAAATTAAAAGCACAAAGAATGGCTACGAAGGACTGCGGAAGACTGAAGGACTAAAGGACCGAAGGACGACATCGTCGGCAGCGGTGTCGGTGGCGGACGAAAACGAGAGGTCAACCCAATTAAAGATAGGCAAGCAGATGTATGAATTCCTTTGGCGGATGCAGATGATATCGGTTCGGATTCTGTTGTCGTGTGCTCTATACGTGTTCGGAGATTTATACACTCGGCCGAAATGGTGTCCTTTCTTTTTATTTAAAAAATTATTTTAAGAAAAACACAATCGAAGTGAAGGATTTATTTTTATTTTAATATTTTAGCGTCAAAAAATCAACCTTGAGGTCACGTTTCAGTTTGAGCGTCAAGGGTCGTGGGATGAAATCCTAGCTATGGGTGACTTTTTTTTTTTTAATTAAAATTACGAGATTTTAAATAATAAATAAATAATTCCTCGATATATGAAAAAAAAATATGGCCAATGCGCCCAACGCTTTTTCACAATAACACTTGTATTTTTAGTTCATTATTGTTTTCAGCTTATATTAAAAATTATTTTCCGTTTTTTTAGTATGATGGGTTTTAAAAGCGTGTTTTTTAGTTTTTTTCAAACTATATTTATTTTTAACTTTTTAGTTTAACGTGCTTTAAAAGCGTGTTTTTTAGTTTTTTTAAACTGTATTTATTTTGTGATTTAAGAAAACATTGAAACATTTCATTGACCCATTTAGTTGATTGAAATTGTAAATGAAATTGGAATTATTTATTTATTATTTAAAATCTCGTAATTTTAATTAAAAAAAAAAAGTCACCCATAGCTAGGATTTCATCCCACGACCCTTGACGCTCAAACTGAAACGTGACCGCGCTTTAACCAACTGAGCCACCGCAGTACTTAAAATGAGGGAGTCTATTAATATTTATAAGCGCATAATAAAATCAGGAAAAAGCAGGAGCTGTGGGATTAAAATATTTAATCCTGGTAATCCTGATAAGGATATTGAGATAAACTTATGAAATTATTGTTTTGCCACCGGTTCTTGATATGTTTACAAAATTTTATTAAAATCGGTTCGTGTAAAGTGGGCCAAAATCGAGTGTAAAGGTGTCGGTTACATACATACATACATACATACATACATACAAGTGAAGCTAATATAAGCGTGTTAAAAAAGTATTGGACGAAGGACTTTCCACTTTATGTCCGAAATCAGTGAAATTTTACAAAAATTTTTGACAAAACCCCAGTAGGTCCGAAAGTGTGATTTGGTCTCAAGAGTGGAAATTTGAATTAGTAAACTCCAACAGCAGAAAACAATTTTGAGAGGAAAGAATTATCAACTAATGGTGCTTTCTTAAGGCTAAAGCCCGACCAATGACTACTAGGATAGTCACCCCAAACATCGGTCATAAGCTTGTTCCTTTTTTTATGGTTAGATTTATAATTTGCCATCTTCTTGGAAAAAGTTAAAACCCAATAAGAGAGCGAAGTGAAATGAAAAAAAAAAAAAAAAAAAATCTGCCATGTTGGAGGGCATTAAGTTTTACAGAAGTTATCCAAAACAGAGGAGACCTACTTATTACATTATATAATTTTGTCACTTTGTTTAAAATATAAATATGAACAGGTTCTTCGTAGAAAAATAAATAAATATAATAAAATAATGAAATAAAATTTTGCACTTTAGATATTTTTTGTAAAGTTTAGAATTTACCTCAGTATAGGGTAAAACGGGATAACAAAGGCAGAATTCGAGAAACCTCTTTATTATATGGACTTGCTAAAAGTTATTTTAGCTTTTGAAATTAATTAAAATTTACATAGGATAAGTTGGTCGAGTATGTCAGTGTGGGTTTAATACTCGTATGCCACTCTCAATATCGTACACTTCTAACTTGATTTTGGATAAGCTAGCAAAAGCTGTGTTTTATGCACTTCTGAGTAGCTAGCACAGCAAAATTTCCTTCGGCAAACAACAAAAATTTAATTGCTGGCAAGAAAGAAATAATAGCAGCTGTGCTGGCAATATTATGTAAAGTGAGTTCGATCGTTTTATTCATTTGAATGCTGCGCTAGCTATACAGCAGTGAATAAAACGCAGCTAAAGTAATTCGTTCAGTTACACGAAGTTTTCTGGGCACACGGTTGTGCAAACTATAGGTAATTAAATTTGGAAAAAAAGAGGCTGGGTGCGACCCACACTGATAACTTCCCATTTTACTTTAAAAATTTGGCCTTGATTGAAGTTTTTGCGTCAAAGAAAAGGCATCAAGTAGTGTCCCTTTGCTGTTTTCAATTCTTGTGAATTTATAAAAACTATGTTATTGTAAATTATTATAATTGATAACAATTTTACTAACAAAAAACTATCAATAATTTCTCGAGTTATTGTAGTTGAAAAACAATTATTGTTCTTTTATGAACTTTTTGTAGTTCTTTAATTTTTTTTGTAAAAGAATGTCAGTTTAATATTCGTCAACATTTTATCATTTAGGTATTGTTGGCAAATATATTATGTTGAAAATAAAATACATTTTAAGTCAACATCATTTGTATTTTGGTATTTGTGAAGATAGTTGAGTTGAAAAAAAAAAATTGACACTTTTTGGTAAATTTTAGTTTTTATAAAAAAAAACTGTCAATTCGGTATTTGTCAAAAATGTACCATGTGTTAAGAGTTGTATTATGAAAAAATTAAAATAAATTTAGTGTTAAAATGATTGACCACTCTCAACATATTCGGACCAAGAAACAAGTTTTGAAATTTTTTGGTAAAATTTTGGTAAACGTGCCACCTGAAAGTCTTTACGGGTACTGTCTCTTGTGAGGAATTGAGTAATTCTTGTCATGAAAAGTGATTTCTCAAAAATTTTGTCTTTCGGATTCGGCATAAAAACTGTACGTCCCCTCTATTCCTGACATCATTACTCGCACACAGGAGTGTTGTAAGTCACTATAAACCCTGGTTCTTTACGAACTGTAGCGCCAAATAATTTGATTTTTTTCCAAAATTTTACCAGATATCAAAGACGTCATTTTACATCGTAGAAAATTATTTTGAACGTAATATCATTTTTCTTTCATTGTTTATTTGAGCGCAATTTTTTTTTGCATTTTTTCCAAATTTATACTTAATCGTTCTTGAGATATTTTCGACCAACCAAAATGTTCACTATTTTTTTAAACTGCTATAGTGAAAAAAATCGCTCGACAAATTTAAAGTCCTTTCTGAATCTTTCGAAGTTTTAAACTGTCGAACAAAATTTAGTTGGAGTCAATATCTCTTCTCATTCTTGAAATATCGTATACGAAAAAAGGTATCCCGAACACACGAACGTACGTAAACGCGCACACACAACCATCTATCTCTCTATGAGTTAACGAATTTAAACTAAAAACGTCCAGATTTGTCAAAAATTTCAATTTGACAAATCGGACCGATTTCAATAACTCCCTATGGGAAGTTAAAAATATTCGGGAAAATATAAATGCTAGTGTCCTTATTAATTGCAATGTCATTAAAACCTTCTTTCGGAATTTTCAATAAAATGTATGAAAGGACTGACATATAAGTTTGATGATTTAGAATTCAGATAACATTAATGTTAGAAACTATATTTTTGACAAACATATGGTCATGGCTTCCGTCTTATAACGTTACATTGTACGTGTTTTTTCCTTATTACTAGAAAAACTGCAATGCTAATCTGATTTTTAAACATACGTCTGAAAGATCTCTTCAAAATCTAATTTTTGTAGAAAAAAGTTTTTAATTATCTCTTTTAGATTTTTAAATATTCCCCTCCGAATTGGCTGATAACGTTACATTTTTTGGAAGTAGCTGTTGAGGTTACTGGACATATTTACAAAACTCTGCGAAATTGGTGTGCTAATTAATTTTTTTTCTTTTAGAGAATTGAGATAAAATTCCAATTAACAGTTTACCAATTTTTGTTTAAGAAAAAGTTATATTTGTATGTGTTATTTGAGGTCAAATGTGTGTCTTATAACGTTACAGAAAAAAGTCTTATAACGTTACCTTCCGAATTCTTGTGTGTAAATTGGTGAAAATATGACTGAAAGGAAAAATTCTAGTAAAGTATAAACAAGAAAACAAATTTATATAAAAAAATAATTTATTTACCATAAGGGACTTCATTTTTTGTTATAACGTAAATGGGCGGATAAAAAAGCCAAAATATAACCGAAAGGTCCAAAAAAATTGATTTAAGAAATTTTATGATTGGAATCGACACCAAACATCATTCTATGCAACACAACAAAAACTTCTCGAAAATTCCCATTTTTATAAAATCGTATTTTAAGGGGGGAGGGTGGGTGGTGGTCCAGGTAAAACAAACTCATTTAATTGTTTTAGTACACCCAAATCATATGATACATGATTTTAGAGTAGCTTTCGATGCTTAATCCATTAAAAATCAAAGAAATTGGACAACCCTGTAAGAAGTTATAGTCCTTTACAGTAAATGTTGTGTTTTTTTAGAAAAGCAGGTAAAATATTTTTAAAATTTCTTTTAAAATTAATTTTTCTTCGTCAAATTTGAAGCAGATAAATAATTTGGCATATAAATAAAGAATCAAGACAGTTCACTAATATATTTGAAGTCCAAGAAAGTCTTAAACTTCATCTTCATTGACTTTAGCAAAAAATGTCTTATAACGTTACACATCCTTAACTATTGTTTAAATGAAAATGGTCGCTTTATACATATATATTTTTTTAGTTTTGTTAAATAAATACAAAATACTCAATAAAATTCAAAAAGTTCAATTTCTAAAACTTTCATATGAAAAGTAAAAAAACTTTTAAGGAATTTTGTCTTATAACGTTACACGAATTACACGAATTTGGTTATTTAAAATTTCCAAACTTGAAACTTCTTTTTTGACAAAAAAATGAGATATTCAGGTAAGGTAAGATCTTTTCTTGAAAACTTAAGTGTATTCAAAAAAAATAAATTATTAAAAATTATTTAAATTACCTTTTTACGAGCACTTGAATTTCCGGTCATTTTTAAAGAGCTCAACAGCCTGACTTTAACTGTGGCTTAGATCAAACTAGAAATGTTTATACTGTTGATAATGATATCGATCGTTCATATGAGATGTATTCTCTCAAAAAATGAGCATAATAGCGGTAAATTCTAAAAAAAAAAAAATGCCACTCGGTTTCATTTCTCGAAGCCATGACCATATGTATATGTTGCTCTTGCTTTATATGTTATCATACAGCCACTATATACCAATTGGTTACCTGGGCGTATACGCATTTTTTTTTTCTTTTTATTGATCTAAACAAAAATCCCAGTGCAAACATATTAATTAAAACACTTAAAAACAAAAACCCAAGGCACTTTAATTTTTTAATTAAACTAATACATATAACATGGACAAATTAGTAAAAACCTTTACAAGGAATACGAAAACAGATCTTCAAAAAAATTTGCATTCATTTTTTAAGTGCTCCAAATATTTTTGTATTCATTTTATACGGATTAATATTTCTTCTTTTTTATTTCTTCTTTTCATCTTTCATTCATATTCGAAAATTTTGACGTTCCGGTTCTAAGTTTTTCAAATTAATATTTTTCGACTACTCTCACTCTCAATAAACAATCAATTGTAATCTGTCTGTCTATGAATCAAAAATAAATTTTTTTTAAAACTATGGGCCTTTAATTGGACTCTTCATGTACAAATGTACTTCTATTTCTAAATCCAAATTTGACTATATCTAAACACAACTACCAGGAACAAGAAATCAACGCTTTGAGTGTTTTACTCTTCCAAAACAGCAGTCCCATCAACACACCTTCCTTTTCTCAAAAAATCATAGCACACATCACCAACAAAGAACAACAACAACAAAAATAAAGTATGCCTCATAAAATCCTTCATAGAGTAAATATAACAGTAACAGGATAACGCAGTATAATAACCCCTTGCCTCGTCTTATTATTAATGCCCATACCCATGTCCCTGCCCATACCCATGCCCACCTAATCCGGTGCTGAAAAAGGCAAAACTTTATGATGAATACGTCAAACGGGAAAAAAATATATTTGATGTGAACTTGACACACAGCACAAGACAAAAAAAAAGAATGTAAAAAAAAAGGATCTCAGAAACAGGAAAGAGACTTTTGGAGACTTGAAGCACAAAAGTGCGCTCAAGGATGGGAATGGGAATGGGACTTACGAGTAGGTACATATACCGGGTATGAGTATAGGTAAGGTATAGCGAAAGTACGAGTATTTCAAATGTAATATTATGTTCCGTCCCTCAACCCTCTGCAAGCTCCATATAACGGTCCCAGGACGCCTAGCTAAAATGTATATTTACACAGTCAGCGCCATGCCACATGTACGACTACTAGGTTAGGTATAGAAGTAGAAGCTGAAGGTACACAGAAAGGCAGATCCACAGAGCTCTCGCTCTCTTCATGTTCATAACACATATACGAGTATAGAGGGAAAAGACAATTTCGGGATCCCCAAACTTATCACGGCCTCATTTCCCATCAGAACATTATACAGTACGCTAGAGAGACTCATATATTATGGGAGAACAAGTGTACCGTCCTCCTCGTACTCGTTTTCGTGCTGGTGCTGGTGCTGGTGCTCGTCAGCGGCGTCAGGGATGGAGTACTGCTCTGCTTCGTACACCCTTCCTTCGAAGTTGCTTTATGTTTTTGTGTGAAGCTCCTACACAATCTATATATGAACTGAACACCCAACAACAGCATCAGCAACAGCAACAACAACAACTCCTACACGACTCAAAGGAGGCATCATGTGATTCTGTCCCGTTCTTCGTTGCTGTTGATGCTGCCGCGCCGTGCCACCCGTCACCGCTGCCACTCGAATACCATGGTGACGCTAAAGGTAGGTATGTTATTCCCACAATCTCTATACAGCTTCCAGAAGCTATACGGCTTCAACGTTCAACTATACGCCAGCTTTTGCTTTTGCTATTGCTGCTGCTGTTGTTGTTGATGATGATGTTCGGATCGTGGATTTCCCTTGGGACCTCTGTACATGAAAACGGCACCGAGAACTGTACACCCATGAGCCATAATCATCGCACATTGGAATATTTCGTGTAATGTATGAGTATGGGACTACATGGACACATCAAACTTTATTTGGGGCATACGGCGCCCCATAGTAAAATGCCGTTATTCGTATATAGCTGTTGCTGTATATGTATGCGGGTTACGGGCTGCGGATTTCGGAGCAGAGCAGAGCAGAGCCGAGTCGAACCCATAGTATGGATGTGTATAGCCATGATGTTGGAACTTATTGGCTGCCCCGAGTGTTTGTGTCTGCGATGTGGAGATGTCTCTTCCAAAAAAGGATACAACCCCAATGCCCATACCCATACCCGTTCCTATGCCCGTTCTTCGGCATAGACTTACCCGAACTGTACCTACTCGTGTGGAGACATTCAGGGTATTACGTGTTGAAGCACACGCATGTATCTGGGAGCAGAAGCTGGAGATGGAACTGAAATTGGTGGTGGAGCTCCCTCTCGGATTTCCATAATAATGTCGGTGCTGTCGGTGTTGCTTCTTTGGTCGTTTTATCTCACTCTATCAATGCAAAAATATGAGCCTCAAAATTATTACCCTATACCTTCTGCTTCTACCATCGAATCATCGTCGTCGGCAGTAGTCGTTTGTTGGTTCGTTCATTTCGTTCTCGTCCGTTGATCTTTGGGGATTTGAGGCTTTGCCGTTTAAGAACTTCAAGGATATGAAGCTTTCGTATCGCATATAGTTTGGTTGTTATGGTCACACAAATTCCGGAGGGCTTGACTACACCATAAATGCTAATATCTAATGAACTCACCACAATTATTGTCTTCTTCATCGCCAACGCCATCACCATCACCATCACCACTGCCATCGCCATTACCACCATCTCCCTCGCCAACACTATCAATGTCAGATAGGATTTCCTCTTTTGGATCAAGGAGTCCTTCGTCGTCGTTGGCGGCTGCGTCGGCGGTGGCGTTGTCTTGGTTGTCATCTCCAGCTGCAAAAAGAATAACATTATGATTTTTAGAAAAAGGAAGATTTATTGAAAATATCAAATCAGTCCATCGCACCATCCGTAAATGAAAGATGACATAATGTTGCATGACACACACGTTAATAGACATGGAGTGTCCTTAGGGATCTCGCCTAGACTCTATGCTCGTAAGTTCGGTCGAAAGCCAGATGTGTTCCTTTGCTGTGTTCTCCCTCTTTAAGCTTTTTCATCATCAGAACTTTTGGGTTTAGGTTTTTTTTTTAAGGTTTTCCCTTAGGGAATGCAAGTGACATTATGAAATCATAGAATGAATACCTTCCACCGCTTACAATGATAATAATCAAAGTCTCTTACTTACACTTCCTAATTTTAAGAGGATTACGTCAAAGTATAGAGGAGTGATAACTAATTCAGGAACGGCAAATTGATATGAAGTTGATTATGTGTGGGTGGAAAGTTTGTATACTCTTTTTGCAGTTTTTAAGCAGTGAGGACGTTTTTGGTTTGCATCTTTTGCTAAATGTCGTTAGGTGTCGCTATATTCTGGTTAAGTTCCTAAACGTCAATGATGGCCCAAAATTTCAGACGATTTAGTGAGATGTTAAAGTCAATATAAGAAATTGGTTTTTGCAAATTTTTAACAGTGAACAATTTAATAACACCCCAAGTTTTTCTAAAGTTAAAATCACTAACATCTGTCACTTTCTTGTAAAATAATATCTTGAAAGAGTTGATACGTAATTTTGGAAATATTAAAAGACTCAGTTTTGTGCAAAAAAGATCTAGATGATGGAGAGTTTTACTCGAGGTAGAGGTTTGACAAGGGGTGGAATCGGCTAAGCTGATAGTTGACTATCAACTTTGACTATCATTTCGACTTTCAAATTTGATAGTTTACATTTTTCCGTCTGTGTAAGATGATCACTTTTGTGTCAGTTTTTTTTGCATAGATTTGGTATCACTTACAAAGAAACTAATTGTTATTTTTCAAGTTTAAATTTATTTGAAAACAAACCTCTGAGAATTTCGAAGAAACTTTTTAAAATGTAAGTAAATTTTAGTAACAAATTTAAAACAATAGCTTAAACATTTTAATTTATGCCTAGGACACAAGCTGTAATAAACACCAAATGACCATCATGGCTAATTTCATGGAGCAGCATTCCGATTTGGCCAAATCATTTGCTTCAGTGGGAAACATCATCTAGCGAATTTAATTTTGATCAAATTGACAGCAGAATAGTTGTCACTTAAAAAAGTCAAATAAAATTTGACAGTCAAATTGACTATCACTTTACACAGATCTATATTCTTAAATTTGACTGTCAATTATCAAAAATCAAAACCGTGATGGGCCTCCAGCTTCACCGGAATTACAAAAGCTTTTATGATGTATTTTTTGGGGAAAAAAAATATCATACTAATGTTGGCAAGTAAATCTTTTAATTGTCGTTGTTAATACGAATTTTTGAGGCGCAATTCAAAAAGATATTCTGACAAAATAACATCGCATTTCATTGCACATACAATGCTATTAGTCAACAATTTTTCAAAACTATGCGTTGAATTTAAGTGGAATCTGTTCGGAAATGGAAACTAAAAAATTGTAAGTAAAATACAGTACTGGAAAAAATTAAGGGATCAAAAAAAAAAAACAATCTAAATTTTTGGACGATTTTCAACAGGCCGTAACTTCGAGAAAAATAGTCTTCCAAGAAATCAAACAAAGGATATTGTAGCTTCAAAAGTATCTAGTTTTTGGACTCGAACTTAAAAATTTTCTAGCTTCAGCGGTTTTTGGGTAAAAAACAAGCAACAAGAAAATTTTCAGGTAGCTTCATTATTCAGCTTAAATTTGATTTATATATCTTCAAATGGATAAGGATCCTTTTGTCTTTGATGTTATCGATATCTCAGCACCCAATGATGATCGCACTTAAAGCTAAAGGTTAAATTGAAGGCACTTCTGGAAGTTACCAACATTGGTTGCACCATGTCTCTTTTAATATTTAAAATCAGTTTTAGAACAATTTGTTTTAGTGAAAATGTATAAAACAATAAATTACTTTAACAAAAGAGAAATTGTACCCGGAGATTTTTTTAACGTCAATTTTTGCTATTTTAGTGAAAACAAAATATTAGTCTATCGAAACTTGATGTTTAGATGATACATAATATCAAGGAAATTAGGAATGATAGAAACTCATGTCCATCATTTAAATCAAATAATGAACTGAACTATACAACGTCAAAATCGAATGTACAGGCCTTATGGGAGAGCTTTTTTATCAGTTACGCGCCTCACATTCGTACCTTACTGTATTCAAAAGTATCCTACATAAAAAATTCTCACCCGCCTATGGATTCATGACTGCATCCGCCTCAACCCAACATGTCCTGCCAGACGCAAAGTCAAATGCGCACTGGCACATTTTAACCTTCATTTTATATTTATGAGATACAGGGTTACCTTACCATATTAAGTAACTTTTAACTTCTCTTTTCTTTAGGTTTTTGTATGGGAGCTTCTGTTTTTAGAGCTTTTTAAAACTTTCAAATGGTATGGGGTTAACATAGTGTTTGTTTTAAGTATTTGCAAATACAAAAATATAAGCTGTTTTCCATTGAAAAATATTATTTGCTTAGATTCTCGTACTGTGCGGTTGGTGCATTGTTAATTCGTGTATTTTTGAGAATTTACTTTTGTGAAAAAAGATTGGAACAATTCATTTCAATTTACTTATAAAAACTCTGAATGCTGAAATCTTGAAATTTTCGAAATATTTATTCTTAAGATTTCGAATTTCGTAATTTATATAACCGAGTTGTAATTTTATTAGATTCTATATCGAGGGATTAACATTGTACGAATTCAACAGCTTTTTTTTAAATAAACATTTTTATTTTAAACAATACTAATAAAGCATAGACGGCAATTCTTTTCATTTTCTTGAGAGCTTTCACAATTTTATTATATGCACTACGGTAACGCTGACCAATTTTTTCTTTCACACAACTAAAGGGAATTCTTCTGAAGATAGAGTGAGATAAAGACGCCCTATCTTCCCTCTACTGCACATTCGTTTTAGATGAAGTATAGTTGATGTTTAACTTTAGGAAAAATTGGACCACGATTTAAACCTCGATGGTTGTTAAGAAGATTAAGTTGAAAAATATTCGAAAGACAAAAACAGAGATTTATCTTGTGATAATAAAAATGTCATAATCTTAGACACCTGAAGTCAAATAAAACTCAATTAAACAAAATTTATACCTATTTCTTCGTTTTTAGAAACTTTATGACGATAATAAATTAATAGAACTTTGGATGGATGTACTAATGTGTATCCCAATGGACCAACTATTGGTCTAAGTGTGCTGACTTTTTCCAGCCCAGTAACCACCTTAACCATACTGCTTTACCACCAATTTCGAGGAAATAATTGAGATCAAACGATGGAGATACGAGTATAACACGTTTGTTAACTATTGATACGTACTTGAACTTTCAACGAGTGCAGAGAACCTAAGTTAATCCTTTGAAGCCGATAAATTTCAACATCTGAAGCATAATCTTTTTTTTGTATTAAAAATTAAAAATAAAATCAGGGTCTTCCAATATTTCAAGGGGACACGCCTACTTAAGATACGTCCCCATCACGTTCGGAACAAAATATCTGCATTTCCTTAATCTCACCGATGATGCTTTAAATCTTGGCGTTGCTAGTTTTAGCTAATCCTGAGTGAGCTGAATCATTTGTCAAAATTTGCTAGATTGTGCTTTGTGAGATTTGAAGTTATGATCAATGTCGGATCAATGCTTTTGGGTTTTCGAACTATTGGAACATTAGGGTTACCCTTTAATTTCGATTAATTTATACTCTTTCTCTATCGTAAGTGTACATATTTTTTGAAGTCCAGAATACTTTTCCAAAGTTAAACAAGTGTTTCAGGATACTTTTATTTCTACACTGACTTCATTTTTTTCATTTTTCATTTTACAGTTTTTTGTTTTTGTTTATCCTTTACAAACTTTTAAAACTACTCATTTTTATCATTTAAGCTCAATCTTTAGCAAACACTTGATAAAAAAAATATTGAAGTGAGGCAGAGATGAAATTATGAAACCAATGTGATCACCGCCGCCGTCCTTGGACTTTGCTAAATTTTTGGGAACACTCGTGCCAAGGAGGTTGGTTAGATTAAGTTAACAGCTTAACGCAATAAATCCTTGAACTAGCGAAAGAAAATATTGATTCAACAGTTTCTATTTGATGAATGATTTAGCCAGATTTGACAGTCTTATGCAAATTCGATCTAAATTTGATACTTTTATAGATGACAGTTGATATCTAATTTTTAAGGACTGTGTCAATTTCCTTCCAAGTAAAAAAGTGCTTGAAAAATTAAACATTAATCAAAATAAAACTAACGATAAGACTTAGACTTAGTTCAATAGACAGAAAAATAGGTACAAAATTTACAGAAATCATGGGAATAATCCAACTCCATTCCTAACTAACTATTTCCTTGTATCTATTACTCCAAAAGCAATTCATTATAAATAGATATCTTCTATATATTCGAAAAAGCATCTCAGGTGCTCAGGTCAGGTTTGTTGTGCATGGAAATCCTTTGATACAAAAAAAAACAACATTCCATTTGCATGTTGGCTTACTACCTACCTACATATATTTTAAGTATTGTATTCCTTATTGTTTTTATTTGTTGTTTCCTTTATAAGTTTCTAAAACCCACAATAGCTACACCTCGGTTGAGGATATATATCGGAATTCGGTAGTTCCTAGAAAACCCATTGAAAACATCTAAATAGACCCAAGGTGCAAATAAAATCAATGACCCAAACGTGTACCTCCTTCTTAAACTTTAAAAATACCAATAGCTAACATGCATATCGAAATACAAACACATACATACATATATCAAGTTATAAATATCTCTACAAAACAAACAAAAACAGAGGACCCCCCACCACCACCCCCTCCATAAGCACATAAATAAGAAGATGTTCACTTTAAATATAATTTTTGTCGTTTTCTGTTTTTTGTTAACTTGTCCAATTCCAACAAAAACAACAAAAAAAAAACACTTATATCCTCAAGTGTGTCATAAAAAACAAAACAACAAAACTCCCTCACACCCCCTTCCATTTACCTGCGTATCTACACGAAACAATGAACATGCATAGGTAGGTACACCAAAGGATATGCCCGCACATATCAAAGATACTAAAATTCCAATTAAATTGAATATTTCATTATGCAGTTAGGTTTATCATCGTCAAAGCCAAAAATGCGCGCGAGTGTGTCATAATAATGGAATAGCAAAGGGCTCCTCTTTACACATACATACATATGTACCTCCTCTCCTATAGCCCCTTTTTTTGTTTAATAACCAAAAACCAAACACCTCAAAAATCCAACCGCATATCTCCGTCTAACAAACAACGGTACAAACTAAACCCAAAACTCAAAACGCAAACCAAAAAGAACAACACTAACAACAACAACTACAACAACAACAAAAAATACTCGTTCGTACACACGAAACGTAAGGACACATTAAAATCACACCTGAAGGATTTAAAATCGTTATCCTTTTGGTATATCGTCGCAGCTTTCGACCATACACGCCTCCATCGCACCGCACCAAGCTCACCACCCCCTGCTCCTGCTCCTACTCCAGCTCCAGCTCCATCTCTATCAACATCAACATATAACCCCAAAAAACAAGAAAATGACTGGCCGGCTATGCCCCAATGCCACATTTCAAGGAAAGACCAACCGCACTGATATGAAGACTTTTCGGGATAAGAAGGTGACTGAGAGGAGGGGTGAACGGGGGGAAGGGGCTATACAAATCGCATAAAAATGGTTTACGGTGTATAGGTACATAGATATAGAATACCTTCAAACCGACAACGACGACGACCGACGACGAGGAGTCAGGGCGAAAACACAAACGCCATAAAAAGGACAACCACTTCCACTATATGCGGATGGTGCTCGCCATAACCTCCACCTTCATATGTGTGCCCCACTCCTCCCCCCCCCCCCTTCGCATTCAGCAAAACAAAAATAAATTTAGTTGGAACTCGTCGTGGTCGCTTCGCTGGCTGGTTGGTGTGTATGATGTCCTGTTTGGTACAACTCTCCTCTCTATTATACCCGTACGTGTGAATCGTGATGCGAGAAGGATAACATTGGAGTTTATAAGCGCCCATATGTATGCAAGCGATTTTCATTTTTGTTTAAAGCCCCCCCGGGTGCATTTCGCACTCAGTCAGCTCTTCAGGCCGGGCCGGGCCAGGGCAGGCCAAGCCAGGATATGTTATTTGAAACAAGGTGGTTCTGGTACTGGTGCCATATACTCGTATTCGTATCCTTTGCTCTGAAGAAGATGATTATACAGGAGGCGGCAACGACGACGACGACCGACAGGAGACGGAGTTGCGGCGGTGGCGACGGTGGGAGCGATATATTATTTTTCACAAACAGAAAAAAGAACAACTAACTGACTCCATGCTTATACAATACATCACACGGAGGGTAAGCAGCAAGGAAATGTTCCCTGGCCACCAACCAACGTACTGAAAATAATGAAAACGTCCTCGACGGTATAGTTAGTAAAAAAGCCATAAATATCCAATAGATGTGGTCTTTCTTGGCCGTCGTCGTCGTCGGTCGTCGTCGTCGTCAATATCAAAGTGGCACCGAACCCACCTTCGAGGGTCCTGAAAAGTATTCCAAACTTACTTGTACTTATCCATCAAAAACCGCTCAACAACCGATTGCATGCAATAAACACTACTGGCCCTAGAATGCACCCTTATGGTGCACCTTAGTCTGGAGGCTTCAAACCAGGACAAAAAAGGTAAACAAAATAAGCAAATGCCAAAAAAAAAAAAAAAATTAGAAAGGATTTCCCAAACGGATTGTCCTTGTGTCGTAGCAAACTCCGAGTGCCATTAGTATTTGCATGCATACAGTCAACAGGATAAACCGACAGATACGAGTACTACGTGCGTTTGCTATATGTGTGGGTGTGTATATGATGCATAGAGTAGGTGGTAGGTGGGTAGGTTCAGTTGTGTTGTGTGTACTGCTGCTGGTGTACTGTCCCCTCTCTTATAAGCACCAGGGACGTCGTCGACATTATTGACGTTGTGTTGTGTTGTGTACATACGGCAACTGGGTATAGAAAGCTATAACAACAACAGCACCAGGAGCAGGAGCAGTAGCAACATAGGTTGGTAAAACGGGCGGCGGCGGCTACAACGACGACGACATACAACAACATTGGAGCAATGTGTTGTGTTGGGGCAGCAGGAGCAACAACAGCACCATCACCAGCAGCAAGGAGCAAAAGCAGTAGCAGAAACAAAACAGAAGCACACCAGCTCAGGCAAGCAACCAAACGAAGTAATCCTCAGAGGCAACTCCCACGGGATTGTTAATTCCCACGAGAAATACCAACGATGGGTTTTCTATGTTTTCAGGGAAAAACGGTTTGAATGTAATAGTTGTTGCCAGATAGAACTGATGGAGCCATAAGCCAGAGGAGGTAGGTAACATTCATACATACATTGTACACAAATGTATACGTGTATGTATGTAGGTATATATATTGTACAAAGTTAGAGCCACCTGGGAGTGGATCAGAGATAGACACGCTCCAAAGGGGGGATGTGGTGCAATTCGAAATTGGATTAAATATGTATGGTTAGCACCATTGCCGTAATTTTGCCATTCATCAGTTCACTTAGGTTTCAGTTCAGTTCAGTTCAGTTTGTTTCAGAGTTTTGTGACAAATTTTTGTGTTACCTTTTAGAAAAGCTCTCGGTTTGGCCTGTTTCCTTCGGGACATTGTTTCGAAAATCCTTCCACCACACACTCTTTATATTTTTTTCAAACACTTCACTTGGGACTCGTATTAAAAACGGATTTTTTTCTACCTACAATTTTTATTTTATTTATTTTTTTTTTTTTGAAATTTAATTTAGGCGGGCAAATGAGACTGCCTCAAAAACTATTCACTCTTTCACTTTCACAATTCACGATTCGAAAGTAAAATGATAACAAAAAAATTGGAAAAAGCGTTTCCGGCAAAGCGTGCGTCCGTGCTTATCCTTTCAACATCCTTAACCGAATGTTTTTCTATTTTCAAAATTCAAACATTGTCGCTCTTGGTTCTCTCGAAAACGTGAACGTGAAATCCCGAAGCCGATGAAGCTGAGACTACAAGGGGTGTTTAATTTCTCTTAACTTTCCCTCAAAAAGCTGACGATGAGATGCGAAAGAGCGGGGTTTGTCTGAAGAGCAAAAATTATTTATAAATCTTTTACCTTGTGTCCTTCAAAGAACAGAGACAGCGAGAGTGAGAGAGAGATTGAGATTGAGAAGGGTGCCGATAAAAACAAGGAACACAAACAACCGAACCTTCAAAGAAACTATGTGCGCCCTGTCAAGTTTCATAACTCCCAAGGGGCTGGATCTTTTGTGAGTGCACCTCATAGCCCCGGAATACTTTTGCTTAGGACACACCACATAGGTACGAGTATAGCTATGCATCATTCATCAGGAACTTCCATAGGGATGTGCTACTGCTGCTGCTTATGTGTCACCATCACCATCGAATCCCAAAAGGGTGACAAAGTCGGTCGACGACGACGTCAGTGTTCCAGTATTTACTCACCTATGGAAATGAAAGCTTCTAGGAATCAATGTACATAAGGAGGAATATCCTTGCGAAGTACATCATCCACACACCACTCTCGAAAGTAGGGAAGTCTCTGTATGGGCATGCTGAGTCAATCTCACTGGGGTGCATGCCCACGGGGCAAGCAAAGTAATTATAAAATCAGTCGGTGTTTTTTTTCTTTTTTTCTTCGTGCTTGGCATTAGGGTGAATTTATATTTTGTTGAATTTTTTCTGGCAATAACTCTCACCCATGGGGGGTGATTTGATGTACTACTCGACGTATACACAGTTTTGGAATATACAGGAACGTGAGAAAACATTTGTTGCGTCAATATTATGTCAAATAAAAGGGACATGGATGTGTTTTCTTTTGTTGCTTTACATACTTACTCGTATGTGATTTTTGGATTTTGACTGATAAGAAGAAAATTTGACAATGAAGGTCAACCTGTGTTAAGTTTATTGTTCGTCGAATTTATAGTTTCAATCCTTTCGAAATCGAAATAATATCGAAGCCTATAATTAGTGCAAATGTGAGAAAATTTTATTTTTATTCAATGGAAAACTTTTCTTCCTTTATCAAAAGATGAAGAAGACGAAAACGAAAACGAACTGACGAAGATTTGGGAAGACTTTATGAAAGACTTGTTTTTAGTTTTGATATAGGTATGTATGTATGTTTATGTTGTATAATAGCCTTCATTTTTTGATATGATGGAATCTAATGGACTTGACATTCCCATCATTGACTTCTATACTTCTTTTATTGATCTCGATTTTTGGTGACATTTCTGCACACGCCTCATTTATCGTCAGTTTTTCAACCTAAACAATAAAGGTTTGGTAGAATCCATTTTAATAATGAGGCACTTCATTAAGTAGGGAAATATTTAGGGCTCTCATGTCTAATCTTAATGCTGGAATACTTTTATCTCGAATTAGTTCTGTCTTCTTGCTTTTTTATGCGGAGAATAGAGGACTTCTGGTTTCAGGACATTTTTGAGTTTTCTATCACTATCACGTCTATATTTTCAGTACGAATCTAAGCCCGAAATAATTTTGATAAGTTACGATTTAATTACGTGAAACAGAAATTTTTTGAAAGCTAATAAAAGTAATAAGCAAATCGTTATTTGAATTAAAAATTAATGTGCATAGTTATGTCACTAAATTCGAGGTTAGACAAGGATCTTTATGGGGACTTAATCAACAATATTCAATATTTTCACAATTTTTTGAAAGAACGTTCTTCTTTGATCCTTCCACCTGTGATAAGATAACTATTTTAATTTGAGGCGTTTTCTTTTTAACCTCCAAGCTGAGCCTGATAACGTCGAGCACATTCTGGGCCGAATTTAAACAAAGATCGTCGATTTATGAAACGCTCTGGAGCACTGAACTATCAAAATCAGTCTCTATCTGTCAAACTACAGAAGAAGAAAAATGAAATTAGCCGCATTCAGCTTTTTATCCAGCTGCGATTTAGCTCCTGTTAAAAAACACAGTTCCCTGTCCGGAGCTTAAAAAGAAAAACTTCTTATGAAAATCTTGACGAAAATTATCAATTCTTTATTTATTTGAAATCTTTCTCATTTCAGGGATCAACAACCGGTATTAGATCCTGATGGCGTTTTTCAACAAGTCTCTCCATTTATCCCAACCCGACGACGACACCATCCAATTGGGCACTCCAAGGCATTTCTCCAGCGTAATCATGGTCCGCCACACTGCCTGTCACCTACCGCTTCCATAAAATGAAAGTCCTCTTTCCATGGTGATTCTTCTAAGCTCAGGCGATCTCCGTGACCTACCCATCGGAGTATACTGAGCTTAATTTTTTTTAACGATATCTGCTTCCAGGTAGATCGCAGTTCATGATTGTAACGTCTTTGAAATCGTCCTTCCTCACATATGGGGCCAACAATTCTCCGCAAGACTTTCATTTTGAACGCGCTTAAGAGGTTGGAGTGTCTTTTACTTAGCATCCAAGTCTTGGATCCATATTATGTGAGTTTCAATTCTGATGAAAAATGTGTCACTCATTTGTTGATTCCACTTTCTGTTCTTTGGGAACAAAAAAGGAATCGAATTGTTTTTTTACAAATTTCAGTTTCAGCAAGACATTTGGCAAACTTTCATGTACCTACATTTTGTATTATAAAATAAGCAAGCTGGGAATTAATGTGGACTTCATTTAATGTTAGTTTCAAAATGTTTTGTTGTTAAATGTAAAGTTCCCCAAGGCAGCCATTTGGGTCCAGTTCTTTTTATATTTTAAATAAATCATGTTTCATCAATCTCAAAGACTTTAAACTGCCATAAATATGCTGACGATGTGAATATTTTCAGATTAGATTGGAATTTAAACCCAATCAACTTAGTTTTTTGATCGTTATGTTATTCAACAAATCATTGCCTTATTTTCCATCAGACCAATTAAGGAGCATGTAAACTAAAACTGAAAATGATCACAGAACTTGTCAAATAATTGACATCATGAATGGAATCATGTTCGACAGAATTCCTCTTCAAAACATAATTTCACATAAAATATGCAGAAGGGTCCTATTCGCCCTTTTCCCCTCCTTCGAGCCCCTATGTATCGCGTTCATTCCAATTGCCTTTGTTTTTCGTAAACTCACGTTTCTTTCAATGACTTTGAGATTCGTTCCTTTATTATTTCCCTATCCACCTAAACCGCACACAAGTCTTAATAAATGTTGTTGTTTTTTTACAATCTTTTGGTCTAAACACCCTAAATTTAAAACTACAACTTCCACTTTTTTTCCTTCAATTCCATTCAATTATATTATCTTTGTCAATCTCACTCAAGGCATATGAGTACTTCCGCTGCCGCGCACACCCTATTTTCTGTGTGCAAAAAAATGTCCAAAGGATCTCAAGTTATATTCAAGAGTTATTTAATCGCGATTGAATCAACAAATCAAAACAACCACTTGACCAGATTAAAACTTCTGATTTTCCTTTTATCAAAACAATTAACAGGAAAAGGAACTGTTGAGTCAAAGTAAACAATTCAGTTACTCAAGGAACGGAAGGCAGAAGAATAACGGTACCAGGAAGAATAAAATCAAGAAATAGAGTCCTTTTGAATTAAGTGGTATATAAATGAGTTAAACAAAAAACCTTAAGGACTTAAGAGAATTTTTTTACTTAAAATTTATGATTTTATTTGGAAAATTATCAAAATTGTCAATTTGTTCACTACAATGTTTAGGAACCAAGACCACGCAGGGGCATTTGGCTTGCAGATGCGGATAGGGCTTGAAATTACCTTTCTTTTGATGTATAAATCATTGGGATCGGAAGGAAAGTTGAAAAAAGTGATTTTTTTTGTCAAGGGGTTAGCCCACGATTTTTTTCAAAAATGATAATTTTCTAAATTTTTTATCTAAGATTTTTGCATCAGCAGAAAGGTGTATCAATTTCCTACTGAACAGTGAAGACGGCATCTGCTTGCGAGGCTTGGTTGAGGTGTTATCGCCAAAAACCTAAAATTTGACGGGCTGGGTCGAAATTGTGTAATTCGACTTTGGAGTGTTTCGGAACCTATTATCTACATCTACATCTACATCTTTGGAAAGAGGAGGTTTCCACGATCACATTAGTGAAATTTCGGCCTTCGATGTGGTCGGGTCGCCGAGATCGAGATATGCGTCGTCAAAAAACGAAAAGTTTGACCCATCTAGGACGCGTATTTTAGGAGATATTCACATTTGAAGTTTGGGTTCGATTTTCCTTGATAAATTTTTGTAAAATGGTAAAGGTGGGTATACCGTTGGAAAGAGGAGGTTTCCACGATCACATTAGTGAAATTTCAGCCTTCGAGGTGGTCGGGTCGCCGAGATATGCGTCGTCAAAAAACGAAAAGTTTGACCCATCTAGGACGCGTATTTTAGGAGATATTCGCATTTGAAGTTTGGGTTCGATTTTCCTTGATAAATTTTTGTAAAATGGTAAAGGTGGGTATACCGTTGGAAAGAGGAGGTTTCCACGATCACATTAGTGAAATTTCAGCCTTCGAGGTGGTCGGGTCGCCGAGATATGCGTCGTCAAAAAACGAAAAGTTTGACCCATCTAGGACGCGTATTTTAGGAGATATTCGCATTTGAAGTTTGGGTTCGATTTTGCTTGATAAATTTTTGTAAAATGTTAAAGGTGGGCATACCGTTGGAAAGAGGAGGTTTCCACGATCACATTAGTGAAATTTCAGCCTTCGAGGTGGTCGGGTCGCCGAGATATGCGTCGTCAAAAAACGAAAAGTTTGACCCATCTAGGACGCGTATTTAAGGAGATATTCGCATTTGAAGTTTGGGTTCGATTTTCCTTGATAAATTTTTGTAAAATGTTAAAGGTGGGTATACCGTTGGAAAGAGGAGGTTTCCACGATCACATTAGTGAAATTTCAGCCTTCGAGGTGGTCGGGTCGCCGAGATATGCGTCGTCAAAAAACGACAAGTTTGACCCATCTAGGACGCGTATTTTAGAAGATATTCGCATTTGAAGTTTGGGTTCGATTTTCCTTGATAAATTTTTGTAAAATGGTAAAGGTGGGTATACCGTTGGAAAGAGGAGGTTTCCACGATCACATTAGTGAAATTTCAGCCTTCGAGGTGGTCGGGTCGCCGAGATATGCGTCGTCAAAAAACGAAAAGTTTGACCCATCTAGGACGCGTATTTTAGGAGGCATTCGCATTAGAAGTTTGGGTTCGATTTTTTCGTGATAAATTTTTGTAAAATGGTAAAGGTGGGTATACCGTTGGAAAGAGGAGGTTTCCACGATGACATTAGTGAAATTTCAGCCTTCGAGGTGGTCTGGTCGCCGAGATATGCGTCGTCAAAAAACGACAAGTTTGACCCATCTAGGACGCGTATTTTAGGAGATATTCGCATTTGAAGTTTGGGTTCGATTTTGCTTGATAAATTTTTGTAAAATGGTAAAGGTGGGTATACCGTTGGAAAGAGGAGGTTTCCACGATGACATTAGTGAAATTTCAGCCTTCGAGGTGGTCTGGTCGCCGAGATATGCGTCGTCAAAAAACGACAAGTTTGACCCATCTAGGACGCGTATTTTAGGAGATATTCGCATTTGAAGTTTGGGTTCGATTTTGCTTGATAAATTTTTGTAAAATGGTGAAGGTGGGCATACCGTTGGAAAGAGGAGGTTTCCACGATCACATTAGTGAAATTTCAGCCTTCGAGGTGGTCGGGTCGCCGAGATATGCGTCGTCAAAAAACGAAAAGTTTGACCCATCTAGGACGCGTATTTTAGGAGATATTCGCATTAGAAGTTTGGGTTCGATTTTGCTTGATAAATTTTTGTAAAATGGTGAAGGTGGGCATACCGTTGGAAAGAGGAGGTTTCCACGATCACATTAGTGAAATTTCAGCCTTCTAGGTGGTCGGGTCGCCGAGATATGCGTCGTCAAAAAACGAAAAGTTTGACCCATCTAGGACGCGTATTTTAGGAGATATTCGCATTTGAAGTTTGGGTTCGATTTTGCTTGATAAATTTTTGTAAAATGGTAAAGGTGGGTATACCGTTGGAAAGAGAGGTTTCCACGATCACATTAGTGAAATTTCAGCCTTCGAGGTGGTCGGGTCGCCGAGATATGCGTCGTCAAAAAACGAAAAGTTTGACCCATCTAGGACGCGTATTTTAGGAGATATTCGCATTTGAAGTTTGGGTTCGATTTTCCTTGATACATTTTTGTAAAATGGTAAAGGTGGGTATACCGTTGGAAAGAGGAGGTTTCCACGATCACATTAGTGAAATTTCAGCCTTCGAGGTGGTCGGGTCGCCGAGATATGCGTCGTCAAAAAACGACAAGTTTGACCCATCTAGGACGCGTATTTTAGGAGATATTCGCATTAGAAGTTTGGGTTCGATTTTTTCTTGATAAATTTTTGTAAAATGGTAAAGGTGGGTATACCGTTTGAAAGAGGAGGTTTCCACGATCACATTAGTGAAATTTCAGCCTTCGAGGTGGTCGGGTCGCCGAGATATGCGTCGTCAAAAAACGACAAGTTTGACCCATCTAGGACGCGTATTTTAGGAGATATTCGCATTTGAAGTTTGGGTTCGATTTTCCTTGATAAATATTTGTAAAATGGTAAAGGTGGGTATACCGTTGGAAAGAGGAGGTTTCCACGATCACATTAGTGAAATTTCAGCCTTCGAGGTGGTCGGGTCGCCGAGATATGCGTCGTCAAAAAACGACAAGTTTGACCCATCTAGGACGCGTATTTTAGGAGATATTCGCATTAGAAGTTTGGGTTCGATTTTTTCTTGATAAATTTTTGTAAAATGGTGAAGGTGGGCATACCGTTGGAAAGAGGAGGTTTCCACGATCACATTAGTGAAATTTCAGCCTTCGATGTGGTCGGGTCGCCGAGATATGCGTCGTCAAAAAACGAAAAGTTTGACCCATCTAGGACGCGTATTTTAGGAGATATTCGCATTTGAAGTTTGGGTTCGATTTTCCTTGATAAATATTTGTAAAATGGTAAAGGTGGGTATACCGTTGGAAAGAGGAGGTTTCCACGATCACATTAGTGAAATTTCAGCCTTCGAGGTGGTCTGGTCGCCGAGATATGCGTCGTCAAAAAACGAAAAGTTTGACCCATCTAGGACGCGTATTTTAGGAGATATTCGCATTTGAAGTTTGGGTTCGATTTTGCTTGATAAATATTTGTAAAATGGTAAAGGTGGGTATACCGTTGGAAAGAGGAGGTTTCCACGATCACATTAGTGAAATTTCAGCCTTCGAGGTGGTCGGGTCGCCGAGATATGCGTCGTCAAAAAACGACAAGTTTGACCCATCTAGGACGCGTATTTTAGGAGATATTCGCATTAGAAGTTTGGGTTCGATTTTTTCTTGATAAATTTTTGTAAAATGGTAAAGGTGGGTATACCGTTGGAAAGAGGAGGTTTCCACGATGACATTAGTGAAATTTCAGGCTTCGAGGTGGTCGGGTCGCCGAGATATGCGTCGTCAAAAAACGAAAAGTTTGACCCATCTAGGACGCGTATTTTAGGAGATATTCGCATTTGAAGTTTGGGTTCGATTTTGCTTGATAAATTTTTGTAAAATGGTAAAGGTGGGTATACCGTTGGAAAGAGGAGGTTTCCACGATCACATTAGTGAAATTTCAGCCTTCGAGGTGGTCGGGTCGCCGAGATATGCGTCGTCAAAAAACGAAAAGTTTGACCCATCTAGGACGCGTATTTTAGGAGATATTCGCATTTGAAGTTTGGGTTCGATTTTGCTTGATAAATTTTTGTAAAATGGTAAAGGTGGGTATACCGTTGGAAAGAGGAGGTTTCCACGATCACATTAGTGAAATTTCAGCCTTCGAGGTGGTCTGGTCGCCGAGATATGCGTCGTCAAAAAACGAAAAGTTTGACCCATCTAGGACGCGTATTTTAGGAGATATTCGCATTTGAAGTTTTTGTTCGATTTTCCTTGATAAATTTTTGTAAAATGGTGAAGGTGGGCATACCGTTGGGAAGAGGAGGTTTCCACGATCACATTAGTGAAATTTCAGCCTTCGAGGTGGTCGGGTCGCCGAGATATGCGTCGTCAAAAAACGAAAAGTTTGACCCATCTAGGACGCGTATTTTAGGAGATATTCGCATTTGAAGTTTGGGTTCGATTTTGCTTGATAAATATTTGTAAAATGGTAAAGGTGGGTATACCGTTGGAAAGAGGAGGTTTCCACGATGACATTAGTGAAATTTCAGCCTTCGAGGTGGTCTGGTCGCCGAGATATGCGTCGTCAAAAAACGAAAAGTTTGACCCATCTAGGACGCGTATTTTAGGAGATATTCGCATTTGAAGTTTTTGTTCGATTTTCCTTGATAAATTTTTGTAAAATGGTGAAGGTGGGCATACCGTTGGAAAGAGGAGGTTTCCACGATCACATTAGTGAAATTTCAGCCTTCGAGGTGGTCGGGTCGCCGAGATATGCGTCGTCAAAAAACGAAAAGTTTGACCCATCTAGGAAGCGTATTTTAGGAGATATTCGCATTTGAAGTTTTTGTTCGATTTTCCTTGATAAATTTTTGTAAAATGGTAAAGGTGGGTATACCGTTGGAAAGAGGAGGTTTCCACGATCACATTAGTGACATTTCAGCCTTCGAGGTGGTCGGGTCGCCGAGATATGCGTCGTCAAAAAACGAAAAGTTTGACCCATTTAGGACGCGTATTTTAGGAGATATTCGCATTTGAAGTTTGGGTTCGATTTTGCTTGATAAATTTTTGTAAAATGGTAAAGGTGGGTATACCGTTGGAAAGAGGAGGTTTCCACGATCACATTAGTGACATTTCAGCCTTCGAGGTGGTCGGGTCGCCGAGATATGCGTCGTCAAAAAACGAAAAGTTTGACCCATCTAGGACGCGTATTTAAGGAGATATTCGCATTTGAAGGGTTCGATTTTGCTTGATAAATTTTTGTAAAATGGTAAAGGTGGGTATACCGTTGGAAAGAGGAGGTTTCCACGATCACATTAGTGAAATTTCAGCCTTCGAGGTGGTCGGGTCGTCGAGATATGCGTCGTCAAAAAACGAAAAGTTTGACCCATCTAGGACGCGTATTTTAGGAGATATTCGCATTTGAAGTTTGGGTTCGATTTTCCTTGATAAATTTTTGTAAAATGGTAAAGGTGGGTATACCGTTGGAAAGAGGAGGTTTCCACGATCACATTAGTGAAATTTCAGCCTTCGAGGTGGTCGGGTCGCCGAGATATGCGTCGTCAAAAAACGAAAAGTTTGACCCATCTAGGACGCGTATTTTAGGAGATATTCGCATTTGAAGTTTGGGTTCGATTTTCCTTGATAAATTTTTGTAAAATTCTAAAGGTGGGTATACCGTTGGAAAGAGGAGGTTTCCACGATCACATTAGTGAAATTTCAGCCTTCGAGGTGGTCGGGTCGCCGAGATATGCGTCGTCAAAAAACGAAAAGTTTGACCCATCTAGGACGCGTATTTTAGGAGATATTCGCATTTGAAGTTTGGGTTCGATTTTGCTTGATAAATTTTTGTAAAATGGTAAAGGTGGGTATACCGTTGGAAAGAGGAGGTTTCCACGATCACATTAGTGAAATTTCAGCCTTCGAGGTGGTCGGGTCGCCGAGATATGCGTCGTCAAAAAACGAAAAGTTTGACCCATCTAGGACGCGTATTTTAGGAGATATTCGCATTCGAAGTTTGGGTTCGATTTTCCTTGATAAATTTTTGTAAAATGGTGAAGGTGGGTATACCGTTTTAAAGAGGAGGTTTCCACGATGACATTAGTGAAATTTCAGCCTTCGAGGTGGTCTGGTCGCCGAGATATGCGTCGTCAAAAAACGAAAAGTTTGACCCATCTAGGACGCGTATTTTAGGAGATATTCGCATTTGAAGTTTTTGTTCGATTTTCCTTGATAAATTTTTGTAAAATGGTGAAGGTGGGCATACCGTTGGAAAGAGGAGGTTTCCACGATCACATTAGTGAAATTTCAGCCTTCGCGGTGGTCGGGTCGCCGAGATATGCGTCGTCAAAAAACGAAAAGTTTGACCCATTTAGGACGCGTATTTTAGGAGATATTCGCATTTGAAGTTTGGGTTCGATTTTCCTTGATAAATTTTTGTAAAATGGTAAAGGTGGGTATACCGTTGGAAAGAGGAGGTTTCCACGATCACATTAGTGAAATTTCAGCCTTCGAGGTGGTCGGGTCGCCGAGATATGCGTCGTCAAAAAACGAAAAGTTTGACCCATCTAGGACGCGTATTTAAGGAGATATTCGCATTTGAAGTTTGGGTTCGATTTTGCTTGATAAATTTTTGTAAAATGGTAAAGGTGGGTATACCGTTGGAAAGAGGAGGTTTCCACGATCACATTAGTGAAATTTCAGCCTTCGAGTTGGTCGGGTCGCCGAGATAAGCGTCGTCAAAAAACGAAAAGTTTGACCCATCTAGGACGCGTATTTTAGGAGATATTCGCATTTGAAGTTTGGGTTCGATTTTGCTTGATAAATTTTTGTAAAATGGTAAAGGTGGGTATACCGTTGGAAAGAGGAGGTTTCCACGATGACATTAGTGAAATTTCAGCCTTCGAGGTGGTCTGGTCGCCGAGATATGCGTCGTCAAAAAACGACAAGTTTGACCCATCTAGGACGCGTATTTTAGGAGATATTCGCATTTGAAGTTTGGGTTCGATTTTGCTTGATAAATTTTTGTAAAATGGTAAAGGTGGGTATACCGTTGGAAAGAGGAGGTTTCCACGATGACATTAGTGAAATTTCAGCCTTCGAGGTGGTCGGGTCGCCGAGATATGCGTCGTCAAAAAACGAAAAGTTTGACCCATCTAGGACGCGTATTTTAGGAGATATTCGCATTTGAAGTTTGGGTTCGATTTTGCTTGATAAATTTTTGTAAAATGGTAAAGGTGGGTATACCGTTGGAAAGAGGAGGTTTCCACGATCACATTAGTGAAATTTCAGCCTTCGAGGTGGTCTGGTCGCCGAGATATGCGTCGTCAAAAAACGACAAGTTTGACCCATCTAGGACGCGTATTTTAGGAGATATTCGCATTTGAAGTTTGGGTTCGATTTTGCTTGATAAATTTTTGTAAAATGGTAAAGGTGGGTATACCGTTGGAAAGAGGAGGTTTCCACGATGACATTAGTGAAATTTCAGCCTTCGAGGTGGTCTGGTCGCCGAGATATGCGTCGTCAAAAAACGACAAGTTTGACCCATCTAGGACGCGTATTTTAGGAGATATTCGCATTTGAAGTTTGGGTTCGATTTTCCTTGATAAATTTTTGTAAAATGGTAAAGGTGGGTATACCGTTGGAAAGAGGAGGTTTCCACGATCACATTATTGAAATTTCAGCCTTCGAGGTGGTCGGGTCGCCGAGATATGCGTCGTCAAAAAACGAAAAGTTTGACCCATCTAGGACGCGTATTTTAGGAGATATTCGCATTTGAAGTTTGGGTTCGATTTTGCTTGATAAATTTTTGTAAAATGGTAAAGGTGGGTATACCGTTGGAAAGAGGAGGTTTCCACGATCACATAAGTGAAATTTCAGCCTTCGAGGTGGTCTGGTCGCCGAGATATGCGTCGTCAAAAAACGAAAAGTTTGACCCATCTAGGACGCGTATTTTAGGAGATATTCGCATTTGAAGTTTGGGTTCGATTTTCCTTGATAAATTTTTGTAAAATGGTGAAGGTTTGCATACCGTTTTAAAGAGGAGGTTTCCACGATGACATTAGTGAAATTTCAGCCTTCGAGGTGGTCTGGTCGCCGAGATATGCGTCGTCAAAAAACGAAAAGTTTGACCCATCTAGGACGCGTATTTTAGGAGATATTCGCATTTGAAGTTTTTGTTCGATTTTCCTTGATAAATTTTTGTAAAATGGTGAAGGTGGGCATACCGTTGGAAAGAGGAGGTTTCCACGATCACATTAGTGAAATTTCAGCCTTCGAGGTGGTCTGGTCGCCGAGATATGCGTCGTCAAAAAACGACAAGTTTGACCCATCTAGGACGCGTATTTTAGGAGATATTCGCATTTGAAGTTTGGGTTCGATTTTCCTTGATAAATTTTTGTAAAATGGTAAAGGTGGGTATACCGTTGGAAAGAGGAGGTTTCCACGATGACATTATTGAAATTTCAGCCTTCGAGGTGGTCTGGTCGTCGAGATATGCGTCGTCAAAAAACGACAAGTTTGACCCATCTAGGACGCGTATCTTAGGAGATATTCGCATTTGAAGTTTGGGTTCGATTTTGCTTGATAAATTTTTGTAAAATGGTAAAGGTGGGTATACCGTTGGAAAGAGGAGGTTTCCACGATCACATTAGTGAAATTTCAGCCTTCGAGGTGGTCGGGTCGCCGAGATATGCGAAAACGAAAAGTTTGACCCATCTAGGACGCGTATTTTAGGAGATATTCGCATTTGAAGTTTGGGTTCGATTTTCCTTGATAAATTTTTGTAAAATGGTAAAGGTGGGTATACCGTTGGAAAGAGGAGGTTTCCACGATCACATTAGTGAAATTTCAGCCTTCGAGGTGGTCGGGTCGCCGAGATATGCGAAAACGAAAAGTTTGACCCATCTAGGACGCGTATCTTAGGAGATATTCGCATTTGAAGTTTGGGTTCGATTTTGCTTGATAAATTTTTGTAAAATGGTAAAGGTGGGTATACCGTTGGAAAGAGGAGGTTTCCACGATCACATTAGTGAAATTTCAGCCTTCGAGGTGGTCTGGTCGCCGAGATATGCGTCGTCAAAAAACGAAAAGTTTGACCCATCTAGGACGCGTATTTTAGGAGATATTCGCATTTGAAGTTTGGGTTCGATTTTGCTTGATAAATTTTTGTAAAATGGTAAAGGTGGGTATACCGTTGGAAAGAGGAGGTTTCCACGATCACATTAGTGAAATTTCAGCCTTCGAGGTGGTCGGGTCGCCGAGATATGCGAAAACGAAAAGTTTGACCCATCTAGGACGCGTATCTTAGGAGATATTCGCATTTGAAGTTTGGGTTCGATTTTCCTTGATAAATTTTTGTAAAATGGTAAAGGTGGGTATACCGTTGGAAAGAGGAGGTTTCCACGATCACATTATTGAAATTTCAGCCTTCGAGGTGGTCGGGTCGCCGAGATATGCGTCGTCAAAAAACGAAAAGTTTGACCCATCTAGGACGCGTATTTTAGGAGATATTCGCATTTGAAGTTTGGGTTCGATTTTCCTTGATAAATTTTTGTAAAATGGTGAAGGTGGGCATACCGTTGGAAAGAGGAGGTTTCCACGATCACATTAGTGAAATTTCAGCCTTCGAGGTGGTCGGGTCGCCGAGATATGCGTCGTCAAAAAACGACAAGTTTGACCCATCTAGGACGCGTATTTTAGGAGATATTCGCATTTGTTTGGGTTCGATTTTCCTTGATAAATTTTTGTAAAATGGTAAAGGTGGGTATACCGTTGGAAAGAGGAGGTTTCCACGATGACATTAGTGAAATTTCAGCCTTCGAGGTGGTCGGGTCGCCGAGATATGCGTCGTCAAAAAACGACAAGTTTGACCCATCTAGGACGCGTATTTTAGGAGATATTCGCATTTGAAGTTTGGGTTCCATTTTCCTTGATAAATTTTTGTAAAATGGTAAAGGTGGGTATACCGTTGGAAAGAGGAGGTTTCCACGATCACATTAGTGAAATTTCAGCCTTCGAGGTGGTCGGGTCGCCGAGATATGCGTCGTCAAAAAACGAAAAGTTTGACCCATCTAGGACGCGTATTTTAGGAGATATTCGCATTTGAAGTTTGGGTTCGATTTTCCTTGATAAATTTTTGTAAAATGGTGAAGGTGGGCATACCGTTGGGAAGAGGAGGTTTCCACGATCACATTATTGAAATTTCAGCCTTCGAGGTGGTCGGGTCGCCGAGATATGCGTCGTCAAAAAACGAAAAGTTTGACCCATCTAGGACGCGTATTTTAGGAGATATTCGCATTTGAAGTTTGGGTTCGATTTTGCTTGATAAATTTTTGTAAAATGGTAAAGGTGGGTATACCGTTGGAAAGAGGAGGTTTCCACGATCACATTAGTGAAATTTCAGCCTTCGAGGTGGTCGGGTCGCCGAGATATGCATCGTCAAAAACGACAAGTTTGACCCATCTAGGACGCGTATTTTAGGAGATATTCGCATTTGAAGTTTGGGTTCGATTTTGCTTGATAAATTTTTGTAAAATGGTAAAGGTGGGTATACCGTTGGAAAGAGGAGGTTTCCACGATCACATTAGTGAAATTTCAGCCTTCGAGGTGGTGGGGTCGCCGAGATATGCGTCGTCAAAAAACGAAAAGTTTGACCCATCTAGGACGCGTATTTTAGGAGATATTCGCATTTGATGTTTGGGTTCGATTTTGCTTGATAAATTTTTGTAAAATGGTAAAGGTGGGTATACCGTTGGAAAGAGGAGGTTTCCACGATCACATTAGTGAAATTTCAGCCTTCGAGGTGGTCGGGTCGCCGAGATATGCGTCGTCAAAAAACGAAAAGTTTGACCCATCTAGGACGCGTATTTTAGGAGATATTCGCATTTGAAGTTTGGGTTCGATTTTGCTTGATAAATTTTTGTAAAATGGTAAAGGTGGGTATACCGTTGGAAAGAGGAGGTTTCCACGATCACATTAGTGAAATTTCAGCCTTCGAGGTGGTCGGGTCGCCGAGATATGCGTCGTCAAAAAACGAAAAGTTTGACCCATCTAGGACGCGTATTTTAGGAGATATTCGCATTTGAAGTTTGGGTTCGATTTTGCTTGATAAATTTTTGTAAAATGGTAAAGGTGGGTATACCGTTGGAAAGAGGAGGTTTCCACGATCACATTAGTGAAATTTCAGCCTTCGAGGTGGTCTGGTCGCCGAGATATGCGTCGTCAAAAAACGACAAGTTTGACCCATCTAGGACGCGTATTTTAGGAGATATTCGCATTTGAAGTTTGGGTTCGATTTTGCTTGATAAATTTTTGTAAAATGGTGAAGGTGGGCATACCGTTGGAAAGAGGAGGTTTCCACGATGACATTAGTGAAATTTCAGCCTTCGAGGTGTGGTCTGGTCGCCGAGATATGCGTCGTCAAAAAACGAAAAGTTTGACCCATCTAGGACGCGTATTTTAGGAGATATTCGCATTTGAAGTTTGGGTTCGATTTTGCTTGATAAATTTTTGTAAAATGGTAAAGGTGGGTATACCGTTGGAAAGAGGAGGTTTCCACGATCACATTAGTGAAATTTCAGCCTTCGAGGTGGTGGGGTCGCCGAGATATGCGTCGTCAAAAAACGAAAAGTTTGACCCATCTAGGACGCGTATTTTAGGAGATATTCGCATTTGATGTTTGGGTTCGATTTTGCTTGATAAATTTTTGTAAAATGGTAAAGGTGGGTATACCGTTGGAAAGAGGAGGTTTCCACGATCACATTAGTGAAATTTCAGCCTTCGAGGTGGTCGGGTCGCCGAGATATGCGTCGTCAAAAAACGAAAAGTTTGACCCATCTAGGACGCGTATTTTAGGAGATATTCGCATTTGAAGTTTGGGTTCGATTTTGCTTGATAAATTTTTGTAAAATGGTGAAGGTGGGCATACCGTTGGAAAGAAGAGGTTTCCACGATCACATTAGTGAAATTTCAGCCTTCGAGGTGGTCGGGTCGCCGAGATATGCGTCGTCAAAAAACGAAAAGTTTGACCCATCTAGGACGCGTATTTTAGGAGATATTCGCATTTGAAGTTTGGGTTCGATTTTCCTTGATAAATTTTTGTAAAATGGTGAAGGTGGGCATACCGTTGGAAAGAGGTGGTTTCCACGATCACATTAGTGAAATTTCAGCCTTCGAGGTGGTCGGGTCGCCGAGATATGCGTCGTCAAAAAACGAAAAGTTTGACCCATCTAGGACGCGTATTTTAGGAGATATTCGCATTTGAAGTTTGGGTTCGATTTTCCTTGATAAATTTTTGTAAAATGGTAAAGGTGGGTATACCGTTGGAAAGAGGAGGTTTCCACGATCACATTAGTGAAATTTCAGCCTTCGAGGTGGTGGGGTCGCCGAGATATGCGTCGTCAAAAAACGAAAAGTTTGACCCATCTAGGACGCGTATTTTAGGAGATATTCGCATTTGATGTTTGGGTTCGATTTTGCTTGATAAATTTTTGTAAAATGGTAAAGGTGGGTATACCGTTGGAAAGAGGAGGTTTCCACGATCACATTAGTGAAATTTCAGCCTTCGAGGTGGTCGGGTCGCCGAGATATGCGTCGTCAAAAAACGAAAAGTTTGACCCATCTAGGACGCGTATTTTAGGAGATATTCGCATTTGATGTTTGGGTTCGATTTTGCTTGATAAATTTTTGTAAAATGGTAAAGGTGGGCATACCGTTGGAAAGAGGAGGTTTCCACGATCACATTAGTGAAATTTCAGCCTTCGAGGTGGTCGGGTCGCCGAGATATGCGTCGTCAAAAAACGAAAAGTTTGACCCATCTAGGACGCGTATTTTAGGAGATATTCGCATTTGAAGTTTGGGTTCGATTTTCCTTGATAAATTTTTGTAAAATGGTGAAGGTGGGCATACCGTTGGAAAGAGGTGGTTTCCACGATCACATTAGTGAAATTTCAGCCTTCGAGGTGGTCGGGTCGCCGAGATATGCGTCGTCAAAAAACGAAAAGTTTGACCCATCTAGGACGCGTATTTTAGGAGATATTCGCATTTGAAGTTTGGGTTCGATTTTCCTTGATAAATTTTTGTAAAATGGTAAAGGTGGGTATACCGTTGGAAAGAGGAGGTTTCCACGATCACATTAGTGAAATTTCAGCCTTCGAGGTGGTGGGGTCGCCGAGATATGCGTCGTCAAAAAACGAAAAGTTTGACCCATCTAGGACGCGTATTTTAGGAGATATTCGCATTTGATGTTTGGGTTCGATTTTGCTTGATAAATTTTTGTAAAATGGTAAAGGTGGGTATACCGTTGGAAAGAGGAGGTTTCCACGATCACATTAGTGAAATTTCAGCCTTCGAGGTGGTCGGGTCGCCGAGATATGCGTCGTCAAAAAACGAAAAGTTTGACCCATCTAGGACGCGTATTTTAGGAGATATTCGCATTTGATGTTTGGGTTCGATTTTGCTTGATAAATTTTTGTAAAATGGTAAAGGTGGGTATACCGTTGGAAAGAGGAGGTTTCCACGATCACATTAGTGAAATTTCAGCCTTCGAGGTGGTCGGGTCGCCGAGATATGCGTCGTCAAAAAACGAAAAGTTTGACCCATCTAGGACGCGTATTTTAGGAGATATTCGCATTTGAAGTTTGGGTTCGATTTTCCTTGATAAATTTTTGTAAAATGGTAAAGGTGGGTATACCGTTGGAAAGAGGAGGTTTCCACGATCACATTAGTGAAATTTCAGCCTTCGAGGTGGTCGGGTCGCCGAGATATGCGTCGTCAAAAAACGAAAAGTTTGACCCATCTAGGACGCGTATTTTAGGAGATATTCGCATTTGAAGTTTGGGTTCGATTTTGCTTGATAAATTTTTGTAAAATGGTAAAGGTGGGTATACCGTTGGAAAGAGGAGGTTTCCACGATGACATTAGTGAAATTTCAGCCTTCGAGGTGGTCTGGTCGCCGAGATATGCGTCGTCAAAAAACGACAAGTTTGACCCATCTAGGACGCGTATTTTAGGAGATATTCGCATTTGAAGTTTGGGTTCGATTTTCCTTGATAAATTTTTGTAAAATGGTAAAGGTGGGTATACCGTTGGAAAGAGGAGGTTTCCACGATCACATTAGTGAAATTTCAGCCTTCGAGGTGGTCGGGTCGCCGAGATATGCGTCGTCAAAAAACGAAAAGTTTGACCCATCTAGGACGCGTATTTTAGGAGATATTCGCATTTGAAGTTTGGGTTCGATTTTGCTTGATAAATTTTTGTAAAATGGTAAAGGTGGGTATACCGTTGGAAAGAGGAGGTTTCCACGATCACATTAGTGAAATTTCAGCCTTCGAGGTGGTCGGGTCGCCGAGATATGCGTCGTCAAAAAACGAAAAGTTTGACCCATCTAGGACGCGCATTTTAGGAGATATTCGCATTTGAAGTTTGGGTTCGATTTTCCTTGATAAATTTTTGTAAAATGGTAAAGGTGGGTATACCGTTGGAAAGAGGAGGTTTCCACGATCACATTAGTGAAATTTCAGCCTTCGAGGTGGTCGGGTCGCCGAGATATGCGTCGTCAAAAAACGAAAAGTTTGACCCATCTAGGACGCGTATTTTAGGAGATATTCGCATTTGAAGTTTGGGTTCGATTTTCCTTGATAAATTTTTGTAAAATGGTGAAGGTAGGCATACCGTTGGAAAGAGGAGGTTTCCACGATGACATTAGTGAAATTTCAGCCTTCGAGGTGGTCTGGTCGCCGAGATATGCGTCGTCAAAAAACGACAAGTTTGACCCATCTAGGACGCGTATTTTAGGAGATATTCGCATTTGAAGTTTGGGTTCGATTTTCCTTGATAAATTTTTGTAAAATGGTAAAGGTGGGTATACCGTTGGAAAGAGGAGGTTTCCACGATCACATTATTGAAATTTCAGCCTTCGAGGTGGTCGGGTCGCCGAGATATGCGTCGTCAAAAAACGAAAAGTTTGACCCATCTAGGACGCGTATTTTAGGAGATATTCGCATTTGAAGTTTGGGTTCGATTTTGCTTGATAAATTTTTGTAAAATGGTAAAGGTGGGTATACCGTTGGAAAGAGGAGGTTTCCACGATCACATTAGTGAAATTTCAGCCTTCGAGGTGGTCGGGTCGCCGAGATATGCGTCGTCAAAAAACGAAAAGTTTGACCCATCTAGTACGCGTATTTTAGGAGATATTCGCATTTGAAGTTTGGGTTCGATTTTGCTTGATAAATTTTTGTAAAATGGTGAAGGTGGGCATACCGTTGGAAAGAGGAGGTTTCCACGATCACATTAGTGAAATTTCAGCCTTCGAGGTGGTGGGGTCGCCGAGATATGCGTCGTCAAAAAACGACAAGTTTGACCCATCTAGGACGCGTATTTTAGGAGATATTCGCATTTGTTTGGGTTCGATTTTCCTTGATAAATTTTTGTAAAATGGTAAAGGTGGGTATACCGTTGGAAAGAGGAGGTTTCCACGATGACATTAGTGAAATTTCAGCCTTCGAGGTGGTCGGGTCGCCGAGATATGCGTCGTCAAAAAACGACAAGTTTGACCCATCTAGGACGCGTATTTTAGGAGATATTCGCATTTGAAGTTTGGGTTCGATTTTCCTTGATAAATTTTTGTAAAATGGTAAAGGTGGGTATACCGTTGGAAAGAGGAGGTTTCCACGATGACATTAGTGAAATTTCAGCCTTCGAGGTGGTCGGGTCGCCGAGATATGCGTCGTCAAAAAACGACAAGTTTGACCCATCTAGGACGCGTATTTTAGGAGATATTCGCATTTGAAGTTTGGGTTCGATTTTCCTTGATAAATTTTTGTAAAATGGTAAAGGTGGGTATACCGTTGGAAAGAGGAGGTTTCCACGATCACATTAGTGAAATTTCAGCCTTCGAGGTGGTCGGGTCGCCGAGATATGCGTCGTCAAAAAACGACAAGTTTGCCCCATCTAGGACGAGTATTTTAGGAGATATTCGCATTTGAAGTTTGGGTTCGATTTTGCTTGATAAATTTTTGTAAAATGGTAAAGGTGGGTATACCGTTGGAAAGAGGAGGTTTCCACGATCACATTAGTGAAATTTCAGCCTTCGAGGTGGTCGGGTCGCCGAGATATGCGTCGTCAAAAAACGAAAAGTTTGACCCATCTAGGACGCGTATTTTAGGAGATATTCGCATTTGAAGTTTGGGTTCGATTTTGCTTGATAAATTTTTGTAAAATGGTAAAGGTGGGTATACCGTTGGAAAGAGGAGGTTTCCACGATGACATTAGTGAAATTTCAGCCTTCGAGGTGGTCGGGTCGCCGAGATATGCGTCGTCAAAAAACGAAAAGTTTGACCCATCTAGGACGCGTATTTTAGGAGATATTCGCATTTGAAGTTTGGGTTCGATTTTGCTTGATAAATTTTTGTAAAATGGTAAAGGTGGGTATACCGTTGGAAAGAGGAGGTTTCCACGATGACATTAGTGAAATTTCAGCCTTCGAGGTGGTCGGGTCGCCGAGATATGCGTCGTCAAAAAACGAAAAGTTTGACCCATCTAGGACGCGTATTTTAGGAGATATTCGCATTTGAAGTTTGGGTTCGATTTTGCTTGATAAATTTTTGTAAAATGGTAAAGGTGGGTATACCGTTGGAAAGAGGAGGTTTCCACGATCACATTAGTGAAATTTCAGCCTTCGAGGTGGTCGGGTCGCCGAGATATGCGTCGTCAAAAAACGACAAGTTTGACCCATCTAGGACGCGTATTTTAGGAGATATTCGCATTAGAAGTTTGGGTTCGATTTTTTCTTGATAAATTTTTGTAAAATGGTAAAGGTGGGTATACCGTTGGAAAGAGGAGGTTTCCACGATCACATTAGTGAAATTTCAGCCTTCGAGGTGGTCGGGTCGCCGAGATATGCGTCGTCAAAAAACGAAAAGTTTGACCCATCTAGGACGCGTATTTTAGGAGATATTCGCATTTGATGTTTGGGTTCGATTTTGCTTGATAAATTTTTGTAAAATGGTAAAGGTGGGTATACCGTTGGAAAGAGGAGGTTTCCACGATCACATTAGTGAAATTTCAGCCTTCGAGGTGGTCGGGTCGCCGAGATATGCGTCGTCAAAAAACGAAAAGTTTGACCCATCTAGGACGCGTATTTTAGGAGATATTCGCATTTGAAGTTTGGGTTCGATTTTCCTTGATACATTTTTGTAAAATGGTGAAGGTGGGCATACCGTTGGAAAGAGGAGGTTTCCACGATCACATTAGTGAAATTTCAGCCTTCGAGGTGGTCGGGTCGCCGAGATATGCGTCGTCAAAAAACGAAAAGTTTGACCCATCTAGGACGCGTATTTTAGGAGATATTCGCATTTGAAGTTTGGGTTCGATTTTCCTTGATAAATTTTTGTAAAATGGTGAAGGTGGGCATACCGTTGGAAAGAGGAGGTTTCCACGATCACATTAGTGAAATTTCAGCCTTCGAGGTGGTCGGGTCGCCGAGATATGCGTCGTCAAAAAACGAAAAGTTTGACCCATCTAGGACGCGTATTTTAGGAGATATTCGCATTTGAAGTTTGGGTTCGATTTTGCTTGA
This sequence comes from Scaeva pyrastri, assembly GCA_905146935.1. Lineage (NCBI taxonomy): Eukaryota > Metazoa > Arthropoda > Insecta > Diptera > Syrphidae > Scaeva > Scaeva pyrastri. The sequence goes on along the minus strand of LR989927.1, from coordinate 23,762,337 downwards.
TAAATTTTTGTAAAATGGTGAAGGTGGGCATACCGTTGGAAAGAGGAGGTTTCCACGATCACATTAGTGAAATTTCAGCCTTCGAGGTGGTCGGGTAGCCGAGATATGCGTCGTCAAAAAACGAAAAGTTTGACCCATCTAGGACGCGTATTTTAGGAGATATTCGCATTTGAAGTTTGGGTTCGATTTAGCTTGATAAATTTTTGTAAAATGGTAAAGGTGGGTATACCGTTGGAAAGAGGAGGTTTCCACGATCACATTAGTGAAATTTCAGCCTTCGAGGTGGTCGGGTCGCCGAGATATGCGTCGTCAAAAAACGAAAAGTTTGACCCATCTAGGACGCGTATTTTAGGAGATATTCGCATTTGAAGTTTGGGTTCGATTTTCCTTGATAAATTTTTGTAAAATGGTGAAGGTGGGCATACCGTTGGAAAGAGGAGGTTTCCACGATCACATTAGTGAAATTTCAGCCTTCGAGGTGGTCGGGTCGCCGAGATATGCGTCGTCAAAAAACGAAAAGTTTGACCCATCTAGGACGCGTATTTTAGGAGATATTCGCATTTGAAGTTTGGGTTCGATTTTCCTTGTTTGACCCATCTAGGACGCGTATTTTAGGAGATATTCGGATTTGAAGTTTGGGTTCGATTTTGCTTGATAAATTTTTGTAAAATGGTAAAGGTGGGTATACCGTTGGAAAGAGGAGGTTTCCACGATCACATTAGTGAAATTTCAGCCTTCGAGGTGGTCGGGTCGCCGAGATATGCGTCGTCAAAAAACGAAAAGTTTGACCCATCTAGGACGCGTATTTTAGGAGATATTCGCATTTGAAGTTTGGGTTCGATTTTGCTTGATAAATTTTTGTAAAATGGTAAAGGTGGGTATACCGTTGGAAAGAGGAGGTTTCCACGATCACATTAGTGAAATTTCAGCCTTCGAGGTGGTCGGGTCGCCGAGATATGCGTCGTCAAAAAACGAAAAGTTTGACCCATCTAGGACGCGTATTTTAGGAGATATTCGCATTTGAAGTTTGGGTTCGATTTTCCTTGATAAATTTTTGTAAAATGGTGAAGGTGGGCATACCGTTGGAAAGAGGAGGTTTCCACGATCACATTAGTGAAATTTCAGCCTTCGAGGTGGTCTGGTCGCCGAGATATGCGTCGTCAAAAAACGACAAGTTTGACCCATCTAGGACGCGTATTTTAGGAGATATTCGCATTTGAAGTTTGGGTTCGATTTTCCTTGATAAATTTTTGTAAAATGGTGAAGGTGGGCATACCGTTGGAAAGAGGAGGTTTCCACGATCACATTAGTGAAATTTCAGCCTTCGAGGTGGTCGGGTCGCCGAGATATGCGTCGTCAAAAAACGAAAAGTTTGACCCATCTAGGACGCGTATTTTAGGAGATATTCGCATTTGAAGTTTGGGTTCGATTTTGCTTGATAAATTTTTGTAAAATGGTAAAGGTGGGTATACCGTTGGAAAGAGGAGGTTTCCACGATCACATTAGTGAAATTTCAGCCTTCGAGGTGGTCGGGTCGCCGAGATATGCGTCGTCAAAAAACGAAAAGTTTGACCCATCTAGGACGCGTATTTTAGGAGATATTCGCATTTGAAGTTTGGGTTCGATTTTCCTTGATAAATTTTTGTAAAATGGTAAAGGTGGGTATACCGTTGGAAAGAGGAGGTTTCCACGATCACATTAGTGAAATTTCAGCCTTCGAGGTGGTCGGGTCGCCGAGATATGCGTCGTCAAAAAACGAAAAGTTTGACCCATCTAGGACGCGTATTTTAGGAGATATTCGCATTTGAAGTTTGGGTTCGATTTTCCTTGATAAATTTTTGTAAAATGGTGAAGGTAGGCATACCGTTGGAAAGAGGAGGTTTCCACGATGACATTAGTGAAATTTCAGCCTTCGAGGTGGTCGGGTCGCCGAGATATGCGTCGTCAAAAAACGACAAGTTTGACCCATCTAGGACGCGTATTTTAGGAGATATTCGCATTTGAAGTTTGGGTTCGATTTTGCTTGATAAATTTTTGTAAAATGGTAAAGGTGGGTATACCGTTGGAAAGAGGAGGTTTCCACGATCACATTAGTGAAATTTCAGCCTTCGAGGTGGTCGGGTCGCCGAGATATGCATCGTCAAAAAACGACAAGTTTGACCCATCTAGGACGCGTATTTTAGGAGATATTCGCATTTGAAGTTTGGGTTCGATTTTCCTTGATAAATTTTTGTAAAATGGTGAAGGTGGGCATACCGTTGGAAAGAGGAGGTTTCCACGATCACATTAGTGAAATTTCAGCCTTCGAGGTGGTCGGGTCGCCGAGATATGCGTCGTCAAAAAACGAAAAGTTTGACCCATCTAGGACGCGTATTTTAGGAGATATTCGCATTTGATGTTTGGGTTCGATTTTGCTTGATAAATTTTTGTAAAATGGTAAAGGTGGGTATACCGTTGGAAAGAGGAGGTTTCCACGATCACATTAGTGAAATTTCAGCCTTCGAGGTGGTCGGGTCGCCGAGATATGCGTCGTCAAAAAACGAAAAGTTTGACCCATCTAGGACGCGTATTTTAGGAGATATTCGCATTTGAAGTTTGGGTTCGATTTTCCTTGATACATTTTTGTAAAATGGTGAAGGTGGGCATACCGTTGGAAAGAGGAGGTTTCCACGATCACATTAGTGAAATTTCAGCCTTCGAGGTGGTCGGGTCGCCGAGATATGCGTCGTCAAAAAACGAAAAGTTTGACCCATCTAGGACGCGTATTTTAGGAGATATTCGCATTTGAAGTTTGGGTTCGATTTTCCTTGATAAATTTTTGTAAAATGGTGAAGGTGGGCATACCGTTGGAAAGAGGAGGTTTCCACGATCACATTAGTGAAATTTCAGCCTTCGAGGTGGTCGGGTCGCCGAGATATGCGTCGTCAAAAAACGAAAAGTTTGACCCATCTAGGACGCGTATTTTAGGAGATATTCGCATTTGAAGTTTGGGTTCGATTTTGCTTGATAAATTTTTGTAAAATGGTGAAGGTGGGCATACCGTTGGAAAGAGGAGGTTTCCACGATCACATTAGTGAAATTTCAGCCTTCGAGGTGGTCTGGTCGCCGAGATATGCGTCGTCAAAAAACGACAAGTTTGACCCATCTAGGACGCGTATTTTAGGAGATATTCGCATTTGAAGTTTGGGTTCGATTTTCCTTGATAAATTTTTGTAAAATGGTGAAGGTGGGCATACCGTTGGAAAGAGGAGGTTTCCACGATCACATTAGTGAAATTTCAGCCTTCGAGGTGGTCGGGTCGCCGAGATATGCGTCGTCAAAAAACGAAAAGTTTGACCCATCTAGGACGCGTATTTTAGGAGATATTCGCATTTGAAGTTTGGGTTCGATTTTGCTTGATAAATTTTTGTAAAATGGTAAAGGTGGGTATACCGTTGGAAAGAGGAGGTTTCCACGATCACATTAGTGAAATTTCAGCCTTCGAGGTGGTCGGGTCGCCGAGATATGCGTCGTCAAAAAACGAAAAGTTTGACCCATCTAGGACGCGTATTTTAGGAGATATTCGCATTTGAAGTTTGGGTTCGATTTTGCTTGATAAATTTTTGTAAAATGGTAAAGGTGGGTATACCGTTGGAAAGAGGAGGTTTCCACGATCACATTAGTGAAATTTCAGCCTTCGAGGTGGTCGGGTCGCCGAGATATGCGTCGTCAAAAAACGAAAAGTTTGACCCATCTAGGACGCGTATTTTAGGAGATATTCGCATTTGAAGTTTGGGTTCGATTTTCCTTGATAAATTTTTGTAAAATGGTGAAGGTAGGCATACCGTTGGAAAGAGGAGGTTTCCACGATCACATTAGTGAAATTTCAGCCTTCGAGGTGGTCTGGTCGCCGAGATATGCGTCGTCAAAAAACGAAAAGTTTGACCCATCTAGGACGCGTATTTTAGGAGATATTCGCATTTGAAGTTTGGGTTCGATTTTCCTTGATAAATTTTTGTAAAATGGTGAAGGTGGACATACCGTTGGAAAGAGGAGGTTTCCACGATCACATTAGTGAAATTTCAGCCTTCGAGGTGGTCGGGTCGCCGAGATATGCGTCGTCAAAAAACGAAAAGTTTGACCCATCTAGGACGCGTATTTTAGGAGATATTCGCATTTGAAGTTTGGGTTCGATTTTCCTTGATAAATTTTTGTAAAATGGTAAAGGTGGGTATACCGTTGGAAAGAGGAGGTTTCCACGATCACATTAGTGAAATTTCAGCCTTCGAGGTGGTCGGGTCGCCGAGATATGCGTCGTCAAAAAACGAAAAGTTTGACCCATCTAGGACGCGTATTTTAGGAGATATTCGCATTTGAAGTTTGGGTTCGATTTTGCTTGATAAATTTTTGTAAAATGGTAAAGGTGGGTATACCGTTGGAAAGAGGAGGTTTCCACGATCACATTAGTGAAATTTCAGCCTTCGAGGTGGTCTGGTCGCCGAGATATGCGTCGTCAAAAAACGACAAGTTTGACCCATCTAGGACGCGTATTTTAGGAGATATTCGCATTTGAAGTTTGGGTTCGATTTTCCTTGATAAATTTTTGTAAAATGGTGAAGGTGGACATACCGTTGGAAAGAGGAGGTTTCCACGATCACATTAGTGAAATTTCAGCCTTCGAGGTGGTCTGGTCGCCGAGATATGCGTCGTCAAAAAACGAAAAGTTTGACCCATCTAGGACGCGTATTTTAGGAGATATTCGCATTTGAAGTTTGGGTTCGATTTTCCTTGATAAATTTTTGTAAAATGGTGAAGGTGGACATACCGTTGGAAAGAGGAGGTTTCCACGATCACATTAGTGAAATTTCAGCCTTCGAGGTGGTCGGGTCGCCGAGATATGCGTCGTCAAAAAACGAAAAGTTTGACCCATCTAGGACGCGTATTTTAGGAGATATTCGCATTTGAAGTTTGGGTTCGATTTTCCTTGATAAATTTTTGTAAAATGGTAAAGGTGGGTATACCGTTGGAAAGAGGAGGTTTCCACGATCACATTAGTGAAATTTCAGCCTTCGAGGTGGTCGGGTCGCCGAGATATGCGTCGTCAAAAAACGAAAAGTTTGACCCATCTAGGACGCGTATTTTAGGAGATATTCGCATTTGAAGTTTGGGTTCGATTTTGCTTGATAAATTTTTGTAAAATGGTAAAGGTGGGTATACCGTTGGAAAGAGGAGGTTTCCACGATCACATTAGTGAAATTTCAGCCTTCGAGGTGGTCGGGTCGCCGAGATATGCGTCGTCAAAAAACGAAAAGTTTGACCCATCTAGGACGCGTATTTTAGGAGATATTCGCATTTGAAGTTTGGGTTCGATTTTCCTTGATAAATTTTTGTAAAATGGTAAAGGTGGGTATACCGTTGGAAAGAGGAGGTTTCCACGATCACATTAGTGAAATTTCAGCCTTCGAGGTGGTCGGGTCGCCGAGATATGCGTCGTCAAAAAACGAAAAGTTTGACCCATCTAGGACGCGTATTTTAGGAGATATTCGCATTTGAAGTTTGGGTTCGATTTTGCTTGATAAATTTTTGTAAAATGGTAAAGGTGGGTATACCGTTGGAAAGAGGAGGTTTCCACGATCACATTAGTGAAATTTCAGCCTTCGAGGTGGTCTGGTCGCCGAGATATGCGTCGTCAAAAAACGACAAGTTTGACCCATCTAGGACGCGTATTTTAGGAGATATTCGCATTTGAAGTTTGGGTTCGATTTTCCTTGATAAATTTTTGTAAAATGGTGAAGGTGGACATACCGTTGGAAAGAGGAGGTTTCCACGATCACATTAGTGAAATTTCAGCCTTCGAGGTGGTCTGGTCGCCGAGATATGCGTCGTCAAAAAACGAAAAGTTTGACCCATCTAGGACGCGTATTTTAGGAGATATTCGCATTTGAAGTTTGGGTTCGATTTTCCTTGATAAATTTTTGTAAAATGGTGAAGGTGGACATACCGTTGGAAAGAGGAGGTTTCCACGATCACATTAGTGAAATTTCAGCCTTCGAGGTGGTCGGGTCGCCGAGATATGCGTCGTCAAAAAACGAAAAGTTTGACCCATCTAGGACGCGTATTTTAGGAGATATTCGCATTTGAAGTTTGGGTTCGATTTTCCTTGATAAATTTTTGTAAAATGGTAAAGGTGGGTATACCGTTGGAAAGAGGAGGTTTCCACGATCACATTAGTGAAATTTCAGCCTTCGAGGTGGTCGGGTCGCCGAGATATGCGTCGTCAAAAAACGAAAAGTTTGACCCATCTAGGACGCGTATTTTAGGAGATATTCGCATTTGAAGTTTGGGTTCGATTTTGCTTGATAAATTTTTGTAAAATGGTGAAGGTGGGTATACCGTTGGAAAGAGGAGGTTTCCACGATCACATTAGTGAAATTTCAGCCTTCGAGGTGGTCGGGTCGCCGAGATATGCGTCGTCAAAAAACGACAAGTTTGACCCATCTAGGACGCGTATTTTAGGAGATATTCCCATTTGAAGTTTGGGTTCGATTTTGCTTGATAAATTTTTGTAAAATGGTAAAGGTGGGTATACCGTTGGAAAGAGGAGGTTTCCACGATGACATTAGTGAAATTTCAGCCTTCGAGGTGGTCTGGTCGCCGAGATATGCGTCGTCAAAAAACGACAAGTTTGACCCATCTAGGACGCGTATTTTAGGAGATATTCGCATTTGAAGTTTGGGTTCGATTTTGCTTGATAAATTTTTGTAAAATGGTAAAGGTGGGTATACCGTTGGAAAGAGGAGGTTTCCACGATCACATTAGTGAAATTTCAGCCTTCGAGGTGGTCGGGTCGCCGAGATATGCGTCGTCAAAAAACGAAAAGTTTGACCCATCTAGGACGCGTATTTTAGGAGATATTCGCATTTGAAGTTTGGGTTCGATTTTGCTTGATAAATTTTTGTAAAATGGTGAAGGTGGGCATACCGTTGGAAGGAGGAGGTTTAAACGATGACATTAGTGAAATTTCAGCCTTCGAGGTGTGGTCTGGTCGCCGAGATATGCGTCGTCAAAAAACGAAAAGTTTGACCCATCTAGGACGCGTATTTTAGGAGATATTCGCATTTGAAGTTTGGGTTCGATTTTGCTTGATAAATTTTTGTAAAATGGTAAAGGTGGGTATACCGTTGGAAAGAGGAGGTTTCCACGATCACATTAGTGAAATTTCAGCCTTCGAGGTGGTCGGGTCGCCGAGATATGCGTCGTCAAAAAACGAAAAGTTTGACCCATCTAGGACGCGTATTTTAGGAGATATTCGCATTTGAAGTTTGGGTTCGATTTTGCTTGATAAATTTTTGTAAAATGGTGAAGGTGGGCATACCGTTGGAAAGAGGAGGTTTCCACGATGACATTAGTGAAATTTCAGCCTTCGAGGTGTGGTCTGGTCGCCGAGATATGCGTCGTCAAAAATCGAAAAGTTTGACCCATCTAGGACGCGTATTTTAGGAGATATTCGCATTTGAAGTTTGGGTTCGATTTTGCTTGATAAATTTTTGTAAAATGGTAAAGGTGGGTATACCGTTGGAAAGAGGAGGTTTCCACGATCACATTAGTGAAATTTCAGCCTTCGAGGTGGTCGGGTCGCCGAGATATGCGTCGTCAAAAAACGACAAGTTTGACCCATCTAGGACGCGTATTTTAGGAGATATTCGCATTTGAAGTTTGGGTTCGATTTTCCTTGATAAATTTTTGTAAAATGGTAAAGGTGGGTATACCGTTGGAAAGAGGAGGTTTCCACGATGACATTAGTGAAATTTCAGCCTTCGAGGTGGTCTGGTCGCCGAGATATGCGTCGTCAAAAAACGACAAGTTTGACCCATCTAGGACGCGTATTTTAGGAGATATTCGCATTTGAAGTTTGGGTTCGATTTTGCTTGATAAATTTTTGTAAAATGGTAAAGGTGGGTATACCGTTGGAAAGAGGAGGTTTCCACGATCACATTAGTGAAATTTCAGCCTTCGAGGTGGTCTGGTCGCCGAGATATGCGTCGTCAAAAAACGACAAGTTTGACCCATCTAGGACGCGTATTTTAGGAGATATTCGCATTTGAAGTTTGGGTTCGATTTTGCTTGATAAATTTTTGTAAAATGGTGAAGGTGGGCATACCGTTGGAAAGAGGAGGTTTCCACGATGACATTAGTGAAATTTCAGCCTTCGAGGTGTGGTCTGGTCGCCGAGATATGCGTCGTCAAAAAACGAAAAGTTTGACCCATCTAGGACGCGTATTTTAGGAGATATTCGCATTTGAAGTTTGGGTTCGATTTTCCTTGATAAATTTTTGTAAAATGGTAAAGGTGGGTAAACCGTTGGAAAGAGGAGGTTTCCACGATCACATTAGTGAAATTTCAGCCTTCGAGGTGGTCGGGTCGCCGAGATATGCGTCGTCAAAAAACGAAAAGTTTGACCCATCTAGGACGCGTATTTTAGGAGATATTCGCATTTGAAGTTTGGGTTCGATTTTGCTTGATAAATTTTTGTAAAATGGTAAAGGTGGGTATACCGTTGGAAAGAGGAGGTTTCCACGATCACATTAGTGAAATTTCAGCCTTCGACGTGGTCGGGTCGCCGAGATATGCGTCGTCAAAAAACGAAAAGTTTGACCCATCTAGGACGCGTATTTTAGGAGATATTCGCATTTGAAGTTTGGGTTCGATTTTGCTTGATAAATTTTTGTAAAATGGTAAAGGTGGGTATACCGTTGGAAAGAGGAGGTTTCCACGATCACATTAGTGAAATTTCAGCCTTCGAGGTGGTCTGGTCGCCGAGATATGCGTCGTCAAAAAACGACAAGTTTGACCCATCTAGGACGCGTATTTTAGGAGATATTCGCATTTGAAGTTTGGGTTCGATTTTCCTTGATAAATTTTTGTAAAATGGTGAAGGTGGGCATACCGTTGGAAAGAGGAGGTTTCCACGATGACATTAGTGAAATTTCAGCCTTCGAGGTGGTCTGGTCGCCGAGATATGCGTCGTCAAAAAACGACAAGTTTGACCCATCTAGGACGCGTATCTTAGGAGATATTCGCATTTGAAGTTTGGGTTCGATTTTCCTTGATAAATTTTTGTAAAATGGTGAAGGTGGGCATACCGTTGGAAAGAGGAGGTTTCCACGATGACATTAGTGAAATTTCAGCCTTCGAGGTGGTCTGGTCGCCGAGATATGCGTCGTCAAAAAACGACAAGTTTGACCCATCTAGGACGCGTATCTTAGGAGATATTCGCATTTGAAGTTTGGGTTCGATTTTCCTTGATAAATTTTTGTAAAATGGTGAAGGTGGGCATACCGTTGGAAAGAGGAGGTTTCCACGATCACATTAGTGAAATTTCAGCCTTCGAGGTGGTCGGGTCGCCGAGATATGCGTCGTCAAAAAACGAAAAGTTTGGAGATATTCGCATTTGAAGTTTGGTTCGATTTTCCTTGATAAATTTTTGTAAAATGGTAAAGGTGGGTATACCGTTGGAAAGAGGAGGTTTCCACGATCACATTAGTGAAATTTCAGCCTTCGAGGTGGTCGGGTCGCCGAGATATGCGTCGTCAAAAAACGAAAAGTTTGACCCATCTAGGACGCGTATTTTAGGAGATATTCGCATTTGAAGTTTGGGTTCGATTTTCCTTGATAAATTTTTGTAAAATGGTGAAGGTGGGCATACCGTTGGAAAGAGGAGGTTTCCACGATCACATTAGTGAAATTTCAGCCTTCGAGGTGGTCGGGTCGCCGAGATATGCGTCGTCAAAAAACGAAAAGTTTGGAGATATTCGCATTTGAAGTTTGGTTCGATTTTCCTTGATAAATTTTTGTAAAATGGTAAAGGTGGGTATACCGTTGGAAAGAGGAGGTTTCCACGATCACATTAGTGAAATTTCAGCCTTCGAGGTGGTCGGGTCGCCGAGATATGCGTCGTCAAAAAACGAAAAGTTTGGAGATATTCGCATTTGAAGTTTGGTTCGATTTTCCTTGATAAATTTTTGTAAAATGGTAAAGGTGGGTATACCGTTGGAAAGAGGAGGTTTCCACGATCACATTAGTGAAATTTCAGCCTTCGAGGTGGTCGGGTCGCCGAGATATGCGTCGTCAAAAAACGAAAAGTTTGACCCATCTAGGACGCGTATTTTAGGAGATATTCGCATTTGAAGTTTGGGTTCGATTTTCCTTGATAAATTTTTGTAAAATGGTGAAGGTGGGCATACCGTTGGAAAGAGGAGGTTTCCACGATCACATTAGTGAAATTTCAGCCTTCGAGGTGGTCGGGTCGCCGAGATATGCGTCGTCAAAAAACGAAAAGTTTGGAGATATTCGCATTTGAAGTTTGGTTCGATTTTCCTTGATACATTTTTGTAAAATGGTAAAGGTGGGTATACCGTTGGAAAGAGGAGGTTTCCACGATCACATTAGTGAAATTTCAGCCTTCGAGGTGGTCGGGTCGCCGAGATATGCGTCGTCAAAAAACGAAAAGTTTGACCCATCTAGGACGCGTATTTTAGGAGATATTCGCATTTGAAGTTTGGGTTCGATTTTCCTTGATAAATTTTTGTAAAATGGTAAAGGTGGGTATACCGTTGGAAAGAGGAGGTTTCCACGATCACATTAGTGAAATTTCAGCCTTCGAGGTGGTCGGGTCGCCGAGATATGCGTCGTCAAAAAACGAAAAGTTTGGAGATATTCGCATTTGAAGTTTGGTTCGATTTTCCTTGATAAATTTTTGTAAAATGGTAAAGGTGGGCATACCGTTGGAAAGAGGAGGTTTCCACGATCACATTAGTGAAATTTCAGCCTTCGAGGTGGTCGGGTCGCCGAGATATGCGTCGTCAAAAAACGAAAAGTTTGACCCATCTAGGACGCGTATTTTAGGAGATATTCGCATTTGAAGTTTGGGTTCGATTTTCCTTGATAAATTTTTGTAAAATGGTGAAGGTGGGCATACCGTTGGAAAGAGGAGGTTTCCACGATCACATTAGTGAAATTTCAGCCTTCGAGGTGGTCGGGTCGCCGAGATATGCGTCGTCAAAAAACGAAAAGTTTGACCCATCTAGGACGCGTATTTTAGGAGATATTCGCATTTGAAGTTTGGGTTCGATTTTCCTTGATAAATTTTTGTAAAATGGTAAAGGTGGGTATACCGTTGGAAAGAGGAGGTTTCCACGATCACATTAGTGAAATTTCAGCCTTCGAGGTGGTCGGGTCGCCGAGATATGCGTCGTCAAAAAACGAAAAGTTTGGAGATATTCGCATTTGAAGTTTGGTTCGATTTTCCTTGATAAATTTTTGTAAAATGGTAAAGGTGGGTATACCGTTGGAAAGAGGAGGTTTCCACGATCACATTAGTGAAATTTCAGCCTTCGAGGTGGTCGGGTCGCCGAGATATGCGTCGTCAAAAAACGAAAAGTTTGGAGATATTCGCATTTGAAGTTTGGTTCGATTTTCCTTGATACATTTTTGTAAAATGGTAAAGGTGGGTATACCGTTGGAAAGAGGAGGTTTCCACGATCACATTAGTGAAATTTCAGCCTTCGAGGTGGTCGGGTCGCCGAGATATGCGTCGTCAAAAAACGAAAAGTTTGACCCATCTAGGACGCGTATTTTAGGAGATATTCGCATTTGAAGTTTGGGTTCGATTTTCCTTGATAAATTTTTGTAAAATGGTAAAGGTGGGTATACCGTTGGAAAGAGGAGGTTTCCACGATCACATTAGTGAAATTTCAGCCTTCGAGGTGGTCGGGTCGCCGAGATATGCGTCGTCAAAAAACGAAAAGTTTGGAGATATTCGCATTTGAAGTTTGGTTCGATTTTCCTTGATAAATTTTTGTAAAATGGTAAAGGTGGGTATACCGTTGGAAAGAGGAGGTTTCCACGATCACATTAGTGAAATTTCAGCCTTCGAGGTGGTCGGGTCGCCGAGATATGCGTCGTCAAAAAACGAAAAGTTTGACCCATCTAGGACGCGTATTTTAGGAGATATTCGCATTTGAAGTTTGGGTTCGATTTTCCTTGATAAATTTTTGTAAAATGGTGAAGGTGGGCATACCGTTGGAAAGAGGAGGTTTCCACGATCACATTAGTGAAATTTCAGCCTTCGAGGTGGTCGGGTCGCCGAGATATGCGTCGTCAAAAAATGAAAAGTTTGGAGATATTCGCATTTGAAGTTTGGTTCGATTTTCCTTGATAAATTTTTGTAAAATGGTAAAGGTGGGTATACCGTTGGAAAGAGGAGGTTTCCACGATCACATTAGTGAAATTTCAGCCTTCGAGGTGGTCGGGTCGCCGAGATATGCGTCGTCAAAAAACGAAAAGTTTGACCCATCTAGGACGCGTATTTTAGGAGATATTCGCATTTGAAGTTTGGGTTCGATTTTCCTTGATAAATTTTTGTAAAATGGTGAAGGTGGGCATACCGTTGGAAAGAGGAGGTTTCCACGATCACATTAGTGAAATTTCAGCCTTCGAGGTGGTCGGGTCGCCGAGATATGCGTCGTCAAAAAACGAAAAGTTTGACCCATCTAGGACGCGTATTTTAGGAGATATTCGCATTTGAAGTTTGGGTTCGATTTTCCTTGATAAATTTTTGTAAAATGGTGAAGGTGGGCATACCGTTGGAAAGAGGAGGTTTCCACGATCACATTAGTGAAATTTCAGCCTTCGAGGTGGTCGGGTCGCCGAGATATGCGTCGTCAAAAAACGAAAAGTTTGACCCATCTAGGACGCGTATTTTAGGAGATATTCGCATTTGAAGTTTGGGTTCGATTTTCCTTGATAAATTTTTGTAAAATGGTGAAGGTGGGCATACCGTTGGAAAGAGGAGGTTTCCACGATCACATTAGTGAAATTTCAGCCTTCGAGGTGGTCGGGTCGCCGAGATATGCGTCGTCAAAAAACGAAAAGTTTGACCCATCTAGGACGCGTATTTTAGGAGATATTCGCATTTGAAGTTTGGGTTCGATTTTGCTTGATAAATTTTTGTAAAATGGTAAAGGTGGGTATACCGTTGGAAAGAGGAGGTTTCCACGATCACATTAGTGAAATTTCAGCCTTCGAGGTGGTCGGGTCGCCGAGATATGCGTCGTCAAAAAACGAAAAGTTTGGAGATATTCGCATTTGAAGTTTGGTTCGATTTTCCTTGATAAATTTTTGTAAAATGGTAAAGGTGGGTATACCGTTGGAAAGAGGAGGTTTCCACGATCACATTAGTGAAATTTCAGCCTTCGAGGTGGTCGGGTCGCCGAGATATGCGTCGTCAAAAAACGAAAAGTTTGACCCATCTAGGACGCGTATTTTAGGAGATATTCGCATTTGAAGTTTGGGTTCGATTTTCCTTGATAAATTTTTGTAAAATGGTGAAGGTGGGCATACCGTTGGAAAGAGGAGGTTTCCACGATCACATTAGTGAAATTTCAGCCTTCGAGGTGGTCGGGTCGCCGAGATATGCGTCGTCAAAAAACGAAAAGTTTGACCCATCTAGGACGCGTATTTTAGGAGATATTCGCATTTGAAGTTTGGGTTCGATTTTCCTTGATAAATTTTTGTAAAATGGTGAAGGTGGGCATACCGTTGGAAAGAGGAGGTTTCCACGATCACATTAGTGAAATTTCAGCCTTCGAGGTGGTCGGGTCGCCGAGATATGCGTCGTCAAAAAATGAAAAGTTTGGAGATATTCGCATTTGAAGTTTGGTTCGATTTTCCTTGATAAATTTTTGTAAAATGGTAAAGGTGGGTATACCGTTGGAAAGAGGAGGTTTCCACGATCACATTAGTGAAATTTCAGCCTTCGAGGTGGTCGGGTCGCCGAGATATGCGTCGTCAAAAAACGAAAAGTTTGACCCATCTAGGACGCGTATTTTAGGAGATATTCGCATTTGAAGTTTGGGTTCGATTTTCCTTGATAAATTTTTGTAAAATGGTGAAGGTGGGCATACCGTTGGAAAGAGGAGGTTTCCACGATCACATTAGTGAAATTTCAGCCTTCGAGGTGGTCGGGTCGCCGAGATATGCGTCGTCAAAAAACGAAAAGTTTGACCCATCTAGGACGCGTATTTTAGGAGATATTCGCATTTGAAGTTTGGGTTCGATTTTCCTTGATAAATTTTTGTAAAATGGTAAAGGTGGGCATACCGTTGGAAAGAGGAGGTTTCCACGATCACATTAGTGAAATTTCAGCCTTCGAGGTGGTCGGGTCGCCGAGATATGCGTCGTCAAAAAATGAAAAGTTTGGAGATATTCGCATTTGAAGTTTGGTTCGATTTTCCTTGATAAATTTTTGTAAAATGGTAAAGGTGGGTATACCGTTGGAAAGAGGAGGTTTCCACGATCACATTAGTGAAATTTCAGCCTTCGAGGTGGTCGGGTCGCCGAGATATGCGTCGTCAAAAAACGAAAAGTTTGACCCATCTAGGACGCGTATTTTAGGAGATATTCGCATTTGAAGTTTGGGTTCGATTTTCCTTGATAAATTTTTGTAAAATGGTGAAGGTGGGCATACCGTTGGAAAGAGGAGGTTTCCACGATCACATTAGTGAAATTTCAGCCTTCGAGGTGGTCGGGTCGCCGAGATATGCGTCGTCAAAAAACGAAAAGTTTGACCCATCTAGGACGCGTATTTTAGGAGATATTCGCATTTGAAGTTTGGGTTCGATTTTCCTTGATAAATTTTTGTAAAATGGTGAAGGTGGGCATACCGTTGGAAAGAGGAGGTTTCCACGATCACATTAGTGAAATTTCAGCCTTCGAGGTGGTCGGGTCGCCGAGATATGCGTCGTCAAAAAACGAAAAGTTTGACCCATCTAGGACGCGTATTTTAGGAGATATTCGCATTTGAAGTTTGGGTTCGATTTTCCTTGATAAATTTTTGTAAAATGGTGAAGGTGGGCATACCGTTGGAAAGAGGAGGTTTCCACGATCACATTAGTGAAATTTCAGCCTTCGAGGTGGTCGGGTCGCCGAGATATGCGTCGTCAAAAAACGAAAAGTTTGACCCATCTAGGACGCGTATTTTAGGAGATATTCGCATTTGAAGTTTGGGTTCGATTTTGCTTGATAAATTTTTGTAAAATGGTAAAGGTGGGTATACCGTTGGAAAGAGGAGGTTTCCACGATCACATTAGTGAAATTTCAGCCTTCGAGGTGGTCGGGTCGCCGAGATATGCGTCGTCAAAAAACGAAAAGTTTGACCCATCTAGGACGCGTATTTTAGGAGATATTCGCATTTGAAGTTTGGGTTCGATTTTCCTTGATAAATTTTTGTAAAATGGTGAAGGTGGGCATACCGTTGGAAAGAGGAGGTTTCCACGATCACATTAGTGAAATTTCAGCCTTCGAGGTGGTCGGGTCGCCGAGATATGCGTCGTCAAAAAACGAAAAGTTTGGAGATATTCGCATTTGAAGTTTGGTTCGATTTTCCTTGATAAATTTTTGTAAAATGGTGAAGGTGGTCATACCGTTGGAAAGAGGAGGTTTCCACGATCACATTAGTGAAATTTCAGCCTTCGAGGTGGTCGGGTCGCCGAGATATGCGTCGTCAAAAAACGAAAAGTTTGACCCATCTAGGACGCGTATTTTAGGAGATATTCGCATTTGAAGTTTGGGTTCGATTTTCCTTGATAAATTTTTGTAAAATGGTGAAGGTGGGCATACCGTTGGAAAGAGGAGGTTTCCACGATCACATTAGTGAAATTTCAGCCTTCGAGGTGGTCGGGTCGCCGAGATATGCGTCGTCAAAAAACGAAAAGTTTGGAGATATTCGCATTTGAAGTTTGGTTCGATTTTCCTTGATAAATTTTTGTAAAATGGTAAAGGTGGGTATACCGTTGGAAAGAGGAGGTTTCCACGATCACATTAGTGAAATTTCAGCCTTCGAGGTGGTCGGGTCGCCGAGATATGCGTCGTCAAAAAACGAAAAGTTTGGAGATATTCGCATTTGAAGTTTGGTTCGATTTTCCTTGATAAATTTTTGTAAAATGGTAAAGGTGGGTATACCGTTGGAAAGAGGAGGTTTCCACGATCACATTAGTGAAATTTCAGCCTTCGAGGTGGTCGGGTCGCCGAGATATGCGTCGTCAAAAAACGAAAAGTTTGACCCATCTAGGACGCGTATTTTAGGAGATATTCGCATTTGAAGTTTGGGTTCGATTTTCCTTGATAAAATTTTGTAAAATGGTAAAGGTGGGTATACCGTTGGAAAGAGGAGGTTTCCACGATCACATTAGTGAAATTTCAGCCTTCGAGGTGGTCGGGTCGCCGAGATATGCGTCGTCAAAAAACGAAAAGTTTGGAGATATTCGCATTTGAAGTTTGGTTCGATTTTCCTTGATAAATTTTTGTAAAATGGTAAAGGTGGGTATACCGTTGGAAAGAGGAGGTTTCCACGATCACATTAGTGAAATTTCAGCCTTCGAGGTGGTCGGGTCGCCGAGATATGCGTCGTCAAAAAACGAAAAGTTTGACCCATCTAGGACGCGTATTTTAGGAGATATTCGCATTTGAAGTTTGGGTTCGATTTTCCTTGATAAATTTTTGTAAAATGGTGAAGGTGGGCATACCGTTGGAAAGAGGAGGTTTCCACGATCACATTAGTGAAATTTCAGCCTTCGAGGTGGTCGGGTCGCCGAGATATGCGTCGTCAAAAAACGAAAAGGTTGGAGATATTCGCATTTGGAGTTTGGTTCGATTTTCCTTGATAAATTTTTGTAAAATGGTAAAGGTGGGTATACCGTTGGAAAGAGGAGGTTTCCACGATCACATTAGTGAAATTTCAGCCTTCGAGGTGGTCGGGTCGCCGAGATATGCGTCGTCAAAAAACGAAAAGTTTGACCCATCTAGGACGCGTATTTTAGGAGATATTCGCATTTGAAGTTTGGGTTCGATTTTCCTTGATAAATTTTTGTAAAATGGTGAAGGTGGGCATACCGTTGGAAAGAGGAGGTTTCCACGATCACATTAGTGAAATTTCAGCCTTCGAGGTGGTCGGGTCGCCGAGATATGCGTCGTCAAAAAACGAAAAGTTTGGAGATATTCGCATTTGAAGTTTGGTTCGATTTTCCTTGATAAATTTTTGTAAAATGGTAAAGGTGGGTATACCGTTGGAAAGAGGAGGTTTCCACGATCACATTAGTGAAATTTCAGCCTTCGAGGTGGTCGGGTCGCCGAGATATGCGTCGTCAAAAAACGAAAAGTTTGACCCATCTAGGACGCGTATTTTAGGAGATATTCGCATTTGAAGTTTGGGTTCGATTTTCCTTGATAAATTTTTGTAAAATGGTGAAGGTGGTCATACCGTTGGAAAGAGGAGGTTTCCACGATCACATTAGTGAAATTTCAGCCTTCGAGGTGGTCGGGTCGCCGAGATTTATGCGTCGTCAAAAAACGAAAAGTTTGACCCATCTAGGACGCGTATTTTAGGAGATATTCGCATTTGAAGTTTGGGTTCGATTTTCCTTGATAAATTTTTGTAAAATGGTGAAGGTGGTCATACCGTTGGAAAGAGGAGGTTTCCACGATCACATTAGTGAAATTTCAGCCTTCGAGGTGGTCGGGTCGCCGAGATATGCGTCGTCAAAAAACGAAAAGTTTGACCCATCTAGGACGCGTATTTTAGGAGATATTCGCATTTGAAGTTTGGGTTCGATTTTCCTTGATAAATTTTTGTAAAATGGTGAAGGTGGGCATACCGTTGGAAAGAGGAGGTTTCCACGATCACATTAGTGAAATTTCAGCCTTCGAGGTGGTCGGGTCGCCGAGATATGCGTCGTCAAAAAACGAAAAGTTTGACCCATCTAGGACGCGTATTTTAGGAGATATTCGCATTTGAAGTTTGGGTTCGATTTTCCTTGATAAATTTTTGTAAAATGGTGAAGGTGGGCATACCGTTGGAAAGAGGAGGTTTCCACGATCACATTAGTGAAATTTCAGCCTTCGAGGTGGTCGGGTCGCCGAGATATGCGTCGTCAAAAAACGAAAAGTTTGGAGATATTCGCATTTGAAGTTTGGTTCGATTTTCCTTGATAAATTTTTGTAAAATGGTAAAGGTGGGTATACCGTTGGAAAGAGGAGGTTTCCACGATCACATTAGTGAAATTTCAGCCTTCGAGGTGGTCGGGTCGCCGAGATATGCGTCGTCAAAAAACGAAAAGTTTGACCCATCTAGGACGCGTATTTTAGGAGATATTCGCATTTGAAGTTTGGGTTCGATTTTCCTTGATAAATTTTTGTAAAATGGTGAAGGTGGGCATACCGTTGGAAAGAGGAGGTTTCCACGATCACATTAGTGAAATTTCAGCCTTCGAGGTGGTCGGGTCGCCGAGATATGCGTCGTCAAAAAACGAAAAGTTTGACCCATCTAGGACGCGTATTTTAGGAGATATTCGCATTTGAAGTTTGGGTTCGATTTTCCTTGATAAATTTTTGTAAAATGGTGAAGGTGGGCATACCGTTGGAAAGAGGAGGTTTCCACGATCACATTAGTGAAATTTCAGCCTTCGAGGTGGTCGGGTCGCCGAGATATGCGTCGTCAAAAAACGAAAAGTTTGACCCATCTAGGACGCGTATTTTAGGAGATATTCGCATTTGAAGTTTGGGTTCGATTTTCCTTGATAAATTTTTGTAAAATGGTGAAGGTGGGCATACCGTTGGAAAGAGGAGGTTTCCACGATCACATTAGTGAAATTTCAGCCTTCGAGGTGGTCGGGTCGCCGAGATATGCGTCGTCAAAAAACGAAAAGTTTGACCCATCTAGGACGCGTATTTTAGGAGATATTCGCATTTGAAGTTTGGGTTCGATTTTGCTTGATAAATTTTTGTAAAATGGTAAAGGTGGGTATACCGTTGGAAAGAGGAGGTTTCCACGATCACATTAGTGAAATTTCAGCCTTCGAGGTGGTCGGGTCGCCGAGATATGCGTCGTCAAAAAACGAAAAGTTTGACCCATCTAGGACGCGTATTTTAGGAGATATTCGCATTTGAAGTTTGGGTTCGATTTTCCTTGATAAATTTTTGTAAAATGGTGAAGGTGGGCATACCGTTGGAAAGAGGAGGTTTCCACGATCACATTAGTGAAATTTCAGCCTTCGAGGTGGTCGGGTCGCCGAGATATGCGTCGTCAAAAAACGAAAAGTTTGGAGATATTCGCATTTGAAGTTTGGTTCGATTTTCCTTGATAAATTTTTGTAAAATGGTAAAGGTGGGTATACCGTTGGAAAGAGGAGGTTTCCACGATCACATTAGTGAAATTTCAGCCTTCGAGGTGGTCGGGTCGCCGAGATATGCGTCGTCAAAAAACGAAAAGTTTGACCCATCTAGGACGCGTATTTTAGGAGATATTCGCATTTGAAGTTTGGGTTCGATTTTCCTTGATAAATTTTTGTAAAATGGTGAAGGTGGTCATACCGTTGGAAAGAGGAGGTTTCCACGATCACATTAGTGAAATTTCAGCCTTCGAGGTGGTCGGGTCGCCGAGATATGCGTCGTCAAAAAACGAAAAGTTTGGAGATATTCGCATTTGAAGTTTGGTTCGATTTTCCTTGATAAATTTTTGTAAAATGGTAAAGGTGGGTATACCGTTGGAAAGAGGAGGTTTCCACGATCACATTAGTGAAATTTCAGCCTTCGAGGTGGTCGGGTCGCCGAGATATGCGTCGTCAAAAAACGAAAAGTTTGACCCATCTAGGACGCGTATTTTAGGAGATATTCGCATTTGAAGTTTGGGTTCGATTTTCCTTGATAAATTTTTGTAAAATGGTGAAGGTGGGCATACCGTTGGAAAGAGGAGGTTTCCACGATCACATTAGTGAAATTTCAGCCTTCGAGGTGGTCGGGTCGCCGAGATATGCGTCGTCAAAAAACGAAAAGTTTGACCCATCTAGGACGCGTATTTTAGGAGATATTCGCATTTGAAGTTTGGGTTCGATTTTCCTTGATAAATTTTTGTAAAATGGTGAAGGTGGGCATACCGTTGGAAAGAGGAGGTTTCCACGATCACATTAGTGAAATTTCAGCCTTCGAGGTGGTCGGGTCGCCGAGATATGCGTCGTCAAAAAACGAAAAGTTTGGAGATATTCGCATTTGAAGTTTGGTTCGATTTTCCTTGATAAATTTTTGTAAAATGGTAAAGGTGGGTATACCGTTGGAAAGAGGAGGTTTCCACGATCACATTAGTGAAATTTCAGCCTTCGAGGTGGTCGGGTCGCCGAGATATGCGTCGTCAAAAAACGAAAAGTTTGACCCATCTAGGACGCGTATTTTAGGAGATATTCGCATTTGAAGTTTGGGTTCGATTTTCCTTGATAAATTTTTGTAAAATGGTGAAGGTGGGCATACCGTTGGAAAGAGGAGGTTTCCACGATCACATTAGTGAAATTTCAGCCTTCGAGGTGGTCGGGTCGCCGAGATATGCGTCGTCAAAAAACGAAAAGTTTGACCCATCTAGGACGCGTATTTTAGGAGATATTCGCATTTGAAGTTTGGGTTCGATTTTCCTTGATAAATTTTTGTAAAATGGTGAAGGTGGGCATACCGTTGGAAAGAGGAGGTTTCCACGATCACATTAGTGAAATTTCAGCCTTCGAGGTGGTCGGGTCGCCGAGATATGCGTCGTCAAAAAACGAAAAGTTTGACCCATCTAGGACGCGTATTTTAGGAGATATTCGCATTTGAAGTTTGGGTTCGATTTTCCTTGATAAATTTTTGTAAAATGGTGAAGGTGGGCATACCGTTGGAAAGAGGAGGTTTCCACGATCACATTAGTGAAATTTCAGCCTTCGAGGTGGTCGGGTCGCCGAGATATGCGTCGTCAAAAAACGAAAAGTTTGACCCATCTAGGACGCGTATTTTAGGAGATATTCGCATTTGAAGTTTGGGTTCGATTTTGCTTGATAAATTTTTGTAAAATGGTAAAGGTGGGTATACCGTTGGAAAGAGGAGGTTTCCACGATCACATTAGTGAAATTTCAGCCTTCGAGGTGGTCGGGTCGCCGAGATATGCGTCGTCAAAAAACGAAAAGTTTGACCCATCTAGGACGCGTATTTTAGGAGATATTCGCATTTGAAGTTTGGGTTCGATTTTCCTTGATAAATTTTTGTAAAATGGTGAAGGTGGGCATACCGTTGGAAAGAGGAGGTTTCCACGATCACATTAGTGAAATTTCAGCCTTCGAGGTGGTCGGGTCGCCGAGATATGCGTCGTCAAAAAACGAAAAGTTTGACCCATCTAGGACGCGTATTTTAGGAGATATTCGCATTTGAAGTTTGGGTTCGATTTTCCTTGATAAATTTTTGTAAAATGGTGAAGGTGGTCATACCGTTGGAAAGAGGAGGTTTCCACGATCACATTAGTGAAATTTCAGCCTTCGAGGTGGTCGGGTCGCCGAGATATGCGTCGTCAAAAAACGAAAAGTTTGGAGATATTCGCATTTGAAGTTTGGTTCGATTTTCCTTGATAAATTTTTGTAAAATGGTGAAGGTGGGTATACCGTTGGAAAGAGGAGGTTTCCACGATCACATTAGTGAAATTTCAGCCTTCGAGGTGGTCGGGTCGCCGAGATATGCGTCGTCAAAAAACGAAAAGTTTGACCCATCTAGGACGCGTATTTTAGGAGATATTCGCATTTGAAGTTTGGGTTCGATTTTCCTTGATAAATTTTTGTAAAATGGTGAAGGTGGGCATACCGTTGGAAAGAGGAGGTTTCCACGATCACATTAGTGAAATTTCAGCCTTCGAGGTGGTCGGGTCGCCGAGATATGCGTCGTCAAAAAACGAAAAGTTTGACCCATCTAGGACGCGTATTTTAGGAGATATTCGCATTTGAAGTTTGGGTTCGATTTTCCTTGATAAATTTTTGTAAAATGGTGAAGGTGGGCATACCGTTGGAAAGAGGAGGTTTCCACGATCACATTAGTGAAATTTCAGCCTTCGAGGTGGTCGGGTCGCCGAGATATGCGTCGTCAAAAAACGAAAAGTTTGGAGATATTCGCATTTGAAGTTTGGTTCGATTTTCCTTGATAAATTTTTGTAAAATGGTAAAGGTGGGTATACCGTTGGAAAGAGGAGGTTTCCACGATCACATTAGTGAAATTTCAGCCTTCGAGGTGGTCGGGTCGCCGAGATATGCGTCGTCAAAAAACGAAAAGTTTGACCCATCTAGGACGCGTATTTTAGGAGATATTCGCATTTGAAGTTTGGGTTCGATTTTCCTTGATAAATTTTTGTAAAATGGTGAAGGTGGGCATACCGTTGGAAAGAGGAGGTTTCCACGATCACATTAGTGAAATTTCAGCCTTCGAGGTGGTCGGGTCGCCGAGATATGCGTCGTCAAAAAACGAAAAGTTTGACCCATCTAGGACGCGTATTTTAGGAGATATTCGCATTTGAAGTTTGGGTTCGATTTTCCTTGATAAATTTTTGTAAAATGGTGAAGGTGGGCATACCGTTGGAAAGAGGAGGTTTCCACGATCACATTAGTGAAATTTCAGCCTTCGAGGTGGTCGGGTCGCCGAGATATGCGTCGTCAAAAAACGAAAAGTTTGACCCATCTAGGACGCGTATTTTAGGAGATATTCGCATTTGAAGTTTGGGTTCGATTTTCCTTGATAAATTTTTGTAAAATGGTGAAGGTGGGCATACCGTTGGAAAGAGGAGGTTTCCACGATCACATTAGTGAAATTTCAGCCTTCGAGGTGGTCGGGTCGCCGAGATATGCGTCGTCAAAAAACGAAAAGTTTGACCCATCTAGGACGCGTATTTTAGGAGATATTCGCATTTGAAGTTTGGGTTCGATTTTGCTTGATAAATTTTTGTAAAATGGTAAAGGTGGGTATACCGTTGGAAAGAGGAGGTTTCCACGATCACATTAGTGAAATTTCAGCCTTCGAGGTGGTCGGGTCGCCGAGATATGCGTCGTCAAAAAACGAAAAGTTTGACCCATCTAGGACGCGTATTTTAGGAGATATTCGCATTTGAAGTTTGGGTTCGATTTTCCTTGATAAATTTTTGTAAAATGGTGAAGGTGGGCATACCGTTGGAAAGAGGAGGTTTCCACGATCACATTAGTGAAATTTCAGCCTTCGAGGTGGTCGGGTCGCCGAGATATGCGTCGTCAAAAAACGAAAAGTTTGGAGATATTCGCATTTGAAGTTTGGTTCGATTTTCCTTGATAAATTTTTGTAAAATGGTAAAGGTGGGTATACCGTTGGAAAGAGGAGGTTTCCACGATCACATTAGTGAAATTTCAGCCTTCGAGGTGGTCGGGTCGCCGAGATATGCGTCGTCAAAAAACGAAAAGTTTGACCCATCTAGGACGCGTATTTTAGGAGATATTCGCATTTGAAGTTAGGGTTCGATTTTCCTTGATAAATTTTTGTAAAATGGTGAAGGTGGGCATACCGTTGGAAAGAGGAGGTTTCCACGATCACATTAGTGAAATTTCAGCCTTCGAGGTGGTCGGGTCGCCGAGATATGCGTCGTCAAAAAACGAAAAGTTTGACCCATCTAGGACGCGTATTTTAGGAGATATTCGCATTTGAAGTTAGGGTTCGATTTTCCTTGATAAATTTTTGTAAAATGGTGAAGGTGGGCATACCGTTGGAAAGAGGAGGTTTCCACGATCACATTAGTGAAATTTCAGCCTTCGAGGTGGTCGGGTCGCCGAGATATGCGTCGTCAAAAAACGAAAAGTTTGACCCATCTAGGACGCGTATTTTAGGAGATATTCGCATTTGAAGTTTGGGTTCGATTTTCCTTGATAAATTTTTGTAAAATGGTGAAGGTGGGCATACCGTTGGAAAGAGGAGGTTTCCACGATCACATTAGTGAAATTTCAGCCTTCGAGGTGGTCGGGTCGCCGAGATATGCGTCGTCAAAAAACGAAAAGTTTGACCCATCTAGGACGCGTATTTTAGGAGATATTCGCATTTGAAGTTTGGGTTCGATTTTGCTTGATAAATTTTTGTAAAATGGTAAAGGTGGGTATACCGTTGGAAAGAGGAGGTTTCCACGATCACATTAGTGAAATTTCAGCCTTCGAGGTGGTCGGGTCGCCGAGATATGCGTCGTCAAAAAACGAAAAGTTTGACCCATCTAGGACGCGTATTTTAGGAGATATTCGCATTTGAAGTTTGGGTTCGATTTTGCTTGATAAATTTTTGTAAAATGGTAAGGGTGGGTATACCGTTGGAAAGAGGAGGTTGCCACGATGACTTTAGTGAAATTTCAGCCTTCGAGGTGGTCTGGTCGCCGAGATATGCGTCGTCAAAAAACGATAAGTTTGACCCATCTAGGACGCGTATTTTAAGAGATATTCGCATTTGAAGTTTGGGTTCGATTTTCCTTGATAAATTTTTGTAAAATGGTAAAGGTGGGTATACCGTTGGAAAGAGGAGGTTTCCACGATGACATTAGTGAAATTTCAGCCTTCGAGGTGGTCTGGTCGCCGAGATATGCGTCGTCAAAAAACGACAAGTTTGACCCATCTAGGACGCGTATTTTAGGAGATATTCGCATTTGAAGTTTGGGTTCGATTTTGCTTGATAAATTTTTGTAAAATGGTAAAGGTGGGTATACCGTTGGAAAGAGGAGGTTTCCACGATCACATTAGTGAAATTTCAGCCTTCGAGGTGGTCGGGTCGCCGAGATATGCGTCGTCAAAAAACGAAAAGTTTGACCCATCTAGGACGCGTATTTTAGGAGATATTCGCATTTGAAGTTTGGGTTCGATTTTGCTTGATAAATTTTTGTAAAATGGTAAGGGTGGGTATACCGTTGGAAAGAGGAGGTTGCCACGATGACTTTAGTGAAATTTCAGCCTTCGAGGTGGTCTGGTCGCCGAGATATGCGTCGTCAAAAAACGATAAGTTTGACCCATCTAGGACGCGTATTTTAAGAGATATTCGCATTTGAAGTTTTTGTTCGATTTTCCTTGATAAATTTTTGTAAAATGGTGAAGGTGGTCATACCGTTGGAAAGAGGAGGTTTCCACGATCACATTAGTGAAATTTCAGCCTTCGAGGTGGTCGGGTCGCCGAGATATGCGTCGTCAAAAAACGAAAAGTTTGGAGATATTCGCATTTGAAGTTTGGTTCGATTTTCCTTGATAAATTTTTGTAAAATGGTAAAGGTGGGTATACCGTTGGAAAGAGGAGGTTTCCACGATCACATTAGTGAAATTTCAGCCTTCGAGGTGGTCGGGTCGCCGAGATATGCGTCGTCAAAAACGAAAAGTTTGACCCATCTAGGACGCGTATTTTAGGAGATATTCGCATTTGAAGTTTGGGTTCGATTTTCCTTGATAAATTTTTGTAAAATGGTAAAGGTGGGTATACCGTTGGAAAGAGGAGGTTTCCACGATCACATTAGTGAAATTTCAGCCTTCGAGGTGGTCGGGTCGCCGAGATATGCGTCGTCAAAAAACGAAAAGTTTGGAGATATTCGCATTTGAAGTTTGGTTCGATTTTCCTTGATAAATTTTTGTAAAATGGTAAAGGTGGGTATACCGTTGGAAAGAGGAGGTTTCCACGATCACATTAGTGAAATTTCAGCCTTCGAGGTGGTCGGGTCGCCGAGATATGCGTCGTCAAAAAACGAAAAGTTTGACCCATCTAGGACGCGTATTTTAGGAGATATTCGCATTTGAAGTTTGGGTTCGATTTTCCTTGATAAATTTTTGTAAAATGGTGAAGGTGGGCATACCGTTGGAAAGAGGAGGTTTCCACGATCACATTAGTGAAATTTCAGCCTTCGAGGTGGTCGGGTCGCCGAGATATGCGTCGTCAAAAAACGAAAAGTTTGACCCATCTAGGACGCGTATTTTAGGAGATATTCGCATTTGAAGTTTGGGTTCGATTTTCCTTGATAAATTTTTGTAAAATGGTGAAGGTGGGCATACCGTTGGAAAGAGGAGGTTTCCACGATCACATTAGTGAAATTTCAGCCTTCGAGGTGGTCGGGTCGCCGAGATATGCGTCGTCAAAAAACGAAAAGTTTGACCCATCTAGGACGCGTATTTTAGGAGATATTCGCATTTGAAGTTTGGGTTCGATTTTCCTTGATAAATTTTTGTAAAATGGTGAAGGTGGGCATACCGTTGGAAAGAGGAGGTTTCCACGATCACATTAGTGAAATTTCAGCCTTCGAGGTGGTCGGGTCGCCGAGATATGCGTCGTCAAAAAACGAAAAGTTTGACCCCATCTAGGACGCGTATTTTAGGAGATATTCGCATTTGAAGTTTGGGTTCGATTTTGCTTGATAAATTTTTGTAAAATGGTAAAGGTGGGTATACCGTTGGAAAGAGGAGGTTTCCACGATCACATTAGTGAAATTTCAGCCTTCGAGGTGGTCGGGTCGCCGAGATATGCGTCGTCAAAAAACGAAAAGTTTGACCCATCTAGGACGCGTATTTTAGGAGATATTCGCATTTGAAGTTTGGGTTCGATTTTCCTTGATAAATTTTTGTAAAATGGTGAAGGTGGGCATACCGTTGGAAAGAGGAGGTTTCCACCATCACATTAG
The DNA here is from genome assembly GCA_905146935.1 of Scaeva pyrastri. Classification (NCBI taxonomy): domain Eukaryota; kingdom Metazoa; phylum Arthropoda; class Insecta; order Diptera; family Syrphidae; genus Scaeva; species Scaeva pyrastri. Next base: position 23,735,822 of record LR989927.1, on the reverse strand, counting down.
TGAAATTTCAGCCTTCGAGGTGGTCGGGTCGCCGAGATATGCGTCGTCAAAAAACGAAAAGTTTGACCCATCTAGGACGAGTATTTTAGGAGATATTCGCATTTGAAGTTTGGGTTCGATTATCCTTGATAAATTTTTGTAAAATGGTAAAGGTGGGCATACCGTTGGAAAGAGGAGGTTTCCACGATCACATTAGTGAAATTTCAGCCTTCGAGGTGGTCGGGTCGCCGAGATATGCGTCGTCAAAAAACGAAAAGTTTGACCCATCTAGGACGCGTATTTTAGGAGATATTCACATTTGAAGTTTGGGTTCGATTTTCCTTGATAAGTTTTTGTAAAATGTTAATGGTGGGCATACCGTTGGAAAGAGGAGGTTTCCACGATCACATTAGTGAAATTTCAGCCTTCGAGGTGGTCGGGTCGCCGAGATATGCGTCGTCAAAAAACGAAAAGTTTGACCCATCTAGGACGCGTATTTTAGGAGATATTCGCATTTGAAGTTTGGGTTCGATTTTGCTTGATAAATTTTTGTAAAATGGTAAAGGTGGGTATACCGTTGGAAAGAGGAGGTTTCCACGATCACATTAGTGAAATTTCAGCCTTCGAGGTGGTCGGGTCGCCGAGATATGCGTCGTCAAAAAACGAAAAGTTTGACCCATCTAGGACGCGTATTTTAGGAGATATTCGCATTTGAAGTTTGGGTTCGATTTTGCTTGATAAATTTTTGTAAAATGGTAAAGGTGGGTATACCGTTGGAAAGAGGAGGTTTCCACGATCACATTAGTGAAATTTCAGCCTTCGAGGTGGTCGGGTCGCCGAGATATGCGTCGTCAAAAAACGAAAAGTTTGACCCATCTAGGACGCGTATTTTAGGAGATATTCGCATTTGAAGTTTGGGTTCGATTTTCCTTGATAAATTTTTGTAAAATGGTGAAGGTGGGCATACCGTTGGAAAGAGGAGGTTTCCACCATCACATTAGTGAAATTTCAGCCTTCGAGGTGGTCGGGTCGCCGAGATATGCGTCGTCAAAAAACGAAAAGTTTGACCCATCTAGGACGCGTATTTTAGGAGATATTCGCATTTGAAGTTTGGGTTCGATTTTGCTTGATAAATTTTTGTAAAATGGTAAAGGTGGGTATACCGTTGGAAAGAGGAGGTTTCCACGATGACATTAGTGAAATTTCAGCCTTCGAGGTGGTCGGGTCGCCGAGATATGCGTCGTCAAAAAACGAAAAGTTTGACCCATCTAGGACGCGTATTTTAGGAGATATTCGCATTTGAAGTTTGGGTTCGATTTTGCTTGATAAATTTTTGTAAAATGGTAAAGGTGGGTATACCGTTGGAAAGAGGAGGTTTCCACGATGACATTAGTGAAATTTCAGCCTTCGAGGTGGTCGGGTCGCCGAGATATGCGTCGTCAAAAAACGAAAAGTTTGACCCATCTAGGACGCGTATTTTAGGAGATATTCGCATTTGAAGTTTGGGTTCGATTTTGCTTGATAAATTTTTGTAAAATGGTAAAGGTGGGTATACCGTTGGAAAGAGGAGGTTTCCACGATCACATTAGTGAAATTTCAGCCTTCGAGGTGGTCGGGTCGCCGAGATATGCGTCGTCAAAAAACGAAAAGTTTGACCCATCTAGGACGCGTATTTTAGGAGATATTCGCATTTGAAGTTAGGGTTCGATTTTCCTTGATAAATTTTTGTAAAATGGTAAAGGTGGGTATACCGTTGGAAAGAGGAGGTTTCCACGATGACATTAGTGAAATTTCAGCCTTCGAGGTGGTCGGGTCGCCGAGATATGCGTCGTCAAAAAACGAAAAGTTTGACCCATCTAGGACGCGTATTTTAGGAGATATTCGCATTTGAAGTTTGGGTTCGATTTTGCTTGATAAGTTTTTGTAAAATGTTAATGGTGGGCATACCGTTGGAAAGAGGAGGTTTCCACGATCACATTAGTGAAATTTCAGCCTTCGAGGTGGTCGGGTCGCCGAGATATGCGTCGTCAAAAAACGAAAAGTTTGACCCATCTAGGACGCGTATTTTAGGAGATATTCGCATTTGAAGTTTGGGTTCGATTTTGCTTGATAAGTTTTTGTAAAATGTTAATGGTGGGCATACCGTTGGAAAGAGGAGGTTTCCACGATCACATTAGTGAAATTTCAGCCTTCGAGGTGGTCGGGTCGCCGAGATATGCGTCGTCAAAAAACGAAAAGTTTGACCCATCTAGGACGCGTATTTTAGGAGATATTCGCATTTGAAGTTAGGGTTCGATTTTCCTTGATAAATTTTTGTAAAATGGTAAAGGTGGGTATACCGTTGGAAAGAGGAGGTTTCCACGACGACATTAGTGAAATTTCAGCCTTCGAGGTGGTCGGGTCGCCGAGATATGCGTCGTCAAAAAACGAAAAGTTTGACCCATCTAGGACGCGTATTTTAGGAGATATTCGCATTTGAAGTTTGGGTTCGATTTTGCTTGATAAATTTTTGTAAAATGGTAAAGGTGGGTATACCGTTGGAAAGAGGAGGTTTCCACGATGACATTAGTGAAATTTCAGCCTTCGAGGTGGTCGGGTCGCCGAGATATGCGTCGTCAAAAAACGAAAAGTTTGACCCATCTAGGACGCGTATTTTAGGAGATATTCGCATTTGAAGTTAGGGTTCGATTTTCCTTGATAAATTTTTGTAAAATGGTAAAGGTGGGTATACCGTTGGAAAGAGGAGGTTTCCACGATGACATTAGTGAAATTTCAGCCTTCGAGGTGGTCGGGTCGCCGAGATATGCGTCGTCAAAAAACGAAAAGTTTGACCCATCTAGGACGCGTATTTTAGGAGATATTCACATTTGAAGTTTGGGTTCGATTTTCCTTGATAAGTTTTTGTAAAATGTTAATGGTGGGCATACCGTTGGAAAGAGGAGGTTTCCACGATCACATTAGTGAAATTTCAGCCTTCGAGGTGGTCGGGTCGCCGAGATATGCGTCGTCAAAAAACGAAAAGTTTGACCCATCTAGGACGCGTATTTTAGGAGATATTCGCATTTGAAGTTTGGGTTCGATTTTCCTTGATAAATTTTTGTAAAATGTTAAAGGTGGGCATACCGTTGGAAAGGGGAGGTTTCCACGATCACATTAGTGAAATTTCAGCCTTCGAGGTGGTCGGGTCGCCGAGATATGCGTCGTCAAAAAACGAAAAGTTTGACCCATCTAGGACGCGTATTTTAGGAGATATTCGCATTTGAAGTTTGGGTTCGATTTTCCTTGATAAATTTTTGTAAAATGGTAAAGGTGGGTATACCGTTGGAAAGAGGAGGTTTCCACGATCACATTAGTGAAATTTCAGCCTTCGAGGTGGTCGGGTCGCCGAGATATGCGTCGTCAAAAAACGAAAAGTTTGACCCATCTAGGACGCGTATTTTAGGAGATATTCACATTTGAAGTTTGGGTTCGATTTTCCTTGATAAATTTTTGTAAAATGGTAAAGGTGGGTATACCGTTGGAAAGAGGAGGTCGGGTCGCCGAGATATGCGTCGTCAAAAAACGAAAAGTTTGACCCATCTAGGACGCGTATTTTAGGAGATATTCGCATTTGAAGTTTGGGTTCGATTTTCCTTGATAAGTTTTTGTAAAATGTTAATGGTGGGCATACCGTTGGAAAGAGGAGGTTTCCACGATCACATTAGTGAAATTTCAGCCTTCGAGGTGGTCGGGTCGCCGAGATATGCGTCGTCAAAAAACGAAAAGTTTGACCCATCTAGGACGCGTATTTTAGGAGATATTCGCATTTGAAGTTTGGGTTCAATTTTCCTTGATAAATTTTTGTAAAATGTTAAAGGTGGGCATACCGTTGGAAAGAGGAGGTTTCCACGATCACGTTAGTGAAATTTCAGCCTTCGAGGTGGTCGGGACGCCGAGATATGCGTCGTCAAAAAACGAAAAGTTTGACCCATCTTGGACGCGTATTTTAGGAGATATTCGCATTTGAAGTTTGGGTTCGATTTTCCTTGATAAATTTTTGTAAAATGGTAAAGGTGGGCACATCTTTGGAAAGAGGAGGTTTCCACGATCACATTAGTGAAATTTCAGCCTTCGAGGTGGTCGGGACGCCGAGATATGCGTCGTCAAAAAACGAAAAGTTTGACCCATCTAGGACGCGTATTTTAGGAGATATTCGCATTTGAAGTTTGGGTTCGATTTTCCTTGATAAATTTTTGTAAAATGGTAAAGGTGGGTATACCGTTGGAAAGAGGAGGTTTCCACGATCACATTAGTGAAATTTCAGCCTTCGAGGTGGTCGGGTCGCCGAGATATGCGTCGTCAAAAAACGAAAAGTTTGACCCATCTAGGACGCGTATTTTAGGAGATATTCGCATTTGAAGTTTGGGTTCGATTTTCCTTGATAAATTTTTGTAAAATGGTAAGGGTGGGCATACCGTTGGAAAGAGGAGGTTTCCACGATCACATTAGTGAAATTTCAGCCTTCGAGGTGGTCGGGTCGCCGAGATATGCGTCGTCAAAAAACGAAAAGTTTGACCCATCTAGGACGCGTATTTTAGGAGATATTCGCATTTGAAGTTTGGGTTCGATTTTCCTTGATAAATTTTTGTAAAATGGTAAAGGTGGGTATACCGTTGGAAAGAGGAGGTTTCCACGATCACATTAGTGAAATTTCAGCCTTCGAGGTGGTCGGGTCGCCGAGATATGCGTCGTCAAAAAACGACAAGTTTGACCCATCTAGGACGCGTATTTTAGGAGATATTCGCATTTGAAGTTTGGGTTCGATTTTGCTTTATAAATATTTGTAAAATGGTAAAGAAGGGTATACCGTTGGAAAGAGGAGCAGGAGGTTTCCACGATCACGTAAGTGAAATTTCAACCTTCGAGGTGGTCGGGTCGCCGAGATATGCGTCGTCAAAAAACGAAAAGTTTGACCCATCTAGGACGCGTATTTTAGGAGATATTCGCATTTGAAGTTTGGGTTCGATTTTGCTTGATAAGTTTTTGTAAAATGGTAAAGGTGGGCATACCGTTGGAAAGAGGAGGTTTCCACGATCACATTAGTGAAATTTCAGCCTTCGAGGTGGTCGGGTCGCCGAGATATGCGTCGTCAAAAAACGAAAAGTTTGACCCATCTAGGACGCGTATTTTAGGAGATATTCGCATTTGAAGTTTGGGTTCGATTTTGCTTGATAAATTTTTGTAAGATGGTAAAGGTGGGTATACCGTTGGAAAGAGGAGGTTTCCACGATCACATTAGTGAAATTTCAGCCTTCGAGGTGGTCGGGTCGCCGAGATATGCGTCGTCAAAAAACGAAAAGTTTGACCCATCTAGGACGCGTATTTTAGGAGATATTCGCATTTGAAGTTTGGGTTCGATTTTCCTTGATAAATTTTTGTAAAATGGTAAAGGTGGGTAAGGAGGAGGTTTCCACGATCACATTAGTGAAATTTCAGCCTTCGAGGTGGTCGGGTCGCCGAGATATGCGTCGTCAAAAAACGACAAGTTTGACCCATCTAGGACGCGTATTTTAGGAGATATTCGCATTTGAAGTTTGGGTTCGATTTTCCTTGATAAATTTTTGTAAAATGGTAAACGTGGGTATACCGTTGGAAAGAGGAGGTTTCCACGATCACATTAGTGAAATTTCAGCCTTCGAGGTGGTCGGGTCGCCGAGATATGCGTCGTCAAAAAACGAAAAGTTTGACCCATCTAGGACGCGTATTTTAGGAGATATTCGCATTTGAAGTTTGGGTTCGATTTTCCTTGATAAATTTTTGTAAGATGGTAAAGGTGGGTATACCGTTGGAAAGAGGAGGTTTCCAAGATCACATTAGTGAAATTTCAGCCTTCGAGGTGGTCGGGTCGCCGAGATATGCGTTGTCAAAAAACGAAAAGTTTGACCCATCTAGGACGCGTATTTTAGGAGATATTCGCATTTGAAGTTTGGGTTCGATTTTCTTTGATAAATTTTTGTAAAATGGTAAAGGTGGGCACATCATTGGAAAGAGGAGGTTTCCACCATCACGTTAGTGAAATTTCAGCCTTCGAGGTGGTCGGGTCGCCGAGATATGCGTCGTCAAAAAACGAAAAGTTTGACCCATCTAGGACGCGTATTTTAGGATATATTCGCATTTGAAGTTTGGGTTCGATTTTCCTTGATAAATTTTTGTAAAATGGTAAAGGTGGGCATACCGTTGGAAAGAGGAGGTTTCCACGATCACATTAGTGAAATTTCAGCCTTCGAGGTGGTCGGGTCGCCGAGATATGCGTCGTCAAAAAACGAAAAGTTTGACCCATCTAGGACGCGTATTTTAGGAGATATTCGCATTTGAAGTTTGGGTTCGATTTTGCTTGATAAATTTTTGTAAAATGGTAAAGGTGGGCATACCGTTGGAAAGAGGAGGTTTCCACGATCACATTAGTGAAATTTCAGCCTTCGAGGTGGTCGGGTCGCCGAGATATGCGTCGTCAAAAAACGAAAAGTTTGACCCATCTAGGACGCGTATTTTAGGAGATATTCGCATTTGAAGTTTGGGTTCGATTTTCCTTGATAAATTTTTGTAAAATGGTAAAGGTGGGCATACCGTTGGAAAGAGGAGGTTTCCACGATCACATTAGTGAAATTTCAGCCTTCGAGGTGGTCGGGTCGCCGAGATATGCGTCGTCAAAAAACGAAAAGTTTGACCCATCTAGGACGCGTATTTTAGGAGATATTCGCATTTGAAGTTTGGGTTCGATTTTCCTTGATAAATTTTTGTAAAATGGTAAAGGTGGGTATACCGTTGGAAAGAGGAGGTTTCCACGATCACATTAGTGAAATTTCAGCCTTCGAGGTGGTCGGGTCGCCGAGATATGCGTCGTCAAAAAACGAAAAGTTTGACCCATCTAGGACGCGTATTTTAGGAGATATTCGCATTTGAAGTTTGGGTTCGATTTTCCTTGATAAATTTTTGTAAAATGGTAAAGGTGGGCATACCGTTGGAAAGAGGAGGTTTCCACGATCACATTAGTGAAATTTCAGCCTTCGAGGTGGTCGGGTCGCCGAGATATGCGTCGTCAAAAAACGAAAAGTTTGACCCATCTAGGACGCGTATTTTAGGAGATATTCGCATTTGAAGTTTGGGTTCGATTTTCCTTGATAAATTTTTGTAAAATGGTAAAGGTGGGTATACCGTTGGAAAGAGGAGGTTTTCACGATCACATTAGTGAAATTTCAGCCTTCGAGGTGGTCGGGTCGCCGAGATATGCGTCGTCAAAAAACGAAAAGTTTGACCCATCTAGGACGCGTATTTTAGGAGATATTCGCATTTGAAGTTTGGGTTCGATTTTCCTTGATAAATTTTTGTAAGATGGTAAAGGTGGGTATACCGTTGGAAAGAGGAGGTTTTCACGATCACATTAGTGAAATTTCAGCCTTCGAGGTGGTCGGGTCGCCGAGATATGCGTCGTCAAAAAACGAAAAGTTTGACCCATCTAGGACGCGTATTTTAGGAGATATTCGCATTTGAAGTTTGGGTTCGATTTTCTTTGATAAATTTTTGTAAAATGGTAAAGGTGGGCACATCTTTGGAAAGAGGAGGTTTCCACGATCACGTTAGTGAAATTTCAGCCTTCGAGGTGGTCGGGTCGCCGAGATATGCGTCGTCAAAAAACGAAAAGTTTGACCCATCTAGGACGCGTATTTTAGGAGATATTCGCATTTGAAGTTTGGGTTCGATTTTCCTTGCTTAATTTTTGTAAAATGGTAAAGGTGGGCATACCGTTGGAAAGAGGAGATTTCCACGATCACATTAGTGAAATTTCAGCCTTCGAGGTGGTCGGGTCGCCGAGATATGCGTCGCCAAAAAACGACAAGTTTGACCCATCTAGGACGCGTATTTTAGGAGATATTCGCATTTGAAGTTTGGGTTCGATTTTGCTTGATAAATTTTTGAAAAATGGTAAAGGTGGGTATACCGTTGGAAAGAGGAGGTTTCCACGATCACATTAGTGAAATTTCAGCCTTCGAGGTGGTCGGGTCGCCGAGATATGCGTCGTCAAAAAACGAAAAGTTTGACCCATTTAGGACGCGTATTTTAGGAGATATTCGCATTTGAAGTTTGGGTTCGATTTTCCTTGCTTAATTTTTGTAAAATGGTAAAGGTGGGCATACCGTTGGAAAGAGGAGATTTCAACGATCACATTAGTGAAATTTCAGCCTTCGAGGTGGTCGGGTCGCCGAGATATGCGTCGTCAAAAAATGAAAAGTTTGGCCCATCTAGGACGCGTATTTTAGGAGATATTCGCATTTGAAGTTTGGGTTCGATTTTGCTTGATAAATTTTTGAAAAATGGTAAAGGTGGGTATACCGTTGGAAAGAGGAGGTTTCCATGATCACATTAGTGAAATTTCAGCCTTCGAGGTGGTCGGGTCGCCGAGATATGCGTCGCCAAAAAACGACAAGTTTGACCCATCTAGGACGCGTATTTTAGGAGATATTCGCATTTGAAGTTTGGGTTCGATTTTGCTTGATAAATTTTTGAAAAATGGTAAAGGTGGGTATACCGTTGGAAAGAGGAGGTTTCCACGATCACATTAGTGAAATTTCAGCCTTCGAGGTGGTCGGGTCGCCGAGATATGCGTCGCCAAAAAACGACAAGTTTGACCCATCTAGGACGCGTATTTTAGGAGATATTCGCATTTGAAGTTTGGGTTCGATTTTCCTTGCTTAATTTTTGTAAAATGGTAAAGGTGGGTATACCGTTGGAAAGAGGAGGTTTCCACGATCACATTAGTGAAATTTCAGCCTTCGAGGTGGTCGGGTCGCCGAGATATGCGTTGTCAAAAAACGAAAAGTTTGACCCATCTAGGACGCGTATTTTAGGAGATATTCGCATTTGAAGTTTGGGTTCGATTTTCCTTGATAAATTTTTGTAAGATGGTAAAGGTGGGTATACCGTTGGAAAGAGGAGGTTTCCACGATCACATTAGTGAAATTTCAGCCTTCGAGGTGGTCGGGTCGCCGAGATATGCGTTGTCAAAAAACGAAAAGTTTGACCCATCTAGGACGCGTATTTTAGGAGATATTCGCATTTGAAGTTTGGGTTCGATTTTCCTTGATAAATTTTTGTAAGATGGTAAAGGTGGGTATACCGTTGGAAAGAGGAGGTTTCCACGATCACATTAGTGAAATTTCAGCCTTCGAGGTGGTCGGGTCGCCGAGATATGCGTTGTCAAAAAACGACAAGTTTGACCCATCTAGGACGCGTATTTTAGGAGATATTCGCATTTGAAGTTTGGGTTCGATTTTCCTTTATAAATTTTTGTAAAATGGTAAAGGTGGGTATACCGTTGGAAAGAGGAGGTTTCCACGATCACATTAGTGAAATTTCAGCCTTCGAGGTGGTCGGGTCGCCGAGATATGCGTCGTCAAAAAACGAAAAGTTTGACCCATCTAGGACGCGTATTTTAGGAGATATTCGCATTTGAAGTTTGGGTTCGATTTTCCTTGATAAATTTTTGTAAGATGGTAAAGGTGGGTATACCGTTGGAAAGAGGAGGTTTCCACGATCACATTAGTGAAATTTCAGCCTTCGAGGTGGTCGGGTCGCCGAGATATGCGTTGTCAAAAAACGAAAAGTTTGACCCATCTAGGACGCGTATTTTAGGAGATATTCGCATTTGAAGTTTGGGTTCGATTTTCTTCGATAAATTTTTGTAAAATGGTAAAGGTGGGTATACCGTTGGAAAGAGGAGGTTTCCACGATCACGTTAGTGAAATTTCAGCTTTCGAGGTTGTCAGGTCGCCGAGATATGCGTCGTTAAAACACGAAAAGTTTGACCCATCTAGGACGCGTATTTTAGGAGATATTCGCATTTGAAGTTTGGGTTCGATTTTCCTTGCTTAATTTTTGTAAAATGGTAAAGGTGGGTATACCGTTGGAAAGAGGAGGTTTCCACGATCACATTAGTGAAATTTCAGCCTTCGAGGTGGTCGGGTCGCCGAGATATGCGTTGTCAAAAAACGAAAAGTTTGACCCATCTAGGACGCGTATTTTAGGAGATATTCGCATTTGAAGTTTGGGTTCGATTTTCTTCGATAAATTTTTGTAAAATGGTAAAGGTGGGTATACCGTTGGAAAGAGGAGGTTTCCACGATCACGTTAGTGAAATTTCAGCTTTCGAGGTTGTCAGGTCGCCGAGATATGCGTCGTTAAAACACGAAAAGTTTGACCCATCTAGGACGCGTATTTTAGGAGATATTCGCATTTGAAGTTTGGGTTCGATTTTCCTTGCTTAATTTTTGTAAAATGGTAAAGGTGGGTATACCGTTGGAAAGAGGAGGTTTCCACGATCACATTAGTGAAATTTCAGCCTTCGAGGTGGTCGGGTCGCCGAGATATGCGTTGTCAAAAAACGAAAAGTTTGACCCATCTAGGACGCGTATTTTAGGAGATATTCGCATTTGAAGTTTGGGTTCGATTTTCTTCGATAAATTTTTGTAAAATGGTAAAGGTGGGTATACCGTTGGAAAGAGGAGGTTTCCACGATCACATTAGTGAAATTTCAGCCTTCGAGGTGGTCGGGTCGCCGAGATATGCGTCGTCAAAAAACGAAAAGTTTGACCCATCTAGGACGCGTATTTTAGGAGATATTCGCATTTGAAGTTTGGGTTCGATTTTCTTTGATAAATTTTTGTAAAATGGTAAAGGTGGGCACATCTTTGGAAAGAGGAGGTTTCCACGATCACGTTAGTGAAATTTCAGCCTTCGAGGTGGTCGGGTCGCCGAGATATGCGTCGTCAAAAAACGAAAAGTTTGACCCATCTAGGACGCGTATTTTAGGAGATATTCGCATTTGAAGTTTGGGTTCGATTTTCCTTGCTTAATTTTTGTAAAATGGTAAAGGTGGGCATACCGTTGGAAAGAGGAGATTTCCACGATCACATTAGTGAAATTTCAGCCTTCGAGGTGGTCGGGTCGCCGAGATATGCGTCGTCAAAAAATGAAAAGTTTGGCCCATCTAGGACGCGTATTTTAGGAGATATTCGCATTTGAAGTTTGGGTTCGATTTTGCTTGATAAATTTTTGAAAAATGGTAAAGGTGGGTATACCGTTGGAAAGAGGAGGTTTCCATGATCACATTAGTGAAATTTCAGCCTTCGAGGTGGTCGGGTCGCCGAGATATGCGTCGCCAAAAAACGACAAGTTTGACCCATCTAGGACGCGTATTTTAGGAGATATTCGCATTTGAAGTTTGGGTTCGATTTTGCTTGATAAATTTTTGAAAAATGGTAAAGGTGGGTATACCGTTGGAAAGAGGAGGTTTCCACGATCACATTAGTGAAATTTCAGCCTTCGAGGTGGTCGGGTCGCCGAGATATGCGTCGTCAAAAAACGAAAAGTTTGACCCATCTAGGACGCGTATTTTAGGAGATATTCGCATTTGAAGTTTGGGTTCGATTTTCCTTGCTTAATTTTTGTAAAATGGTAAAGGTGGGTATACCGTTGGAAAGAGGAGGTTTCCACGATCACATTAGTGAAATTTCAGCCTTCGAGGTGGTCGGGTCGCCGAGATATGCGTTGTCAAAAAACGAAAAGTTTGACCCATCTAGGACGCGTATTTTAGGAGATATTCGCATTTGAAGTTTGGGTTCGATTTTGCTTGATAAATTTTTGTAAAATGGTAAAGGTGGGTATACCGTTGGAAAGAGGAGGTTTCCACGATCACATTAGTGAAATTTCAGCCTTCGAGGTGGTCGGGTCGCCGAGATATGCGTTGTCAAAAAACGAAAAGTTTGACCCATCTAGGACGCGTATTTTAGGAGATATTCGCATTTGAAGTTTGGGTTCGATTTTCTTTGATAAATTTTTGTAAAATGGTAAAGGTGGGCACATCTTTGGAAAGAGGAGGTTTCCACGATCACATTAGTGAAATTTCAGCTTTCGAGGTGGTCGGGTCGCCGAGATATGCGTCGTCAAAAAACGAAAAGTTTGACCCATCTAGGACGCGTATTTTAGGAGATATTCGCATTTGAAGTTTGGGTTCGATTTTCCTTGATAAATTTTTGTAAGATGGTAAAGGTGGGTATACCGTTGGAAAGAGGAGGTTTCCACGATCACATTAGTGAAATTTCAGCCTTCGAGGTGGTCGGGTCGCCGAGATATGCGTCGTCAAAAAACGACAAGTTTGACCCATCTAGGACGCGTATTTTAGGAGATATTCGCATTTGAAGTTTGGGTTCGATTTTCCTTTATAAATTTTTGTAAAATGGTAAAGGTGGGTATACCGTTGGAAAGAGGAGGTTTCCACGATCACATTAGTGAAATTTCAGCCTTCGAGGTGGTCGGGTCGCCGAGATATGCGTCGTCAAAAAACGAAAAGTTTGACCCATCTAGGACGCGTATTTTAGGAGATATTCGCATTTGAAGTTTGGGTTCGATTTTCCTTGATAAATTTTTGTAAGATGGTAAAGGTGGGTATACCGTTGGAAAGAGGAGGTTTCCACGATCACATTAGTGAAATTTCAGCCTTCGAGGTGGTCGGGTCGCCGAGATATGCGTTGTCAAAAAACGAAAAGTTTGACCCATCTAGGACGCGTATTTTAGGAGATATTCGCATTTGAAGTTTGGGTTCGATTTTCCTTGATAAATTTTTGTAAAATGGTAAAGGTGGGTATACCGTTGGAAAGAGGAGGTTTCCACGATCACATTAGTGAAATTTCAGCCTTCGAGGTGGTCGGGTCGCCGAGATATGCGTCGTCAAAAAACGAAAAGTTTGACCCATCTAGGACGCGTATTTTAGGAGATATTCGCATTTGAAGTTTGGGTTCGATTTTCCTTGATAAATTTTTGTAAAATGGTAAAGGTGGGTATACCGTTGGAAAGAGGAGGTTTCCACGATCACATTAGTGAAATTTCAGCCTTCGAGGTGGTCGGGTCGCCGAGATATGCGTCGTCAAAAAACGAAAAGTTTGACCCATCTAGGACGCGTATTTTAGGAGATATTCGCATTTGAAGTTTGGGTTCGATTTTCCTTGATACATTTTTGTAAAATGGTAAAGGTGGGCATACCGTTGGAAAGAGGAGGTTTCCACGATCACATCAGTGAAATTTCAGCCTTCGAGGTGGTCGGGTCGCCGAGATATGCGTCGTCAAAAAACGAAAAGTTTGACCCATCTAGGACGCGTATTTTAGGAGATATTCGCATTTGAAGTTTGGGTTCGATTTTCCTTGATAAATTTTTGTAAAATGGTAAAGGTGGGCACATCTTTGGAAAGAGGAGGTTTCCACGATCACGTTAGTGAAATTTCAGCCTTCGAGGTGGTCGGGTCGCCGAGATATGCGTTGTCAAAAAACGAAAAGTTTGACCCATCTAGGACGCGTATTTTAGGAGATATTCGCAATTGAAGTTTGGGTTCGATTTTCCTTGATAAATTTTTGTAAAATGGTAAAGGTGGGCATACCGTTGGAAAGAGGAGGTTTCCACGATCACATTAGTGAAATTTCAGCCTTCGAGGTGGTCGGGTCGCCGAGATATGCGTCGTCAAAAAACGAAAAGTTTGACCCATCTAGGACGCGTATTTTAGGAGATATTCACATTTGAAGTTTGGGTTCGATTTTCCTTGATAAGTTTTTGTAAAATGTTAATGGTGGGCATACCGTTGGAAAGAGGAGGTTTCCACGATCACATTAGTGAAATTTCAGCCTTCGAGGTGGTCGGGTCGCCGAGATATGCGTCGTCAAAAAACGAAAAGTTTGACCCATCTAGGACGCGTATTTTAGGAGATATTCGCATTTGAAGTTTGGGTTCGATTTTCCTTGATAAATTTTTGTAAAATGTTAAAGGTGGGCATACCGTTGGAAAGGGGAGGTTTCCACGATCACATTAGTGAAATTTCAGCCTTCGAGGTGGTCGGGTCGCCGAGATATGCGTCGTCAAAAAACGAAAAGTTTGACCCATCTAGGACGCGTATTTTAGGAGATATTCACATTTGAAGTTTGGGTTCGATTTTCCTTGATAAGTTTTTGTAAAATGTTAATGGTGGGCATACCGTTGGAAAGAGGAGGTTTCCACTATCACTTTAGTGAAATTTCAGCCTTCTAGGTGGTCGGGTCGCCGAGATATGCGTCGTCAAAAAACGAAAAGTTTGACCCATCTAGGACGCGTATTTTAGGAGATATTCGCATTTGAAGTTTGGGTTCGATTTTCCTTGATAAATTTTTGTAAAATGGTAAAGGTGGGCATACCGTTGGAAAGAGGAGGTTTCCACGATCACATTAGTGAAATTTCAGCCTTCGAGGTGGTCGGGTCGCCGAGATATGCGTCGTCAAAAAACGAAAAGTTTGACCCATCTAGGACGCGTATTTTAGGAGATATTCACATTTGAAGTTTGGGTTCGATTTTCCTTGATAAGTTTTTGTAAAATGTTAATGGTGGGCATACCGTTGGAAAGAGGAGGTTTCCACGATCACATTAGTGAAATTTCAGCCTTCGAGGTGGTCGGGTCGCCGGGATATGCGTCGTCAAAAAACGAAAAGTTTGACCCATCTAGGACGCGTATTTTAGGAGATATTCGCATTTGAAGTTTGGGTTCGATTTTGCTTGATAAATTTTTGTAAAATGGTAAAGGTGGGCATACCGTTGGAAAGAGGAGGTTTCCACGATCACATTAGTGAAATTTCAGCCTTCGAGGTGGTCGGGTCGCCGAGATATGCGTCGTCAAAAAACGAAAAGTTTGACCCATCTAGGACGCGTATTTTAGGAGATATTCGCATTTGAAGTTTGGGTTCGATTTTGCTTGATAAGTTTTTGTAAAATGGTAAAGGTGGGCATACCGTTGGAAAGAGGAGGTTTCCACGATCACATTAGTGAAATTTCAGCCTTCGAGGTAGTCGGGTCGCCGAGATATGCGTCGTCAAAAAACGAAAAGTTTGACCCATCTAGGACGCGTATTTTAGGAGATATTCGCATTTGAAGTTTGGGTTCGATTTTCCTTGATAAATTTTTGTAAAATGGTAAAGGTGGGCATACCGTTGGAAAGAGGAGGTTTCCACGATCACATTAGTGAAATTTCAGCCTTCGAGGTGGTCGGGTCGCCGAGATATGCGTCGTCAAAAAACGAAAAGTTTGACCCATCTAGGACGCGTATTTTAGGAGATATTCGCATTTCAAGTTTGGGTTCGATTTTCCTTGATAAATTTTTGTAAAATGGTAAAGGTGGGTATACCGTTGGAAAGAGGAGGTTTCCACGATCACATTAGTGAAATTTCAGCCTTCGAGGTGGTCGGGTCGCCGAGATATGCGTCGTCAAAAAACGAAAAGTTTGACCCATCTAGGACGCGTATTTTAGGAGATATTCGCATTTGAAGTTTGGGTTCGATTTTCCTTGATAAATTTTTGTAAGATGGTAAAGGTGGGTATACCGTTGGAAAGAGGAGGTTTCCAAGATCACATTAGTGAAATTTCAGCCTTCGAGGTGGTCGGGTCGCCGAGATATGCGTTGTCAAAAAACGAAAAGTTTGACCCATCTAGGACGCGTATTTTAGGAGATATTCGCATTTGAAGTTTGGGTTCGATTTTCCTTGATAAATTTTTGTAAAATGGTAAAGGTGGATATACCGTTGGAAAGAGGAGGTTTCCACTATCACATTAGTGAAATTTCAGCCTTCTAGGTGGTCGGGTCGCCGAGATATGCGTCGTCAAAAAACGAAAAGTTTGACCCATCTAGGACGCGTATTTTAGGAGATATTCGCATTTGAAGTTAGGGTTCGATTTTCCTTGATAAATTTTTGTAAAATGGTAAAGGTGGGCATACCGTTGGAAAGAGGAGGTTTCCACGATCACATTAGTGAAATTTCAGCCTTCGAGGTGGTCGGGTCGCCGAGATATGCGTCGTCAAAAAACGAAAAGTTTGACCCATCTAGGACGCGTATTTTAGGAGATATTCGCATTTGAAGTTTGGGTTCGATTTTGCTTGATAAATTTTTGTAAAATGGTAAAGGTGGGTATACCGTTGGAAAGAGGAGGTTTCCACGATCACATTAGTGAAATTTCAGCCTTCGAGGTGGTCGGGTCGCCGAGATATGCGTCGTCAAAAAACGAAAAGTTTGACCCATCTAGGACGCGTATTTTAGGAGATATTCGCATTTGAAGTTTGGGTTCGATTTTCCTTGATACATTTTTGTAAAATGGTAAAGGTGGGCATACCGTTGGAAAGAGGAGGTTTCCACGATCACGTTAGTGAAATTTCAGCCTTCGAGGTGGTCGGGTCGCCGAGATATGCGTTGTCAAAAAACGAAAAGTTTGACCCATCTAGGACGCGTATTTTAGGAGATATTCGCAATTGAAGTTTGGGTTCGATTTTCCTTGATAAATTTTTGTAAAATGGTAAAGGTGGGCATACCGTTGGAAAGAGGAGGTTTCCACGATCACATTAGTGAAATTTCAGCCTTCGAGGTGGTCGGGTCGCCGAGATATGCGTCGTCAAAAAACGAAAAGTTTGACCCATCTAGGACGCGTATTTTAGGAGATATTCACATTTGAAGTTTGGGTTCGATTTTCCTTGATAAGTTTTTGTAAAATGTTAATGGTGGGCATACCGTTGGAAAGAGGAGGTTTCCACGATCACATTAGTGAAATTTCAGCCTTCGAGGTGGTCGGGTCGCCGAGATATGCGTCGTCAAAAAACGAAAAGTTTGACCCATCTAGGACGCGTATTTTAGGAGATATTCGCATTTGAAGTTTGGGTTCGATTTTCCTTGATAAATTTTTGTAAAATGTTAAAGGTGGGCATACCGTTGGAAAGGGGAGGTTTCCACGATCACATTAGTGAAATTTCAGCCTTCGAGGTGGTCGGGTCGCCGAGATATGCGTCGTCAAAAAACGAAAAGTTTGACCCATCTAGGACGCGTATTTTAGGAGATATTCACATTTGAAGTTTGGGTTCGATTTTCCTTGATAAGTTTTTGTAAAATGTTAATGGTGGGCATACCGTTGGAAAGAGGAGGTTTCCACTATCACATTAGTGAAATTTCAGCCTTCTAGGTGGTCGGGTCGCCGAGATATGCGTCGTCAAAAAACGAAAAGTTTGACCCATCTAGGACGCGTATTTTAGGAGATATTCGCATTTGAAGTTTGGGTTCGATTTTCCTTGATAAATTTTTGTAAAATGGTAAAGGTGGGCATACCGTTGGAAAGAGGAGGTTTCCACGATCACATTAGTGAAATTTCAGCCTTCGAGGTGGTCGGGTCGCCGAGATATGCGTCGTCAAAAAACGAAAAGTTTGACCCATCTAGGACGCGTATTTTAGGAGATATTCACATTTGAAGTTTGGGTTCGATTTTCCTTGA
The DNA here is from genome assembly GCA_905146935.1 of Scaeva pyrastri. Lineage (NCBI taxonomy): Eukaryota > Metazoa > Arthropoda > Insecta > Diptera > Syrphidae > Scaeva > Scaeva pyrastri. The sequence goes on along the minus strand of LR989927.1, from coordinate 23,718,490 downwards.
TAAGTTTTTGTAAAATGTTAATGGTGGGCATACCGTTGGAAAGAGGAGGTTTCCACGATCACATTAGTGAAATTTCAGCCTTCGAGGTGGTCGGGTCGCCGAGATATGCGTCGTCAAAAAACGAAAAGTTTGACCCATCTAGGACGCGTATTTTAGGAGATATTCGCATTTGAAGTTTGGGTTCGATTTTCCTTGATAAATTTTTGTAAAATGGTAAAGGTGGGTATACCGTTGGAAAGAGGAGGTTTCCACGATCACATTAGTGAAATTTCAGCCTTCGAGGTGGTCGGGTCGCCGGGATATGCGTCGTCAAAAAACGAAAAGTTTGACCCATCTAGGACGCGTATTTTAGGAGATATTCGCATTTGAAGTTTGGGTTCGATTTTGCTTGATAAATTTTTGTAAAATGGTAAAGGTGGGCATACCGTTGGAAAGAGGAGGTTTCCACGATCACATTAGTGAAATTTCAGCCTTCGAGGTGGTCGGGTCGCCGAGATATGCGTCGTCAAAAAACGAAAAGTTTGACCCATCTAGGACGCGTATTTTAGGAGATATTCGCATTTGAAGTTTGGGTTCGATTTTGCTTGATAAGTTTTTGTAAAATGGTAAAGGTGGGCATACCGTTGGAAAGAGGAGGTTTCCACGATCACATTAGTGAAATTTCAGCCTTCGAGGTAGTCGGGTCGCCGAGATATGCGTTGTCAAAAAACGAAAAGTTTGACCCATCTAGGACGCGTATTTTAGGAGATATTCGCATTTGAAGTTTGGGTTCGATTTTCCTTGATAAATTTTTGTAAAATGGTAAAGGTGGGCATACCGTTGGAAAGAGGAGGTTTCCACGATCACATTAGTGAAATTTCAGCCTTCGAGGTGGTCGGGTCGCCGAGATATGCGTCGTCAAAAAACGAAAAGTTTGACCCATCTAGGACGCGTATTTTAGGAGATATTCGCATTTGAAGTTTGGGTTCGATTTTCCTTGATAAATTTTTGTAAAATGGTAAAGGTGGGTATACCGTTGGAAAGAGGAGGTTTCCACGATCACATTAGTGAAATTTCAGCCTTCGAGGTGGTCGGGTCGCCGAGATATGCGTCGTCAAAAAACGAAAAGTTTGACCCATCTAGGACGCGTATTTTAGGAGATATTCGCATTTGAAGTTTGGGTTCGATTTTCCTTGATAAATTTTTGTAAGATGGTAAAGGTGGGTATACCGTTGGAAAGAGGAGGTTTCCAAGATCACATTAGTGAAATTTCAGCCTTCGAGGTGGTCGGGTCGCCGAGATATGCGTTGTCAAAAAACGAAAAGTTTGACCCATCTAGGACGCGTATTTTAGGAGATATTCGCATTTGAAGTTTGGGTTCGATTTTCCTTGATAAATTTTTGTAAAATGGTAAAGGTGGATATACCGTTGGAAAGAGGAGGTTTCCACTATCACATTAGTGAAATTTCAGCCTTCTAGGTGGTCGGGTCGCCGAGATATGCGTCGTCAAAAAACGAAAAGTTTGACCCATCTAGGACGCGTATTTTAGGAGATATTCGCATTTGAAGTTAGGGTTCGATTTTCCTTGATAAATTTTTGTAAAATGGTAAAGGTGGGCATACCGTTGGAAAGAGGAGGTTTCCACGATCACATTAGTGAAATTTCAGCCTTCGAGGTGGTCGGGTCGCCGAGATATGCGTCGTCAAAAAACGAAAAGTTTGACCCATCTAGGACGCGTATTTTAGGAGATATTCGCATTTGAAGTTTGGGTTCGATTTTGCTTGATAAATTTTTGTAAAATGGTAAAGGTGGGCATACCGTTGGAAAGAGGAGGTTTCCACGATCACATTAGTGAAATTTCAGCCTTCGAGGTGGTCGGGTCGCCGAGATATGCGTCGTCAAAAAACGAAAAGTTTGACCCATCTAGGACGCGTATTTTAGGAGATATTCGCATTTGAAGTTTGGGTTCGATTTTGCTTGATAAGTTTTTGTAAAATGGTAAAGGTGGGCATACCGTTGGAAAGAGGAGGTTTCCACGATCACATTAGTGAAATTTCAGCCTTCGAGGTGGTCGGGTCGCCGAGATATGCGTCGTCAAAAAACGAAAAGTTTGACCCATCTAGGACGCGTATTTTAGGAGATATTCGCATTTGAAGTTTGGGTTCGATTTTGCTTGATAAATTTTTGTAAAATGGTAAAGGTGGGCATACCGTTGGAAAGAGGAGGTTTCCACGATCACATTAGTGAAATTTCAGCTTTCGAGGTGGTCGGGTCGCCGAGATATGCGTCGTCAAAAAACGAAAAGTTTGACCCATCTAGGACGAGTATTTTAGGAGATATTCGCATTTGAAGTTTGGGTTCGATTTTCCTTGATAAATTTTTGTAAAATGGTAAAGGTGGGTATACCGTTGGAAAGAGGAGGTTTCCACGATCACATTAGTGAAATTTCAGCCTTCGAGGTGGTCGGGTCGCCGAGATATGCGTCGTCAAAAAACGAAAAGTTTGACCCATCTAGGACGCGTATTTTAGGAGATATTCGCATTTGAAGTTTGGGTTCGATTTTCCTTGATAAATTTTTGTAAAATGGTAAAGGTGGGCATACCGTTGGAAAGAGGAGGTTTCCACGATCACATTAGTGAAATTTCAGCCTTCGAGGTGGTCGGGTCGCCGAGATATGCGTCGTCAAAAAATGAAAAGTTTGGCCCATCTAGGACGCGTATTTTAGGAGATATTCGCATTTGAAGTTTGGGTTCGATTTTCCTTGACAAATTTTTGTAAAATGGTAAAGGTGGGCATACCGTTGGAAAGAGGAGGTTTCCACGATCACATTAGTGAAATTTCAGCCTTCGAGGTGGTCGGGTCGCCGAGATATGCGTCGACAAAAAACGAAAAGTTCGATTTTCCTTGATAAATTTTTGTAAAATGGTAAAGGTGGGCATACCGTTGGAAAGAGGAGGTTTCCACGATCACGTTAGTGAAATTTCAGCCTTCGAGGTGGTCGGGTCGCCGAGATATGCGTCGTCAAAAAACGAAAAGTTTTACCCATCTAGGACGCGTATTTTAGGAGATATTCGCATTTGAAGTTTGGGTTCGATTTTCCTTGATAAATTTTTGTAAAATGGTAAAGGTGGATATACCGTTGGAAAGAGGAGGTTTCCACGATCACATTAGTGAAATTTCAGCCTTCTAGGTGGTCGGGTCGCCGAGATATGCGTCGTCAAAAAACGAAAAGTTTGACCCATCTAGGACGCGTATTTTAGGAGATATTCGCATTTGAAGTTTGGGTTCGATTTTCCTTGATAAATTTTTGTAAAATGGTAAAGGTGGATATACCGTTGGAAAGAGGAGGTTTCCACTATTACATTAGTGAAATTTCAGCCTTCTAGGTGGTCGGGTCGCCGAGATATGCGTCGTCAAAAAACGAAAAGTTTGACCCATCTAGGACGCGTATTTTAGGAGATATTCGCATTTGAAGTTTGGGTTTGATTTTAATTGACAAATTTTTGTAAAATGGTAATGGTGGGCATACCGTTGGAAAGAGGAGGTTTCCACGATCACATTAGTGAAATTTCAGCCTTCGAGGTGGTCGGGTCGCCGAGATATGCGTCGTCAAAAAACGAAAAGTTTGACCCATCTAGGACGCGTATTTAAGGAGATATTCGCATTTGAAGTTTGGGTTCGATTTTCCTTGATAAATTTTTGTAAAATGTTAAAGGTGGGCATACCGTTGGAAAGGGGAGGTTTCCACGATCACATTAGTGAAATTTCAGCCTTCGAGGTGGTCGGGTCGCCGAGATATGCGTCGTCAAAAAACGAAAAGTTTGACCCATCTAGGACGCGTATTTTAGGAGATATTCGCATTTGAAGTTTGGGTTCGATTTTCCTTGATAAATTTTTGTAAAATGGTAAAGGTGGGTATACCGTTGGAAAGAGGAGGTTTCCACGATCACATTAGTGAAATTTCAGCCTTCGAGGTGGTCGGGTCGCCGAGATATGCGTCGTCAAAAAACGAAAAGTTTGACCCATCTAGGACGCGTATTTTAGGAGATATTCGCATTTGAAGTTAGGGTTCGATTTTCCTTGATAAATTTTTGTAAAATGGTAAAGGTGGGTATACCGTTGGAAAGAGGAGGTTTCCAAGATCACATTAGTGAAATTTCAGCCTTCGAGGTGGTCGGGTCGCCGAGATATGCGTTGTCAAAAAACGAAAAGTTTGACCCATCTAGGACGCGTATTTTAGGAGATATTCGCATTTGAAGTTTGGGTTCGATTTTCTTTGATAAATTTTTGTAAAATGGTAAAGGTGGGCACATCATTGGAAAGAGGAGGTTTCCACCATCACGTTAGTGAAATTTCAGCCTTCGAGGTGGTCGGGTCGCCGAGATATGCGTCGTCAAAAAACGAAAAGTTTGACCCATCTAGGACGCGTATTTTAGGAGATATTCGCATTTGAAGTTTGGGTTCGATTTTCCTTGATAAATTTTTGAAAAATGGTAAAGGTGGGTATACCGTTGGAAAGAGGAGGTTTCCACGATCACATTAGTGAAATTTCAGCCTTCGAGGTGGTCGGGTCGCCGAGATATGCGTCGTCAAAAAACGAAAAGTTTGACCCATCTAGGACGCGTATTTTAGGAGATATTCGCATTTGAAGTTTGGGTTCGATTTTGCTTGATAAATTTTTGTAAAATGGTAAAGGTGGGCATACCGTTGGAAAGAGGAGGTTTCCACGATCACATTAGTGAAATTTCAGCCTTCGAGGTGGTCGGGTCGCCGAGATATGCGTCGTCAAAAATCGAAAAGTTTGACCCATCTAGGACGCGTATTTTAGGAGATATTCGCATTTGAAGTTTGGGTTCGATTTTCCTTGATAAATTTTTGTAAAATGGTAAAGGTGGGTATACCGTTGGAAAGAGGAGGTTTCCACGATCACATTAGTGAAATTTCAGCCTTCGAGGTGGTCGGGTCGCCGAGATATGCGTCGTCAAAAAACGAAAAGTTTGACCCATCTAGGACGCGTATTTTAGGAGATATTCGCATTTGAAGTTTGGGTTCGATTTTGCTTGATAAATTTTTGTAAAATGGTAAAGGTGGGCATACCGTTGGAAAGAGGAGGTTTCCACGATCACATTAGTGAAATTTCAGCCTTCGAGGTGGTCGGGTCGCCGAGATATGCGTCGTCAAAAAACGAAAAGTTTGACCCATCTAGGACGCGTATTTTAGGAGATATTCGCATTTGAAGTTTGGGTTCGATTTTGCTTGATAAATTTTTGAAAAATGGTAAAGGTGGGTATACCGTTGGAAAGAGGAGGTTTCCACGATCACATTAGTGAAATTTCAGCCTTCGAGGTGGTCGGGTCGCCGAGATATGCGTCGTCAAAAAACGAAAAGTTTGACCCATCTAGGACGCGTATTTTAGGAGATATTCGCATTTGAAGTTTGGGTTCGATTTTCCTTGCTTAATTTTTGTAAAATGGTAAAGGTGGGCATACCGTTGGAAAGAGGAGGTTTCCACGATCACATTAGTGAAATTTCAGCCTTCGAGGTGGTCGGGTCGCCGAGATATGCGTCGTCAAAAAATGAAAAGTTTTGCCCATCTAGGACGCGTATTTTAGGAGATATTCGCATTTGAAGTTTGGGTTCGATTTTGCTTGATAAATTTTTGAAAAATGGTAAAGGTGGGTATACCGTTGGAAAGAGGAGGTTTCCATGATCACATTAGTGAAATTTCAGCCTTCGAGGTGGTCGGGTCGCCGAGATATGCGTTGTCAAAAAACGAAAAGTTTGACCCATCTAGGACGCGTATTTTAGGAGATATTCGCATTTGAAGTTTGGGTTCGATTTTGCTTGATTAATTTTTGTAAAATGGTAAAGGTGGGCACATCTTTGGAAAGAGGAGGTTTCCACGATCACGTTAGTGAAATTTCAGCCTTCGAGGTGGTCGGGTCGCCGAGATATGCGTCGTCAAAAAACGAAAAGTTTGACCCATCTAGGACGCGTATTTTAGGAGATATTCGCATTTGAAGTTTGGGTTCGATTTTGCTTGATAAATTTTTGTAAAATGGTAAAGGTGGGCATACCGTTGGAAAGAGGAGGTTTCCACGATCACATTAGTGAAATTTCAGCCTTCGAGGTGGTCGGGTCGCCGAGATATGCGTCGTCAAAAAACGAAAAGTTTGACCCATCTAGGACGCGTATCTTAGGAGATATTCGGATTTGAAGTTTGGGTTCGATTTTGCTTGATTAATTTTTGTAAAATGGTAAAGGTGGGCACATCTTTGGAAAGAGGAGGTTTCCACGATCACATTAGTGAAATTTCAGCCTTCGAGGTGGTCGGGTCGCCGAGATATGCGTCGTCAAAAAACGAAAAGTTTGACCCATCTAGGACGCGTATTTTAGGAGATATTCGCATTTGAAGTTTGGGTTCGATTTTGCTTGATAAATTTTTGAAAAATGGTAAAGGTGGGTATACCGTTGGAAAGAGGAGGTTTCCACGATCACATTAGTGAAATTTCAGCCTTCGAGGTGGTCGGGTCGCCGAGATATGCGTCGTCAAAAAACGAAAAGTTTGACCCATCTAGGACGCGTATTTTAGGAGATATTCGCATTTGAAGTTTGGGTTCGATTTTCCTTGCTTAATTTTTGTAAAATGGTAAAGGTGGGCATACCGTTGGAAAGAGGAGGTTTCCACGATCACATTAGTGAAATTTCAGCCTTCGAGGTGGTCGGGTCGCCGAGATATGCGTCGTCAAAAAACGACAAGTTTGACCCATCTAGGAAGCGTATCTTAGGAGATATTCGGATTTGAAGTTTGGGTTCGATTTTGCTTGATTAATTTTTGTAAAATGGTAAAGGTGGGCACATCTTTGGAAAGAGGAGGTTTCCACGATCACATTAGTGAAATTTCAGCCTTCGAGGTGGTCGGGTCGCCGAGATATGCGTCGTCAAAAAACGAAAAGTTTGACCCATCTAGGACGCGTATTTTAGGAGATATTCGCATTTGAAGTTTGGGTTCGATTTTGCTTGATAAGTTTTTGTAAAATGGTAAAGGTGGGCATACCGTTGGAAAGAGGAGGTTTCCACGATCACATTAGTGAAATTTCAGCCTTCGAGGTGGTCGGGTCGCCGAGATATGCGTCGTCAAAAAACGAAAAGTTTGACCCATCTAGGACGCGTATTTTAGGAGATATTCGCATTTGAAGTTTGGGTTCGATTTTGCTTGATAAATTTTTGTAAAATGGTAAAGGTGGGCATACCGTTGGAAAGAGGAGGTTTCCACGATCACATTAGTGAAATTTCAGCTTTCGAGGTGGTCGGGTCGCCGAGATATGCGTCGTCAAAAAACGAAAAGTTTGACCCATCTAGGACGAGTATTTTAGGAGATATTCGCATTTGAAGTTTGGGTTCGATTATCCTTGATAAATTTTTGTAAAATGGTAAAGGTGGGTATACCGTTGGAAAGAGGAGGTTTCCACGATCACATTAGTGAAATTTCAGCCTTCGAGGTGGTCGGGTCGCCGAGATATGCGTCGTCAAAAAACGAAAAGTTTGACCCATCTAGGACGCGTATTTTAGGAGATATTCGCATTTGAAGTTTGGGTTCGATTTTCCTTGATAAATTTTTGTAAAATGGTAAAGGTGGGCATACCGTTGGAAAGAGGAGGTTTCCACGATCACATTAGTGAAATTTCAGCCTTCGAGGTGGTCGGGTCGCCGAGATATGCGTCGTCAAAAAATGAAAAGTTTGGCCCATCTAGGACGCGTATTTTAGGAGATATTCGCATTTGAAGTTTGGGTTCGATTTTCCTTGACAAATTTTTGTAAAATGGTAAAGGTGGGCATACCGTTGGAAAGAGGAGGTTTCCACGATCACATTAGTGAAATTTCAGCCTTCGAGGTGGTCGGGTCGCCGAGATATGCGTCGACAAAAAACGAAAAGTTCGATTTTCCTTGATAAATTTTTGTAAAATGGTAAAGGTGGGCATACCGTTGGAAAGAGGAGGTTTCCACGATCACGTTAGTGAAATTTCAGCCTTCGAGGTGGTCGGGTCGCCGAGATATGCGTCGTCAAAAAACGAAAAGTTTTACCCATCTAGGACGCGTATTTTAGGAGATATTCGCATTTGAAGTTTGGGTTCGATTTTCCTTGATAAATTTTTGTAAAATGGTAAAGGTGGATATACCGTTGGAAAGAGGAGGTTTCCACGATCACATTAGTGAAATTTCAGCCTTCTAGGTGGTCGGGTCGCCGAGATATGCGTCGTCAAAAAACGAAAAGTTTGACCCATCTAGGACGCGTATTTTAGGAGATATTCGCATTTGAAGTTTGGGTTCGATTTTCCTTGATAAATTTTTGTAAAATGGTAAAGGTGGATATACCGTTGGAAAGAGGAGGTTTCCACTATTACATTAGTGAAATTTCAGCCTTCTAGGTGGTCGGGTCGCCGAGATATGCGTCGTCAAAAAACGAAAAGTTTGACCCATCTAGGACGCGTATTTTAGGAGATATTCGCATTTGAAGTTTGGGTTTGATTTTAATTGACAAATTTTTGTAAAATGGTAATGGTGGGCATACCGTTGGAAAGAGGAGGTTTCCACGATCACATTAGTGAAATTTCAGCCTTCGAGGTGGTCGGGTCGCCGAGATATGCGTCGTCAAAAAACGAAAAGTTTGACCCATCTAGGACGCGTATTTAAGGAGATATTCGCATTTGAAGTTTGGGTTCGATTTTCCTTGATAAATTTTTGTAAAATGTTAAAGGTGGGCATACCGTTGGAAAGGGGAGGTTTCCACGATCACATTAGTGAAATTTCAGCCTTCGAGGTGGTCGGGTCGCCGAGATATGCGTCGTCAAAAAACGAAAAGTTTGACCCATCTAGGACGCGTATTTTAGGAGATATTCGCATTTGAAGTTTGGGTTCGATTTTCCTTGATAAATTTTTGTAAAATGGTAAAGGTGGGTATACCGTTGGAAAGAGGAGGTTTCCACGATCACATTAGTGAAATTTCAGCCTTCGAGGTGGTCGGGTCGCCGAGATATGCGTCGTCAAAAAACGAAAAGTTTGACCCATCTAGGACGCGTATTTTAGGAGATATTCGCATTTGAAGTTAGGGTTCGATTTTCCTTGATAAATTTTTGTAAAATGGTAAAGGTGGGTATACCGTTGGAAAGAGGAGGTTTCCAAGATCACATTAGTGAAATTTCAGCCTTCGAGGTGGTCGGGTCGCCGAGATATGCGTTGTCAAAAAACGAAAAGTTTGACCCATCTAGGACGCGTATTTTAGGAGATATTCGCATTTGAAGTTTGGGTTCGATTTTCTTTGATAAATTTTTGTAAAATGGTAAAGGTGGGCACATCATTGGAAAGAGGAGGTTTCCACCATCACGTTAGTGAAATTTCAGCCTTCGAGGTGGTCGGGTCGCCGAGATATGCGTCGTCAAAAAACGAAAAGTTTGACCCATCTAGGACGCGTATTTTAGGAGATATTCGCATTTGAAGTTTGGGTTCGATTTTGCTTGATAAATTTTTGAAAAATGGTAAAGGTGGGTATACCGTTGGAAAGAGGAGGTTTCCACGATCACATTAGTGAAATTTCAGCCTTCGAGGTGGTCGGGTCGCCGAGATATGCGTCGTCAAAAAACGAAAAGTTTGACCCATCTAGGACGCGTATTTTAGGAGATATTCGCATTTGAAGTTTGGGTTCGATTTTGCTTGATAAATTTTTGTAAAATGGTAAAGGTGGGCATACCGTTGGAAAGAGGAGGTTTCCACGATCACATTAGTGAAATTTCAGCCTTCGAGGTGGTCGGGTCGCCGAGATATGCGTCGTCAAAAATCGAAAAGTTTGACCCATCTAGGACGCGTATTTTAGGAGATATTCGCATTTGAAGTTTGGGTTCGATTTTCCTTGATAAATTTTTGTAAAATGGTAAAGGTGGGTATACCGTTGGAAAGAGGAGGTTTCCACGATCACATTAGTGAAATTTCAGCCTTCGAGGTGGTCGGGTCGCCGAGATATGCGTCGTCAAAAAACGAAAAGTTTGACCCATCTAGGACGCGTATTTTAGGAGATATTCGCATTTGAAGTTTGGGTTCGATTTTGCTTGATAAATTTTTGTAAAATGGTAAAGGTGGGCATACCGTTGGAAAGAGGAGGTTTCCACGATCACATTAGTGAAATTTCAGCCTTCGAGGTGGTCGGGTCGCCGAGATATGCGTCGTCAAAAAACGAAAAGTTTGACCCATCTAGGACGCGTATTTTAGGAGATATTCGCATTTGAAGTTTGGGTTCGATTTTGCTTGATAAATTTTTGAAAAATGGTAAAGGTGGGTATACCGTTGGAAAGAGGAGGTTTCCACGATCACATTAGTGAAATTTCAGCCTTCGAGGTGGTCGGGTCGCCGAGATATGCGTCGTCAAAAAACGAAAAGTTTGACCCATCTAGGACGCGTATTTTAGGAGATATTCGCATTTGAAGTTTGGGTTCGATTTTCCTTGCTTAATTTTTGTAAAATGGTAAAGGTGGGCATACCGTTGGAAAGAGGAGGTTTCCACGATCACATTAGTGAAATTTCAGCCTTCGAGGTGGTCGGGTCGCCGAGATATGCGTCGTCAAAAATGCGATATTCGCATTTGAAGTTTGGGTTCGATTTTGCTTGATAAATTTTTGAAAAATGGTAAAGGTGGGTATACCGTTGGAAAGAGGAGGTTTCCATGATCACATTAGTGAAATTTCAGCCTTCGAGGTGGTCGGGTCGCCGAGATATGCGTTGTCAAAAAACGAAAAGTTTGACCCATCTAGGACGCGTATTTTAGGAGATATTCGCATTTGAAGTTTGGGTTCGATTTTGCTTGATTAATTTTTGTAAAATGGTAAAGGTGGGCACATCTTTGGAAAGAGGAGGTTTCCACGATCACGTTAGTGAAATTTCAGCCTTCGAGGTGGGCGGGTCGCCGAGATATGCGTCGTCAAAAAACGAAAAGTTTGACCCATCTAGGACGCGTATTTTTAGGAGATATTCGCATTTGAAGTTTGGGTTCGATTTTCCTTGATAAATTTTTGTAAAATGGTAAAGGTGGGCATACCGTTGGAAAGAGGAGGTTTCCACGATCACATTAGTGAAATTTCAGCCTTCGAGGTGGTCGGGTCGCCGAGATATGCGTCGTCAAAAAACGA